>CANUEZ040000110.1:4382500-5582500 GCA_948099385.1 Fasciola hepatica
TTGATTATCGTTAAGCATCGGAAACTTGTACGGAGTCGACACTTCAAAGTCCTTGCAATCATCTGTCACTGACGCGAGAGACAGAACGATGACAACCCTTTTTACCTCTGCCGAGAATGTTACTAGACTTTCATCCTCCACAAGGATACCATGTGCTATTGGATGTAGCATAAGCGGCACCGAAAGTATCATACTTTCCCAAAAGCCATCCCGTCAGCCCACTTATTGCTGTCTGATTCCTCTTTTGACACTGCGGGCTCATAAAAGTCATTATATTTTATCTTGCAGTAGCTCCTTAAAAACCAGCTTTTCAGCCCGACCGCCTTAAAATTGCTTCTTCTATCACTGAAAACAGGTTAATGACCGTTTCTGGCCATGAAATGCATTACTGCCTGCAATAGGGAATCCGCGGTCAACGAGTGTAACCTCAACATGCCTCGTATTCATTTCGTAGGCGTAAAGAAACTGACTCATCGTTTGTTCTCAGCTCCACCGCGGTTACCAAAAATCGGTCCTAAATAATCTTTCCTCAAACACACTAAGGCGAGTCCGAGGTCCACGACGCTTTCAAGCGGCAGAAGTGTCACTTTGTTTGTACGGACGGGTTGGCATTTGGCAACAGAGCAAGCTCTCTCCAGGAATACATCATAGACTAGTCCTCACCTTTTGATCCTGAAACCCCGACGGATAATCGGAAGCACTTGGGAACAGCCAACATTACCCTAAATTCTATGGTAAAGTTCAGTATTCAACCCAGTGATTATTATCTCTGTGAAGAGGTTCACGAAGCCCCGTTCCATGCATTAGCATCCATGCTACGAACGACATTTTTCATTCGCACGGACTATCTTTGCCGGAATTCCAATTGTTCTTGTGTTATTGCTCCATATCTTTGTCGCAAACCGGACTACCACCGTTGCCTTGAGCGTGAGTCGCTCAGTTTGATCTTCGTTGTGACAGTACTCGGTAATCTCATCTTCCGTATCTAACCTCGTACTGTAATTTAGCTGCAGTTGTTGATTTGTTGTTCAATTTGGAGCGCCAGAGCCCATACGGAACACTATTGAGGTTTGAATATTGTAAAATCGAATAACCTGTTGCGTATAGTACCGTAGCTATTTGGAATCGACTTTGTTTTGAATGGTGTCAAAATTGGTTGCTACGCATCGCTGGAACGTTTTGGTGGCTGGACTTTACAGTACTCAATACGCTTAGCAACCGCTGAGACATGAAACTACTCGGCGAACCGTTTCGAACCAAAGGATAATACCCTGCAGGTGAACCAGATACTTTTGCCAGTAGTTTTTGGTCATGTTATGCCGAGACTCTAGTATATCAGATTGTTCTAGGGTCAACTCGGCTTCCCATAGAGCTAGAGCTGAATCGTTGTTAGCTGAGTTGATGGAGAAGCAGATGGCAAAACTACTAGAGCTAGATAAACAAAGTAGGCTGCTCAAGGTGAAGAATGAAACGGCAATGACAAAATTACGTTCGGCACTCGCTGAGGAAGAAGAAAGTCTAGTCAACGGGGATGAAGCCAAGGGTAAAGTAATGGTCAATGAACATCTTTCTCGCTACCTATATGACTGCCGCGTGCAGGACGACGCACCACGAACAACAAGCTTGATTCCAGTGGCGGAACCTGCAGTGGATCATCGTTTGGATTTGCCTAGGTCGGAACTGGAGTCACTTGCGGGTTGCTCTTCAACGTACTGGAGGTTTGTGAAACAGTTTGAGTATTACGTCGAAGGTGGAGTTCAGGACAATGGCCAGGGATTACTTTATTTGATGCATTACTGCAAGGGACAATCAGGGGATGCAATTGCCGGATGTGTTATGTAGACTCCAACACTGGCATTCGGCAGGGCTAGAGAAACCCTTAAGGATCTGTATGGACAAGGTCACGTAGTGGCTTTTTCACCGATTAACGGCTCACTGCAAGGTGTAAAGCCCCTGGTGGAAGGTTTGGGTGCTCCTGCCAAGTTGTTGTTGAAAATTCTCAACTGTGAAGTTTTATTCACACAGACGAGTTGCTTGTCAGACCTCAACTCGCTGCAGATCATGGAACTGATCACTCGAGTGCTACCAACGCGTCTCCAGGATTTGTGGGCTGGGACCGTCGGTGATATCTTGGGAAGAGGAGACGAACCCAGGTTCCAAGATCTGCAGCACTTAGTGTCCCACGAGGCACGGATTGCTCGAAGTAGGTTTGGTAAACTGGCTGCCGATTGCAAAGCAGAAGGTATTCTCGGTCAACTAGTTGGAGGAATTATGCTCAAAACCCTCATTTAGAAGCGTCACTGTTCACACCAAAACAGGGTAGTACATTGTTGGTCGCAGCTAATAGGTGCTTGGTATGTAATGGAATACACGCACTTGGGGAATGTCAGCGCTTTTTACCTCGTGATATACCCGGTCGTTGGGCACTGATCAAAGAAATCAAGGCTCATTTTTCGTGCCTCATGTGTGAGCGTCTGTCTAGCAACCGCCCTGTTTCCGAAACATATTCAACATCAGGTAGTCAGAAGCGGCACGACCATCTACTGAATGGAGAACAAAAGCAACTCATCGATCGAATCACGAAAGATACAACACAAGGGCTGCAGCTGGGTGGGCTGGGTTCGGATGATGCAAAAAAGCCTGGGCAGTGGACCAATAACTGCGCGGTTATTCTCAGGCCAGAATGTCGTGTCAGTTAAGGTGTGCTACCAATACAGGTATACGGACCGGAGGGCTCTGCTGGACAGCGGGTCCAACGTGACTTTAGTACAGCGAGAACTTATGGAGCTGGTGGGCCTGAAGGCATCCCCGACCTCACCTTCCATCTCGACCGTAAATGGGACTACCACTTGGAATTCGGGGATAACGGAGCAGCGACTGAACACACCGTTAGAAAAGTGATTTTGTAAATATTTAGAGAGCCTTCTGTATTGATGGGCTACCAATCCAAACAGTCCAGTACTACCCAGATTGGGACGTTTTATCCTGACCTCATCTACATTGCGCCCAAAGGCAGAATCTGAAAGATATGACAGCTTGAATCCTGATAGATGCCGAAGTCCCAGAGGCACACTGGGCATGAGAACAAAGAAGCAGTCGAAGAAAATAACCCTGGGCCGTGTGGAAGATTTTAGGAAGGAATTTTCTCGGTCTGATAAACCAGGAACCACGCTTTGTGAGGACAGTAGACCACACTGAGAGGGGAGTCGATCACTAAGCGGAACAGATCGACCGACTATATATCGCCGACTTCTGCGATGGGTGTGCATCGAAAAACTTTCTTTCATTAGAAGAAAAACAGGCTGTTGACATGGTTTTCAATGCCATAACCTTGTTGAACAGACACTACGAAGTTGCAATTCCGTGGAGGAATCCTTTATTGAGACTTCCGAATAGTTATATTGTGGCCAAAGAGAGATTGAACGGTTTTAGGAAAAGGTTTGCGCTTGACCCTGATTTCTTTGGTAATCACCCTGCAATAACAGCGGGTTATGTGCGCAAGGGCCACGCCCAGTTAGTTTCCGAAGTACAGCTAAAATGGGTTTTGAGCCAAAGTGGTACTTGCCACATCACGCAGTTACAAGCCCTGAAAAAAGCCTAGCAAGTTCAGTGTGGTGTTTGACTGAGCGGCTGCATTCAGCGGACTCTCCTTGAATGATCAATTGTTACTGGGACCAGACACGACAGCAAGCTTGGTTGGAGTGTTTCTTTTTCGCGAGGAATCTGTCGAATTGACTGCGGATATTGAAGAAATGTTTATGCAGGTTCGAGTGCCGACGACAAACCAAGGAGCACCGAGGTTCTTTCAGTGGGAAATGGTCAACTAGGTGGTAACCTTGTTGAATACCAAATGAATGCCCACCCATTTGGTGCCACTTCCCATTTTGTGCGAATTTCGCATAATGTGAGGCGGCAAACGATTGGGGAGGACAGTATTGGGATAACGTCTCCAGGGCCATGTATAACAATTTCTATGCAGACGACTGTCTTGTGTCTTTGCCCACTCCGGAGAAGGCAAAAGTTTTTGCTACCCAAATGAGTGAATCACTATCACGAAGCTGATTCCGGCTTCATAAATGGGTGTGCAATCGTAAAGAAGTGCTGGATATTTTGCCGAAATCTGAGCTGCCCATCCCACTTTGAAAGTAGGTGATTGCATGCCAGAGCCGGAGAGAACGTTGGGATTGGAATGAAACGCAACAGGAGACACGTTCCAGTTTTCATCCGTAATGCGCGAAAAACCTCAAGCAAGGCGTGGCTTGTTGTCTACAGTGCCATCAGTGTTCGACCCACTAGGGTTGGTTTCACCCTTCATTCTGCTAGGCAAGGTGTCATTGCAGTCACTGTGTCGCTTGAAGGTAAGTTGGGACAGCCCGGTTGACGAAAAACCCGTACGATGCTCGAAACGGTGGTTAAGGAGTACGAAACAAATTTGTGCAATCAAAATTCAACGTTCTGTTATTAGAGGTGACTCAATGAACGAAGGTGTACGGCCTAATGTATTTTGTGACGCTTCTGGAATTTGTTATGGAGTGGTGCCGTATTTTAGTGTGTTTTCAAAGGACAGCCCTTATTGTGCCATATTTTTCTTCAAGACAAGGGCAGCTCCTCTGAAGACCGTCATGATCCCTCGATTGCGGTCAGCCGCAACAAGGCTGGCCGTTATTCTCTTGGATTCTTATAGAAGAAACTGTAACTGAATTTGATAAGACTTACTACTGTATGGACTCTGCTATAGTTTTGCACTACATAAACAACACCAAAACGGGATTTTGTACGTGCGTTGCGAACCGTTTGGCTGAAATCCATCAGTGGTCGGAACCCTGGCAGTGGCGTCATGTCAGATCGGAGGCTAACCCCGCAGACTTGGCATCAAGAGGCACAACATCACCGAGTGGTATCAGCTGCTGGTTCGAACGCCCTAACTTCTTGATGAACGATGAAACTTTATGGCCTACCAGTCCTACGGTGCCTTCAACACCACTAAACTTTGAGTTGAAGCAGCCTTCGCGTGCAGTTCTCACAATGTTGCAGGACACATGGACGGACGCACTTCTAGATGGGCACTCCAGTTGGTTTAACTTGCTGAAGTCGGTAGCGTGGTTAACCCGTTTTAAAATGCACATTGCTGTCATAAAAGGCGGGCGCACAGATCTGGGATTGAAATCCGGACCGTTGAAGTTACACGACATTGCTAAAGCCGAGGAAAGTGTTGTTCTGATTGTTCAAGCTAAGCTCTATGGTGAAGGGTTCAAACGTTTATGAGACAAAAATAATAACCTATGCGCTAACAAATCTCCGATGAACAGGACTCTATAAAAATTCGATCCAATTTATTAAGTGGAATTATTTCTGCTGCAGGATGAATGAACTACTCTATAAGGTTCAGGGTGTAAAACATCCGGTGATACTACACAAGATTGGCCCGATTACAGACTCGATAATCTGACGGTATCACGCAATGAAGGGACATGCAGGACCATCTCAGTTACTCACGGAGCTTCGCAAAAGGTTTCTGGTCGTACAGGGAGGAGCTGCTGTCAAGCGTGTACTTTGAGATCAATGGAAATGTCGGAAGCAATTTACAGTCGTAGACAAACGGAGGACGGCTTCTCTACCAGCCGATAGAATCCAACAGGGATGGTTTCCGTTCAAGTAAGTCGGAATAGGTTATTTTGGCCCATTTGCAGATAAGCACGGGCACGGTATGGAGAAGCCATCTAGATAGATCTTCACCTGCCTCCAGATGCGTGCGGTTCGCACTGAGTTTTTTATTCTCTAAGCAAGGATTCATTCATTATGACTCTACTGCGTTTCAAGTCGAGGAAGGGGGTACCGTCCGGGATTTTTAGTGATGATGGTACAAACTTTGTTGGGTCTGAAAAGGATTCGAAGAACCTAATGAGAAACCGGTCTAGTGATAAGATTGTTGAATGTTGCAACGGGGAGTGCGGTGGCACTTCAATCCCCCACATGCTATTCGGCGTGCTGGCATACGGGAGATCATGGTGCTCCCGGTTAGAAAGGTGCTTCTTTCTGTTTGTGACGAACAGCCGACGGCTGACGAAATATCGTTGACATTTCTTATGAAAAGTGTGCGGGTAGTACACGGACGACCGCTTGCGCCTTTGACCTCGGACTGTCGTGATCTGCCGGTACTCACGCCCAATGACCTACTTATCCTGAGGGCGAACGCACTAGACATTCCGACGAATTCGTTGCGAGATAGAATGGTTCGTCAGTGGAGGCAGGCAAACTACCTCACATCTGTGTTTTGGAAGAGGTAGACCAGGGAATATCTCCCACTATTGCAACAGCGACAGAAATGGATAACCCGAGAAAGAAACTTAAGATCGGGTGTTGTATTGCTACTAGTTTCGGAAGCTTCGCCGCATGGCCGATCTGAGCTTTCGAAAGCATCTCAGTTTCTGACGATGGCTTTGTGCGAACGGCAACAGTGGGAACTAATGAAGGATAGGTGATCCGCGACATTAGAAAGATTTGTCTCATTGAAGGTGAACCGGACACTGGTGGTGTAAGTTCAAAAGCCAACTCTCCTCAAGTAGGAGACGGGTCTTTGGATCTGCCGAACCGGAAGAGACCACTGAGAGTTGGTCCACCGGTTCATCTGTAAGCCGCTACTGACGGTGATCAAAGTTATGTATTGGGGAACAGCGGGACAAGCCGAAGCATGAAGCCGACCACACCTAGCGGTGCTTAAGAAAACTCCGGGTGGCACTTAGAGGGGCCGGTGTAAGGGGGCTCACGAAGACCCGTTCCATGCATTAGCATCCATGCTACGAACGACATTTTTCATTCGCATGGACTATCTTTGCCGGAATTCCAATTGTTCTTGTGTTATTGCTCCATATCTTTGTCGCAAACCGGACTACCACCGTTGCCTTGAGCGTGAGTCGCTCAGTTTGATCTTCGTTGTGACAGTACTCGGTAATCTCATCTTCCGTATCTAACCTCGTACTGTAATTTAGCTGCAGTTGTTGATTTGTTGTTCAATTTGGAGCGCCAGAGCCCATACGGAACACTATTGAGGTTTGAATATTGTAAAATCGAATAACCTGTTGCGTATAGTACCGTAGCTATTTGGAATCGACTTTGTTTTGAATGGTGTCGAAACTGGTTGCTACGCATCGCTGGAACGTTCTGGTGGTCGGATTCTACAATCTTTTTTGGCTGAACACCAGGATGCTCAGGTTTCTCCGAAAAATTGGCCCAAACCAATCGTCCTCCAGATCAAAAATGCCGGCCGAATAAAATATGACTCAGATTTCTTATAGAGTTGCGCTTTAGGTATTCCTTCAAGTCACTGCTTGGTTCTAGTGACCCAGTTTCGACAGGACAACATTCCACTAGCACCAACCCCACGATTGCCTTACACAAGCTTCGGAGTTGGGTGATTGCTGGATGAATTATTCGTAGCACCATTCCATCACCATCCTTGCAGAGGGCCAAAACATACTCGAGCAAAACTTCACAACAAAGAAACCCTGGAAATAAATCGCTCACAGCAGAGAAGAAACAGGTCCCAAATGACCACACCCACCAAGGTATGCCTTTTGAACTCCATCAGCCCAAGAAATACTTCTGTAACTGTTTCTTCGTCTGGTTCAATAGTTTTGAGTGCTCCCCATAACCCCAGGTAGCCCAGCCACAAACGTCGTTCTCTTTCTCCGAGTCGCTTACCTCCCGAAGCCACGTTTGGGAGGCTGTCATTACTCAAAACATGTCCTTACAGTTACGGCCTTTATTGATCTATTATTATAAAGATGCGATTAGTTACAAAGCAGCGAACCTAGTTCCCCCGTTCCGTGTATAATACACAGGGACCGCCGAATCTATCGATAAGAAAATATCTCTCACATAATTTAAAACATCCCTCTTTGTTTTGGTGGCTAATTAGTCCGCTAAGACCTCAGCAGTCAATCACAATCGAGGAATAGCAATGAACATTGATGACGCTACTCGCTACCTGGTGGGTGCCAAATTTTGGCTGAATTGTCCAACATCGGATACGTGCCAGAGGTATCCTGCAGCACGGTATCCCACTTCGGATGCCTCGAAAAACAAGGACAGTTTGGGTTCTGTTACTTCCTGAGCTTACCTTCTCAGCAAATAAAAACGTTTCACCTCATTGAAACCACGTTTGCATTCTTCCCGCTTCTCCGCGGCTTCGTCCAAGCGGTTTGTCCTGTTCGAACCCTTGAATACACATGTGGCGAAACAAAATCTTCATCGTTAGTAAACGGGATTCCAGCAGTCCAAAAAGATCAAAGACAGGTGGTATCCAGAAGCCAACTCCCATTGTGCAGGCGGTGGATCTAAAATGGCACACAGAAGCCCGAAATTATCTCGTCACACACACACACAACAACCGTTAAGTCTCGGCTTTCGCAACAAAGTGACCTCCACACTTTAGGTCAACACAATTTCAGCGTCACAAGTAAGACCCTCTGGCAACGCACAATTATTACTCGTTCATTTCGCCAATTTTAAGTCATCGATTTTGAGCATGCTACATATCCCCTAGCCCAAGCCGATGGCCTTGGCTTCATCAGCTGCCGACTGTGATAATCGTCAACGTAAAGGGATACTAAATTTTGTGCACGAAGTTTAGTGGGAACTCACTAACAAACAAGCTTGCCACCTTTTTCAGAGCGAAGCTCGAACAAAAGGAATACAAAGCGACACCGAAATGGTGTGCGGCGGGCCAGACTTCATGTGGACTTTTGGTGAAACCATGTTTAGGGTGCCAAACCGACCGAGGCGAGTCTTGGTCTCTTCTCCGTTACCCAGGTTAGCCAAGTCATGTCTTCAGTACCGGCTGAGAGGGCGTCCTATTTCCACCAAAACCACAATGGAACACCAATCAGGTTAGCGACCGAATTCGGAACGGAAAACGAGTGGTTGCCTAATGATTCGCCGTTGGAACTAGCTGCGTAATTACCAACTACGCTGACCTTTTCTGTTTTTCATCGCTGCTTGATGAGGAAGATACTGCCAAAGCTGTTGTGCTCTGAACCTTTTGGGCTGCTAGTTGCATGACCTTCCTCCGAACAACTTTCAGTGATGGCCTTTAAATTCTGCACCTGTGTACAACCTCCTCGTTAGACATGTGGAGCGACTAAGAGCTCCAGCACCATTCTACTTATTAGTCGGATGCCATCTTCTCGCAGTGGTTATCCACAGGACCCTGTAAAACCCAGTTGGTGTACAACTAGCCTACGCACGGATCTTGTGGTCTCTCATTTGTCCTAATATCCACTGAACTCCTGGCTTGTTTAACTCCAGTACCCTAACAACTTCGAATACGGAAGACGATTGAAAGGAATATATCCTTTAGCAAGCCACCTCAGGGCAATATGCCCTCGTCAGGGAAAACGGCACAAAATATTCCGGATTTGAGAGGCCGCCTATGCCGTTTCCATCTTTATCATCTCACCATCACCTGCGGACTTCACACTGACCGTCACACTTTCACTGGCACGAACTGAAGACACTGTCAGGGTACCAACGCTCATCTTTTCCTTCAAACCTAACCCTTTATGTTCCGTCATGTCTGTTCTGGTAAGGGAGGACTCACCTACAGTATCCACCAGAGAGTTGATCACGAATAATCCTTTGGATCCCTCGGTCTTTACAGGTGCTACATCCAAACAACATCCGAGAATCTTTGGCTAACGACCCCCATAACCAATGAAGAAACATACTCATGTAGAGGCCGGCGAAAAAACGCTCGAAATTTTTCTCTTCGCACAGCCTTCGGTGGCGACTCTTGTCGGCACGGTGCCCAGAATGCAATGAAATGAAACGGCTTATGTTCTCATAATATCAGCCAAAGTTGTTCGCATTCAATGTGAATTGGTTACGCTTTGCTAAAATTGCCGTTCATGTGACTTCCCGCTGCTCAGTATATCAACCAGTGTATCGGTCAACTCTTCAGGTTGGACTTCTCTCAAGTGTACCACCAGCTTGCCAAGACTTTATCGGAGTCTACTTGTCTCTTCAGCAGGCTACTTGCGAAGGAAACATATTGTGCGTAAGCTCTTTTTGAGTCCGGTAGAAAATTTGTTATAGTGCAAGCTTCCCCGACTTGGCAGCGCGTGTTTCTGCGACGACCTTGATTCCCAGCGATGTTGGCTCACACAGCGGACTATATCCTTCTGCGGATTCTTGAGTTACTGGCGTAGCATGGCCCCCAAAATCGGAAAATGCCATAGTTTTCGTCACTCTATTGTGTCACTTCTCCTACTTCTGTAACCCCCAGTCTCACAGGTTGGCTTGGATGTCTCGTAAAGGGTTGCATTTTGTTGCACTGCAGAACCCCAACTGTCTAAAACCTTAATGGCTTGCAGCACACAGGGATGGTTGCCTATAAAGCGTTCATGAAGATAACTGGCCGCATTACGGCAGTCGACAGTACGATGTGAGCTACTCAGGCATATGGATCAGGCACAGTTCTTCTTGGCAGTAGCCCATTGATCAACAGCACTTGACTCAAGAAAATCCTGACACTGGGGAGCTTCACAAAGCTTACGATTCATTGGCTTTGTACTCTTATTGTCGGCTTCATTGGCGGCCGCCCCAGTTCGGTGCTGGAATATTCCTTTGACGTGATTGCTTGGAGATTCTTCCTCGTTCTAACTGCCCTGTTGCTTTCAAGCACGATTGGCTCAAATCCGCTGATGGCAATGCCTGAATTCCCATCGACGTACTCAAGGAGGCCCCCAAAAGTGGCTTCACGTCCACAATAGATGAGTTTTCCGCTTCCTCGGTGTAAATCAATTCGCGCAAATCGAGCAACGCGTAGCCAATTTAAACAAATCTTAAAACCAGAACAAGATTGATTCGTAGTTTCTACGGTAACAAATAGAAATTCACAAAGGCTACAAATGTATACAAACCTCAATATGCGGCCAAATAGACTTCATAGTAAAAACCAAAGGTCCAAAGCCCCTGTGGCTCAAGCGTTACTGTCAGAAACGGTTCAAGGCCAAATTCAAATGTCTCACATGAATAAACATACGTGGAAAAGTTTGGTATATGGGCGGGCTTTTAAAGGGAATGTTAAATATAGCCAAATTCACAAGGAGGAATTCTCAGTATTTGTTCTTTGCACTCGGCACGGATATGGGTTTGCGCTACACCAGGTCGTTTTGCGTGCTGTTATCGATATTGTTTTCATTCATCTGTCTTAGGAAATACTAAAAATTATATTTTCTTAGAGTATTCCGTTAACCCATAGAAATTCAGGTATTTTTTTCTCAGTAGTAAATTCTAACCCAGCTCTAGTTTCCGTTACTCTTCCACCTCATTCACAGCATCTTTTTGATATTTCAAAATGCCACGTGTAGCAAAGAAGACTTCCAATACTACCCCGTCCACTCATACCCCGGTCACTAGGAAAAATAGGCTTCTTCAAACTCCCGTGGCCTTAAAACAATGTTCGGTTGACCTCTGTGACTTTGTAGGCTTGGCGACGGAAAGAACAGCTGTTCTAGACCGAAGTATTTCGGATATAAAGTCTCGGCTTCTGAATTTGGAAGATACGATTTCTAAACTCGCCCCCTTACTGTGCATCACTGAACGCATCGAAAATTCCACCTTACAAAACCTGACAGCTGCGGGCCGCTTTATCGACTCTGTTGCATCCGAAGTTCTCACAAGAGTGAGGAACTCTCGTAATGCAGTCGTGTTTAATGTCCCAGAGAGAATACCTCTGGAGCATGTCAAGCACACACTGTTGAATGCATGCGGTATGGCCCACCTCCCTTGTCAAATAACAAGGCTGCGTAAGCGCGTTCAGCGCCTCAACTGTCCAATTCTTATGCGATTTGCAGATGATCTGTCTGCCAAAGAGTTCATAAAAATGCGTTCCACTATAGCTTCTAATTCTCCTTATAAAAACATAAAAATAGCCGAAGATAAAACCCCACTTCAAAGGGAAATTACCAGATCTCCTTCGACTTTCCCCACTAGAACGACGCCTGATAGTTCTGAGCCTTCAACACAGACGGCCGGTCGCTCCACAGCTCCTTCTCAAGTCCCTACTGCTTTACCTTTACACGCGTCTCCCGCCTCTTCACAACCGCCCACTGCCTCCTCATCTGCTCCCGTACTGTACTCTTTAAAATCTAATCCCATTACTGTTGATCTTGACATTTCCGCTTCTCCCCTTTTACTGCCACCCAGTAAGAGACGCCAATTATTGCCTCGCTCTCCCACCTCATCGCCTGTTGGATACACCCCGAACTCTAACTCGCCATCTGTTCCCTCCGGTGATAAACTACTCGCCGTCCAGAGGAATAGGTCTAACAGTCTTCCTATTCTTCTCACAAGCCCCTCCCTCATTCAACTGTCTCCTCTTAAATCAACTCGCTTTAACTCACGGAATAAGGTTTCGACCTTAGAAAATACCCCTTGCTCCAATGCATCGGTGATCCCTACAAATTCACCGTGCTCACTGCCTGTCAATACCAAAATACGGCCTCCACATGCCGTCCAATCTGCCACACGTCGTACTTCTCACCCAAAAACTATCTCCACTGCTGCCGCTTCTAACTGCTCCATATTTGGTGTTCCACCCAACTTGAGTTACCCCTACCACAATGTGCAGCTTAACCTACCACCCTACACCCCTATTCCTCACACATTTTCAACTCTGCCCTCTGCACCCCCCCCCCCCCTCAGCCAATACTCGATTCCGACTGGCCGGTATTTCTCGACAGCTCTTAATCACCCCTGTCTGATATCGACCCGCCAAACCCCACAGGTTTTTCCCTTTGCTCCGATGTTTCCCCCTCCGTTGATGCCCAGTCTCTCTACCCCTCAGCAGTCCCTCTCACTGCAACATTTAATCCAGCTTGGCTGGAAGCCACCCCATCTGAACCTCCACTAGCCCCAACATCAACATATTCCCCTTTGAACCTAATCTTCGCTCCTTCCAATCGCGATAGCCTGCCTCCTTCCAAATTACACCACCCCTCTGATGTGCCTATACCACCTCCTACAAATGGTATATCTCTAGCCTTATTCAACTCGCGTTCTATTCTTGACAAACTCCCGCACCTTAAAAAACTTGTCCTTACAAATAATTACGACATTATCTTAATAACGGAATCCTGGATTTCTGAGAGCGCTTCCAATGATCAAGTATCTTTGGTAGGGTACTGTCTTCTAAGGACCGATAGACCGAACCGGCGTGGTGGTGGGTGCCTAGCCTACGTCAAGGAAGCCTACACCACGACCCCTCTTTTACATACGGCACTCGATTCTATTCCTGATTCTCTCTGGTTCACTATGAACCTCCAAACCACTGTTCTTCATATTGGCTGCGTGTATCGATCACCAAATTCCCCCAGTTCATTGTTTCCACTTCTCATTAGGTCTTTCGAATACCTCTCTTTGCTTCCTTCTGGAACCAAGCTTATTGCGGGTGACTTTAATCTCCCTCACATCTGTTGGCCCACCCTCTCGGCTCCTCCAAATCTTATGGACCTGATCACTAGCATTCATCTTGGCGGCTGGACACAACATGTTGTCGAACCTACCAGAAATGGGAACATACTAGATCTGGTATTTACTCATAACATGCCTCTCATCGACGTGACCGTAACACGAAATTTCCCCGGTAGTGACCATAAAATGGTTATCTGCCATCTGCCCCTTAGTGGCCCACCTAGTCCCGCACACCCCCCCAACAATACATTCCTATGCAGAAATTGGGCCTTGCTAGTCACGCTTCTTCGGCAGAAAGACTGGGGTGATTATTTCCTCACCCAGGACCCTCAGCATGCTGCGGATGTTTTCTACTCCTTCTTTTCCGATTGTCTGGAAAAATTGTCCAATAATGCCCAGGCTGTACCTAAAAAGAAGTCGTCTGTCTCGCCACTCCATAAGAAGTACCATAAACTTCTCAAACAACTACATAATTCCAACGACTTTTCACTTTTTATTCGTCTAAACCGCTTCTCCACACTTATTCAACAACAAGATAATACGTGACTTCGTGACCAAGAAGCTAAGGCTTTGAGTCATCCTAACAAGTCGCAACTTCTTTCTATGTTGCATAAGTCTAAAAACGCTGATGTTAAGGCCGACTTCCAACTTCTAATTCTGGATAATAACTCATCTATCACCTCCCCACCTTGTATAGCCGAAGCCTTCAATGCATTCTTTGCTTCAGCCATGGCTCCAGCTACTGTCATTGCCCCGCCCCCATCTTCACCACTTACCGACTCTGTCCTTTCTACGATACCCTTCGATGCCAGGAGTATTTCCAAGCTACTATCCAATAGCAAACCCTCTCCTCGATTAGGCCCCGATGGCTTACCAACAATTGCACTCGTCAATGGTGGACCGGATCTCCCCCTGTTGTTGCTTAACCTTTTCACTCTTTCACTTAATGGTAGCACCGTACCTGCTAATTGGAAGCGCTCGGTAATCGTTCCCATTCATAAAAAAGGACCTTTACATGAGGTATCCAATTATCGCCCTATAAACCATACCCCCATCTTATCCAGAATAATGGAAAAAATAGTTAAAGATAATATTATTAACTATTTATTAAGCCTCAGTCTTATTAATCACAACCAACATGGATTCCTCCGTTCACGGTCCTGCATGACTTGTCAGTATGATTTTCTGAATCTCGTCACCGACTCTGCTGAAAGCGGGAAATCTCTTGTTGTTCTTTATCTTGATTTATCCAAGGCATTTGATCGTGTCCCTCACCCCCACCTTTTAACAAAGCTACGGTCATTTGGGATTGTCGATCCACTTCTTTCTTGGTTCTCGTCTTACTTATCTCATCGCTCACAGGTTGTCTTAATTAACAGGCACACCTCTAATCCTAAGCCTGTTACTAGCGGTGTTATTCAGGGCAGTGTTTTGGGCCCCCTGCTTTTCCTCCTATATATAAATGATATGTTTCCGACAATACTTAATGGCACGTCGTTTTTGTTCGCGGACGACATTAGGATAGTCTACACTTTCTCGCCTGGCAACCTCAGTACTACTATCCCTAAAATCTCTGCTGATTTAGCCGCTCTTGATGAATGGTGCTCAACCTGGGCGATGAAATTCTCCGCCGAAAAGTGTATTTTCCTCACTTACAAATGCCAGGTTCCTCCTGGTTCTTTATGCATTGGCGGTTCACCCATCGACAGCCAGCCTTTAGTAAGAGACCTTGGCTTAAGTTATTCTTGCTCTTTCAACTTCTCGGAACATGCTGTCCTCCAAACGGCGAAGGCTAAAAAGTGTCTTGGTCTTCTGTTCAGATCCTTTCAGCTTAGGCAGGGCATTCTCTACATGTACAAAGTACATGCCAGGCCCCTTCTCGAATATTGTCCCCTAATCTTCACTAGCATGAGAAAATCCGACAGGATTATTATCGAATGTATTCAAAGAAGATTCACAAAACAGCTTATCGGTTGGTCGTCCAACTTAAACTACAGGGAACGATGCTTATCTCTCAAAATCGAACCACTATGGCTTCGTCGCATCAAGCTAAATTTGATATTTCTGTATAAGCTATTGACTAAGCAGTCCTATTCCTCCAACCAGTTGTGCTTCTCCCCGGATACTGCATATTCACTCCGGAATAGACAGTATACTATTACCACACCTTCCGCGAGGACTGTTCTACGCTCTAAGTTCTTTCTCTTCGCGTACTCCAGAATCTGGAATAAACTTCCCTTGCACATCAGATCTTCTCGGTCAAAGTATGCATTCGTGCATGCTACTGATAAATTCCTTACTGTCCCAACTGTTTTGCGCTTATTCAACGTTCACGTAACCGAAAGTCAAGCTTACGAGATAGGCCTTGACTTTTAAGCCATTGTTCTGCTTTCTCTCTTTACCTTCCCTTCGAAAATAACCTCACCGCTTTAAAAATACTGATTGCTTTGTTTGACCGCTTCTCCCAGCCTTCGCCATCGACATATGTAAGCATGTCTGCGTCCACTAACTGTTTTTCCATACCAACTTATAGGATCCTGCTAATTCAACTTTGAAATAAATCCTTTCAGATGCGCTCGCATTTATAGAGACCACCGTATTACTCCCCACAGGTTGTCAATATCTCTCACCCGCTCCACGATTTATTAACTTTATTTAGTTATATTGCATATGCGGCCCTGAAACCAACCTCAACATTGCCATAAAAACTGCTTCAGTATCCAACCCCTGGTTGGATTTATATATATATATATATATATATATATATATATATATATATATATATATGATCGCACCCACGTATACAGCAATATATATATATTTTATATATACATTTATATATACACCTGTTCATATATATATATACATATATATGCATATATACATATATATATATATACATATATATGTGTAAATATATAACATTTTTATATACAATATATATATATATATACTCACTACTGTCCTATAATAATTAACACAATCATGGTGAGTAACTCAACGCTCCTTGATATCTCTTAGCTTACAATGCCTCTCTACCGCACCAGGTCCCACCACTCATACTTCGCTCACCACCTCTGCGATTTCGATTTGGAAAATCCAGTCTGACTCATCGCATTTAGCGTGACTCACTAACTGAACCCAACACCCAGTTATGACGTTACCATTTCTGCTCCCACCCTATCCCCCAGCTAAGGTTCTTCTGTAATTTCATGCAGAACTTGGTCTTTACTCCTGCTCAATGACCACTCTAGGCGAAATACTAACTTTCCCATTGAAAGTTCTAGCCACGCTTAGGCGTTTCCCCTTTAGTCTCACGTTTTATGGCCTCAATGTGCCTTTAGGATCCGCCGCACCGATGAGCCCGTGCTTAACTTTTGTTCTTCTTTCCGTTAACCGTTGATCCTCAGCTGCGTCAATCTATCTCACTTTCCTTGCCATAGTCTTTTGCGTCCGACCGCTTTCGCATGACCCGTCTGATGATCGCACCCACGTATACATCTATATATGTATATATATATATATATATATATATATATATATATATATATATATATACCTTGGGTTCTCCACTCACTTGTCCCCGTTCCTAACTAGATTGTGCCACTTTACTACACACAATTTGCGTACATATAAATAAAACCGTTCCGTCCTTTAGCGATGGGTGCTCGCTCTCAGTTAATTCCTGGCTCAGGCTAGAACTCAGCCGTCCCATCCTGCTTTTTTGTGCCTTTCTCGTACACTGAAGCCTTGCCACACGGATTACCATTCCTTAGTAACTAGGCTTCACTTCTCTACGCACATGCTCATGGTAAGTTAAGATCCCATTCCAACCGGAATCCGTATGCCCCTGCCGAATACCAGCACGTTTGCCCCCACATGAAAAATCCTCATTTTAACACTCAGTGTTTTCCCCCTTTTTACTGTTTGCCGTCCTTTACCACAGCTGGTGAACTGACCAGACTGTTATCTTCCTATTTTCTCATTCTTCTCCCAGACCAGACCATCTACTTTTGTTTTATTCCTGGTTTCCAAACGGACACCCTCTCCTCATCCACCGCCTACCTGATATCGCCCCAAATCTCTACTATCACCCAACTACCCTAGAAAGCTACCAGTCTACGTCTAGGGACCCCTAATAGACCTGTCCACTAGCCAAACGATAACTGACTGTTCGGATAACAAAATGTTCATTTTCTTGCTTCCATATAAACGATAATCATAACCCACAGCTGGAACACTCCCCAGACTGCCGCACTCTTGATCTCTTCCAGATTGCATTGGTTACTTGGGTATCCATCGGCCAAATCGACGTTTATTCCGGATTACCGTAAGGACTGGACGATTTGATCACTGGTTTAAACCTACACTCTCGCCTGCTGACGTTACATGGGGCACCGTACACGGATTAACAAAACCTCATGAAAGTCTCACCGGATTGCAGAGGTGATTCCTGACAGCAACCATCAACACTCCGCTCAACGTCTATTCCCAAATAATCCAACCCAACAGTTCAATTCTTCCCGTGTTGCAGTACGAAACCAATGGCCGGAACCCAGCCTTCGCAGCTGTCAACTTCGTCAAACCAGCCCTTTTTACCAAATTCCCACAACATCCTACCTGCCACCACCTGCAACCAAGGTCTTTACGGAACAGAATACCAGCCATCTGCAGCCAACCATAATTTGATTACCAATTTTCTATCAAATACAAAACAAAACATTTTACACTCTTCCAACTCCTGCCTAGCCGAACCATTGACGTTTGTCTCCACTAATCCGTTTCATTGACGGCTTTTCTTTTCTTTAAAAGTCCGTTATATGTCCATACACCATTCATGCTCTTCAAAAGTTCACTGAAGTCCCTGCGAAGCTTTTCGTCTTCATCTGAATTTCCATATGACACTGTAATCACCTGCACAAAAGGTCCGTTTTATTATCACCTTTGACTCACTTGCCTTTATTTCACATGCTTCCTCCACAATTAGTTACCCAATGCTGGATCAGTGTCCAATATTCCGCTGGTATCTCTGACTGCACTTTGAAAGCCCCACGCTTGCTTTACTTCTAACAATGTTCTTTGGCATCTCTTTCGCCCGGTTACTTGTTAGTGACCGTCTATTTGTCGTTTATATCAGCAATTCCACGACTGTCCAGCTACCCACACCGCCCCCAGCGATTTCGAAACCGATTTGGAATTCCCGCCTCAACCATTACCACTTTTGTTTACTCAAACACTACATGACTTTACTGGTGTATTTCGGTTGCTGTGATTTATAAATTTAGAATTTGTGAATACCTCGCACTGACATGTACTGTTGTATACTCTGATCTTGCCTTGTGCATGTGTATTGACCACGGTCAATAAATATACTATACTATTACTATTACTATTACAATTGATTGGCGGTGCGATATAAATTCCAG
Organism: Fasciola hepatica; assembly: GCA_948099385.1. Taxonomy (NCBI): domain Eukaryota; kingdom Metazoa; phylum Platyhelminthes; class Trematoda; order Plagiorchiida; family Fasciolidae; genus Fasciola; species Fasciola hepatica. Next base: position 4,401,400 of record CANUEZ040000110.1, read on the forward strand.
TGTAGCTAGTGCATTCGGATCTAAACAATCGTTCAGGTGGTCTGTGGCTTCGCCACCGTTTTGCATTTCCGTGACTGGGTCAGCTAACCAGCCGGTATAGCCCTCGGAAAGCCTGGCCCTAAGATGTTTGCCTTTCACTTTTATATGTGCGGCTATGGGTGTTTGGCAGACGAGGTCCCTCGGTATATTTCCAGCCCCCACAAAAAATTGCACTTGGTCACGAAGACAGATTTGTTCCCACTTCCAAGAATCGATGGTCTGTTAGATGCTTTCTCTGGGGCAACTTACTACACGTCACTAGACTTTGCCTCGGGGCACTGCCAAATAGAAGCTGAGAAACTGGATCGAGCCAAAATAGCTTTCTTGTTACGGCAGAGGTAGTATGACTTCCAGACTATGCCTCCTGGTCTGTCTAATGCGCAGCCACTCTTCAACGACTGGCAAAGGAGGTACTGCGGAATTTAATTTCCCACCAGAGCTTGGTTCATATCGATGATAAGATTGTACACTGGAAATCTACTGGCAAGCACCCGAATAATCGGGAGGAAGTACTGGACGGATGGCTGAGAAATGGCCTGAAATTGAGAGTATGGAAACGTCGACTACCGCAGAGTCAAATTACCCACTTAGACCGCGTAACTTCGAAGGGGGGAGTTTTCACAGACCCCTCAAAGATCGAACAAGCAAAATTTGGCCGATACCCCGTTGTGTTGATCATTTCCATGGCTCCCCTGAGTTGGCGTCTTATTACAGGATATTCGTTGCCGGCTTTGCCAACGTTGCCGCCCCTCCTAACCAACTGCTGGAAAAAGGTCGAGTGTTTGAATGGTTCTAGCACCGCGGCAAAGGCTTCCATAAACTACGGGCGAAATTATGTTTTATCCCAGTTTTGACTCTCCCGGGCCGATCGCCGACAGCGGGTAAAATTATCCTCGATGCTGATGCCAGTGCGGTAGCTAATGAGGCAGTTCCATAACAACCAGGTGAAGATCGTCGTGAGCAAGTGATAGCTTGTGGAAGCCAACTTCTAAATAAGTCGGGAGAGAACTACTGTGTCATTGGGGGAGAGAGGCTGTCTCTGGAGTATTTCGCGGAATACTATCGGTGGTACTTGCTCCGGCCGAACTACCTGGTAGGCACCCACCATCATGCGCTCCAGTTGCCTCAAAACGTAAAGGACCTGGAAGGGCAAGTAGTCGGGTGGCAGGAGTTGGTACAATAGCCCTGGGTCGCCCGTCAGCACCTTCTGGGAAAAAGCATTCTGACGCCAATGCTATGTCCCAGAGACCAGCTGGCAATCACAAAAATTGTTAGGCATACATGGAACGAGAAGTAACCGTACTGAGCTTGGAAGGATCGGAGTACAACCGTTGAGCACACATACAAGCCACGGCCCTGGGAAACGCAACAGCCTACGAAAGAAGCAAAACAAGGCTGACCGACCAACCGGCAAAGACATGGAAGGGGCCAGCTACGAAGGTAGATGCCCGTGGGCACCGTGGGACGACACGATGTCGGCTGAAGATGTTTCTTCCACTACGGGGAAAACTATATTCGGAGAATCGATGTCCCTCAATCCATGGTGGAAGAAGCTGTAGCAGACCTACATCAACTCAGGCACGCTGGAGTGAACAGGTTGTAGTTTGCTTCCCAGGAGAGGTTTTGGTGGCCACATCTATGAAGAGGCCTTGGAGGACTTTGCGCCCCTCGTGCACTCTGTGGTAGTTTTAGAAGCCCACAAGAGGCGTTTCGAGCGCAGCTGCAATCAGTATCTGCAGGCTTTCCTAAGGGAACGGTAGGGGCAAATATTACAGGTCTTCTTCCAATGGCTTCCAGGGGTAATTAGTATGCATTGGTTTTGATTGATTATTTCACCGAATGGCGCAAGGCAATACCTCTCGCTGCCTCGTTTGCTCGTAAAGTGGTCGATCAGTGGATACGCCGTTTGGGAGCCCCTTGTCAAATACATTCAGACAAGGGCACCAATTTAGAAGTTGCACTGCTCCACGGACTCTGTAAAGCGCTCGATGTAGACAGAAAGCAAAAAGCCGCCTACCATCTTCAGGGAAGTGGCCTAGTAGAAAGGACAAGCAGGTCTTAGAAGGCACTACTCAAAGCGTCCACTGAGGAAAGTATCAACAATTGGGACCTCACGCCAGCTAGATGGTTTTAGCCCATCAGAGCACAGTACGCTCCCTTACCGATCAGTCCCCGCGCCTTTGTTGGCTAGCAGAGTGGTCAGCCTGTTGTCTGACACCAGTTGTAAAACAAACTCACATTCTGGCCACGGAATACAAGTATCGTATCATTCTGAGGTTTGTGGTATCGAATGGACTGAATAGGATGTACCCCGCATAGATCTACTGAGAATCAAGAACCAGGAGATCGAATGGGATGTAGCTCAAAATTTCGTACACGCAGAATGGCATACAGTACAAATATGTATTATAGCAGGGAGAATACAGCCCCGCAAAACAAGAAGAATTCGTCCCGAACATCATATCCGCAGCAAGCTTACTTGAAGTGGAGGGTGTTTGTGGTCTCTTCGTGGTAATAAAGGAACTCTTTCAGCTCTCTAGATACTTAGTTGTTCCGAGATTTACCCAAATTCGAATATGTCTAGATCAAAATTATCAGCTGGTGCAGCAACAGGCTAAATGGCATCTGACTTACCTTCTTCCATAAACTGTGCCCGGTCAACATGATGCCCACGAACGATAGATCATATGGATCCAAAACAGTGACCATTCGGTCCCTGTTGCATGAAGTGATAACCCATTTGGCCGGTCGTAAATCATTCCCCTGAAGTACCTGACGTTAGCTTTCAACATACACTCAAAAATGGTTCCCGAACTATAGCATTTAAATCAATGAGACAGAATTTACCAGAAGCAATGTGTGCAGCATTGCGATATTGCATAAGAAAACTCAGTGATACAGTCAAATTCAAAAAGTGTATGGGGGCTCACAAAACGAACAACACTCCTAAGTGTGCTTACAAAACTCTCCTCAAGGCCTTTAGACAGTGGGTCACACAAGACAGTATACATTCTCTTGCGGCCAACATTTTTAACCACCCATTTAGTAGTTTAGCCATGAAATGTAAGCCATTGTCGGTAACCAGCACGAACAGAACTCCCTCTCTACTGGATATTTTTCTGGGCGCAATCTGTGTGAAGTCGGCCGTAGGCGAAGTTGTCAAACATACCTCTGGCCAGCGGATGAAAGCATCAATGACGACAAGAACGTGGTATTCGCCCAAGAAATGTCCACGATGGTCCGCATGTACCCGCTGCCTGCCTCACAAGGCAAAGACCAAGGGAGCCCGTTTGAAGGTTTTGAATGCATGTTTTGGCTGTACGTAATACGTCTGCATAAAGCTCCGGCTACCGGCAAGTAAGTCGTTCCAGCGACTTCATTTTTCAATACGCAAATGTCCTGAATGTAGATCTGGCAGTGTACCAGAACGGAGCACTGGAGGAACGACCACACAGTAGTTATGGCACAGTAATCCATTTCGAGTGATCGACAGATAGTCACGACGAGAGTAGAAGTCAAGGAGTCGCCGCTTTTCGTTCGAAGTCCAACCCCGAAGCGGAGCAGAAATTACTGCAGCAAAATGCGGTTTTGTATCCTTCACAAGATCTTTAAGCCGCATCGGTGGTCGAGATAAATATGGCATTCTAAATGGAAGACCGTCGCGATATATGTATTTGGCACTAACATGCTCAGTATCATAATCACGTGATCCGAACGGAGTGCCCCATCGTTGGACAACTGTAGCTGATGATTGTGACGACGAATGACGGGTGAACTGCAATACCACATGGCCAATAACTAAGGCGAACATCTGACCAAATAAACATTTACGCAAATGCTTGATGGCCTAGTAAAATTCTGAGGCTTCGCCCCGCGCTTGTGAATATCTTTGTTCGGCTTTAGTGAGCCTCCTTTAGGTGCAAAAGACTGGCCGCTCTCATTGTCCAAGAACAACACCTACGCCAGTAAGAGATGCACCAGTAATAATGGCTGAATGATCTGTCGGGGGAAGAGGCTTAAGAACAACGCCGGGCTGTAGGTAAGATAGCAACTTACGAAGGGTCTCTTCATGAGCTTGATTCCAAGGGGAGCTGGCGGACAGAATATTGAACAGACCACTGGCTTTCTGAAAACACTTTGGGATGAAACGAGCACAATACTGAAGACCATCAATAACAGAACTCCGTTCATTAGGGTTTTAGGGGAAGGTACGTCAATGAGCGGGGCTAAATGTCCCAGGTCCCGTGAGAGACCCCTAGGATTGTTTAAGTAACCAAGACGCGAAAACTCAGGGGTACCGATGGAACCCTTTTATGGGTTAACGGAAACGTTGAACTTGATGAATTGCTTCGGCGAACAACAAAGAAGATAGTCATGTGTAGCTCAAGTGGAAACATAAACAACTATATCATACTGGTATGACTCAACACCATCAAGACCTCAAACAACGTGATTGTGAGGCTGTTGGAAAATAGCAAGCGAGAAGTTGAGACCAAAGAGAAGGAAACTGTAGGGAAATAGACCGAAAGGAGTGGTGTTGACCGTCACCGCGCTGGATTCCCCATCCAGGGGCATTCGCGGGTTTGCATCTTTTAAGTCAATCTCCAGGAATACCCTAGACCCTCCAAGTCTGTAGAACACATCTTCGGGCTCTTCAGTTATGCATGTACGCTGTAATGAGCACTTATCCAATGTAAATCGGTAGTCACCGCAAATTCACGGTGTCTTTCCATCAGCTTTTAACGGAGTGGCAATCGGGGTGGTCCAGTTTTACGAAACCGCAGGGGTAATAATTCCGCGCTCACACATGAACTTCAGTGCTTGGCGGACAGGTTCTCTCAAACCAAAAGGAATTATTCGGCGCGTTAGAAGAGTGGGATAGCCAGATATCTCTAACCTCACTCCAGAAACGCGCATTCCACCAGAAGCCTTAAAACGTTTTAAAACAAGCTGTTGTATATCCAGCAAGTCAGGCGAAGAGGCTAGAAAGGTTACGTTAATGTGCATTCTACGAAGAACTTCCAAAACAAGCGCTGAGTGTCCCCAATCAAAAACCAAAAGCTCACATTCAACAGGATAATAGCCATGCGACTGAACTGGGGCCATACAGGAACAGACAAATGTGTCCAATATTACCAGGAATAGTCATCTTGGTGGGGTTAGTCTTAGCGGTGGAACAAAACGTTCGGGGCTTGATGTGAAATTGTGTATTCTTCACTCCCCGTGTAAACAACAATGGTGAGTTTGCCGACCTCTGGAGTACGCAATGTCTGGTTACCATGTGAAACCTTCTCGGCCAAAATGGCTAAAGCAAGCGTCGAAGAAATGATGCCAAGTGGAGAAGTGCTAGATGGTGCTGTGGTAATTGTCAGTGGACATGCTGGGCTAATTTTACAAACACTTCAAATGTGGCCAAACTTACCACAGGCAAAATACGTAGCTAGGCAACAGCGATATTTGAAACGAGAATGCGACTGACCAAGTGGAACACACTTGCCCAAATTAGAACTGGTGTGGTTAGATTTCGAACGGGTCGATCACTGAAGTGGAGGCCGGTTGCTACCACAATTTAGTGGCCTGTTCAAATGCCGCAGTTTTTGCGTGCGCCGATCGCCTTTATATCTAGTAAAGTTGAAAAATACGGACTCCGACGTAGCAGCTACAACTTTTGCTTCCTGACACTGTTCACAAATACAGCGAATGTGATGAAGGGTCTGATCAGTCGAAAGTGACAGCTTCTGATGCAAGTCAGGAAGGTTAAGTCCTGCAACCAAGCGGTCGCGCAGGCGATCTTCCAGCAGCGGACCACAGTTGAGCTTCGCTTCCTGTCTCTGCAGCTGAAGAATGAACTTACGTACTGATTGGTTTTCGAGTCTAGTGAGGTAGTTAAATTTGACTCTCTCAGTGCCGACGAAAATGACTGGCTGCAAGTGTTGTGTAAGGATGGTACCGAGCTTGTCGTATGGTAAACTGACGGGAGGATCCTGAAAAGACAAATTTTCCACGAGACTGTAGTAAAGTGAAGGAATAAACAATGTTTTCTTATCTTCCAAATCTTTTCAGGTCAAGCACCAAATGTTGAAGCTTTCCGTGTAGTCCTCGGCCTATTGCGAAGTAGAATATACATCAAGAGGTTCAGAAGTAATTAAAGTTTAACCCTTTTGCATGAAGCCAAAAGTGATATCGATTGAATTGAATAAGAGGAACACCGCATAGACCTTCTGAGAATCAAGAACTACGAGATCGAATGGAATGTAGCTTAATACGTCGTGTACGCGGAATCACATGCAGCGCAAATATGTATTATAACAGAGAGAATACCGTCCCGCGAAACAGAAAGAATCGACTTTGAATATCACAAGAGTGGACCTGCTTTTTTTCCCTCCTCAGTTACCACAACGATACAGAAAAACGGGATTTTTACTGCTTACCCGGGAGCGGAGCACGGCAAGAAAATCCGTGACATCGCAATGCAAGACACAGGATGCTCATCGGATCAGTTCCTGCGACCTGGCACGACCTGACATTTCGTGATTTGTCTGTCCGAAATGCATAGTAATTTGCCGTTCAGTTTTTGCGTAGTGACTTGGTGAACACTCATGACGAATACCGTCCCTCGCTGAAGGTGTGCAATGAGGTTTTACCTTCACCCCTTATTTTCTGCTCTCTTGATTTCAGCGGAAGGATTACTACGGACAAGAAGATACCCCAAGAACCGGGAGTACTTGGGCTACAGCCTTGAACCCGTGCACTGTTTCGAGACCTGAAGAATACCCTGTATAACGGTGGTTTCCCTGACCTGTCTCCTTACCGACGAAGGAATTCTGGACGCTCGATTTGCCATGGCCATAGCCTGTTTTATGTAGCCTCAATAGAACTGACAGTAAAGAACCGGACCTCAAGGCCTGTCGAAGCTGGCTATTCCAGAGCCTTGATTCACGTCTACCTTTTGTTCTCGTGTGGCTTGATCCACAAACAGAGAGTACTCGGCGCGTAGCTTGATTTTGACAAAAGCGCGGGGTTTTCATTTCTTTTGTGGTTTATATGTTGGTGAACCTTCTCACTGTCGGAACTAATGGATGACAAGAGAAACTCGTCCATGGATCCGCAAAATGTGGAGTTGTTGAGGGTCGATAAGGGTTTGGTGGACGATACAGCTGCCCAGTCTGATTGGGCCTCGAAAAAACTGGTTTGGATACCAGATGATAAACAAGGTTTCGTAGCTGCTGCTGTTCTTGCATCTGAGGGGGAGGAGTTGACCGTCCAGATAACGGACTCTGGGAAGAAATGCAAGTTGCACAGGGATGTCGTACAAAAAATGAACCCTCCAAAATATGAGAAGGCAGAGGATATGGCTAATCTGACTTACCTAAACGAAGCTTCGGTGCTGCACAATCTGCGGTCACGTTATTTTTCCGGAATGATATATGTAAGTCAAAATTATCGGGTGAATATTCAATAGACATATTCTGGTCTGTTCTGTGTGGTCGTGAACCCTTACAAACGCTTGCCAATTTATAACGATGACATCATTGAGTGGTACAAAGGAAGAAAACGACACGAAAGACCGCCGCATATATATTCTATTGCTGATAGCGCCTATCGAAATATGCTTCAAGGTAAATGCATGTATATTTCCTAAGGTACTTGTTAGATCGAGAGGATCAGTCAATACTCTGCACGTACGTCGTTGGTTTCGTAATCAACGTTTTGTTTCAGCGGTGAATCGGGCGCCGGAAAAACAGAAAACACGAAGAAGGTTATCCAGTACTTGGCTTCGGTGGCAACGTCAGCTAAATCACAGAAAACGACTACAGCCAATGTAATATCAAAGTTTCATGTGAGTCTTAGTGGCGTTGCCTCAGCTATACCAATGTCCCCCACATTTTCGGTATCATTGAATGTCTGAACTTAAATGATTGTATGAGTTTTAAAGCTGACAGTACGAATGTTTTGCATCTTACCTCCCTTTGATCAACACAACTTCCATCTACTTTATGTTATCTACCCTGGAAAGTAGTGGGCATCAATGCGGCAAAGATTGTGGGTTTTTGCGCTATCGCCAAACCGTTACTGGGTACTCTAGGTTGATTTACATATTAATAGTTCTTGTGGCTAGTTGCGATTAATAGTTTACAACCTCAATTTTTTCGAATGTGTTGATCAACGGTATCGTTCAATGATTAATACTACTTGTTCTTTTTACAGTCCAAGGAAATCAATATAGTAAGTTTCCGTTTTCGGCATTTTTGACCCGTTGTATTTGGCTACGTCATGATGAGGGTTAAGTTTATCATCTGATGACCGTTATGCTACGTCATTTTAGAATGGCCCTGTTCAGATTCGCTCGACAATGGCAAGTTTTGAATGTGCTGCTTGCACTGCTGCATGCATTTCGTCCCGTTAGTAGTTATGTTGTGTAGGTTTTCGACTAGTTTGTGTTTGGCATCGTGCCTGCAAATGGGGCGCTTGCCGCTTTCATCGTATTTCGTATGCTGTACAGTGACTTCCCTCCACCTAATTCTCGCTGAATGGCGTCGTTAGCTGCCGCTCACCGAGATAGTTTTATTTCCTCGTTCTAGTTCATGCACAGCTATTTTGTCTAATTCGTAAGTAAACTGGATAATGCTGATTTTCAGGGGGAGCTTGAAGCACAATTATTGAAAGCCAACCCGATCCTGGAGGCATTCGGCAATGCAAAAACCATCAAAAACGACAATTCATCACGCTTCGTAAGTGGACCCATCGGTGTGTTCTTTTTTCATGTTAGCTTCATGAATGACTTCCAAATTCTGAAGATGATTGCTTATTTTAATTTGGTAGCCCAGTTTACTAGATACGGATTTCCTATACAAATAGCATCACTCGTGTTGCCCTAGCGATTGCTCACTAAATAAAAAGAGAATTTCGCCTACAGTAATTGACGTGGTTTGAGAATCAGTCAGATATTAGTGTCGGCCTTCAAGCCCGTGGTATGTATGCCCCTTCCACTGTACTTATGCCGGACCACAAAATGACTCAAATAAAGAAAGTCACCAAGCTCATAAGTGCTGATTTGAATAATAAACGGCCCAAATAAAGAAAATAACCAGGAGTTACTGTTTGCCGAGTAACAGTTCAAAAGCTATGTATGCGTATGTATATGTGCATATATATATATATATATATATATATATATATATATATATATATATATATCACTGGCTTGGAATCAAAAAAGATGCCAGCGCAACAAAAAATATAAAAAAGTAGGGGGAGGAGGGTAACGGAAAATGAGTAGTTATTAAAATATGTGATGTATTGCGATCTCTTCGTTTTTCGCTGTACACTTGTTGATGTTTTTTGTCTAAGTGATATTTTTGAAATTATGAAGCGCGTGAGTTTAACAATCAGCATTCGCCCCACTGGCAGAGCCATGTTCCACAACATCTGTAACCAACGACAATCGTCATCCCTTGGGCCCCAATTAAGGAGGCGGGAAGTATCAACCGAAGCCAATGCTGACGCCAGCTTCTTCCCATCTCTACGTCAAGTCATGGTCCGACCTCTTCTTCGCTCCTAATCTTGCCCAGCACCTGTGAATAGAGCACGGAAAGGTAGACGACGAGCAGGCATCCGCAAAACATTTCCGAGTCACCGGAGGTGGTATAGAGCGACCACGTCAGTAGAAGGGCAACTGTCCGCACCCAACACGACGCCGCATCTCGTCATTACTCACTCAATATTTCCACCGAACACGAGCAATACTTCAATGACATCGGTTATCAAACACAGAAAGACGCCGAGCATCCTCACCATGAAGTGGCCAGGTCTCTCAATCGTAGAGTAAAACAGTATGAAGCACGGCGTTGTACGCCCGTCCCTTGAGAGAAAGCTGAATGTCACGGTGGCACCACAGATGTCACAGGTTTGCAAAAGCTGCTCCAGCCCTCGCTATTCGTGAGGCGGAGTAGTATCCAGCCCACATACTTTTCATGGCTTTGACTCAATCCACAAATGTTTCATGTTCTAAATGGCATCAGTCCTCTTCTACCGAGTTTTCGGTGAATAAATATACCGCATACCGAATCAAGCTTTTATATTGACATCACTAGTCGGTGTTACCTTTCTCGGCTCTGTACTGATGGTCCGTATAGCGAGGATCGCGCTCAGATAGAACTTATTAATTAAGTGCTTTTAGCCTTCAGTGGTGGTGACTTGTGTTCTGTCTCACTACGGGATTACAATATGAGGGTCAGTGATGTCTTTTTCATAACTGCCAGATGTCACAAAGAAACCGTTCTTAACTACACGTCGACAGAGCAGTTGCAAATTTGCAACCCAGTCAAAGTTCAGTGGTTTCTGCACCGTTTTCCCCTCATTCTTAGAAGTTAAATAAGCTGCACAAGGGTGAATGAAAACTACGGTTATCGACGGGTTTATTTTTACCAGGAAGCGTAATAGTATACTGGGAGCAACATGTAAACATGCTGATTACCTGTGCATTCTTTGCTCTGAAGTTGTTAATCCTTCACTGGTTAGGCTCAGCAGGAGCCCTTAAAACTGCAAAACTACAGGTGTTTGTTTTTCACAAATGTGGTACTCTTCGTATTTCTTCCATGCGCCGGCGTAACAACTGAAAGAAGCCTGATTCATCACCATAAGAGCCCTATCCATCCCATCAAAAAAATCGGTGTACATGACGCGACAGAAGAATCATATGGCCTCCATTGTGTCAAACGGGGTAGCTGATACGTGTATGCTTACGTAATCCAAGCGGTTGAAACAGATAGCAGACAGAAGCCTGTAATCTAGGCTTCATTCAACATACAGCTAAACGGTAGAAGCTGAAAACAATAAAAGGGTAAATTCAGAGGAACAATGATAACAAAACTAAAGTAGATAGAAAATAGCAAATGAACATGACAATAACAATCCTAGCGGAACTTGCATCGTCTTTCATGATTATCATTGCTCCTGAGGACCGAAGTACCCAGTTGCCTTCCTGAAGAACCAAATACTGATTAGTCAAAAATCTACTGCAAATGGTTTATCTTGTAGTCAAACAATGAGGTTGGGGCATTAAATTTACAACGGATTTATATTATGATACTATAAGTCTACGGTGAGCGGTTACGCCACCATCCATCGTACTAACGTATTTAGAATCGGCCATCCAAGAAAGTATCTGCGTATCCAAAAAAGCGAATAAACCACACCAGTTATGATTAGTGTACTTCCCGATAATTTGTCTAAATGAAAGCTTCATGAAGGTTGTCGATGAATTTGGTATAATTGTCACATCAATATTGCTGAGATTAAACGTGAAAATCAACCAAGCGCCATACCATCAAACTTCAGGCCGAGTACAAGCATATGACTCATCGTCACCAGACTTTCCAGTTGGTAGTGGCGTACTTCAAGGTTGCTCATTCTCATCCTTGCTGTTCAATTTTCCAGTCGATATCCTAAGAGAGACAGAAATCAAACCAGCGAAGGCATTGAGCTCCTACCTGGTAACAGACTTTTTGACTTAGGCTATGCAGACGACGTCGCATTGGTTTTCGACGATGCTGCTGTGGCACAGTGTCTTAGGAAACCTTGCGTCTGTATTGCCGTACGGAATGTGTTTTTCACCCTCCAAGTGTAGAGTGCTTCTAAAAGACTGACAGGAGTCCATCCCCGTACTCACCCTCGGTACCAATCGGTTATACACTGTTGAAAGGTTTATCTAGTTGGGAAGCTGTATAACTGTCGATGGATGGGTTGGAGACGATGTAAACAACCGAATAGCGAAGGCTGAAGCGACGTTCTGCATTTTACATCACATGGAGTCGGCGTAACGTCTGTCTCTGATTGAAAGGTAGGGTGTAAAACGCTGCTGTGCGTAGTGTGCTCCTGAACGCTTGCGAGACCTGGCCTGTTCGAGCGGCTGATGTCGACCGGTTGTTCGTGTTCGAACATCGATGCCCGAGGAGTATCTCGCGAGTTTGGTAGCAACAGCGAATAAGCAATACCACAATTCGAATGCGCATCTACGAAATCAGGCATACCGTGTCCCCAGTTGGTGCTACCATATCATTCCATCGACTTCGTTGGCTGGAGCATGTGTTACGTATGCCATCTCATCGACTTTCCCGTTGTGCTCTATTCGCCGAGCCTAAGGTTGGCTGTAAACGAAAACGTGAAGGCAGAGCCATGACTTGGCACCAGTCTGTCAAAGTGTTGACGTCAAGACTTGCCTTTGCCGGTTCCTCACGATTGAATGGCTGGGGGCTGTGAGACCCACTACACAGCTAACCGAAAAGTTTGTCGTATATCGTCAGTGTCGTGCTTAGTGACGGTTATGTTATGACAACTTGTGTTCGAACTCCTTAGGAATTTCCCTTTTGATTATTCACTTTTATTTTCTGTTTCATGTTTTGCATGACACCAAGCTTCTGTGCGTTTTACCGGGTTATATATATATATATATATATATATATATATATATATATATATAAAGATTAGGCGCACGGTACGGTGCAGTCATGGCCGGTTGCTGGACCATACACCCGAATCGAATGTGATAATATAGTGATCTAGGCATGTTTTGCTTTCTCTTTGATATCCTCCGTCAACGTGCATTGCTCGATTTGGGAGGTAATTTATGAGAAGAAGAAGAAGAAGAAGAAGAGATATACAAATCTAGATAAGTTTCAGGTTTTCTAGGTGGTCTAAACAACAGTGTAGCGGTTCTTGGGATGGGTTTTGCACCTCCGAAGTGTAAAATGCTGCTGCAGGACTGGGTTGGCCCTACGCCAGACCTGGCAGAAGTCCATGCTGAAATAGATGAGTTTTGTTTCTTGGGCAGTTACATCTTACCGGGCGGTGAGATATAAAATCAAGTCTTGTTTACGATGCTTCACAACTTGCTAAATACAGCTCATTTTGCAGGTATTGCAACCCACATAACAATTATCAATGCACTCTCTTTTGACGCCGGGTGGCTCGGGCGTGTTTTTCGTATGCCTGCTCGTCGTTTGCTCATTCGTGCTTTTTTGCACGTGCTGGGCAAGGCTGTAAGAAGCGGCACAGCAATTGGGCTATAACTTGGCGCAGGGGCATGAAAATGTTAGGTTCTGCTTTGAATTCGGTTGGCGCTTTCTGCCTTTCTGGCTGGGACCCCATAAATGTGCATTGTCGTTGGTCAGGTACGCTGAGATAGAGATCGGGGTCTAACCCAGTAGCGCGAGTATTTCATGGCCTGTCTGTTGACTTTTCATTTTCCATAAACGATTAAAAGACAACGAAAAATTACAGAATGTGTACAATGAAAAACAAAAGACTTTCCCCCCACTTGTGATCTTAATGTTGACCCTTAACCCCGCCGGCTTTGTAATACTTTTCTGTTGTTGTTGCGTTGGCACCATGCTTGTCAAGCCAGTGTAAACATATATATATATATATATATAAGTGGTACCGTAACCACTGTTGCTACCTTGCCGATCGGTGGTCGTTGATCGGATTTGCGTGCTGCGAATAAGCCAAAGGCTATGCCGAGGGTAATCCGCATCGGACAGGACAGAGGCGAGTAACCGGACTAAAGCAACGCGTTATTGTTAGAGGGCGTGATGAGTTTTTGGCCGGAAACGAACTCTACATAAAAGCCACAGGCCCTTAGACAGCAACGTGACGTGCGCGAATGTGGCCCGCCACTAAATATGGGCGTTGCCTCTTGCTTCTTACTAAGCTATCCTGAGTGAGGTAAGATTCGCGCGTTTGGCATCCTCCACTGGCAGACCGCCATCCAAGAAGTGCATAAACCGCTCTTTCGGCCACCGGCCCCCAGCACACAAATCGTTTGCCCAAAAGATAGCAGTTGGATATGTACGGGCTAGAGTTGCTGCCTAATGAAACGCCCAGTGACGCAGGGGATATCGCTTCGTACATAATCCCCAAGATTCTTCATGAACTGTTCCTCTACACACCGCCCATGTACAAGTGCTGTTCGGGACATCCATAAAACCGGCTCATCCCTTCGCAGGAGCTAGCCCCGTAAAAATAATTAGGTAGACACGAAATTGTCATTTGTTGTCACCGTGCTTGCCAATTTTCTTGTTGTTTCTTCTGTTATCCTTATTCCAGTACCTATAAAATGAGATGTATTTAGCCAGTTTTAAAGCACCGAAAACAAGCGTGTTCGCTACTGAGAGTCTTGATGTCTCAACCAGGCATTTCCAATTGCCAGATAAAATGTCGTTGCGTATGCCGAAAGCGTGTTTGGCTTTTGCCAACCACAGTCATCTGCGGCGCCGGCGTGACATTCGGCTATCTACCAAGGATAGGGTGTGCACTGCGGCAGTTAGATTCGTTCTTTTATACGGCTCAGAAACATGGCCGTTATGGGTGCTTGAGCATCGATCTATCCGTAGTATTGGCGGAATATGATGAAAACCCAATCAGCATTGCTGAGGTTAGTGGTAGGGCTTTGGGAACCAGAGGTCGGTCTTCGGATTAAGTACTGAATCTAAACAGGTTAAGGTGGCTGGGGCATGTGTTACTCATGCCCAGCGATAGATTTCCTCAGCTTACGCTATTCTCCGAGATAGGTAGTGGTCGGAAGGTAGGTCGAGGCGGTCAGTCCATGACATGATAGAAAGGTCTGAAAACCTTGACCGGTCGACTTGGCCAAGTAGCATGTGTTGGACTTCCGGCTTGGGGTTCACGCGACCCGCCTACCAGATGGCTGGAGACATTAAATGATATGACTAGGTGTCGCAACCAGGGGCGTAGTTGCGTTCGTACTGCCTTTGTCTTCCGCTTCCTACCTTACTTTCGACTCTTTATTTCATGCTTCTATTCTTGTTGCCCTTGATTTGACCATGCTGGAAGGTGGCAACGAGAACCAGGGCACAGAAGTGCAAGGTTAGTAGTTGAATAAACCGAACTGGTATGGTTACATTCGGACTCTTCGCCTTCTTATTTCCGCTTATTTCTTTGTTTTCCTTTCCTTTCCTTTTCCTTCCCACTTGGTGCTTCAACTCAGTTTGTTCTCCACTAGACGATGACATGAGGTAGCAGTGAAAATCAAGGGCTTAGAAGTGCAAGATTAGTGGCTGAAAAAACCAAATTAAACTACTGACTAACATCATGTTCCGACACTTATCTGACTCGTGCAAACAGTGCTGGCATGAAAACCTCGCTGTCTTGAATCAGTCTAGGTCGTATCACTCAAATCTTCATCCTCCGACTTTTAAAACTAACGCACACCCGAAGACCAGTCATAGGTCTTTTTTCTTGAGCTGTTTTCGATTCGGTAGACCGCGGATTACTAAAGCTGCCTCTTGTTGGGGAATGTGCCAGAAAGACAACAAAAAATTTTTACACCTGAAATTTTGGAACTGTTTGGTCTGACAGCGATCTCGTCTCTGAGGGTATCAGGCGGTCCTTGACTGTTCTTATGTCAGACTCCGGTAATCGAACAAATCGGTCAGGATGTGTCTTCCACGTCAGTTTGGTGGTTCGTTTTGACCCACTGTTATCGATTCTTTACCGATCCAGACCGGATGTTTTCCCCTCCATCGGATTGACTATATGTCGTTCATTTAAAATGTCCTCGCAGTATGTGATTGGATAGTTTTCTCATTTTTTACATATTTTTTTCTACTATTCAGGGCAAATTCATCCGGATCAATTTTGATACGTCTGGCTTCATTGCGGGAGCGAATATTGAAACATGTATCCTTTCATGGCGCCACTTTTCACCAATTTATTATTATTATTATTTTCTTTTTTGGGGGGGAGGGGGATTCTGCTAGTCGATTTTAACGACATTGTATCACCTGTTTGCATAGGACCACCAGCTGCCTGAATGTTGGGCTTTTCAGCGATCATACCATTGTGTAATCAACACAGCTATTTATCACCTGAACGGTATTTGGTGATCAGATCTGCTGGAAAAGGCTCGTGTCATTCGCCAGGCTCCAGATGAGAGATGCTTCCATATTTTTTATCAATTACTGGCCAATGCAACCCCTCAGATGCAGGAGGAACTTCTTCTAGATCAGGCCAACTCCTATCGCTTTTTGCCTAATGGATTACTGGAAATCCCGGGATCGGACGAGAGACAGTCTTATCGGGAAACCACAGAGGCGATGAATATCATGGGCATCTCCCCCGAGGACCAAAATGGTGAGTATTACGGTTGTGTTCTTGTAGATTCAGTGTTCTTGCCCATTGGAATTCAGTTCTAATACTATCATACTTTTTATCACGAATACGTGTTCTACTGTTGGCAGATAAACTCCATGGCTTGAAGTCAGACTAAAGGGAGTGTGGAGAAGAATATTGACGGGCCTGCCAGTTTATTGATTTCATTTTTTAGGTGAAATGGAAGGGTAGGCAAAGCTTGGCGAGGTTAAAGCATATTCACTATAGCATACATGCTCAGAATCTTCGCTTTGTTTATCAGAGAAAAATCGTTACTCAAAACTTGTTAACTCAATTCCGTTTTATGTCTTCCGTTTTGGTCAGTCATTCACTTACTAGATGCTGTCTTAGTTGGTATCCCATGAATAAAAATGTACTGAAAAATTGCGGGAATGCTTCATTTGTTTTGCATTATATCGTGCTTCTCAGCTAATGAGGAAGGTGATCATAACCACTGCACACCAAAATCAAATCCATATTGGAACTTGATAGCATTTGAGGTTGAGCTAGGTTTCCTTGCTTTAGTGGTTTTATTTTGTTAGTCATCCGATAACTCATACAGCTGTCACGTCCCATAGGCAAGCAGACAACCTAATATCCGCTGTGCCGTTTTCTATGTTACGCTACCGTAAAGTAGAATACCGTATCGTACGCTTACTGATCTTTTCATCAGTCATATTCCTTCTATGTATTATAGCAATCTTCCGTATTATTTCTGCGGTCCTCCATTTGGGCAACCTGGATTTTCGTCAGGAACGAAACTCCGATCAGGCCACACTCCCCGACACATCCGGTAAGTCGCCATTCAGGCAACTGCGCTCAAAGATTCTGGTTCTAATTAGTTCGCCCACGTCATGATTGTCTCTGTTTTCCCCCCTTTCTTCTTAGCCGCTCAAAAGGTAGCCCACCTACTTGGGATTCCCATGGCCGATATGATCAAGTCGTTCCTAAAGCCGCGTATTAAAGTTGGAAAAGACTTAGTTCTGAAGACACAGACTAAGGCTCAAGTGGAGTTTGCCGTGGAGGCTATTTCTAAGGCGATTTATGAACGCCTGTTTCTCTGGCTTGTGGCTCGTATCAACAAAACATTAGATCGTACCAAACGACCGGGTGCTTCGTTTGTAGGTATTTTGGATATCGCGGGATTCGAAATTTTCCAGGTACGCTGTGCATGCCATCTAATCGCTTGTCACATGGTCAAACCATACAGGTGCATTTTGTTGGTAATGTCAACTAACTAATCAGGTCGCCACGGTGTGATTTACGTTGCTTGTCGTGCGTTTGATCGTAATTACGGTGCTGATTTGTAGTCATATCTTACATTAATCACAAGACTTATTATAAACACGCAACTTGCGTACTCGTGTTCAATGTGCCAGTTTACTAGTTCGAAGTTAAGATAACTACAGAAATAGGCAAGATCTTTTTTTTCTGTTTAACACAACTGCGAACGATTTCTGCCTAGGTCGCCTGGCTAGTTTATTTGTAGTCACAAAGCGCTGCTTATTTAGTACCATAAGTCTGGTTATGGGTGCTTAGTATTTGTTGGATTGAAACTGTTCCATGTTTAACAAGATTTCTGAAGTCTTCGAATCTTTTATATCTTCTCAGATGCATCTGAGTCCTCTCATTAACTTTACTAAAGTCTGTGGAACACCATTTTTCAAGCAGAAATATAATCCGACTCACTTGACCGTACTTAATTTCTCATTGATTTTTCTTACGCGATATCCCTCGGGTTACGTGCACTTTTTAGAATGTAGTCTCTTACTAATTTTGGACGGTTAGGATTTGTCAGGCCTTTCCCTCGCGATAGGAAGACCTCACTACATATTCGTCATACAACGGGTAAAGTGCGACTCCGTCCACCCATCCATCGTAATTGCCGATTGCTTTTTGCTTGGCGTGTTTACGTGCTCATAACTGGTAATAATTGGTCATAATAATGAACCGTGTCTTTCGCACCTAGCGCGACGTCTGTATCAAGGTCTTAACATACTCTACACGCGTGTTATCCATGCCGCGCTCTACATTATTGCCTTGACCCGTTTCATTTGTGCCCCCATGTGTATGTATCCACCTACGCACACATACACTGGATTGTGTGCACTTGTCTTCTGTATAGAAACCCCTATAACATGAGGTCAAGAACTTACATGCCCCTACTGTCGGTGGTGGTAAAGGTGCTGGACCAATTCGTGGGAAACAGTAAAGCTTTACGCATCAACCTGTTGTGAAGGCAGGGAGGAAGCGTATTGTTTTGACAGGTCTAATTGAGTGGATGGATGTAAAGATATCTAAGCAAACCTAGTGGCATGTTCCAAACCATGGTTACTGTATCGTAAACCTGCGTCAGAAAACTGGGAAAGACGCACCGGAGCGCATTACCATGACTCATGGTGTTTTTTTGTTCGGTGGAGCAGCATTTGTCGCAGTTGAAGCTGTCGACTGTAGTCGGTGCACGTCATCTAACTGATTTCAGACATGCGAATTTGGAATAACAAGCACTGATGATGAAACTCTTGAAAATGTGAATGAAGCAAAAAACATTCAAGTTTGCGCAGTTGTGGTCATTGACTTAACTCCATTGCTTCTCTGGTTATCCATTTTCACCCGGGAAAGGTCATATCCTACTCATGCTGCGTTTACCGTTCATTCAATGTAGTTGACTAGTTATCTACACAGAAATAACCGGTGTCAATGCGCTGAACTTACGGTCTAGTGGTGAACTACAGGGGATGAAATAATGTTGGAACTAAACTACGCCCAATCCATTATGAGGTTAAAAAATTTCCCGTACCCAGTCTGTGTTCGTCGAGTTACCCGTCGCTATATTGTAAAACACCTCGTCAGGCAAAGTTTGCTCCCTAGATTTCTGACGCTCGGATTGTTTTTTATATTGGTTTTTCACAATATTTTATAGTTTAAAATTTCGGAATCATGTTCCCGGTCGAGATGATAGTGACACTGACAAAAGAAAGTCATCGTACTCAGTCACAGACGCATGACCCTATTAGGTAAACTTTAAAGTGCGTTCTTATAGCCCCGCGTGATCGGTTGATAAAGTGTCAAATGATGATCACCCATCTGATTTAAACGTATTCCTAGTACTGCTGTGATGCACGAAATGTGTACTTATAATTTCCTCCCATGTTCGCTGTACCTGCCTAATATGTTCAACTGAATTTTTCGAATTTTTCGTACTCAGTTTCAGTTTTACTCTGAACATGCACTAAGCGCCATGGTTCTGTTTACTATCTCTCAACAAGAACCTCAATCGGGAGATTTAGAGAATACCAATAGTATTGGGAGAACTGCAAATAAGTTAAGGGAGGTTGTAAATACAAGAACGCCACTGAGCGCGGAATACCACCTTACCTATCTGTTTCTAATCTTTGAGTGAGTGCAACTCGTAGACTCCACTCATGAAGCCTAACACGCCCCGTGTAGCCAAACCTCTAGTCAGCTTTCTCAAATGTCATTATAGACTGACCGTCCTTACTCACTTTTCAACCTCAGCAAACGTAAACCAACAAGGAGGCCTATCCGGGACTTGTAAAATACATCTTTACCATCTTAGCTTAGCGAGCTTTAGTGTGCCATCTAATGCCTATGTACCCAATACTTCACTCCCAACTTCTCCAATGCTGATCCTCTGTCCCCACCATATCCAAACAATGTTTCAGGTATATCTATATTCAAATACCGATAGAACTTTTTCCTTCCCCCGCAACATTCACGTCTCTAAAACGTACACAAAAATTGTCTAACTACTGCCGCGCACTCGACCTTTCACAAACAAATAGCTGCAGGTAGTTAAATTCGGCAGAATCTTAGTGCGCTCTCTTTATTCGTGAAAACGTTTCGTCCAGTATCCGACATCCAAGTAAAATGCAGTTGTTTTGGCCACAAACTCATCTACTTGACTTAACGTTTCCCCCGAAGTGGCAAATTTGGGTGTTCAATCAAACCAGTTCGATAACCGCATTTCACACATTGAAGATGCAAACAAACACCAGGCATTGCCGCTTAGTTATCCGTACTGTTCAGAAAAGTTTATAACTAATCTGGATCTTCAGTTGGTCCGTACAGTCGAATTCCCAAGTCGCTGTGCGTCACGTTCTGTGTCGGTAATTTGAGCTTGTCGGGAACGACCAGTGTTCGTTCACTTAACGAACTCGATTAGTTTGATTCCCGAGTGAGATTCTTGCTAAAATAAATAGCAACCCAAACGCCACACTCACTGCTT
Source organism: Fasciola hepatica (assembly GCA_948099385.1). Taxonomy (NCBI): domain Eukaryota; kingdom Metazoa; phylum Platyhelminthes; class Trematoda; order Plagiorchiida; family Fasciolidae; genus Fasciola; species Fasciola hepatica. The sequence continues at coordinate 4,421,858 of CANUEZ040000110.1, forward strand.
AAGCTGAACTAATTTTCCTATGATACTATTGTTCGTGGTTTGATTGGGTCTCTGACTGGAATAAAGTCATCCTGTATAGCTTGCGTATGGCCGGGGATGGGTGTCTCAGGCTCCGAGATAACTACTCGTCCTGAACGCCTCTCGAAATGCTCCCAGGTGAACGTGCGTCTAACGCAGCCTCTGCTGAGGAGGTCCTGCTCACTGCCTTCTCGTGACGGAGGTGTTTCCACTAAAGTGAGAGGACGAAAGCGAATGCCCGGCGCTCTCCACCGGGTTGACTGACTGATAGTCAGTCTAAGGGAGATTGCTAAACCCTGATTCCAAACCAACCACGGGTGGCGTATGAGGCGTACAAAACTATGCTCACCGGCATCTGTAGCGGAGAGGTGCACTGGGCACCCAGGATGCCTGACCTCATCAGAACGGCGAATGAACCGAGGAATCAGTCACCGGCCCCCAGTGGGTTACGGACCCCACGTTTCGTCCCGCTGCCTTGCGGGTTAAGCTTCGAACAGCTAAACGCTCCGGTTGTGGATCCCTGAGAAAGCCACCTATTTTGGCTTGGGCAACCTGAAGGTATCGCGCTCACAAACAAATCATGGACTCGGACTATCTACCTCTTCCTTTCCGATTGTACCATGTTTTGCTCGATACACAGTCTAGAACCAGACAAGTGATATATATATATATATATATATATATATATATATATATATATATATATATATATATATATATAGGGAGACACAGGAACCATCGGTGCATCAATGTGTGGTTTCATTGAGACTAATTACACGTTGAAATCCGCCAACAATTGGGTTGGACCGTCTGTTTTCCATGTTTGGTTTCCACGTATACTGCTACCCGTAAGATTGTAAAATGCTGAATATATTTCTACGAATAACACTTTAGTGACTTCGGTCGCGTACGGTTTTAAGATTCGAGTCCTTTTCAAATAGCCACTGATTCCGGCACCAGGTTTATGACTTCCATTCCCCTGTTTTCAACAATTCGAATTTGGAGGCAAGTATGTGAAATGCAATTTGGGTAAATGATAAACATGCCCTTAGCGAGGCTGTTGCGTCAAGCAGTCGCCAAATTCATTCATCCACGGTTGTTGATATGACTAGTGACTGTTTAGTCGGACGCAGATGGGAGCTGTCTAGTTCATGTTATGGTTTTTTCATAATATGCTTACGTATGAGTGTGGCGGGAGGGTTTTATACCCCATAGCCACCAAAGGCCCACTGCACTATTAGGGATAATCAGCAACCAGACCCTGCGACTCGGAGTGAAAAACTACAGAAGGTCCCCTTAGGTCATGGATGGTAACGAGTCGGATGACTGGATTACTGTATACCACCAGGCAACCAGTGATGGCGGGGATTCGAACCACCCACCTCCGTGGTGGTAATGAAACGCTCTGAGCCACTCGAGCACCATCAGCTCCTCATCGATCCCTTTGTTTTGTCTCTCCCAGTTTTCTGCAAAGTAGTAATCAGCTCAACTGAAACTATCTCCAAATATAAAGGTCTATACGTCCCTAAAATGGGATCGATGGTGTATTCTCTTGTCACCACTCCGTCGCGTTGTTTTTAAACCTCAACTTCAAACCACAAACTGACCGCTGCTTTGTTTCTTCCTCCGACGCTCAAGATTGTCCACACCCAATGCCTTGGGACACATCGGTGCCTGAATACGGCTAGCCACCAACCGTCGGATGTCGTGGCGATGATTACAGGCTCAGGTTCCTGCCAGTCCTGTAAAGTGCTGGACACTTGGGTTACGAAAAGTGTATACTATACTTTGAAACCTCAGTCGTTAAGCTGTCTGAAACATTTTGTGTCGTGTTATAATCTAGTAAGGCGATGCCATTTCTGTTCTCAGTCGATAACTATTCTTTCGTTGGAATTGACCCCACCGTCTTACACATGTTGTCGGGATTCGCTGAAAGGAATTTTTTCTTCGCAGTTAGTTCCTCATTCCTAAACTTTCATAGTATGTCGCAAGTCAAGGATGCAAATTTATTTCATATTCTTGTGAATGACAGCATGTTTCTTCTCGTAACAAGAGGTAGTGTGTAGAAAACGAATACATTGGGCCTGGGTAATTATGTTAACTGCGTTGGGATAAAAATAACAACCCGAGAGCAATAGGAATTTAATCTGGGAGAAGATTTGATAAGAAAAATTCCGTGCACCTTTGCAAACAAGGGTGAAGAAGAGTTAGTTGCTTTAGCCATCAGCTGATCAAAAGCCAATATTACACGAACAATAATGTCGGCTAAATGTTGCAACCACGAAAATATCGGAATCGCATCGCGAGTCGTTTTTACCGTCGATGTACTTTTGAGAATTAGGGACTCGTAAATACATCCATCGTAAAAAGAAAAAGTTATTTCAATGACTGAGGGTGCACAACTCACTACACTGATTGACATGAGCTGCAAAAAATCGACGTTGCGCTGGTGCTTAATTAAAGATTCCTTTAACAACGTGGAACTCACCGTACTCAGAAGATGGAAGTTCCCGAATTTATTGTAAAAGAACTGTCATGGTATGGAATGATGCACCAGGTCATATCTAACACATAAACGTTGACAAATGTATCCAATTGTTATAAAATTTTACAGTGGCGAAACCGCTGGAAAAATCGATGATTTGATTTTCACAATTTCCTCTGAAAGTCGCGATTTGAATAAGAGCAGGAATTTATTCCATGTGCTTAAGGAAGAAGTCGTTTCAAGTTTTCCATGTAACTTGGAAAACGAGGGTGCAACCATGTATTTTTTTAATTCATGCTTATTCATGAGTGCAGTGAAAGAGGTATATACCCCATAGCCACGTAGGCCCACTGCACTATCAGGTATAACCGGCAACCAAACCCTGAGACTTGGAGTGGCGAACCACATAAGGCCCCAATAGGTCGGGTGTGGTAACAACCCGGACGATAGTGAAACGTTGTCTACCACCAAAGTAACCGATTGTGGCGGGGATTCGAACCCCGGACATCCGAGGTGGTAATTAAACGCTGTAACCCACTCGGCCACCACCGGTCATTGATGTTGATTATCTCAAAATACCCTGCTATCTGTGGAATTTCGACAATACCTGTATAGTTGAGATAAATGGTTCATTGAAACACTCCACGATAAACAGCCTTGCGCATGAAGCTGTCATCTTGCAGATGTGAGAAGTCCCGTAACCCACAGGTGATGTATATAACCACAAGTTGGCAAATGACAGAGTATTGAGATTAGATGTTCTTTTGTGATTTTTCTTATATCCTTGTTCGATTTTGTGTTTCTGAGCTGATTTTGTTAGACCATAATCGACAATATGAAGAGGACTTAATTCATTACTTTTCCGAATTACTAATTAGAATAATTGACAAACAAAATACGCGTACATTTTCCTGTCCCCGTAACAGTAACTTATTTTCTGCTCTATTCGTTAGGTCAATTCGTTCGAACAACTGTGTATCAACTACACCAATGAAAAATTGCAACAACTGTTCAATCATACGATGTTTATTCTGGAGCAGGAAGAGTACAACCGCGAGGGCATCAAATGGGAGTTCATCGACTTCGGTCTAGATCTGCAACCCACAATCGATCTCATTGAAAAGGTTCGTGTTCCCTTTTTTCCATCTGTGGATGATGTGGCGCGTTATCTGTTGACCCATTGTAAGCTGATGAACGAGGATAGAACAATAATTGTGGCGCTAAGTGTCTGAAATGTGAGTTTACCATAGAAATAGCAAGATCAGTGTGGAAAAGAAATCGGGGTCGAGATGGTACGTTTTACTGGTCTAACAATCAGAACAAACCAGCTGGGCAAACGGCGTGGAATGTATACTCGTTAAAATAGTCACTGGATTCGTTAAAGCGCATGAAATACTACCAGTTCCGGAAGGCTAATAGTTTGTCTACAGCTTCTAATCATCTCGCCAACTTGAAAATTCAGATTTGGTTTTTATAGAAGCTTCATTACAGTGTTTTTATTGCGTTACGCATAGCGTCGACACGATATTCTTTCACGGTCACAATGATAATTGCATTTTTCGCTGACGGTTTGACGCTCTAGACAAACGGGTTCATAATTTATTCACAAGTCTGCTTGCGTGTAAGGAGATGATTCCCAGTGGAAGTCACTTCGGGCGCACACCCAATAACGCAAGAAGTGCAGTGGTACCTTCAAAGAGTTTACAACGGGGTACATGTTCATTTCAGTTCTTTTAGCCATCAGCATCGTTTTTCTGCGCTCAGATTCATATTGGCAGACAAAAGGCGAAGGAAAGCTAACAAGAAAATCGAAGTTTACCGAATCGTGTAATTTCATTCGTTTCGCCAATGTGTTGGAAGTTCGAGGTCAGTTGATCCACTGTATGTAGGTGTCTGAGGAGCTTAATTCTTTGTCGAATTTGTCTGCGTGAAGTGATGCGTACATTTGCAGTAGGAACAGGTTCAGTTTGAGTCATACAGTGTAGTCGACATAATGAGCCTTGGTTGTCTGATGATCGCGTTATATAAGCCGAAATCTAATAATAAACTGCGCTTAACTATGTGAAGCAAGGTATGTAGACTTTGGAGTTTACACAACACTGCCACGTTTCTCGCTTTTTATACGGTGATCTGCTGTATATTTATGTTTATTTCGACCGGTTAGCTGTCATGGCTCTCAATACGAAAAGTGGTGTTTGCATGGTGAATTTCATTTTTTTGTCTTGATCCGAGAACTCACTTGATCCTTTTAAGATAATGCAGAAGAATAAGTCCACCTCGGTGGGAAGATGCCAGGCTCAGTAGAATTGCAACTTGATCTAACATTCACTATGAACGGGTTGATTTGATTGGGACATGTGTCGCTCATTTCTGAGTTGATTTACTTCGCGCACCTTTTCGAGTGGTGCATGTGGTGGCTGAATAATTAACATCGACCTATCAGCGATGTGCCATCAAGACTTTAACCAGTGAATTTAAACGCATATAACGTGTTGGGATCCTCGTGCGGGGATCATGAGATTGACTTGTCGGATTCCTAGATCCATCGAGAGTTACATGTCAGCTGAGGGCGTCCTTGTATTCACTGTTTTTCGACCCACCTGATATTATAATTTGTGATTCCTCACAACATTTTCACACTGCTAATCACTCAGTTTTCGATGGAGGTTTTGCTAAGAAGTATCAGCCGAAACCACCACTCGTAGTGCGTAGTTATTCGTTGTCCAAACTGATTCGCTTTTAGTCGTGTGCATACCAGCCGGTTTATCTGATAGCTATTTTTTGTTCCAGCCTCTTGGTATCCTAGCTCTTCTGGACGAAGAATGCTTCTTCCCTAAAGCCACAGACAAGTCTTTTGTGGAGAAATTGCTGAAGACTCAAGAGTCTCATCCTAAAATGTGCAAACCGGAATTCCGGTGCTCAGCGGACTTCGGTGTCGTTCATTACGCTGGTCGCGTGGACTACATTTCTGCCGGCTGGTTGACTAAAAATATGGATCCACTGAATGATAACGTGGTCGCTTTATTCCAGGCCTCCAACGACTCCTTGGTACAGGTGAGTTATTTGTCAGTTGCAGGCTTCGTCACTGGTGCATTGGTTCGATTGTCTCTGCTCCTAGTGTGTACGCGCGTGTGTGTGCATGCATAAATTACGTCCCACGCACAGGCGCTCATTTGTATCTCCAGGTTGTCTCATCGATCTCCGTAGACCTGCATGCATATTTTGCACTCTGTTCGCGAACTAAAAAAAGTGATTTGGCTCAAGGAAATTGGGGCTGTGCAACACAGAAAAACAACTTCCAGTAATTGCGGTGCACAGCTCTCTATACTTAAAGACCATACTTCTCTTTCCTTCTTTCCTTTTCTCTTTCTTGACCGTTCATTATAAATCGTAATAGCTGTAACACGGATAGACAAGGTCGCGCGACTCAGTTCAGTTTCATTGAATCATTGGATTCGGCCTCTGTTTTAGAATTGTTTTTGTGTTAGGTATTCCGGAATTGACAGCTGATGCTCACTGACTGTTTGTGGTTGGTTGTTTCTCTTGTCCAGCCAATTGATGAATGATATTGACGCATTAATGTTGCACCAAGTAACCTACGTGCGGGGTAACATGAAAGCCTGTATTCAACTGAAGTGTATCGCGGCCCCGTCGTCAGGCCTGTTTTGACAAGTATCCGCGTATATTCACTGACTTGTGACTTTCAAACATGAATATTTTGAATGACGAACAGGTTAAGCAGTTTAGATCCAAGGCATCTTGTTATGGCTAAAATCTAATTTTTTTCGCGGAGATTTTTCCATTGATATCAAATTTCTCTGGATTCTCACTGCTACTGCTAATTAGTTGTATATCACACTTCGTTGTGTGTATAGCTCATACTACAAGGTTACGTTGGAGGTTGGTGCAGCAGTATACAGTAATCCGCTGTTGTCCGGCTCGTGACCACACCTGACCTATATGGACCTTATGTAGTTCTCTGCCACTCCAAGTCTCATGGTCAGGTTGCCGGCTATTCCTTATAGTTCAGTGGGTCTTCGAGGCTCTTCGAGACACTCATACACAAGCGCAAAAGAGAAGTTAACCGATGACGTAGTTATAACCCATACAACACCACAAAACTATTGTGAAGTGTGACTGCGTCGCATTCCCCTGAGCTTATCGTGTGGTGTGGTCGGTTGCATGAAGTGTCCCATGGACCGATTTCTTTTTTGAATTCTCACTTCCGAACCACCTTTCTATTCATTCACTTAGTAATTGAGAAACAAATTGTCAGCCATTTGCGTTCAGATACTGAGGATAACACCGAGGAACTCACGAGGGCTGTTTTACTTACTACCACCGAGGAGGCATACAATGTCTATTGATTCCATTTGCATGACACCTTTCGGTCGACCAGTTAATGCATCTTACTGCACATTTGTGATGTGGCACACAAAGTAACTAACTTACATACATTTTCGTTTCCTACGCTTTGTAAGCCAAAACTGTGTTCCCATTCCAGGACATATGGAAAGATGCGGAGATAGTAAGCATGGCGGCTACGGCAGCTACGGACACAGCCTTCGGTGCAGTTCGAGGCGTACGAAAGGGCATGCTTCGCACGGTGAGCCAGTTATACAAGGAATCTCTGGTTCGACTGATGGGTGTTTTGAAAAACACTTCTCCAAGCTTTGTACGATGTATCATTCCAAATCACGAGAAACGTCCAGGCCGTATTGACGCGCCGTTAGTACTGGATCAACTCAAGTGCAACGGTGTTCTCGAGGGTATCCGCATCTGTCGACAAGGTTTCCCATCCCGGGTCCTATTCCAGGAATTCAGACAGCGGTATGAGATACTGACTCCAAACATTATTTCCAAGGTACGTATCATAGCAGTCATGTGTGGTTAGAATTAGTTCGTTTCTCGCACTCGTCTAATGCTTTTGATATATCTTTCTATGTATTTTTTGTTTCTGTTGATCAAAGGGTTTCATGGACGGTCGTAAAGCAGTGATGAAAATGCTCGAGGTACTTGAATTGAATTCCGGCCTCTACCGAATTGGTCACAGCAAGATATTTTTCAAAGCTGGTGTTCTAGCCCAATTAGAGGAAGATCGCGACATACATTTGACCGATATCATCATTCGATTCCAGGCCCGTGCTCGTGGCTATTTGTCTCGCAGGTCAGGGGCACTTTTACAACCGATGTTCTCAAAGTTGTTTGCCTATCAATTTAGAATTCTTACTAGACTGAATACCTCTTAAAACGTTGTAAATAGTTATCTTGCTGGACTGGTTAAACACGCAGCCTAATAGCTAATACTATTTTTTGTGTAACTTTTTCTCAGCTTTTGGGGCAAGATTCTTTTTTATTTCCAAGTGCAATTCATCCCTCCACAGTTTCGGTTTTTGCTCGTTTCCATTTTCCAATAATAATTCTACTGATAGACTTGACATTCGTAACTTCCAGCCATATGCGATGCCAGAAACCTTCTGAGTTTATCTGAAGGTATGCATCACAAAGAATAAACTATTTAGGTGAAGAGGATGCGTTTTCGTAAATAGGAATGACTTGACAAAGAAATGCCGATTTTCCCACGGAACGGAATGCAAAACTCTTCCCTTTTTCGTACTACTAATCTTCAACGCCAACCCTTGTCGTGGTTGCATTCGCAATTGAAACCCGTAGGTGCGTTTTTGTCGTCAGTATGGAGAGTGTTGTGTCGGTGCACAAAATTCTTTGAGGCCCGGTAATCTCGTTCATGTATGTGTGCTCAATCGGTTACAGTGCATATTTGTATCTGCTAACCCAACACCCGTTGAGCCGTTTAATCCGCATGTGTACACTTGCCTACGTGCACATCAGGGTTGTGCTCGAGCGTGTATGCACGTGTGATTCCGTAAGACGGTTGGTACCTTCTGAACGGTATCACTGACGCCTGTTCGCGCCACATGTGCTTTACTATCGATCTTGATGTTTTTGCCTCTGTCATCTCCGGAGTTAACTCACGTATTGAGCACATCGATCGTAAGCGGCTTGAAGCCAGATGTAATTCATATTCTCTTCCCACCCCCATCGTAGCCCTCCCCCCTAAAATAAAAATCGTGTCGTGACCTCAAAACAACTGTTTTGCTTTCCTTAACCAGGCATTTCAGTCTCTACTCTTCATTGCTTACCAAACACCTTGCACTTTTACGTATCTCACAGGCGCCCGTTTGCACTTGTAGGTTCATGTGCATTTGTTCTGTGACCTCATATCACTCCTGAGGTTCTCGTTATTTTTTAGTACAGGGTAATTATGAGCACTTATCCGTTCCTGTTTGATACTCTGTGTTTATGTCTTTCATGCAATAATGATATCCCCAGATCTGTCAACCATTTTCTAAGTAGTCATGAACCAAGTGTGGCATCAACAGCTCAACTTAGCTATCCATCCTTCTTCTTGGTATCAGTGATACAATAGCAGTCATCTCTTGTTAGTAAAGACGTACTGTCAACTGTGCGTTCAACACACTCAGCTATTCGTGTTCGTTCACTTTTCCCTGCTACTTATTACTTCCTCTGTCCAGAGCTCGTGAACAGCGCATCCAACACTTGCAGGCCATTACAGTCATCCAACGAAATTGTGTCGCCTATCTCAAACTGCGTAATTGGCCTTGGTGGCGCTTGTTCACCAAAGTGCGCCCCCTGTTAACTGTCACACGTCAGGAGGAGATCGTCGCGGCGAAGGAGGATGAACTGCGCAAGGTAATTACACGTTCCCATGATCCTTAGAAGTACATACGGTGATATACTATGACTCCCGTACGTTTGAGCACCGTCTTCAGTTGCTATAATGTTTTTAACTAGCGCGATAGTTGTGTCAATCATGACCAGTTTACGAATCGCCACATGTGATTCGATGTAGTCCACAGACCTTGGTGACTTGTTCTGACTACTGAAGAGTAATATTGCTGTCTGTTGTTTGTCATTCCGTCGTTCCTTGAAGTCAGTGACGCGTATTCAAATAAATGAGCTGTTTCGATAAAATATTGTTACTGAGGGCGTTTCGTAGATTCGGACAGAAGCTGCGTCTAGCAAGACCGATTCAGATACGCGTGGCCACGCACATATTTATCCGTCAAAAACTTGTCAGCTCGACTCACGCATCAGTTTGCGTACTGGTCTCACGTGCACTTTAAACCTAACTGATTGATTTTTTTATTGGTCTGCTATTCCAATATCACGATATACCGCACCCCGAAGTGTCGGAACCTTATGGGGTTCATCACCGCACCGAGTTTCAGATTCAAGGTTACAGGTCCTACCCCATAATAGCATGAGATCCTTTGGTTATAAGGATTTTCCGTTTTGCTGCATTCCCCCTTCAGCATTAAATAAAACGGTGCGATTTTGTAGCCTCACAATTTTCTGACTTCTTTTTGTGCTAATCAGACGCTTGACCTGTCTTTGTCTATCACTAGGTTCGTGAAGCCCTCGAGAAGATTACCGGTGAACATGGGGAAGTCCAACGAGCCTATGAAAAGCTCACCAAAGAGAAGAACCAGTTACATGCAGAGTTGCAACAGGAACACGAGAGCAATCAGAATATGCAAACGGTACGTCTTAGCATTGCCATTTGCTGCTTTACGCAAGTGGGCGGTGTGAAATCATGTCTCAGGGAAATTGGGCTTCATTCGGATTGTTCTCTGTCCGTACCAATAACCTTCTGGGCACATGAAAAATGCCTTTTTATCCTTCAGTGACCATTCTGTATTGCGCAGCCCTATAATCTCGTGCCGCAAGACAAAAACACAGACCAAATACAACCAGTATCCCATGAATAAGTGTGTTCTGATCAGGGTCTGAGGCTTAAAGTGCGAATTGTAGTCTAACTGTGCTTTGTTTGCCATCGATACATTTCGCTCGTTTTGTAGCCTTAGGTTCGTGTCATTAATGGTGTACAGTAATTCTCTGTCGGGCCTCAGCTCCAGTCGTTCGGACAATGGGGACAGATTGCTGACAAAATATGCTAATCAACAGCATTTTCCAGCAAGCACAAACTTCCGCAACTCAAAACAACGTACCGCCACCTGGCGTCCACCTTCCTCGACACAGGAATAGTCTCAAATCAATCACGTAGCGATTAGCTACCGTTGGCGCGGCAGCCTGTTAGATTGTCGCTCTTACCTGACTCGATTCCGATCATGCATTAGTCTGCGCTGCGAAATGCTTGCTATTTGGGGGCTCAAAGAATTCGAATCATGCTTGCCTAAATATCGACAAGCTAAACGACCCTCTAATGCTGAAAGCTATCCAGATTATCCTCTCCCAGACAAGAATCCACCGCTCCACCTGATGTCGATGAGCACTGGGAGCGACTGAAGGAAACCTAACTGAATGTTGGCCTGACTAGTTGTGGTACGATCCGCCATACCCAGAGAAGTTGGGTTTCTTCAAAGTCCTTGGTATTACTTGAGAGCTGCCGACATATCTCTGCTGATGCAAGATACAACGAAGCATGCCGTGAACTCCGTTCGCGTTTGAAGAGCAGTTTGCGTGCTGATCGTGAGACGTGGTGGTCAGAACATGCCCTCGAGATGGAAACAGCTTCTGCTTCTGGTAACTCCAGGAAGCTCTTTGAACTCATTCGCGCCACCGGACTTCGAAAAACAGGTGTTAGTGAGACAGTCCGTGAAACCGATGGGACACCAATCACCACGCTGTCGGGCAGACTAGACCGCTGGGCAGAATACTTTCACTCCTAGTTTAGCTGATCACCGGTTGCTTTTACTGCAACTAGAACTCCTACAATTTCTGTGTAGCCTACTCCAAATGGTCCCCCGACATAAGTGGAAATTTGAAAGGAACTACAAACCCTGAAGCTCCACAAGGCACACGGATCAGATCGTATTCCCCCTGCGCATTTCAACGATGGTGAGATGGTTCTGGTGAAAGAATTGACAACCTGGTTCTCAAAGGTTTGGACGAAAGAAAACGTTCTCACATCCTGGGGTGAATCGACGATTGTGCCTATCTCTTAAAAGGGTAGTTCTACCTTGCACTCGAATCATCGGGGAATTGGCGTGATCTCAGTCGCTTCAAAACGTCTAGTATCGATTATCCTTCGCGACTTTCTCCCTTACGTGAGCTCCATTTTCGTGAAGAACAAACTGAATTCCGCCAGATCGTGACTGCACGGATCAAATCTCAATCCTTCGCCTTCTGCTTAGACACCATCACGTGTGTCAAAGGCCAACTGTCGGTAAGGGTCTATGGACAATTGTCCGAGTCCTTTGTCGTCTCCAGTGGCATTCGGCAAGGATGTCCTATTTCCCCTTCCTCCTCAACTTCGTAATGGATGATCTGATCCAGAGAGCCTTCAGTGGTGTTGCAAAGGGCGGTGTGGAACTTCTACCGGGCGCCAGAGTTGTTGACTTGGATTATGCTGACGACGTCCCCTTGTTGGGAGACGACCCCCAAGTCGTCGAAGGTGCCTGAAGCCACTTGGCCGTCGAAGTCACCGAGTATGGCATGCACTTTGCTCCATCCAAGTGCGAAATACTTCTTCAAGACTGACAAGGAGGTCCTCCTGCACTCACTCTTTGTGGGGAACGTTTGGGAACTGTCAGCAGTTTATGTACCTGAGCAGTTGTATTTCCACTAATGGAGGTGTCGGAGACGAGATCTCACTGCGTATCTCTAAGGCCCGTTCGGCTTTTACCAATCTAAGGCATCTGTGGCGTCGTCACGACACCAAGCTTTCCTTAAGGGGTAGAGTCCATAACACCGCAGTTCGCTCGGTACTACTTTATGGGTGCGAAACCTGGTCAGTTCGAGAAGATCTGCGCTGGTTGACCGTACTCGACCACTTGTGTCTACGCTCAGTCACACGAGTATGGTGGCAGCATTACGTCAGTACTAACGAAGTGCGAGGAAGAGTATTCGGGATGGACCGTTCATCACTCAGGGTAATTGTTTCTCTTTGTCGGCTGCGGTAGTTAGGTCATGTCTTGCGGATGCCTGCCCGGCGTTTGCCTCACCGCGCTTTATTCGTGCTCGCTGAACGGGATTAGAAACAATGGCGTGGTGGACAGCCAATGAGCTGAGGAGAAATTTAAAAAAGATGACTTCCCTTTTAGCCTCAGCGGGGCCCTGCGGCCCACCGGGTTTGAGCAAGAATTATACCGAAAACAGCTGGCTAGATACGCTGACGGAAATGACCCTTAACCGGAGTCAGTGGCGTCAGTGCCGTCAATACCGTATGGAATGCTGTGCTGGCTCCCTATCCTTCCCCTTCTATGTATAAAAAACAAACAGAAGAACCTAAAAACAAAATGCCGTGAGTGGAAAAACTTTCCAACTTTTCTGTCCTCTTCCTTTTTGTACATTGTTCCCCTACTATATCATTGTCTCTTTGGCACGTTGTCTGTCCCAGGTCCGTGTTACACACACAAACATATATATATATATATATATATATATATATATATATATATATATATATATATATATATATATATATATATATATATATATATATATATATAGAGAGAGAGAGAGAGAGAGAGAGAGAGAGAGAGAGAGAAAGAGAGAGAGAGGTAATGAGGCCATTCAACAAACTAGACCCATGCTGAATTTGAAGCCTTGCGAATCAATCAGTCGTCATCCAAGTTAATTCTGATTATTAACACATTTGCATTACTTGTTGTGCACGTTTGGAATCCAGGAACGCGTACGACTTTTGGAGAAGTTGCAAGCTCTGGAAGAAGAGTACGCAGACGTGGAGAATAGGAGTTTGGAGGACAAAGCAAAGCTGCAGACTTTTGAATTGGAGCAGAAACGCCTTCAAGAACGGGTGAGTCTGACCGATAATTTTCGTCGCTCGAGTAATATGAAATCAGATTAATCTCATCTGCCATTCTCTGCAAATCATGTTATACGGATGCGCTGTCGTCAGTCATTCGTGATAGACAGCACACGTCCTCATCATTTTTATAGTTCTGGCTTGTTCGATGTCACTGTTGGATTGCTAGTGTTCCATAGCCATTTTGAATGACCCGTTAACTACTGTACGATTTATATACCATTTCCAACTGGATTGTCTCGAAACTAACATTTTTTTGAAAGTATAAATATCCTCAGTATCATCTCTATTAGTGTGTCTGGGGAGACTATGAACGTGGTAGACAAGTTTGTCATCTGAGCAGCTGCATTTCACCCGCTGGTCCGATATCGGTTGAGGTGTCTTCGCGTATACATAAGGCTGGTTTAGCTTTTGCCAACCTAAGCCATCTGTGGCTTCGACATGGCATCCGTTTGTCTATCAAGGGTCGAGCATACGCTGCAGCAGTGAAGCCAGTGCTAATGTATGCTTCGGAGGCATGGTTACATGGTCACACGCACCGCCGACCAACAATAATGATTTTCTTAGACCTGAAGGGCGCCTTCGATTCAGTTGATCGAACATCGCTTTTCAGTACTCTTCATCGAAAAGGTATGCCCCAGAAGTTCGTGAACCTAATGAGATCATTGTATTCTCATACTTTTGGCCGCGTAAGGGTTTACGGTGAACTATCCGGTCGGTTCGAAACGACCAGTGGTGTTCGGCAGGGATGCCCTTTGTCTCCATTCCTTTTTAACTTCGTCATGGACGAAATAATGGAGAGTGCGCTGCAAAATCTTCAGGATGTAGGCGTCGAACTAGGAGATAGTGAAAAGCTATGTGACCTGGATTACGCAGACGACGTTGTCTGCTTGTTCGAATCCACGGAACATGCTCAGCGTGCACTAGATAATCTCGCAAGAGCTGTAGCTCCATTCGGCATGCGTTTTGCACCTTCAAAGTGCAAGATGATGTTACAAGACTGGTCGTCAACGATTCCGAGCTTGATGCTCGACGGGGAGGTGCTGGCAGTTGTCGATCACTTCACCTACCTCGGTAGCTGCGTGACGACGGATGGGAGCACAGTAGTAGAGGTGAGTACGCGGATATCCAAAGCTCGAGCGGCGTACGCTGGACTGAAGCACTTGTGGCGCCGATCCGATATTTCACTGAAGTTGAAAGGTCGTGTATACTGTGCCACTGTGCGTTCAGTTTTGTTGTATGGTTGCGAAACTTGGAGTCTGCGTGCAGAAGATATTCGTCGTCTTGAGGTTTTCGACCATCGATGTTTACGTAGTATCGCTAGGATTGGGTGGAATAGCCGAGTAAGCAACGATGAGGTAAGAAAGCGAGTATTGGGTACTAATTCAGAGAACGTTTTGTCACAGCGTATCCAACTTAGTAGACTTCGTTGGTTGGGACACGTGTTACGTATGGCAAACACACGTCTACCGTACCGTGTCCTATTCTCCGCCCCTCCTAGGGAGTGGAAGAGACCACGTGGAGGTCAACAGATGACGTGGCAGCGAGGAATGAGAAAATGTACAGCAGACTTAGGAAAAGTAGGTGCTTCACGTCTTCGTGGTTGGGGTCCAAAAGATCCGTCTACCAGTTGGTTGGAGACACTGAAGGATATGGCTGCGAACCGCGAACAGTGGCGATCGTGTTGTCACTTTCTATCGAATCAGAATGTTTGATCGGTGTACGTTTGTACAGTTAGACTGTGTATTCCGTGTGTTGGCTACTAGGGCATTCTTTTCTTTTCCCATCCAGGTAGGTCCACTCCCTGTCCATCTTGTATATTCATACTTTTTAATTCAACGTGCAACATGGTGAGAAAGGCAGTGGTCAGTGGGGCTTGCCCTACTGTTTAACGCTGTACGATGATGATGATGATGTTATCACAGATGGAGGATGTACGAAGATTGTCGGTATTTGAACACCGATGTGTTCGTAACATTGCTTGAATTTGATGGAAACACCGTAAAAGCTATGCTGAGGTTCGGCGGAGAGTCTTAGTTTCAAGGATCAAGTCATTAGATGAAACACAAAGTTACTAGGTTAGGATGTTTGGGACGTGTTGCGCATGTCCTCTGACAGGATTCCTCGGCGTGCTATGTTTGTTAAGGCGGGTAACCGTTGGAAGATAAGTAAGGGTGGCCAGTCCATAATTTGCAAGAAAGGTTTGAAAAGTCTAACCAGCGGAATTTACCATGTAGGGTGTATTAGACTTTTTGGGTGGGGTTCAAGAGACTCTCATACTTAGGCTAGACACGTTGGAGGATATGGCTCAGTGTCGTGATCAGTAGCTCTGTTGTTTCCACAAACTTTATTCTTCGACCGACGGTGGTCGAGTGGGCTAGAGTGTCTAGTTACCAACTCGAAAGTCGAAGGTTCGCATCCCCGCCATCACCGGTTGTTTTGGTGGTGGACAGTATTCCACTGTCGTCCGGTTCGTTACCACACCTGACCTATTGCGGCTTTATGTGGTTCTTCCCCATTCCAATTCTCAGGGTCTGGCTGCCAGTTATCCCTAATAGTGGGTTGGGCCTTTGTGGTTATGGAGTTTAAACCCCTTTCACTACACTCGTGCGCAGGCATGTAATAAGAAAAACCATAATTTGTTCTCTTGTTACTCCTTTCATACCCTTTTGAGGTTGCCGTTACGAGATAGCAACCAAAGCTACCGCTCGCCGTGCGTGGTCAATAATTGTCTGAACTGAACTGAAGATCTCCGTTATTAAGACTGTAACGAGCCCATTAAAAACCCCACGAGGATTTGCAGATGACATGAGTCACCACCGTCGCTCCTCATTATTGTGACTTTCCACCTACAGCCCTTTTCATCTGAGTTATGCTTTCATTGTATTTCCTCCAAACTAGCTTATCTTCCAGTGATTTTCAGTTTAAACCAGAGCGTTACCTACTCTCAGCTGACTTGAATTCCGATACTTAGTCACATCAGTACGATATTGTCATTGCTTTGATATAAACTTTAGTTTTCACATTTGTCTCATTTCCAAATTCCCGTTGTAAACGTTTTGTGGACAATTAATATTATGCATTCTTATACTAACCCATCCCGACTTTATCATCGTTTGCTTCAGATTACCGACTTGTCGGACCAACTGGAATTGGAGGAACAACAACGCCAGAAAATTCAGGTGGAAAAGAGCGCTGTCGAACAACGTATGACTCAACTGAACACCGACTTTGTCAACGTCGAAGACAAACAGAATAAGTTGGCGAAAGCCAAGAAGGTACTAGAAGATCGGGTGGCTGATCTGACCAGCCAGCTGACGGAAGAAGAAGAGAGAAACAAACAGTTGCTCAAACTAAAAGCTAAACACGAGAGTTCGTTACAGGACCTGGAGGAACGTTTAGTTCGTGAACAGAAGGCAAGGCAAGATTTAGATCGAGCCAAGCGACGGTTAGAAGCGGAAGCAGCGGAGAAAACCGAGCAGTCGGCTGAAAATCAGCGCACTGTCGAGGAGCTTCAGGCACAAGTTTCCCGTCTGGAAGCAGAACTCACCCAACTGCAAGCTCGATTAGACGAGGAAATTATTGCACGAACAATTGCCGTAAAAAAAGTAAATTCCCTTCCCTACCGCACGGTTTTCCTTTAGTGGATTGCACAGTTTTGTTTGATCGACTGGACTTAGCCTGTGTTAGCGTTGTTCTTCTGTCTTTGCATCCTACCATGAAATGGGTTTTTTTGCTTTTTCTCATTCTAACAGCGTTAGCTCACTAGTTGATACCGTTTTGAGCATTCAGTTCATCCCATGATAAGTGTACTCCTTAGGTTGTCTTGGTGTACGCGATACTAGCTGCCAGCCACACCTTTCCCTCTGCAATTTTTAACCAAAACTGGCCATTGTTCAGCCGCAACCCACAGTCCTTTGGCCGTAATGTACAACCAAGCCGCTGCAAGCGAATCGGATCAAAAGTATCGGAATATTATGACGTCAAGAAACGTCGGGACAATTTATTTTTTTACAAATATTGGTGTCGCAAAGCTGATTGAACAAATGAGGTGTGACTGTCCCTGTGTTGCGCAACTGATCATGGCAATGTCAAATGTTACAACCTAAGGTGGTGGCAATGATGAGGGTGTACTTATACTAACCGTGTGTCATCCTCGGATCTTCTGTTTATCCACTTATCTAAACGGCGTTCCATTTAGATAAAGATTAGGAACTTACGATTTATTTTTTCATCAATTCGAGCCTTAAGCTTTGTCAGCGATCGCAAATACAAAACAGTGTATCATTTATACCGTTACGGATTTCAATTGCAGTAGCTGCTTTCTTGTTACATTTTACCCTTACATGGGAAAACTCGTCAAATTGTTGATATTTCGCTCGGTCGTTTGTGGTAATATTCATCGTACTTTACCTGCCACGGTAAGCATCATCTGACAATCTGGAAGGTGCCGTTATGATTACAAAGAAAAGGTGCGGTCGTTTTACCAGCGTGGAAAATAATCGAATGTAGACGTATAGGATATGATTTGAAGGACGTTGCCAAACGCCTGGGCCTTGAGATTAAACCGTCCTGTGCTATTGCAGCTACGTATCGGGAATCAGTTTCCAAACCTGGATTCTGCAAGACGAAATTCAAACAAAAGTTCATCAGACATTTGTGTGACGCGATAGACGAAAAACCAAAACACACTAAAGCAGTTGAAGGAGAGGATGAAGAGAAAGACCTCTCAGGTACAACGGTCAGAAGCTGACCACTCAACCAGTGGAACAAAAATCGAACACAGTCAAACCCAAACGAGGAGAATATATCAATTGGCTGCAACAATCAGACACTGCGGCTTTGAGGTTGTATATCGATTAAACCAACTACAACATATGCTGCCATCGCAGTTATGGACGCTCAAAAACAGGTAGTAAGGTAGTTCGAAGTCTCCTTGATTAAGTGAAGAACCTAACGTGAACAGGTTAGCATGTTTATGTGTGACCGGTGTGTTGAATTACGAATTTTGACCGGTGGTGGTCGATTGGGTTAGAACGTTTAGCTACCAACTCGGAGGTCGAAAGTTCGGATCCCCGCCATCACCGGTTGTTTTGGTGGTGGACAGTATTCCACTGTCGTCCGGTTCGTTACCACACCTGACCTATTGCGGCTTTATGTGGTTCTTCCCCATTCCAATTCTCAGGGTCTGGCTGCCAGTTATCCCTAATAGTGGGTTGGGCCTTTGTGGTTATGGAGTTTAAACCCCTTCCACTGCACTCGTGCGCAAGCATGTAATGAAAAGAAACTTACATGGGATTTTTTTAACGAGTTTCTTCCATGTCGTACAGTGTCCATCGCTGCTGAGCAAGCAGGTGTTCCAGTAATTTTCATATTTGTTAATGCGTCTATTCAGCGGAGAGCTCTGGACGCACAATTACATACCAATCAAGAAATTCGTATTCTGCTACCGTGCAGTCCATTTTTAACCCGACGGAAGAGGCATTCTGTGAATTCAAACGGGGGAGAGCTTTCACTGCTTGAATTCGTTTGGATTTTCAGCATAATAAAAACTGGATGAATGAAAATGCAACGGTCACTCGGGCTGTGCAAAATGATTCGACGATACGGACACATCATTTAAACCTTGAATCGATTTGCTGTGCGGTACTTGTTATCATTATCATGATTAACTGCGCAGCACAGGGGCAGTCACATCTCATTTGTTCAGTCAGCTTTGCAACACCAGTATTAGTAAAAATACATTGTCCCGACGTTTCTTGACGTCATAATATTCCGATACTTTTGATCCGATTCGCTTGCAGCGGCTTGGTTGTGCGTCACGGGTAAAGGACTGTGAATCGTGGCTTAAAATTGGCCGGTTTTGGCTAGAGATTGCTGGTAAAATGTGTTGAACCAAGTACGTGGAACAGAATCGTGTTTCATGGTCGACCAGTTTTTCATCTCTTAGATCCAATAACCTGGTACTACACGAGCGCGTACAATCCCTGTGTATTCTTTTTTTCTGTGCATGCATGCGATTGTTTTCTCTTCTGGGCTATTTCGTGGGCTTATGTGTCTGCTCACGTCCATACATTTTCCCCCCTAATTTTGTGAATTAAGGATCTAGTTTGTGGAACATGCCCAATCTCCCTAGGGGTCGTATAACTCTAAGGACTTTCATGACGCTATGCCCTTGGTATATCAATGCTCCGTCACCATAATTTTCAAGATAGGAATCTGTGTTTTTAATCCCAATTACCAAAACATCCTCACTGCTTTTCACTAATTAAACACGATTAACATCAGAATAAGTTCTACCCGATTTCCCAGATGTATCTGTTGCGCGTGCGCATTTGTCCCTTTGGTCTTCATGGGGAGGTGGTCAGATGAAGTATGCCTGATGCACTAGTGGAATAAGTCTCATTGTGTTTTTGTTGGCCATTTTGCGTTTAGACGTTTTTCTCTCTCACTCAACCAAAGTCACTAGAAAACATGCATTTTTTTGTTTGTTTGCTTGTGTCCCCGTGAGTCGAGAGGCTTTCTTAAACTGAGGATCCAGCATTTCTTAGATCACTTGAAATTTTCTATTGGGGAACCGGTCTATCTTCATGCTTACGCAACGGACGCCAGCAAATCAATGCACACAACAGCAGTTTATCCATTACCGAAAATATTTTTAGTGAATTCATAGGGAAATCATTTCGTTTCAACGACGGGTTACACCATTATACAGGCGCCGTCTGCATTCTCTCTATGTGCGTGGTTCACGGTTGTACCGTTGGAATGTGCCAATGATCATTTTGAACCGCATAAGTTACAATTGACCCTTAAGTAGTAGAGTCGCTAACTTCTAAATTAGTGTTTTCGACCACTTTCCACGGTTCTACTCAAATGTACAGTGCACTGGTTCTAGTCATACTCCGCATGCCTGGTGATCAGCTTGCTTGATGTGGAGCATTATGTTAACAGACCATTCTATGTGCTAGAAACCACAAACGGATACTGCGAATTCTTCCGAATCTTACGTGTCACAGACTAAGCTCAATGGTATTTTTTTCATGGTCAAACGGTCGAACCAGTTGTTATTGTTCGCGAGTACCTAACGTGTATTCAACTCGCAGGTTCGCGAATCGGAGACCCTCATCCAGGAGTTGAAGGAAGACGTGGAATCTGAACGCAAGGCACGCGACAAGGCGGAAGAGGCCAAACGAGACTTAACAGAAGAGCTTGAAGCTATGCGTCTTGAATTGATCGACAGCGGATCGAACAGCGTCGCTCAAACCGAGGCTCTGCGCAAGTACGAGGGTGAACTATCCAACTTGCGTCGACAGTTAGATGCGCAAACTGCGTAAGTATCAATCTTCTCATTTTTTTAAATATTCCGTGGCCAAAAGTGAACGCGGTGGATGGGGCGAGCCCCATAGCTCAGCGACCGGTTACACTAATGGGAAATACCGGCATCTCTAAATACTTATGCTCTTATCTGTCAGTCTGAGAGCAGGCATGACGCTGACTGCCAGCCTTTACTGGTGACCTGGAGTGGTTTTAAACGTTATGTAGATCAAAGCATATCAAGCTTGGCAGTGAGCTGCATGACTGAAGCTGTCTGCTAATATACTCCGTTACAGACCGGTCAAACACCGTTGAACTCATTGCTTTTTACTTTTCAAGTGTAGACATAAATACATTTTTTATCTTCCATGGGTAATTGATTTATTATCGATGCCAACTCAAGAGCTTTCCCCTCTCTCCGAACAGTTCACATGAAACCGCAGTACAAGAGTTGAGAAAAAATCATAGTGTTGCTTTGGAGGCACTTAATGAGCAACTTGAACAGTTCAAGAAAGCCAAAATTGCATTGGAACGTAGCAAAGGGCAGCAAGATACCGCCATGGAGGAAATACAGAAACAACTCCAGTCTTTGCAGTCAAGCAAGTACGTCGTTCTTATCTTCCCATTGATATGCGCTTAATTCTCACGTACAATATTATTCATATTGTGTCACCGAGTTAGATGTAGTCTTCGCACGGCGCGCTGTCTTTTGTATCCAGATTCAGGTGTTGTCACGATGAAGGTTTTTGTATTAACCTCCTATTTGATAAAAAGGTCACTGATTCGCAAAGGAATCGTTCCTGTCATGTTCAGTATTGGTAATTTGGGTGCCAGTTTGTCAATTGTTAGTGTGGGACTCAGACCATAGAATTGGTGTACATTTCTTCCTTTACACCTCACATCGTCGGATTTGGTTAAATTGAATAGCATGAAGACAACAGTTAAGTAGTAATATACATTGCCGCTCATCACATACAACTGAACTCTCCTCACTTCAGAAATGACCTGGACCGACGTCGTCGTCAAGGTGAACAACAGCTTAACGAGGCGCACATGAAAATGCAGGACCTAGAAATACAACGTGGCGATTTCGAAAATCGTCTGAACAAGGCTCTGGCAGATTTGGAAGCCTCGAATAATATGATCGAAGACCTGGAATCAAAATTGACGCGCGTAACTCGTTCTGAAACCTCAGCAACGTCCGAACTGACAGAACTTCGTAGCCGGTTAGATGAAGAAACTCGGATGAAGTTGGCTCTTCAGTCTCAAATACGTCAGATCGAAGATGAACGAGAGGGTGCCAAAGACGCTCTGGATGCCGAGGAACAGGTCAAAATGGCTCTGGAGAAGCACGTGCTTACCTTACAACAGCAGGTATATTCCATTTTTGTTTGTTTCATCTAAATTCTCGAGAAACACGGTTTCCCTAGACAGCAGTTTACCGTCTTGTGGAAATCAGTTACCTGGAATTCTAGTTCTCACGAACAGAATACGAACACCTCTGATTATGTACCGCCTTTCGAACTTTAAGTTTATCAGATGTTTGCGTATGAGTGCAGTCGATGAGGTGTGTGCCCCACAATCTTGGAGGCCCACTGCACTATTAGGCATAACCGACGACATGACTCTGGAAATTGGAGTGGCGAACGACACAAGGTCCAAGTTAGTCAAGCGTGGTTACGAGCTGGGCGGCGGCGGGTTACTTTCTACTACCACAATGATTGGCGGTTGCGGGATGCGAACCTCTGAGTTTCGGGGTAGGAAGTTCACACTCGACGTTGAGTAGTTGTCCCGTCTCTTCACTAGGTTTTTGTTATCGAAAAGACCAGAAAGTCCAGAAATAGCATAGCACAGTCGTTGTCTAATTGCCGCTGAGATCAGTGATTAAGGGGTTCGGGGATAGTTCGGGGATGGTTCTGCTGCTGGTTGTCGTTGAGTCTGATTTGTTGGTGTTATTCTGCCTGACAATCCAACATCAGTCACAAATCCCCTAACATGAGATACAGCACGTTGGGTATTTGTTTCGATTTCTCAGTCTGGCTGTGTTGCTGGCAGATTTCAGATAAGCCTCATTTCAACTGGTATTCAAGTTTGATTTTCCCATCCTCACTCACTTTTGACTACAAACTGAGAATTTATATAGACTGCATTGACGTGAACACACAGTTTCACCTTCTGACTACTCGTTATTTCCATGTGGGGTTTTTACTTCGTAGATGCAAGATGCTAAGAAAAAGGCCGAAGAGGATGTCCAACAGATGGAACAGTTGGAAGAGGTTCGTAAAAAGCTGGCTCGAGAGCTAGACGCTGCATTCAATCGGAACGAAGAGCTAACGGCCCAACTTGAAAAGTCTGAGAAATCACGAAAGAAGATACAAGCTGAGGTACGTTTTTATCGTGAATGATAGGCAAAATCACTGTCATCTAATGAGAAGCAATCAAATGTTGGTGGAGTTTTCTATCTTTTACCTGCTGATTATCCACTTCTGGAGTGCATAAAGTGTTAACTTGACTGTCTTAGCTTGACCTCCATAGAATCCGTTGTATCACCTAATATCAAAAAAATTACTCTCGTTTGGTGGCATTAGTTGAGTCGGGTTCATTGTCGTATGTCAGATATAAATTGACACCTAGCCCAGATAATCGCACTGCAACGCATCTGTCGGCTCGAGTATGTTTTGCTTAGACCGGTTTGTCGTACCACGTAATATTTGCTTTTTCTGGTTATCGGTAAATAAGCGATGCAGTGATCTGTCTATCGCTTGATATACAGATATGAAAGTGTTGTCGTCGGTACTGGCCTGCTGTGATGACTTTCTAGGCGAGGCCTAATCGCAGAAGGTGGTCGTCGGTTGGAGACATCGCTCAGAACCGAGATTATTGAAGCGAATGGTTTGCAGGTTGCGTGGTGAACCCGCTCTGAGTTCTGAATTCTCCGAACCATTGACACACAAAATGAGAATCATGTAGTAAAAACAGTGTTTCGTTATTATATATATATATATATATATATATATATATATATATATATATATATATATATATATGCTGCTGTGGTTGAGCATTTGGTAAATAGCCCCATAATCTCTATTTGAGACTCTTCATCTTGTTTTTTATGTTACGGTAAAACTAGTGACAAGTACCTTCTGTTTGCTTGGTTGAAATTCGCACTTTTACTACCCATTTGCTCAGCACAACCATTCGTATAAATTCCTTAAATGTTGTGTTTAATCCTTCATCACCTGTCTGTCTTTCCGAGAAGTTTCAGGATTCTGTTTGGTAACTTTCAGTTTGCTTTTGATTCATGTTGTCCTTAGCTTGAAGATACCACCCATGCCATGGCTAGTCAGCGATACGACCAGGCCAACAATGAGCGGCGTGTGAAGAAATTAGAGGCAGCTAATGCAGAAGCCATGAACCAGTTAAATCATTTGCAGGCTGAGAAAGAAACTTTCGATCGGGAGATGCGAGATCGAGACACACGGCTTCTTATGTATCGAAACGAGATCGACAATCTCAAAGAACGGTTGGAAGAGACAGAGCTTCAGCGAGCTTCCCTCGCTCGAGAACTGGAGGATTTGGGTTCAAATCGCGATGATGCGGGTAAAAGCATGATTGACTTGGAACAGGCCAACTATCAGCTTAATCAACAGTTGAAAGAAGCACGACAGCAACTAGAGGAGCTGGAGGACGAGGTATCCACCGTTACAATGGAAAAACAACGCACAGAGGTTAGTTTGATCCCCAGCTTTTCGTCTGGAGTGTGGGTGACTGTATTTTTGATATTCTGGGTGGTTGGCAGCTTCCCTCAGCTTAGGTTATTCGGCCTAAATGGTTAGGGAGTCTTAAAGAGCAGTATAGTTTTACCGTGCATGAATATTCTTATCAACTAGCTTGGCTACATGGCTCATCATTTGTATGATTACCTCTTTTCTTGTCTGTCATTATAAGAGATCACTTAGTTCGTTTGTTCGATACGTGGTAGGAGGGTTTCGCTCCTTACAATTGAGCTGCGCTGTTCACCTGGTCGCTCTCATTGTGTTGATGACATCCTTTTTACACCGTGCACCATCAGAGCTGCCACTAGAGTGATATGGGTCGGTTTAATACAACCGATCGGTCTTGTTCTACTTAGCGTGGATAATTCGTGCCCAATGCCACTTACTTGTCCCTAGACCGAACCACTAGCTCTGTGGGTTAATCAAGTCTGCGAACGTGATTGACGGCGTGGATGCATGCTTGTTTGCAAATATGATTGCATGCGTATGTGGGTACGTGGCCGTGCACGCGCGGGTGTGTTTGTTATGTCCCTGGACAGGGCCAGTTGTGCTTCCGGAGTTGAGGACCGCTTGGCATTCGGGTATGAGTCACAGGGCGTATTTGCTAATGTGGTAGTGATTGGGCAGAAAGAAAAAATCTCTTTGGGTGGACATAATAAATGCCGGATTGTTGTTGAAGTAATAGTTTGCCCTTTTTCCAGATACGCGTGCGCGCACTGTCATTCGTGTGGGCAAACGTCTACAGACATGTATGCGCGGGTATTAACCGATTGATTGTCGCGAGGTTTTAATGCTCGCAAGCAAACCCGTAAGGAAGTGAGTGTGTTAATTAGGGCTTATGCTTCCACTGCAGTGGAATGTGAATCATCGATCGTCTAGCTAGCTGATCGATCTGTCGGTCAATCAACTTGTCGGCGGATTTACCGTTTTGGCTCGCCTGTTCCGCGTGTCATCCGTGTCCGTATTTGCGAGCCTCTGTAAGATAGTTTGTTTGACTCGCTTTTTGCTGCCACATTCATGTAATATCAGTGTAATTTGGATCCCGCTGATGCTGATCATTATTCATTTATCAAAGTGTTACTAGATTCCTGAAGAATATCGTCAAATTTTTGTCCAGAGTTTTATCTGATCTGCGCTTCCCGGTTAACTAAACCAATATTCGTACGAAATCCTCGTAAGTGAGCCTGCTGCAGTTTCGATTTGCTTAATAGAACATTTTTCCGATTCGGATTACAAGAATTCGTGATTCGCTGTTGTTCAACACGACTATATGTTCACGCATCTAGCAATTTTCGGTGTGCTACACAGACGTTTCCTACTGATAGTCGCATTTATTTATCTTGTCGTTGACGTTGGTGTGTACCGTCGATTCTGCGTAGTCAGGTGTAGGACGTTAATTACCCCCATAATTGGTTCATTCCCACTGCGTCAATAGTTCGTAGTTCCCACAGAATTCTTTATGCCTGAGAAATGATCTCCATTGTGTTTGTTTGTGAGTATTACCATTCTTATCACTAGTTTTCTGTCCCTGACGCTTAGCGATGGAGATCAGAATTCCAGTTCGTTTATTCCTAGACTTATTGTGTTCACCTTTAAGCGAACATTTGCAAAACTGATCTAAATCTAATTTCAAGATTCGGATGATCTTTTCCGTTTCTTTGATCATCGGATAATCATCAATCTGTTGTCCCATTTTAAGGTTCAACTCAATGCCTTACGTACTCAACTGGAACGTGAATTAGCCGGTCGTGATGAGATGCTCGAGGAACAGCGTCGACAAACCATGAAACAACTACGCGAGTTAGAGGCCGAGCTAGATGATGAGAAGAAACAACGCGGTGTTCATTTTGGCGTACGGAAGAAGCTTGAATCTGATTTGGCCGATGCAAACCAGCGGCTCGAAATGGCCACACGCCAAAAGGAAGAGGCTCTGAAACAGCTTAAGAAATATCAGGGTGTATCGGGTGGAATGCAACGGGAACTAGAAGAGGCAGTTCGAGCCCGAGAACAAGCCGTGGAAGCAATGCGTGATTTGGAAAAGAAATATCGTGGAATGGAAGCGGAGAAAAACCATTTACAAGAAGAATTACACGGGACCGAGAGGACCAGTCGGGCATTGCGCAGCGAATTGGATGAGACCTTGCAAGAGATGTCCGCCCTCACTACTGCTAAGTGAGTGTCGCACCATGTTCAAGCGACTGGGATGAATGCTGTACTTGGTGGTTTTTACGGATACGGTGAACGGTTTGTCGTAGATGACGTTGTTTAATGCTTGTAACTAGAACAACCCATATAGTTCTATGGAGACAGCAGATAGTGTACAACACACGGTTTGCAGCTACAAGGACTGTGTTGTAGTCACTGATACAATCTAACTAAAGTTTACATCCATTACCAAATTTAATGCCGTTTGAATATTCCTTGTCCATACATGGCGTTTGCCATCGAAGGTACGCTAATTACTACGGTCCAATATCATCTTCAGTTTCTGGCAACATGGCATGCAGCCCCTCGGGATCCAGTCTGCCAATCAGGAAGGACAAAGTGAAACTGACCCTGACACTAACTACATACATGAACGACATTTGATAAATAGACAACGACGTCATATATATATATATATATATATATATATATATATATATATATATATATATATATATATATATAATCAGTAACAATGTTTCCCACCATCGGTTTGACGCAAACAGCTCGCGTTATAGACGACCACAACTGTGCGCTGTAATGGGGTTTCGTGGACTCAACTAGTCTTCAGCGGTATTCGTTTATTTTAATTCCAGTTACCACACTAAATTTTTAATTTCGATGAAGCTCCTTATCGGACGTGAACACGTGAAGGTGTGAATAAGGTGCAAATGAACGGGTTCGCGTTCTACGTACAGTATAAAAATGGGATCATGGGCAGGGTATTGAAGCTGTTCGATGCACACTTAAGTTCCTATCTGGCTGTTGATCAACACAACAGTGGATGCATCTTTTCCATCGTTTGATTGGTAGAGGATAAGCTACGTTCAGTCTTTTCCGAAATGAAGTTGAAATAGCCTTCCAAAAACAATTACCTTTTGATAGTAATCATGATGATTGCAGTTCAGGTTAAGTTCATCAGACTGTGACTAACTCATATCGATCCCCTAGTGCTGTCATTACTATAGCGTGTTCCGTATTTGCACACCTTTGGTCGCGAAAAATGTTTCTGTGGTTAGTTTGACAGCATGACGTCGATACGTGGCCTATTTTTGGTACAATTATTTTTTTTCTGACTTCCTCATTTTGGGCCGAAGAAGCTCCTTATAATCCGGAAATCCAAGATACTTCACATGATACTGCATTCATTCCCAGTCTGCGCAATTTTTATCCTTCTGATTCCTCAATCACATTCGTTGAATTTTCCAGGAACGCTGCCATAGAGGACAAACGCCGTTTGGAAGCTCGTTTAGTTGGTTTCGAAGATCAGTTGGAAGAGGCTCAAAGCGCAATGGATGCGGCTGAAGAGCGGTACAAACGATCCCTTGCACAACTGGAACAACTTCAAGCCGATTATAGCATGGAACGTACAAATGGAATGCGTGCGGAATCACAGCGCTCGTCACTTGAGAAACAGGTATGCTCTGCTTGGCGGTCAGCATTCGTATAATTGGAAAAAATTATTTCAGTCTTACTGAATTACTCTTTTTGTCTGTTTAAAAAGCTTTTTTCGATAAAATAGATTGTAACCAACTGGTTTCACGTTCCTCGTTGTTTCCCCCCATTAACGCCGACCAATCATGTACCACTTTTATTTATCTCTTTTTTAGGTTAAAGAACTGCGCGATCGCTTGACTGAGGCCGAGAAAGAAGGTGGCAGACGAAGTAAGGCCCAGCTTGCGACTCTCGAAGCGCGCCTTGCAGCTTTTGACGAGCAGTTGGAGATTGAAAAACAAGACAAGATGACTGTCACCAAAAATTGCAAACGTCTAGAAAAGCGAATGAAAGAATTAGTCATCCAGGTAAGAAGTACACGTGCTGGAAATTGATCGATGTTCTCATCATTATTTACAATCTGTCCGAAATCTGGTACGGCGGTGGTTGTGTTCGTTGCTTATGCCTCAATGTTGCGTGATTATGCCACTTTTTACCTTTACTCTTCCTTTAGTACATCGATTGTTATGTGAATGCCTTTGTGTTTGTGTGTGTGCACAAGTGCTCTTGTTTATATTTCGCAACTGAACCTTCCTATTTGAAAGCAATAAAATGTGTTCTCATTATAAATCATAATCTACGCGACGTGTTTGCTCGTGTTCAGTCGATTTCTGTAGAGCTGAGTGTATCTATGTTGAATGCGATTCGTCAGATGTAACCTGGGTGCTCGGTAGTAATCTCTCCTGTTTTGCACTCGTGAATCGGGCGCTAAGTACGATGATTGAGGTAATCGAATTGGACTTTTGTTTCGTTGTGGACGCTGTTCTCCAGCTGTCAGTTCCATTTGAAATCAGTAACTTCATTGTGATTCGTGATCATTGGATTATATTGATATGAAGACAAAAATTTGACAAGTTTAATAGTGAATGAATGTCAAGTGTTCATTACCATTACGTTGTTTGTGACGCTCTTTTGTTGTCTGACTGCAAAATTAGACTATGATACTGTTCAACTCGAATTCCACAAGTGTTCACAACACGACAGAGTTAACGCTACAGTGTTCTTTGCATGTATTTATATGCACAAGAAGCATTAATCTTAGATAATGGAAAATCCACTTGCATTTTTCGCATCCAAGAGTGCAACTCCTAGTCCAGTGATCAGAACTGGGACAATTGCTTTGGATCACTAGAATAGTGGTTTTTGTAATACGACAGTGTCTTTGCGCACACGCACTTCACCCAGCAGATGTGTGCCATAGTTGTATCGTGACGAAGATTTCAGGTAAGTCGTAAGAGAGGGCTTCAAATCACAGTTTGACAATACAAGTCGACCGATCAATACCGTTTTCTGATGAATTTCGTACTCGCGCTTAGCAATATGCTGATTGATCGGTCGTAATCGTTTTACCATGCAGGTTGCAAACATTCGTTTTTCTCAATTTCTAACCGTGTAATAAAAAAGCAATTCCTGCATGAGGTTCTGCTGCACAATATTACTTTTCCCGAAACCACTTAAAAGCTCGAACTAGTTGCAATGCTTGAAAAAACCTGTCGGCTTCCAATCAATGTTAAATTATTCTATATCTGTAACAGGTTGGTGTAGACTGCTAGTGTAACCGGTTGTCTCTACCTGGTTGTGTGAAAACTGGCTACTCGATTGTGCTTTTTACCTAATGCGGCTAACTCTTTTGAGAGAATGAGACGGCCTCATGCGTATTCCTAACGGCGCCTACCCATGAGCGGCGATCGGATGCGAGAAATGAGCAGAGAAATCCATTTCTGGAGTCCTAGTCCCTCAGCGTCAGATTTGAAGGTACTGAACCATGTTTTCAGCTGTCCTCCGAGGCGACCACGCCATCCTGGACATGGAACAGGAGAGAGGCACAGTTTTCATATATCTGTGTCTGGACGTCGTAGAACATGTCCAAACCAATGCAATTGTCGGCGTCGGAGAAGCACGGGTAGCTTTTTGATGGTAAAGCACCGTTGTCTTATTGTCTCATCTGAAAGTTTTTTGTGCCGATTCACTTTCAGTATCCGTCGCAGACACCAATGGTCACAAACTTCCAGCTTTCTGATGTCCTCGACGCGTAGTGGCCACGGCTCACAGCCATAGGTCAGTATTGGACGGATAGCGACCCGGAAGAGACGAACTTTGGTCCGGAGGCTGATTTCGTTGCGCGCTTAGAGTTTATTGCGAAGCCGAAGAAATGCAGCCCTGGCCTTGTCGATGCACAACCTGACTTCATTTTTGGCTTGGCTGTTCGGGAGAATCGTGGAGCCCAGATATTTTAACACCGGGATGTATTCGATTTGTTCGCCGTCCAAGTATATCGGGAGAATGAACTGTGTAGTGCATGCCAAAAGGATCTTGGTCTTCGACGTATTGATCCCTAGTGCCATAGATTTTGCAAGAAATTCTACGCGACTGAGAACCAGCTGTAATGCGGTCGGGCTATCTCCAAGGCTGACGATGTCGTCTGCGAATTCTAGATCGGCGAGGAAGGCATCGGCGCCCAGCTAAATACCAGGGTTTTCGGTGAGCGCCTGGCGCATTGTCCAATCGATGGTGTGGTTGAACAGCACTGGCGACAAGCGACAGCCTCGTCTAACACCGGAGTTGAAGGAGCAATCACTGGACTCCTCTTCGTAGATGCGTATACTCGCGCGCGTATTTGCGTAGTACGACTTCATAAGACTGAGAAGCTTTTGGGGCATTCCATCCGCTTGTAGTGTAATCCATAACAATTCTCTGTTAACTGAGTCGAAGGCAGCTTGAAAATCAATAAAGCAAGCTGCAGCCGTTTGCTGAAACTTGTGCCGATGTTCTAATACTCTGCTAAGGATGAATATTTGGTCCACACACCCTCTGATACAGCGGAAGCCCCCTTGATTTGGGCGTGTGCGCGCGTCTCGCACCGCTGAGAAGCGGTTCAACAAAAGCACGTGAATATTCTGGTGGCTACGTCGATTAAATTGATGCCACGGTAGTTTGAGCACACGGTCCTGTCGCCTTTCTTTGGCAGAGGAAGTAGAACTGAGGTCCCCCACGCCGCTGGAGATTGTTCTTTTTCCCAGATTGAGCAAAACAGGGTGTGCAATGGCCTGAGCAGTATCGAAAAGACATGATTTATGTATCTCCGGTGCGATACCATCTTCTCCAGGGGATTTCCGGCTCCTCAGCTTGTGTATAACATCGGTGATTTCATCTGGCCTTGGTGGGTTGTTATTGACGTCATAGCTCTCGCTCTGGATTGCTGGGATTGGGTTCACAGAGCTTGCCGCTGGACGGTTCAGTAGACAGTCGAAGTATTCGGTCCACCGCCGCATCTTTTTGGCCTGTTCAGGAATGAGTAGCCCGGTAGCATCGCGAAGGTGGGATTCTATCGACTGTCGCTTTGCCGGATGCAGTGGGGATTAGACGGAAGAGCTTTCAGAAGTTCTCGCAGTTTCCATGGTTTCCGGGCCAGTAGTTGTCTTTCTCGCTCCTGGCCGAACGGGTGGCTTTTCGTCGGATATCACAGAAGTCTGGGCGACCATTAAGGCGGATGTCTCTAGCCTTTTCGGTTAATTGGAGAGTCGCCCTGAGACCCAGTCTTCCTGTCGTTGTCGCGTAGAGCCCAGTCCATCTAAAGCGGATTGCCGAATTGATGCCCTAAATGAAGTCCACTGATTGTCCACGTGTACTTCCTCTCCACCTATGAATGTGGTGGCTAGATGGGGGACGATAGCGTCTGAGACCGCTTGGTGCTTTCTCGGTGGCCCTAACGTTGCTGCGGTAGTCCGCTTTGGGGCACAGTTTTTGCGGCGACTGGCAAGATGACAATCCGAGGGGATATCGGGTTCCATGAAACCAGTTTTTCGTTGGCCTTGTTGCTGACAGCTGTTGCGACGCCGTGGAAACCAGAGCTGTCCATGGGTCCACTGTAATAGAGGGGGTAACTGTCGTCTACTCCAGGAACCTTTGTACAGCGGCAGCCGAACTTCGGAGAGATATGTAATTTCGAAGCGGTAGTCATGTAGCGTTCGCTCAGTGATGGCTTGGTTTCCGATGTCCAAGAGTCTTCTCACATTCCAGCAAGCGATTTGGATGTGATTTCGCGCCCTAAGGCCCCCAGCTAGCCCCGGTCGTGGGGCGAACACGAGGCACGTCGCTTACCGGGGACGCCGTAGCATGAGCGATGTGTGAGGGAACTTGTTGTGAAGTCTTGGAAATTTGGTACGAAGTGGCACCCCGAGCGTCACGGCTTTTTGTTCGAGGGAGTAACTCTAGCCTGTGCACAAACAAGTGCACAAGGATGTTTTTGTGTCGAGAGCCGGTGACCGAACGGGTGGTTCGTACACCTTTTGGATGGTGGTCTACCAATCCGGGACTCCCAACGCGTCCCAGTGATTTTAGCGTATGGTTTCCGGTGGCTCTCTAGGAGCTCGTTCGCCATTCGGTAGAGGTCACCTAGACCCAGGAGTCCATGCAACCCTGCTGGTTGGACGGATTGCCTCGGTAGCCGTTGGTTCTGAGTAGATCTCATCCGCCTATTCAGGAGTATCCATTTTCGAATGCTGGGCGCAGTCTCACCAAGATTTCCAGGTCTCGGTGACTCTCAACCTGATATGGCCTGCCTGTTGAGCGGTTTGCCGGGGTGTGGCCGCTGACGCATGCCTCAGCTTCGTGGAGCCACAGGTGAGAGTTGGGTAAGTGATGGAGACCAAAGAGTTGGAAGATGCTCAAGGAGCTCGACAGTTTACCAACTCAGAGGTGCTACTACTCTCAAATACCTCATATACCGCTTCTCGATTGTCGCATTGCGTGATCAAAAAGGCATTGTAATTGAAGCGGTTCATCGTAATTTACCGCCGCTGGTTTCTCAAGTTCGCCGTTTCACTCGACTATCACTGTTCGATATCACCATTTTCCCCTATCAACACAAAAAGCCAGCTTAACGTTGTTCGATTGCCTTTTATGGCAAACAAATTAGAATGTAACATTGTTGGTTGTCTGTTTGTGACAAACCGCGCATTACAAAGAATATTCGCCACTGTGCAAACTGTTTTGTGATACGTAGTGGAATAACTTATTACGACGGTCAGGTGCTCTAATGTTCTTAGAGCATATCAGTCCATCAACCTGTCTGCTTCGGATACTCCGATTTATCCTCGAATGGAATAGGGGTTATGAGACTTGAAGCTATGTTGGTGTGTGAGCATAGTAGATGATATATTCCCCATGCCTAAGTGACTAATTGCACCGTCAGACAGAACGGACAGCCTTGACCTTGAGATGTAGAGAACAATGCATCAATAGGTCGGATGTGGTAACGAGCTGAGCGACTGGAGTTCTGAACATCACCAAAGTTGACCGCCGGTACTGAAGGGTTTGAACCTTATATGTCAAGGAGACACACGCAGTTCGTGTATTTGAGCGTCTGTTTATTCAAAATTGCTCAGATCTAATAAAAACAGCATGTCAGCAATGTTGATGTTCAGGACAAGATGTTGGGAACGGGAGGCCAGTCCGTGGAACAAGCGCTGTACCTGAGCAGTCTACGGTGTTTTAGATATGTGTCACACATGTTCGTGGGTAGACTGCTTCCTGGCTGTGGTTTGTCCTCCGAGAGAAAATAGTGGTTGGAGGAGAGTTCAAGGTAATCAGTCCAGGATGTAGCGGAATGTCATGGAAGTTTAATCATTGAACTTGTTTTCAGGCTTATGGTTCACGAGATCCGCCAGCCGGATTTGTGGAAGCGTTAGGGAATGTGGCCAGGTACCGTTGTCTTCGAAGTACTTGCATTCAAACATTCTTTGTCTGCCTGGTTTGAACAACCAATAATTGTCTTTCTAGTCTCTTCTTACGACCTTCATTGATACTCCCTTCGTTACCATATTATCAGTGCTTTTTCTTAGTCATTTCTCAGTTTTATGCTCCTTGAATTTGTCACTTCTCGGTTCAAGCCCCACAACTCGTTGCTAAAATATACGAGCGATGAAAATGCTTAAATACTAACGTCAACAAGACCGTAGACGAAGATATCCAACGTGATATCTGCCCTTACTGGTACCACCGGAGATGTAGCGGACTTTTCCTGAAGGCTTTGAACACTACGATAAACACAGACATCCGAAATGAGTATGTTAGAAGTGCATTGCCCTTTGCAAATGCAGGCGACCGGTTTGTAAGAGTGCTGATAAAGTGGGGGGGGGTGAGCAACTTCATTGGCTCTTCAGAGATGGACGGGATAATTCAGAGAACCCATAAATGGGTCCTAATCCACAGCAGTATTGCTCGTAAGAAATTAAAACGAACTGGCGCAGGTACACCAAAAGGTTTTAAAACAGATAGTGGACTTGAAGGATGTTATAGATAGGCTGAGTTTCGTAATGGTTAATCTGAGCACTGAAAAACGCAGAGCTCCCCGTGGGTCGAAGTCGAAACGTTGTGGTGAAAGGGATATCTAGACTCGTCTGCCAAGCCGACATACAGCGGGGAAAAGGTCAGGCACCACATGGACTGCGGGGTTTTCAAAGGCAAATCGCATTTCAAACGTCATTGGGAACGACCGAAGGATGAACAACCACCTCCCAGGTCAGTGCTAATGAAGTTCGCTAGCCCTAGAGAGAGGGATACCTTCTTGGCCTCGACGGAGCTGGCGGAGGCCGAAATCCAAGGAAGGTTCACAGTAGAGCTGGATAATTTGGCCAGTTGGCGCACACGAGATATTAGGGGAAAGCCAGATAAAGGACATTACCTAAGCTCCCAACTCACCACAAAAGAATGTAACAAGCACCGGGTACTAGTTTTCGAGTGCCGTACCTACCAGCTGAAGTGTAATGCACAACGATGGGCAGGTAGCTTTTCCGTGGTCTACACCAATGCGTGCAGTGTTGTGAAAAATGGTACGAGCTGGTAGTAGTGTCTGCCAAGGCAGATTGTATCGGTCACCGAAACATGGGTAAAAGAAATTAACGAAGGTGATGCACTTTTACTTGTCGGTTACTGCATGCATCGGACTGATAGAGTGGATGGTGGGGATGTAGGTGGGGCGAAGCTCGTAGTATCAGACAAAATCAAGTAGGTAGCTGGAGAGAGCACGACAACACCAAATGTACATGCTCTCTGATGTGATTGAAAACTGGGTCAATCAGAAATCCGAGTAACATGCGTCTACCGAAGCTATTCTTCTACCCCCTCCCCCCTGGAGTACCAAGTACCGCTGACCTGCCTTCGTTGGTCCGTGGCCGGAGCGAATGAAATCATGATCCTTTGGGACTTCAATTCTTCTGGAATAGACTGAGTAAATCAATGGGCTGCTGGAGATGGATTCCCTATACAGTTACCGGATTCAGTATAGGAAGAAAACCTTATCCCACACGTACTCTAACCAACTAGATAGAGTACTATCGCTAATATTGGATGGAATGACCGCTTAAGCAATGCTGAGGTCAGAAATCGAGTATTGGGTACCACTTCAGGGAGTTCTCTATCACAGCGTATCCAGCTTAGTAGACTTCGCTGGTTGGGACACGTGTTACGTATGGCAAACACACGTCTACCGTACCGTGTCCTATTCTCCGTTCCTCCTCAGGAGTAGAAGAGGCCACGTGGAGGTCAACAGGTGACGTGGCACCGAGGAATAAGAAAACGTACAGCAAACCTACAGAAAGTAGGTGTCTCATCCTCGTGGTTGGGTCCAAAAGATCCGTCACTAAAAGATATGGCAGCAAACCATGAACAGTGGTGATCGTGTTGTCACTTTCTGCCCAATCAGAGTGGTTGACCAATGTGTGTTTGTACAGTTAGACTGTGTACTCCGTGTGTTGGCCTCTGGGGCGTTCTTTCCTTTCCCCACCCCTGTAGGTTCACTCTGTCCATTTTGTATATTCATTCCTTCTATTTCTACGTGCAACATGGTGAGTGGTCAGGCAGCGATTAGTGGGGCTCGCCTTACTGTTTCAACGCTGTACAATGATGATAAATCTTTTCGTCTGCTGTTTACTCGTTCTGATTTTTCCACTGCCCTTTGGACTATTCTGCAATTTGGCAACCGAAATCAGAGCACTGAAATGCGAGGTTGGTACTGGCCTGAGTTTGAGACTTTTATGATTTCATTACCACTGACTAAAATAAAAGAACTATTAATATTGTCATGGGTTTTACCCTTTCAGAAAATGGTGCACCACAGATCATATTCACTGCATTTGATAGGGGGTAAACGTGCGGCTGGTCACACTTTGCCTTCCTTTCGATACTGCTGTTCGACGCGCCGTCCGTATTTCCGTCGACCAGCAGATGCACATAATGCCTCGCGTTACAAAATCTTGGTTGCTGTCGTCTCTGACTGATTCAGGACGAGTATGCCGTAGTCCTCCCACTAGCTGTGATTTTAGCATGAACTGAACTGCGCTGTTTGGCCATTCGCTTCGGACGGTATTTTTCCTAAGAAAAAGCTCGTCACTTTGTATGAAATTGGACAGGTGCGCTCAGTGAATGCCAATTCTGCTGAATTCTTTCCTGGTTTCGATATTCACGTTGTTTTTCACTTCTACAGTGTTTATAAAGCTCCTCATAACTTTACCATTATCTAGATGGAAGAAGAAAAACGTAGCGCTGAAATGATTAAAGAATCCTACGAAAAGGCCCAGGCGTCAGTGAAACGAATCAAACGCGATTTAGAACTATTGGAAGAAGAAAATGCGCAACTTAAAACCCAGCGTCGACGGCTGCAACGGGACCTAGAAGAAGCCACAGAGGCTCGAATGATCGTCGAGCGTGACTTGCAGAACTTGCGGAAACTTCACCGGTTCGTATAACTTTTATATATAGCCAAGTACTTCTTTTCCTTCTGTAATGTCCATGATTTCACTCAGTTCACACGGAATTAAATCTAGTGTTAGCACATTTTGCGCCACCTAATTTTTGAGTTTGTTTTACCAGTGCCATCGAATTTCATTAGTTAAGGTGTGCACAATTGCACCTCAGAGTAACGGAGCGCATAAGACCTTCCATGCGTCATCCGTGGTGAGCTGGGGGTAAATTTTCCATTTTCCGGGTACTCTGTGTTCATCTTCCTTTATTTACAGCGGTTCACGGTGGGTGAACTTTGTTCTTTTCAGTAACAACCACAATTGTTGCATATTGACCATAGAGTGCTCATCGACAAGGTCCACTTGATATAATAATAATATTTGTATGAATAGTGGTAATGAACTTATCTTAAATTGTGTTCAACTGTAGAACTTGTTTCATTATTTCTGATTGAAGTTTCCAAAGAGGTCATGGGATTCACATTTAGTTGACGTTGGTTATAATCAAAATCAAGCTGACGCATTTCATGGTTCTCATCATTTCTTCACCTCCCTGTCTCTTTATATTACACCCTCTCGCTGTATGTCTCAACAATGTTGTTTCTCTCTGTCGTATACATATTTTCTGTCTGTGTTGTGATTTCTTCCTGCGGATGTGTTGGTGAATGCAAATCTGTCCGAATTTTTCAATGGCAAAATTACCATTTCATTGCCTGCCCTCCGGGTTTCTTCTGCTCCATCGTTGTTGGGTGTGGCGTACCACGGGTTCTTTTACTCCCCCCCCCGTTGTCATCCGTGTTGTTGTTGTTGTTGTTTTCGTTGCTGTTATTGCTGCCGTTATTCGTTGCTTTGTTTTTGTTTTGGGACGGCCGCCGTTGTCTCTTGTCCTGTCGTGATTTACGGGTCAATTTTCTTCAATTTCGTTTGATCGTCATATTGTATGATCTACACCACCGACATCACCTCGTGGTTTGTTTGTGTATTGTGTCTGTTGTTCGAACTGGCGAGTGCAGACCGTCGCGAATGTTTGATTTTAATATTCTGGATCCACTGCTCTCCTCTCCCAACGGTTCCCAACCCGAGAATGAAGAAGATGGGGAGCAGTAATTCGCGTTGTGCCTAGATTCTGAGGGACATTGCCCTTGCGTGTGCAAACACCAAAATTGCTATCCGTGTCCTCAACTCCTTTATGTTGTGGATTAGATTTTCGACCAATCCAACCGACATACATACCTTTATGCCTCTTGTTTTTAGTCATTCTATTTCTATGCACGGCCGGTGTTTCCCATCCGTTTCCCGGAAAAAAAAAGATCACAAGTGACCTCTTTTTTGCGCGCTTGATACAGGCAACAGATTTTCACGCATTTCAATTCTTATCTCTACTGTCATTTGATAAATTCTTTTCCCCAACAGTTGGACCATTCATTTGACCCCACTTTATCGCAGTAATAGGAAAATATAGTCTTCTTCTCACTTACGTGCTCGGTTTACCTACACCATCGACACTTTCTTTATCATCCCCGTTCCTATCGCTTCTCATTTGCTGCCCGGTGCGGAGTTTCGCTTCTGATCACATCTTTTCACTTGTGCAATTTTCTCCGTTCTAGTGATCACTAATCTTGCTTCAGGTGTGGTCCATGTGCGGTGTATCGCTGTCCCGTCCCCTCTGGGTGCGGTGGTCTGCGGCATCAGACGGCGCCCAGGATCTGATGAATCGTTCCAACTGTATACACACGAGACAATCTTTGTACCATATTATATTGAATTCGTTTTCATCACCGTGATTCCGCTACACAGTTGCTCTGCCGATCAAAAGTTTTCTATTTGTACCGCATGTGTCCGGCTAATTGCGACTTCAGAATTGATCCTTTCACGAATCATTATCCTTCGCGGCAAATGCTACACATATAAATCAATTTGACCTCTACCAGTGCTATTATGTTCGTGTCGTTTTGTACGGAGGCGGCCGGATGAAACAACTAACTGAATTACCTCTACTACATCTCTTTTGTGAAAGAAAGGAAGTATGTTGAACTAGGTTATACATGATTGTAGGTCACTCTGGGCTTCGATTTGGCTCTCGGCGAACATCGGGTCGTTAGTTTCCAGATTTTGATCAGCAAACTATAGGATAACCAGTCCTTGTAGTTTGCAGTTAGCCGATTAATATGATGGTTTAAGTGTCTGTACGCGCTAAGTGATTTGTGTAAACGGGGGAAGTCATGAGTACTCTCTAGAATCATCCACATGCAGTCGAGAATGTTTTGATAACTGTTCAGGGGCTACACAAACAAGCTTCGATGTTTTCACGTATTCTCTGGTTTAGGGAGTGGCATAACTACAAACAGTATGTGGTCGCATTATCCGCCCATAAGATTACTGACCTATTAAAAATTACATTCCAATACTGCAGTTCTTTTGAAATCTTGTGGGTTTCTGATTTTGGTCTTGAAATTTCATTGACATTTGCGACCCGTGGTTGATAAGTGTTATGAAAATGGTGAATCTGAAATCTACTATTATGATCTGTCAGACTTATTCGTGACTGACCAGGCACTAATATATGCAAAGCTTTTATAAGTAAAATGATTTATTTTGTGTAAATCACCGTTTTTTCTCAATTACTAACTACGTTTTTGTACGGCTTGTCGTAGGAACAGATTTGAGTCCTTTTTGGCGTACCACGCGGCTTGCTCATCATCTGTTGTATACCACTCTTGTTGCTTGGTTCTCCGTTTATGTGCGCGTGTTTGTTTGTGCACGCTTGCGTTCGAGGGACGATTATTTGAGTGGAATTATAAGTACAACGTGTTCGTGGCATTTGCACAGTTTGTCGTTGGAGCCTCCCTCGACTGGTCGTCGTTCGCATGTATTCGAACCCCCTCGTAGTCCTGTCCGACTTGCTTTGCCAATATTGATTGACATAGTTGTAGACAACGGGGCGTTTCATCATACTGGTCTTCCGGTTCTTACCACTTCGCACACGTCCCTTGAACATAGTGTGTACGACAAACACACCACGTAGTAGTCTGTTCCGATCTTTGGCTGGTTGCACCGACGGGTAGTCATCTGCGTTCATGTCTGTGCGTGTTTGCTTGTGTGTTCTGTTTCGGTTTGTTTGTTTGCGTGTGCACGTACTGCGTCAGTGACTCAGCCTTACAGCGCATATGATCACGCAACAAATCTTGACGTTCACACGCCCGAAGCATCCGCACCGCCAGTCACGTGCTAGCCAACTCGTCTGTTTGCCTCCAGCCGAGTGCCTTGTGTCAAGTCGTCCGGTTCATCGTATCACCACTTATCAATCTGCCTATTGAGCGAAACTCTTATTCAAGTCTCGACAGCCGCTCGTATTCGGTGCCCCGATTGGTCACTATTGTTTGCTTGTTAAATTTTGCTGCTTAAATTTTATCTCCCGTTTTTTATGGCTATACGGTCGGACTCGATCGTTTTTGTGGATTACAGTGGTTGATTTCGTATCTGCTTGTTGATGGCTGAACTTATTTGTTGACAGCGGTATATCTTGTGCGCTTTTTTGATTCGGAAAAGTGTAGGTGAAGGACTGTATTTTAGAGGTCCACTACGCCAAGGACTTTCACCAACCATGTTTCTGAAACGTCATGCCAGGAACCACTCAAGTTCCTAATATGTCATTGGTCGCGATTTGGACGACGATTGATTGCTGTCTATCACGACTTGGTTGCCTGAGGCGGGGTTCGAACCTCTTTAAGCGATAGAAACTTATACCACTCAACCACCACCGGTCATCTATGCAATATACTGGTTCATTTAGAATGTCGTTCCCGGTAGATGGTTTTCGGTTGAGTGGAAGACGAGATATTATACTGGGTTATGACTCAAAGTAACACAAGCCATCTTACCATGGGTACCTCGTTGAAAAGTGTGTGGTGATAGACTCGAATTGATGTCTCAAAATATTGTCGTGTTTCGGTGGTTAAAAACTCACTCTCTACGCTCAAACTCCTCTCACAAGTTTCACATCACCTTGCCAGTGCGTATTCTGTATTTATGAGGTCAAAGCTTTTCCTTGTCTTTATCACAACTAGGCATGCTTCACGAAACCCTGCTGTGCTTATCAATGGCACAAGCGAAGGGACTGTTTCCCGGATAGAAAGGGCGTGCATCCATACATAAAGAAGAGATAATAACGAAGTACTCTGGTCACCACATGGGATGCATTTTAGTCGTCTGTGCACCCTTAGACTGAATTGGTCGGATGTAATATAAAAATCATCGTCTTTGTGGCGTCCCATTATTTATGTCAGTCTTTGATCAATCAGACGTCAGGTCTTTCGGATAATAGCCAAGCGGATGAATTACATCTGTTCCCACCCCGTTCACTCTTTCATACCTGGACTTCACATCATCTTTTGACCATCTGGTTTATTGCACCTTGATGCAAGAAGGCAAACAAAATGTTTCGAGGAAAGAATTCCCGTCCAGTCTTATTTGTGAGACTAGCGCGTCGAAGACGGACTCTGTTACAGCACTTGACCCTCCCCCAAAACCTCAAAAATAAAAGAACAGACGGACGGTCGTTCGTGTTTTTGAGTCAGAAACCTTACTATCAGGATCGTGCATATCACTGACGCTTTCAACCTTTTATGCTTGTCCGGTAATGCATACAGGCCTGTAACAAGATATAACAGTGTGATATGAATTGGCAGGTCTTCATCTTGGGCTTATCTGGATATGCGGTGAGTTCGGCATTCTGTGACATCAATGTAAGAAATTCTCGAAGTTCTAGTTCACCGTCTGACTCGCACTACCGATTCTCTACTAACAACAAACTAAGTTCCGTTTGGAACACTCCTTTCTGATAAATGGAGACACCTCAACGTCTGCTATCTGTGGTCGCCTTCCTAATGACGCTAATATCTGTTAGTCAAACCGTAAGCTGTTGGCCACCGGTTCTTCCTGATTTTCAGTCGATTGATACCTACTGTCAGTATGAAACACCGTCAGTTGAGTTTCGGACGGAGCTATCGAAAGACTTGTATCAAAACTGCAAAAGCTGGTGATCTTTCTTTGTCGCCTAGATGAGGCAAGTTGCTGTTTTTGGCACCCTGAAGCTGTCTAGTCCGTCGAAATCGTTAATAGCTTGAAGATTGGCGCGGATGTACCAAGTAGCAAAGAAGTGGTTCGCGTTGACCATCATATAACGGGTCTTTAGCCAATTCTAAGCGCTCCTCTGGTTGGTCTATTTATTTGGATTATGGTCCGCGGGTAATTCCGTATTACGCAAACAAACTTCGACATCTTAAGTACCACAAAGCTCTTGACATACAGAACTTCCACTGGCTGTTTCCATGGCCGATAGCATGATGCCTTCAAAGGTTCAGTTACCTATTTTACGAAATCGGTGTTCGTGAGCGTGTGTTCCTTTGACCTGGAATGTGTTTGTCCCAATCGCCGACTGTTTTTTCTTCATTCCAATAGCATTTGAGTCGTTATGCGTAAGTGCCCGCAATACGCGACCATCAGATCTATGGTTAGACGCGTTTTCGTTCCACGATTCAAAGGAATTCTCACAATCCGCCAGATGCTTGAGTTCCCCAGCGCTTGCGCCTTTACATGTGCGTTACTTGAGCTGTATAAACGTTTCAGATTTTACATAGGTCGGTGGTAATCATCTCTATCTTCGGAAGTTTTTACTGTCCAGCTGAAGTGCCCGTACAAAAAGGGTGTTTACATAGAATATTCAACGTGGAGGGGGATCCGTAAAATGACGCTTGTTCATTATGGTCGTTTACACTGAACTGCTCGTCAAACGTGTATTGTTGGGTTGCACCCAGCTGTCGTCGAATTCAACAAATTTGCAACTGGCATGACTTTTAATCGATCGGCCAAGTTTTGATTCTAAAGTGACGTGAAATCCTGTCCGCATGCCGGTGGTTAGTGTTGACATTCACCGAGCGGTTTATCTGGCTTACCTGTAGATGACAGGACAATGGATTCATTAGGTTTTGTTCGATACCTGGCTGTGGACCAAACGTTTTTG
Organism: Fasciola hepatica; assembly: GCA_948099385.1. Lineage (NCBI taxonomy): Eukaryota > Metazoa > Platyhelminthes > Trematoda > Plagiorchiida > Fasciolidae > Fasciola > Fasciola hepatica. The sequence goes on from CANUEZ040000110.1 coordinate 4,464,747, forward strand.
AGCATAAAAATCAAGGGTCAACTTCCTTATTTTAGTTGCTTTGGTCATCACCGAAGGTCGCAACTGAACACTATTGCATTTGTTTTTTGGTGGGGTGGGGGCACTGTAAACAACTTTGAAAGAGGTGTCTTGATTCACCTGATGCCAACCAGATGCCCCAGAATTTCACCGTTCATCGATGAGCATTTTTCAGACATAGAAACTACCAGTGGTCCCTTGTGTAGTGTTTATTCTTTGTTCCCTCTTCTCCATCTTTAAGTCGATACCCACCACCCTGTAAAAAATACATTCATATCAAAAGCGAACAAAGCAACATTCGTCACTGTTAGACGATGATGGTCATCACCGCATACTCAGTTAATGGCTTTTACTTCACTCGACTTGTGATGTACATATGCTTTCTAACTTCGGAGTGTAGTTATGCTGTTGGATTGGCGATGTTGTATATATTCAATGATCGGTGACGAGCACGTCCTGATCTGAAAGTTGTAATTGAAATGCTGATTTTTCGCCGTTACAGGCGCTGGAGCGAATGAGAATCGCAGGGAGATCTGTGACACTGATGTGATCTGCGTCTTAACCCACTAGGCACTGCTCGCCGGAGTGTCTCATGGTTTTGTTGATAGCCAGTGACTTTGATCTTTGGGCGTAGCCCAGTCCGTGATTGGTATTACAGTACGTTATCAATAAAAAGCTTCACCGGCGGTTTGTCAACTGACTAATCTGTTAGCACGGTTATTCAGGTGTTTGCTCGTCTGTTTCTAATTTACCAAGTATTCACGTCTCTTACAGTTTCGCTTACGTCGCAGTCAAGTTAGTCCGAAGCTGTGCACAATACGTCCTAACCGATGCTCCCTGATTCAAGTAGCTTTAAGCTAACGAGCTATCATTGACATATCAGTTTGTCTATCGAGTCACAAATCCCACCTCAGGAGTTATGACTCTTGACTGATTTAGTCCCGTGGGATTGCTTTTAGGCTTTTCCCGGATATAAAAGGCATCCGGAGTATCGTTGCGCTGTCAACCAAGCTGTCTAGAAAGTAATAAAGTAGTAGGGGATTGGATTTACATGATATGGTTCATAATGCAGCATCAGTGCTCAGCTCACGAGTCATACGTTTTGGGACTTTTCCCATGGAGATGTTTGGCAGGCAGATACAATACCTTTCTCGGTGTGATCAGAATCCATTGACGTTTCGCTGATTTGATTGGGCAATCAGTGATGAGCAACAATTCAGTGGAATCCCAAAAATGGTTTCAACCATTTGATCACCTTCCGGTTTGCTGTTTCTCCTCTATTTTATGCATTTCTTGGAGGTATCCGATGAATGAATAATGCAAGACCTCTTGAGGCATAAAGGAACTTTGGTCATGAAACTTCAGCATCGAATCACACAGTATCGTAAGAATAAAAGACAACATCCGCGGTTAATTTTACTGTTTCTAAGTTGTTGCCGCGGGTTGCACGCCCACACAATCAGAGGACTAAACAGTTCCAGTCGAAACACTATGACTGATTCTTTCTCATTTTATTTCCTAATCTGGAGGAGTCTGTATTTTCTCGCCTTCTTGTCAATTGCTTCGTTTTCGTTTATTTTGAATGCATTTGTCACTCCATCGATGGGATAATCAAAACAACAGCCATTAGTTTACATCTGTTGTCGGTTCGAAATCTGTTTCCCCCTCTTCTCGTGACATGAAATCTCTTAGAAAGATTTGAAAATGCGATTTTCAATTGGCACGTGACAAGCTGATGGTGATCGTGCTGTGTTCGCCACATAAAAGCCAATATATGATTGTCTGCATGCGTCTTGAATTACCATCATTTCAGTCACGTTTTCTAACTTGTCTCGCGCTGAAGGTTTTGCTACTCCCATATGTTTGCCTACGTACCTACCTGTCCGACGAACGCTACATTTCATAAGTTCCTGTTCACCGGGCTTGGCGTTCTGGGTCGCCAACGTGGCACCATCAGCCTAAGTGACGTCATCAGTGTGTATTGATGATGATGTACCTCGGCTGACGATCAGATGCATACGACACGAAACGCCAGACCAGGTGGCCAGGAAAACCATCAAACTGAACCACGCTCAACACCAGTTTCCAAAACCATTGAAACATTTCTGTCTTTGCATTTAGAATATACATTTCTCTCACTGATTAGCCGGATGTGATCGTCGAATCCTACTTGTCTCCCATCTCGTATATGTGCTAAATAGTTCATTATCTCGATTCTCTTTCAGTTCCGGTCCACGGCTTCCTCGTCCACTAGGTGGTAGCTTATCTACACGGACCGGCGATGATGGTGCTGCTGATGACAGTCAGTCGCTGACAGAGCTGGATTCGGTCGGTAGTGGAGATGTGCCGTCGAGCGGAGCCCCTGTGAACAGCTACAACAATGTCTCGCCCGAACTAAACGATGACTCGGGTTCCAAATAAGGGTGGTCTACGACGGTTTTGGGCTTCGGTGGCTAGCCTTTTTCCTGAAATTAGTCGTTGCAGATTATTCACTCACCATGGACAAACATGGGACCAGCAACACAGCCTTGCGCACACCCATATATCAGCGGGCTGACGAACGTTAGACATCTTTGAACTTTTTTGACTATTGTCCTCGGTTCATACTCTGATCACTGATCGCTGGCTCATTCGCTCCACACTAATCTGTTCTATCCAAATAGCGCAACGCTTATCCAGAACAGCTCTTGATTCTCTTCATATGTCCGCAGACGTGTTTGCTTTTGATTCATTCCGGATCCCAGACCCTGTACTGTGGGCAGTTACCGTGTTCCAACGGGGGATCATTTTTACCGCTACTGCTATTTGCATCCTTTCTGCCAACGATGATGATGATAATAATGGTGACAGGGTTAGTTCCGTCATCATTTATTTAATCCGGTTTGTTTTTACTTGAATTCTTGTTTTCTCGCCTTTAGCGGATTTTGTGTTTTCCCCGCGATTTTCTAAAGAGCTCAAGACTCAATTCCCTGATTACACTGAAACATCTGTTATTCCTTTTCGTTCGGCTTCTCTCCTGTCTTTACCCTTCGTCCTGTTATTGCCACGGCTTTTTGATGTGTGCACGCGCACGGGCGAATACTCACATTTACACGGTGACTGAGCTTTATTCAATTGTCCCAACCACACACGCATTCAGGCTCACCACTGATTCTCAGCTATTACTCACTTTCGCCAAGCTACAAACAGATATCCATTTCCGCTGTCCTCCCTATTTGCATTCTGATCGTGAATGTTGGCTGGTTTGTTGAGAGCATGGGATTTAATTTTCGTTCTCTGTCTCCCAGACCGCATCTCACTCTCAGTTTTCCCAACGTTGCCATTTGTGCTGGTGTACACCGTGTTTTTTCCGAGCGGCGATTGGATTCATGTCCCCAAGGGAACGAGATACGAAATTCCAAAACACTCAATTTTCTTCACCTCTGTTTTTCACCAGTTTGGTAAAGTATAATTCTCATCAGCAAGGCAGTTCTTTCACCGATTACCAGCCGCACTCGGTTTCCATCGGGAGTTTACATCTAGCGTCAAAACAAATCTGCCTGTTTCACACGACTATTACACGCACCGTATATGCGTCCTTCTTACCGCCCGTCCGTATCGCGTGCTCAATCATTCCCGCCGCCCCGCTACCTCCCTTTGTTGTGGCTTCCTACGGATCTTCCGCTCAGTCTCAATTATGGTCGTTCTGTCTGTCCCTCAAGCGGTTGGTCATAAAATTACTCTTGATCCGCTATCTTCAAAATTTTTCTCGGGAGTTACCAAATTGAATGTTCGTTACGAGACCATATTTTTCTTCAGGTTATGAGAATTGCAAGCCATTGTTGCCCTCTATCGTGTTTCCGGATATGCTCACGTCTCGATGTGATAAGGTGATGTGTTGGGCAACTTATTACAAGGCACCTTGCTTTTTAGATATAACAATAATTGTGGGCACAAATGCTAAATGTATAATCGGTGGTTGCGACGTGTTTCATTTGCAAAATCCGTGAAGGTTCGGACCGCGCTCATCCGGTCCTCCTAAAGTTGGATTTTGCCCCAGTTTTCATGGAACACGGGCTGAACATTGTCCGACCACTTCCGTGGTTCACCGTTAGATTTGAATATAGTAGTCAGTCATTTAATAATTGGGTCACTCAATGCCCGTCCGTCCGTCTCGACTAGACCTGGGTGCACACATGGTCATTCGTTCCGAAATTCACATACCAGGGACGGACAAAATGCCTTATAATGAACCATCCACCCACAGTCAGTAACTGGTGCTCGTTGTTCATCGAATAACCACACAGGATTACGCATTGTTTTCTTCAAAGTAGGCATTCTGTGTGTGCAAATGTTCACTAACCGGCAGGTATGGATACCTGATCTCTTGGCATCTGTCATAAATGTGCCGATTAGCCGCTGGTTGATCATCGGATACGAACATAATAATCGGATTCTGGACCGGTAATGTGATTGTGTCAAATCCGTTACCTGTTTGGGATGCAGAAAGTGCGTTGTGGTCGTGTTCATCCGGTGATGCGTAGATTGGTTATGGGTACAAACGTGCAGATTGATTATCACTGACAAAGTTTCGAACAACAGTTTCACTGGTAACGATCGTGAGCGTAGAAATTTCATCTGAATATTGTACATATAGGTACACTGTCGGGGTCTGCTGAAATTCCACCTTGTGGTTCATCGGTGAGCTACCAATTTCACTGAAAAGTGGTCCGGTATAGCCGGTTTTCATGACGTTCACTGGATAGGTTTCGCTAAAGAGCGTTGAAGGGATATAATGAGATTCGGATCCGTAAAGATCAGCGGAATACGGTGTGAGCACCTTTGTCCTACCAAGCGCCCATTTATTGCTGCCATTTGCCTAAATAAGTTCGTTGCTTCAATGGCGTGATGAAGGCAGCACCAGAATCCCTCAACCATAGCTAAGTGCTCACTTGCTTCAAAGATATTTAGTCCTTTTGGAACCAGTCCCTATTTGGCCGGAGAATGCCATCCAGCTGTTGGTATGCCTTGCCTCAGCCCATTGTACTCGGTCTGCCTTACGTCATCACGGTCATTGTCTTTCCATCGCCCATAAATGTCCTCCAGTAATCAACTATTCAATAAGTAGTATGTATACTCCACCATGCACTTGAGACTAAATGCCAAGTTGAGCTATTCGAATCTCACAAGACCTGTCAACCTGAGCTACGAAGGCCGTCGTAATTCATTTATTTCATACAACTTTATTTGGGAACCGGATGTTTCACGAGTGAAATTAGTTTCAGACATTAAAATAGCCCCTACCTCTCCGGTGCAATTGGTAATGTCCATAAAACGGGCGCTGCTCTCGTTCATTAGTCATTTGATTGCTACGAACTTCTTTTGTCTTTTTTCATCATCGTCATGATCTGCGTTGAACCCCGTGAAATCTCGTGAATCGTACCTGTTACGGCATTCCATCTTGGGCATAAATCGAGTCTATTCCGAATGATTTCAACCTTTGGCTTTGCCATTATCCTGAATCTTTGTTTAAACCAGAAATCATTTCTGAAATCCCTTCCCAGTTACTAGAGTGAGATAATTCTGCTAGATGTCCATTGCCAGATCTCAGTCGATTTGTCGCAACAACGGCGTTTTGTGATTGGTTGACAGAAGCACTTTGTTTTGCTAATCAGGCGCGATAGGTCTGATGGGTGCTCGAAACTATATTTATGTCAACTAGTACTTTATTTAACAAAAAATACGACTTCCTTTTCCCTAAGAACGCCCGTCTTTATTCGCTTAGTACATTGAGGAAACTTCTGTGAAATGGGATAGTATATGTGAGTCTAATTTCACTTTTATGACTTCCAACATTTTACTTCCAGATTAAATCTCTATACAGCCGTTGATAGTTACCGCTTAGTTCTTACTTAAATCAACAAATGGATAAACGAATTACGTTCGGAGTGCTTTAATCAACGGTGCCTCCGCTCATAACTCTTCCATCTCTTCAAATAACTACTATTTTTTCAATTACGGTTATGCTGGGATCTTCACTTGGTTGGCGTTCTCCACTGTAAAACATCACAAATCTGCTGACAGCACTGTGATGTGGTGAGTGTGGCCCGTCACTAAATAAGGTCAGAGCTTCTACTTTCTGCTTGCCCGACAAATTTTCCAGAAGGAATGGGCGGACCATACAATTGGCCATCGGCTCATCTGGACCAACGCTTCTGCTTTGCGGGGCACGATTGGTTGCACAAAGGCCACAGATGCATCCTTGAATAAAACGGTTTACTCTGGTCTGGGCTGTCCAGTAGTACAGCAGCCCAATGACATTTCATATTGGCCTACATGTGCACGAAGTTTTACCTTCAGTTACTTGCTTTATGATCTGTTTCGAACACACACACCACATGCAACCCACCTTGCATCTACCCTCATTGTACTCTCCCCCTTTTATGAATTTAAAAAAATCACAAAACAGCGTCCAATAAAACAACAAAGAACACTTTGTTATATTCACCCTGCTCTCTCTCTCTCACACACACCCCTTTCTGTATTTGTGGTGCTGGTACCACGCCTGATTCCACACTCGGTGTATAAAAGTGCAATAATCGTGGTTATAATAATGATAATAATAACTGACGAAGTTGTTTTAAAATGCCCCGCTTGCAATAGTCTGACGCACAGTTCCAAGGTCATGACGAGTACCAACAATTGAGGTAGAGCCTACACATTTATCACTGGGTTGTTCTGATATCTTTTCATCATGTTTTTGTATTGTCGCCGTATCCGTTTACAGCTTATACGTTGATGCTTATCTCCTCAATTACGTTCGTTTGTTATCAATGGTACTGACACTGCTAACTACCAAATTATTTTAACTAGACAGACAGATATTTATATTTAACATTCCGATTCCACTCGTAGACATCACAAGTAAGCTGAATGCACTTGTGCACTCCAGAAGTTGTACTACTGCTTGAGATCAAAACATTCACGAATTTAGTCCTTTGCTAGGAACTGCATGAAGGGAACGTCATGTACAAGTTGAGGTGTTCGTGCTTAAGTAATAAGCTGTTACAACTGTGATTCATATATCTAAGTTAAAATTCAGTGTACTTTTTCAACGGTGTGCTATTCAACTTGGTTTCTCAGACAATTGTCTGCAAAAGCCGGTTTCTAAATAACGCAGCGACTTTTACTCAGTGATTTATCACGTGATACAAATCGATCGAGTTAACGCATTGTAGGACCACCAGTATAACTTGAATCATGAAATATCAATATTTTTTACGGATTTGCTGTTTGAAGAGGTGAATCTCACTATGGTAACAGCTACATGGTTACTTGTCGTACAGTGGTTGGCAACAGACGTAAAACTACGCAATATCATTTTCATTCTGGGATAAGATTGAAAAAAGCTGGGCTTATTTCTCAAACTTACGTGATGCACCTCGGGTGAATATAGTCCTAGAAGGATCGATCTCCATAATCACAACCGAGAAACATCCCGAGGGCTTTCATTGCCAACAGTTTGTACTTTTCACTCTAGTGACAGTTGTCATGATCAATGACGACTGTTCACCGGGAGTTCTGATTTCTGCGTTGTTTCACGTGACAGTCCTGTTGACGAAATGCACTGTGCCGTTATCAGGTGATACGCGATTCAGATTTTGCGTTCAATGAGCATCAATGAATAGTTATCATAGTATATCAACTTAAATTGGAGCGCTGTGTGTGTGTGTGTGTGTGTGTGTGTGTGTGTCTGTGCGCGCATGTGCGTGTGCCCGATTACGTGAGCGTGCACGCGCGTAGGCTGGTGTTAATCTTGGCCACGTTAGCAGAATTCACGCCATTTTCGTGGATAAACAAAGTATTCCCCTGCAAGCTGCACGCTCTGCAGCCGTGAAATATTCACACAGATTTGGATATCCGACGTGTTGTGCGTTCTTCGTATTTCTTATGAATATTTGGTTAGAAAATAAACTAGCAGCTGCTTGAGGAACTACCAAGTTCACTTAGTTTTTCTGTTTTTCTGTTGCTCTTCTAAAACAGTTTCCTGTCCTGAAAGTAGTATTGGGTTAGTGCACCTACGGACAGGAATCTTTATTTAATGTAGGTTAGATGATGAGGATAACTGCATCAATTTCCGACTGATAGGATTGGGGACAATGGTTATAATGCATTACCATTAGTGACCGAAGACTAATGTGTTTGTGGAACTCTGGTTGTGGGTAACAGGATTGCCGATGTCCATTGGCAACGCCGTTGAGGAAAATACATCAGGTTTCAAAGGGGTACTCGATAGCGTAGTGAAGGGACAGACACGGTGTGACTGCAGACGCGTTTATCAGAAAAGTGAACGACCAAACGTGTACATGAAAGGGCCGTGCGAGCGTGTATGCGTCAGTAAAGTCACCTGACTACGGATCGATACGTCTACAAAGCAAACGAGCATGGATGGCGCGGCAGGGATAAGAGAAAATCATACTGATGGAAAGTCCTGACCAAGGCAGTTTTGCATGGTGTAAAAATCAATACGCGCACTACAGTAGGACGTATAACCCAAATGCTCTGAGCTAGCCGAGATACGGAGGCGGAGACTGTAGGAGGGATGGGCAGGTAGGGGGAGGGAATTCGGAAATACAGTCAGTCCTACTTAGTATAGTCGGTCAAGATCAGTGATACCCTACTCGGTGATACACTGGGTCAATGGAAGTCGGATGGTCCTCAAAGAGATCACAGTGACCAGTGGTGGTCGAGCGGTTCGAGGAGTCTACTTACCACTCCGGAGGTCAGAGGTTCAGATCCTCGCCGTCGCTGATTACTTACTGTCGTCCGGCTCGTTACCGCACTTGACCTAATGGGACTTTATGTGGTTCTCCACTCCAAGTCTCAGAGTCTGGTTGCCGGTTATCCCTAATAGTGGGGTGGGCCTTTGTGGCTATGAAGTTTAAACCCCTCTCGTTACACTTATGCACAAGCATGTTATAAGATAAACCAGAACAAAAATGTAGACCAAATGCCGGCTAGTAAAAATAACAACACGAATCAGCTTGAATCCCGAATAGCTTTTGTTTAGAAACAATACCAACAAGATGTGCAACGGTCGAGTGGTCAGCAATGAGACCTAAAACGTCTTTGGCACCCTCGAAATGTCATTTCTTTTATCGCATTTGATCACTTGCCTCGTTCCTAGGAAAAACGCGCAAAACTGGAGCATGTGGCGTGCTTGAATCAATATTGAAGTCTACACAATTCTCTATCTCTCTCTAAACACATCCTAATATTGTTTGTTCTGATCATCAAGGTTCTCTTATAAATCAGCGAACTTGTGCACAGCATTTTTGAGACGTGTGTTGCACTAAGTTCAAAGTGCGGCGTTCAAATGCAGTTGGAGCTCACGTTTAAATACTGCATTAAGCAGAAGCTATTTTTTGTTCACGAATACCATAAAGGTACCCCATCAAGTTTTTGTGGGGTACATGGGACCAGACCAATTTCAGTTTCAAAGTTCCGTAACGCTACCAATCTCTGATTTTTATGGAATAAGTTCACATATAGGAGAACCTCCCCCTTCATGGGTGATATAGCGTAAATCACCCGGTTACCAAGTAGGTACCTCCATTTAACCATAACCAAAGAATCGGGCAAGTTCATGCCTACAGGTGTTGGTTTTCGTTCATTCTGGACGATGGGTAAACTGTCGCAATTAAAACCTGTTGTAGCTGGGCTGATAGGGTAACAAAGATCAGATCTATACACCAGCAGAAATTGTGAGGGTTTAGTGTCTTATTTACCAACCACGCTAGACAGTCCATGATCATATTCGAGAGTCAACCACTACACACTCCAAGATAGGGTTGTTTACCGCCAATCAAATTCATTTAGGACCTCCGTTCTCTAGTTTTCACATTGGCATACACAATTTGAATTAATCTACACCACCTCTTGTACGGTCTGTTTTGGTCGAGTTGATCTTGTCAGTGAACGAGAATCAGACACGTTTCGTTGATCGATTTCTTACTATCCTTTTTCTCAATGCATATAAACGTTGGTATATCCATGATGAGTGAAATCGTTATAAAATGGCATTTCGGTAGCTGTACACTGCTGATGATCTGTAACAAGGTTTTCAACAGTGAGATGAGCGTTCACACTACATAGTGAATCATTTTTTGTAATACCAATCATCACGAGTAAAAAAATCATTTTATTTCATTACTTATAGTTTATGAATTAAATATATAAATACTCGTTTCGCTTCCTTTTTTATTTATTATACGGCCACGTACAACAATTCAGGAAGGGGAATGCGGCCAGTGAAAAGTTGTCACATGGGAAAGTGAACGGCGGTGGTGGGAATTGAACCCGGGTCGTTACTGCGTGAAGTCCACGATGATAATCGCTTTACCACCGCCGGTCATGCGGAAAAGTGTTGACCCCGCACGGAATTTGAACCCACACGTAAAACATCCGAAGGCTTTCGGCGTAGTCTCACAGCAAAGTTGATGGGGCACCCATTGTACTGAAGGACGGTTGGCATCCACGCGTGTGGTTTCGAGTCCCGCCGGGGCGAACAACTTCTCACATTTGTATCAACTCAGCATTTGCCAAACTGTATTTCACAGTTACGCCTAAAAGGAGCACAATTTGCAACTCTTAAGTCGATTACTAGAACTCCACCGGTAGTACTTTTTTCTTTTTACCATCAATTTACACTGTGTTTAATATAGAATTTATCATGAAAATAATCAGACCTCTAGTATTAATCGATGACTGTCATTGCGGACCTTTAGATTCTGGTATGCTAGGAGACAATGAGTGGAAGATTGACAAATAAAAAATTGTGCCGAACACGCAGAAGTCTCACACGGAGCACGAACATTTCTTACCCTGTCACCAGTTCCACAAATCAGTCTGGGCTGTCTGGGTGCTGCTGGACAGAACTTTATCACCTAGTTCAAGGGACTGTAAAATGGTTTTACGGGAAGAGCCCGGACAATGGAAAAAATCGAGAAACGATTTCCACATTGCGACACAAATCAGATCAACTGCGTTACTATCTGATCAAAACTTGTGCGCTAATTAACGTTTGAACATATGTGATAATCAATTAACTAGAACTACACCACCTGTCACACGGCGCAGTGGAAAGTCGGCTGGATCTTAGTTGTACAATGAGCATTTCAAGCATCACGCGAATAGAAAAATAGCCAGATGGGTCGAGTAAGCAATTGTTTCGTATTCATAGAAGCACCGTTAATCCGATGCGATAAAAATAAAAACGACCGCCGGGAGAAGAATGATCAACTATCATAGACATAAGTCGGTCGCAGTAATAGACCAGTCGTGTATTGTTTACTAGCTAGCTGACATGTGGAACTAGAAACAGACAAGAAGACTGATAACACATTCAGTTTGTTAACAGTTCAATTCACTGTTGTATAATATGACACAGTAAAAAGTATTCCAGTAAACCAAAGTACCAGTAATACACGATTCAGGTTGAAACTGAATCATCTTGACCAGTAGACACGACGCTGCTGCATAGCATATTCGGCATGACTTCGTTCATAGCACCGTGGTCGCGCAGATCGTATTTTGCACAAAGCTTTCAGATTATTTACGCTCCATTCTGTGGAGACACATTCCGGTGAGAAAGTGGATAATCGGGTATGAATAACATGACTGATGTTGTCCACTAGCTCGGAACAATCTGACTTCATTCTATAGGTGTATGTATGGGAATCGTGTGCCCGTTTGCCGATTTCGCGTACCACACACGTATACGTGCGCTCGTATTCGGTGCATGGTTAGTCTGACAACGTGAACAAGATCGTCGAGGTTCGTACAGACCGGTTATCACGTGCGTGGGTGCTGTAAAAATGCAAGCCCTCAGTAGGATATCCCGTTCAACTTCACATCATCGCTCAGAGGAACGATGCATTCAGAGAGACAGACAAAGAGAGGTTTGAGTATTTTCCAAATACACAAGCTATTGTGCCATAGCTACGTGTCACTACACGCCTCAACCAATACACCTACGTACAACGCGTTTTATTTGATTCAGGGGACGGCCAGACGTTTGTGGGCGGTTCAAGAATGAGGACGAAGCTCCAAAGAATTGGCGACCTAGGGGCTTAGGATCTCAATTAACGGAACAAGGACGATAATTGATCACAAGCCAACCAACTTTTGTCTGTGTGCTGACCTAGTCTGATCTTCTAGGAGGCTAGTTTGGTGAAAATTTGTGTAGTCGAAGGCCACGAAAGGAGCTGTGTGGATATAAAGACAGGCAAATGAAACAAATATCAAACACGCAATATCTGTGTTAGTTGTGAAGTACTAATGTGGTCCCCACCCTCACCTGAAATCTGTGAGGTGTGTTTACCTCAAAGGTACACTAACGTAACTCGATAAAATCTGTAACAAGCAGACGAATGTCGAACCAGGTGATTTACCACACTTATGATGGTGTTCGTTAGGTTAACACGTGATGATCAAGGTTCCCTGTCTGATGTTTTAAATTCGTAGATTAAATGGAATTGAAATAATTTCGGTATTCATCCCAGCTTTTGGTGCTTAGTTTGTGTGCGTGTGTGTATGAATATTCGTTTCCGGAAGTCATAGGCCTTTCGTCAATGACGCACTCCATCTTGGATGGAAGTTCCTCTACTCTCGAACAATCTCGTTTTTGATAGCGTAAAACATGGATTATAAAGGACGTTGGTCTGACTGGTGAGGCCGACCAAGCCTTTTAATTGACAGGCTTTGTAAGTAAACACAGCTTTGCATAGTTTATCTCTCATTTTATCGATCCATGCCATCGATCGTCTGTTCTGTTTTTCTTGGTTCTGTTGTCTCATGTCTTGACCTAGATGCTAGACAGGCTCTGCTTCCGCATTGAATGACTCACTGTGATGACCTTGGTCTGACAGGACAGAGGGTCTGGATGTTGGCTAAGAATCAGCCACCAAACTCACACCGACGAAAAACATTTTGGCATTCTGGATGCACGTATACAATTAATGTTGACAGAATAATCAAAACAAAATACTTCTGTCCGAGTTTTATCATCTCACGAAAGGAGGAGGATTTTTCAGGCTCTTCTGTACACGTTCCCAGATTAGTACACCTTTGTGTAGCCTTCAAAGCTAGACACTCCTTATCAAGGAGGAATATTGTACCTCTGCTGAAGCCTGTCACATAACTAAAGCTGGAAACCAAGCCATGGTCTATTCACCTGATTTGCACTTCTACCCAGCCGAAATACACAGCGACGAGAACACAACACGGGAGACATATCTGCATTAATTGAACGACACGCTACTGAATATAAAGTCACACGCGGATGTTTAAGACGTCAACTTTCACATATGTACTACATCAAAATCAGTTCCCATACTGCCCATGCAATTCACTTTCCTTTCGATCATGTGTATGCGGGCACTGAGCTTGCTATATGCGCACCGTTCTTCTTGTGTTGATCCAATTTTTTTCGACAAAAGTCTTGATCTATAATCCTCAATGAGGCCGTCTTGTTGCTGACATGCGCTTGTTCATCGGCGGGATGGCATTTTCATTGTCGTAGGTAGCTTTAGAATTAGTCACGCCTTCTGCTTGTTATTACTGTTTGACTGACCTTTTCGGTTCTATGACCGCCTTTTTCTGTTAAAACAATCGCCCTCAACACGGCACTAGCTCATTCAGCAAAGATCGTTCATACCTACGCGTCACTATTACCTGTGGTGATTCAGCCACCGTCACACGTGATACGGCCACGTACAGATTCTTAGCCACGCACGCGGATGAGCCTCAACCAATCAGGATTGCCGAAGGCCGGTACGGCAAAAGCTCCCTTTGATTGGTCAACTTCTAGTCTACCAATTGTTTTCTCCGATTTAACATATATACACAAACCAGTTCTGCAATACAATTAACGTGCTATTTGGCGGCCTTGGTGTTCTCGCTCCTTTGGTTCGCGTAGCTCCGGGTGGAAGCTATTTCAATGTGTCCTATCAGCTCAGGCATCGCGAATATTACATAACCTCTTGACCGTAGATGGATCAAACGATGCCTCTCTCAATTCCGATGTTAGGCAAGACAGTCTTCTCTCACCAGTGCTGTTCAATTACAACATCGACCGGATAGTACGTCAGGCATCCACCGATTACTCTGGTATCTGATTGGGTCCGGATGCATTTCTCCCCAATTTGGAGTTCATGGACAGTCCGACCGCCTACATTCAGTTTTGAATCATGCGAAGTCTTTCACAAAAGTCATGGGCCTGGAGAGCAGAAAGCTAAAGTTCGAAATCTTTCCGACCTGTGATACAAAGTTCATACAAGCGATATACGAAGACAGCTGAAAAATCAAGCTCTTTCTGGCGTTCAAACATCTGGGTTCCAACCCAAAGAAGAAGTCAAATTGCACATTGACAACACCCGAAGAGGAATTCTTCAGCTTCAGTGCACTTTTGGCGCGCAACAATAACAGTCTCCGAACCGAAGCCCGCGTCGGAGCTTCTATCCGCCCAACGTTGACTTAGAACTATGAAACACAGCCATTAGGAAGTCAGGATACTGAGAGTGTTCGAGCACTAGTGTCATTCGAAATATCTATCAAGGCGGCTCCTCCTGTCTCAGTAAATCGTTGCATAAAAAGGGTTAAAAATGTAACTTCATAATGCGTTCACCCGTTTACTACTCAGTTTACAGTATTCGAACCGGGGTCTTTGATTCGACACGCCAGAGTGCACACGGAAGCAGAGTGCTTTCACGAACCTTTACTTAGTTTGTTCGATCTATCTCAGAACCAGTTTGAGCTGAGCATTCCTTTTGATAACTATGTAATCTGTACAGAAAGACTGACTAGCAGGTGCAACAGAAGCATTCGGAATGTCGCAAGGCAGTCACAATGAAGTTCAAGTGACTCGATATGCCCAAAATGTGGTCTTATGAATATAGATGTATACAAGAAACTGCCTCTGATAAAATTCATTCCCACGACAAAATAGGACAAGGTCACTCTCATTTGATTTGTCATGAGGGATCGTTTGGTAAAACTAACTGCGGTGATTCGGAAGACACTAAACGGGACATGGCCCGGTAAATCTTCGTGGCCACATGCGCTTAGGAACTCAAGCCAATCAGAATCACGGCAAGCATTCATAACAAAATCCACTGTGATTGATCGACTGGTAATTTATCGATTATTTTCTACCATCCGACACATGTACATAAACCAATTTTGCAACAGAATTACCGTACAGCTTCGCCGCCTTAACCTTCATATTATCTCGGTTCGCCTAGTAGTTATGGGTTGTAGAGACCCCGATACGTTCTCACTTCAAGCGTTGCGAACAGTACTATGACCGGAAACAATTTTGCTCCGCGTTTAGTCTAATCGGGATAATGGGTTTTTTTGATTTATGCCCTCAAATGGGTGCAAATAAGGTCTTTGGAATCCAGATGGCCCGAGGCTACACTTCCAGTTTCATTTTTTTGGTCATCCAAATCGCGAATTAACCCTGTCATGACATTGGAATTTGAATCACGACGTCCCAGGTTCCTAGTCCCGCACCCGTAGGTCACTTCCCCATTCAGTAGTCTTTGATTGGTTTCTCCTCCTAGAATCACTGTTTATTGTCCTGTAGTAAATTAGGGAATCAAAAGATGATTATATAATTATTTTTTTAAATTCCGGATGATTTGTTATGGTGATCTGCCATTCACAATAGTTCTTGGTAAACTGCAGTGTGCACACTTGAGTACTCAGAGTGATTGTATCCCAACTAATTCGGACAGGTTTGTGATAGCTAGTTAGGAGTTTTTGTTCTGAACTATTGATCGACATAACCAAATCGGACGAGGTTTGTTTGCCTAATTCTTATGCTCATGGTGTTCCATGATTGAAATAAATATCGACATCTCAGTGAAACGAAACTTAGACGGGAGTATGTTAGACGAAGGAAGTCCAGTGTCTACTTATGAATACCACGGGGGTAGATCCATCAGTGTAGAGAGGGTTCAACGCAGTTTGGTCTAATTCCTGACATACGGTAGAATTCCAGTTTATACTGCCAACGCTACAGTCTCTGGCTAAACAACAGCATCTGTTGCATATTTTTGGCTACTGGGATTAGTATCAGATGAGCAACTGGAATTCAGTCGTACGTCAGGATTTCGATCGAATTGAGGTGATGCCGTATTTTAGAGCAGACTCTAAATTCTAGTAAATAAAGCAGTGGAATTATTTGAATCCTTGGTTCTAGTCCCAGTTGGGGCTCGGGAGAGGTACACAACCCATCACCCAACCTCATTTCGCTACCTACGAGGCGGTCTTGCTTGGCCTTACCGATGGCTAGTATAACCTAACCTTGATTGTTTCCTGACCTAGACTAATTGCGTGCAAATAAAACGGATTTTGTACGTACAATGCGGTACGACTAATCGAGCGTACAACATTTTGGCGTCACAGAAGACGGACAACTTCAAGAGTAACAACAGCCGCATCGTTTCAGACAGAACGTGATATAGACCATCCATCCGAAGCATAGGGACATGGGTACATTTCATTGCTCGCCTACCTGTGCTTAGTTCATCAGCTAACCTTGTTGAGGATGATAAATAAAAGTGGTGAAGAAAAATGCCAGTTTGATTATTTGGATCTACACAGGAGTTCTACTGTGACGGCCAGATTGGAGGCCGCCATTGGGTTGTTCGTTTAATGTAAGCGTTGGTGCCTGTTAATACGCTTACTGGGCCTCGGCTCATGGAGTTTCCCTACTTTTGTGCTCTTGCAAATCACACGCTTGCTACCCTCGTCGGAAGAGCATTGCCCCCGCATGTTACACTACACAGAACGCAGTCAGTGTTGTTTTTGTTTGGATAGCAGACTCCCGGCTTAAAATTTTCACCACCAAATGCAGGCTTTCAAGCCTGATCCAAGGGAAAAACACTGTAGACCTTGTTTAACTCAAGGACTGAGTACTCTGTGATCACTCAAAATTTCACCACCGGGGTCGCGAACGACCGTACATGGTAAGCATTTTTGAACTAAGATACTGAAGAGTCAACATAGGGTGAAGCTTATGAACTGGTTTACAAAAAGGATGAAACTTCTAATCAAAGCAAAGAGTTCTGACGTACAGTTGAACAGCTTAACGTGAATAACTTATCCGCGGTGCTTACGAACAGCAGAAAAGAAAATATCCTTTTGCCATTGCTGTTGCAGGCCTTTCCGTGACGCACAATACAATATCGTTAAAAGAGTGGACCCTCGTGTCGATTAAAAGGAGGCGTCCAACAAAAGAGGCGTGGCATCGGTGACCGATGCGTTATCTGAAGAACAATAAGGTAAACATCACGTGTTTTGCTTTAGTCCTCGCATTTCCACTCCAGCTCGTGAGTCGAAAGTGTTCGAACCAAAACTACCGCGTTCAGACATGTAGCGCGGCAGACCATTGTGCAATTTTCCTTTTCAACATCTCATAATCTTGCGGCTGCCCACGAGCCAGAAATCAAGGGTAGTCCTATACTTCGACGACCTTTGGGTGTTTGGTAATAATCAGAATCAGTATTGTAGAAACGTCGATGCTATGATAAAATACTTCAAGGATTGGAGCTCCGACAAGGTGGAACAAAAAGCATATTTAGAGCTGCCCAAGCTCAATTAACGGGCATGTCATATATGCTGAAAGAGTCAAACCGAGCCAGGTAAATACGAGAGTCATTACTGATACTCCAGTTCCTCTTAATACAAAATAATCTAAAAACTTCCTTGGTATGTTCCCATAACCTCGGATACGTGTCTCAGTTTATTTACGCATTGATCCGTTACGAGTTATTACCAAACTTGGAGTGAAATTTGTTTAGGAGCTGAACGCGAGGAAGCTTTTCGTCTGCAAATTCGCGACCTCATGTTCCGTTGGCTGGGTCTATTTTTCACCCATCCACATGTATCAGCCACCATCGACGAACTTAAAGGAATACTTGCACTCATTGCCGCTAATAGACGAGGATAATATACTGGGACGTAAAAAAAGCGTAGCTGGCATGAATGGGCGAGGCCCAGGATTTGAAATAAACCGGCACCAACCAAGTTTTCCTTCAGCAACTTATGGACAGCCAGAACAATTTTCTGGATACGTTGCTTGAGAAACAAAAGAGAAAAAAGGCTATTCCCCCAAGAAGCTTTTTTGTTGAGAAATTAGAGC
Source organism: Fasciola hepatica (assembly GCA_948099385.1). Classification (NCBI taxonomy): domain Eukaryota; kingdom Metazoa; phylum Platyhelminthes; class Trematoda; order Plagiorchiida; family Fasciolidae; genus Fasciola; species Fasciola hepatica. The sequence continues at coordinate 4,482,952 of CANUEZ040000110.1, forward strand.
ACTGGATTCCAAGGTCAGTCGTGAATCTGTTCACAGTCACATCAATCTGTGCTTGTAGTACGAACATTGCGCATCCTGAAGCGTGTCTGAATTGGTGGGTAAGTGTGTGTGTGGGGGGGGGGGCATTGATCGATCTGCTAGTGGACCATCAGTATCACTGTGGGCCATGTGACATAAGAGTAGCACCTATTCGAAATCAATATCAAGGCTGGAACCAACGGAATAATTAGTGTAAGAATAACCGACAGTGGATCGATCGCAATGATCAACAAGCTGAGAAAGGTGATCTGTCAAACAGAGGCTAGCCACCATGACAGTCAACCAGAGGAGGCTATCTCCAAATTCGTCGGACCAATTAGTTTTTGCGCCCTCATTGGTTACGATCAATCAGCATCCTTTATAAGCATTCTGTTACGTACTGATAAACGGAGAGGGTTCAAAAACAAAGGAGTCTTCTTTCCAGAACAAGCGGGTCAGTTCAAAGCACTAAACGGACTAATTTGTTTCTCTAAATTACCCTAAGCTTGGGTGGGAATCAAACTAATGCACGGAAGCCAAATCCGCGTTTAGGACCATGAGCGGTCTATCAAGTTAGGCATGGAGATCAAACAAAGGCTTCGGACATCTAAAAAATATGGTATATCATAAGTATTTTCCTTGCTTTAATATCGATTGTCCATTTCCATACTCATTAGTTAGCCAGCTATCCAACTAACGATGGAGCATTAATCCCATCCAGGTGTTGCTTTCTTTGTGGATCTGGTGCTCTTTAGTTACCTCTTGTTGTCATCGGGGTCCATTTTCAGAACAGATTAGGCTTCACGTAATTTGGATGGGTCACTGAAAGTTCATCTCAATAATCAACGGATATTATTGGCCTATCTTTCGAGGTTTTCCGAAATGAGAGTCACATGAGTAAAGTCCACAGAGATTTTCAGCGAAGTCCACCATAGAAGTGTTTGTATTATCAAAAGCCATTTTACTATTGAAGTCCGAACAAACGTTTCGTCATTCATTCAATTGGTTTTCTCGGTGAAGTGGCTACATTCTGTCGGTCGCCTCACTTAGTAGAACGGCAAAGGTACCATAAAATGCGTGCTCGTGTCTATTTCACCGATGTGAGGCACGAACTTATGGACTGGAGCTGGCTGAATCATTTGTTTTGGTGATACATTTGAAACGGTATCCAGTAGTCAGAGCAGATCTTGAGTCCCGTGCAGTAGATACATAAATTGTGTGTGTGCGCGCTTGTGTGCGTGTGTGTGTGTGCGTGTGTGTGTGTGTTCCCGGTACGCACGAACAATCTAAAACGGAGCTCAGTACGTTTTTCGTCGTCAGCGCATACATTTTGGTTGCATTATTTCCATTTTGATGAATTGTAAGACCTCGTGTCCGATGTGGACCATGAATGTGAACGCTTCGGGCTATTACCTTGCATTAAATCTTGATTTACATATATGGCTTAAGGTATTCATTCAGATTAGCCCACCATCTTCTGATGGACGAAAAGCGATTTATCATCATTACCATTATAATTGTTCGCATCATCGTTATCATCTTCATTACCATTCTGTCAACTGAAATGCATTACAAATTCGATGACTTGACCAGTAAATTGGAACAAGGTCAGCCAGGTACCGGTGCCAACCAAATACCCTCATTTGATTTACTTCGGTTTGAGAAATAGCCAGTGTGAGAAGCAATGCTCTGCACTCGGTACACAGTCGTCCAATTAGTGAGCCCGATTAAACCTCGGTCGACAGTATCCCACAAATCAGTCAGAAAATCTGAAAAAGGTAATACGTTTACTGACGGCGTGATTAAGAATGCTTTTTGAATAAAATCGGATATATATATATATATATATATATATATATATATATATATATATATATATATATATATATACGTCTAACACGTCCTACATGGCCACGCCCACTGGTCATAGACCAACCACCTCGATCTACCTTCCAACCATTACCTGCCTCGGAGAACAGTGTACGATGAAGGGGTCTGTTGGTGGGAGTGAGTAACACATGTCCCAGCCACCTTGATTTGTTGAGATTTAATATTTGATCCAGAAGCTGACCTCTGGCTCTTAACACCCTACGTCTAACCTCAGCATTGGTAATACGGTGTTCCCACCATATTCGGGTAAGTCTACGGAGACTTCGATGGTCGAACACTGACTTTTAAAATCAGGCAAATATATAAACCATCGACCGAATGTGAAAATGACGAGTACTTTCAAGTGTTCATGGAGTCACTTGCAATAATTTAGCTTCTTTCTATCAGCTTGCTACAGTCTTCCCACAAAATATCTATCCAGACTGACAAAGTGATTCGCCAAATTCAGCTATGGCTTTTTATCGAAAACCAAACTCTTATTCATTCTTTCCTCATTATAGACGCCGAGGGATGACTCCTTGTGCAAGACTCATCACCTCACACCCATAACATGAACTCAGGGGTGAGATTCCAGTCTCCATTTCTCCAGAAAGACTTGAGGTCGCAGTTTGAACACTTAGCTGTTAGGCTCATCCACCACTTCATCTGAAAGCTCATTCCACAGATCGGTTACAGTCCGTCATAGCCGTTAAATCAGAGATAGATTCATAGACTACTGATTATTTGTTGTGGGAGGGTGATTCTGCGTTCGACCGTGGTCTCAGAGAGAGAGCTCTGTATGTAGGTCCAAAACCATCGCGGATAATAACTCTGGTGAAGGTCAGGTCACCCTGGACTCTTCGGTATGTCACTGGAAACAAACCGCTAATCTGATGACCCACGTCTCTGAACTCACGTAGTCCAACAACAAGATGGGCTGCTCTCGACCGCACTCATTCCAGTTTAGCTACTTCTGCAGCCGTGCCTGGGAACACAACTGGCCCACTATATTCCAGTCGAAGTGATACAAGCGAGGCATATAACACTACTTAAATGTAGAGCGAAAGTCGACCGAATGACCTCAAGTATACGCTAATCAGATGCGGAGTTTATACATGTTAGCATTGGTTTTCAAAAGTAAATTCACAATCACACCGAGGTATTTTTTGTAAATGGACAAGCGAAGAGGGCATTTTGTGCTTTACACCTCAAATCAGTGGACTGTTTCCCCACGCGCATGTATGCATACTTTTCGGCATTGGTTGGTAGGGATCGTAGTTTGAACTATCGTTTATAGAATTTCCCGTGATCTAAATGATCATAGAAACAAAACTGTTCAGGTTCTTCATGATTATTCACAAACTAATGGCACGGTATTTCAATAAAAGAGTCACGTCTTGTTGGGGGACTGCTGAAAACTATATATTTTGAGCAGATCAGGCAATCATTTCCATGTATTTCCCTGTATAAGGTTCAATAGGCAAGGCAACTTGGCGAGAGAGATGTGACATCGGATTGCCATTTATCGCCAATCTGAGCAGCTTCCTGAGTGATGTTTGAATGTGCCGACACGTAAATCACGTGCACATTTTACCAATCGACAGATTGTGGGAACGTCGATCAGTAATAAATGATTGCCAAGAGAACATCCTAGGGTCCAGAATAAGCTACACAGAAAAATTAACGTTTCTCCTAATCATAACACAGAGTAGTCGTAGTTGTCAGTAGGTTGTCGACGTTTCGGTTACCTCTAGTTACCTTTTTCAACACCGAATCTTGAACAGTTAAGTTTTACTAATAACGTTTCACGTGGGACATGGGCTTTTCGATAAGCTTCAAAATGACCTCGGTTCTAAAGCATTATTCGGTTCTTCTAGCCATTTACTACTGAGAAGATGGTAGTTTTTATGTACCCGCTTTTCAAATTCTCTCTAAGTAAGTTTATCCACTCTGCTTTTCCTGATTAGAATTACTTATTTAATTGGGTAAAGGAACGAAATGGAAAATTAACTTTCGATGAGGAAAAGATAAACTCGTTGATGATGGGTGGGTGGTATATAGATTTTTTGCTCATAGCAGGCAGAATGTGTACTGTGAAACCGTACTGCATTGACTCGTGTTTGTTTCCCTCAAAAAATGTCCCATTATTCAAATGAGCCCCAAATACAAGTTGCACACAAAGAAGTGATTTTCTGAGCTCAAAAAAGTGCAAGAAAGACGATGAGAGCAATTTATTACATACATCAACTGACCGTCACCGCGGGTTTTCTCAAGCATACAGTGGAAAAGCAAGATGTCACACTGAGTCAATCATGGCCTTATCATGTGCCGATCCGTTTGGCACATCGCACGGAACGTATTGATGTGGATGCAAATCGGCTGATCACGAACTTTGCTGATCATTCCAGCTGATAGGTGCACGATTTCTGACACTAGCCTACAATCGTAGGCGGATAGGTTTCTTCTCCAACTTCGTGGCTTGATCGTAGAGAACGTTACTGATCAGAGGTACCAGAAACGGATAGCGATACCACGTGGCAATAAAGGACAACATATTTTTCTGTACTCATCTGCATACCAGTGTGTGTGTGTGTATACGTTTGTGTTTATTTGTGTGTGTATGTGTGTGCGTTAAACAACCACAGTACACTGTGTCCTCGAGGCAAGAGAAGCACGTAGGTGTGCATGTGCGGTCGCATCTCCTAGACTGATTGCCTTACTACGGTTAGCTGAATGTGCACAATGCTTGATCGGTAAAACATTTTGCATGGTCTCCAGATCTCAGAAAAAGTATTAAAAAGAACAGGCATAATCCGGATAAATAGGTATTGCCACTTGTTGGTAATCGTGTCCCGACAATAAATCTCATCTTGGTCAATTCTCTTGGAGAGGGGAAGTGCGATTCTTCCTGACAATCAGTTACTCGTACACATGTCCGGTACTGTTTGGTCCATTTCACGTTGGTCCAGACATTCAATTTAGTGTGACCACGCCGGAGGCTTGAGAATCTTCGCGTGGGTGACATTTTGGGACGATTTTGAGCTCCAATGAGACCAACATATGTCAGAAATCCGCTCAGTCAAACTTTAAATCAAGCACTTACCCAAATCATGGTCAAAAAACTGATTCCCGAAAAATCAATACTTCAGTTGCGTGCAATCGTGGCTCAGATGGAGGTGAATTTCCCGGGTTCCACCGGCTTTCCTGACTCGAGTATACCGGGATTACCTGTTCCTGATTATTGTGGAATTTTATTTTCCATTACCCGCCTCTACATTTGAAATTTATGATTGAGTTACTTGTTAACCTACTAAATCTGGTCACTGAAGCTGTTATAAATGCGAAAAGGATTTCCTATGCAGAATGAGTATGTTTCCTGTTCCTATCAGAGCTATTCGTTCATTGTCCCATCGTTCCATCTTAGCTGGGGGCCCCCAGTAATACGTATTCTTCAGTCACACAAACCGCTGATTACATCTCAAAAGACCAGAGTGACAGCGAGTCTAATACGAAAAGGATATAATTAGATGACCTAGAATGAAAAACACTAAATATAAATGAACTTTTTGACGAGTTTTTTCTCAAAAGAAATCCTTTGTAAATAAATGTTCACTTTTGATGGCCCCGTTTCAGAATAATTCCTAAGCGATTTACTGAGCCTAATACCAAGAGAATACCTCCGTGATGGAAAACGTTAACCGGTGATAAAAGCGTGACGTAAAGTGTAGATCAGACCGGTCGTAATATTCGAAAAGTTTGAATCAAGAGCTTATTTGAATGGCTCCAACCGAGGACCACGCAAACCGAAATAGTAAGAGGACAAAAGTTCGTGAGTTCACCTTAACTCCATTGATTTGCGCGAATATGTTACATCAAAGGAAATAATGGGTAGATCAAAAGCTAACCAATCAGTGCAAGATTTTGTAGTATCTGTTCACGGCATTTTTGATTGGTTTGAGCACCCAGGCGTACGTGACCTCGAGGAGGTACTCGCCCAGTCCTGTTGAAAGCCTGCCAGCTATATATATATATATATATATATATATATATATATATATATATATATATATATATATTCGGTGCAGAAGGGGGTAGACGCAACGTTTCAGATCTGAAGTGAATTTGACTCAGATAGTGTCGATGTATTGATGCCTCATCCAGCTCTGTAGTCTCAAACATGGACTGAAAAAAATGTTTTGTAAAGATTCCGCGAGTTGGCCGAATTTCTTTGCCACGGAAATACGTGGCGTCGCTGGAATCAAGACACACCAGCGACAACCACAATCTTCTTCTTGATGGTCGCGTGTATCGATTTTTGGTGTAGCAGCTGGAAGATACCAGGGAACAGCTCCAAGCCGGGTAAAGTTCTTGAATTGGTTTCCGGCAGTGCACTCTTCACGGAGTGCACAATTTCTTCTGATACATCATTTGGGTACGAGTGACGTGGTGCAGTATACAAATGCTGATATCCGATTTTGTCAAACCAGCTTATAAGCTCCGTAGCATAGAAATGGCTCTATATCGGGGACCGCTGCTTGTGAAACTCCATCCCGCCTGAGGAGTTTCTGTAATGCCTGAATTACGAACGAAGTAAGTGACGTAATCATTTGGAACAAATCGCAAACGTTGAATAACTTATTCAGTCAATTCCAGCTGGAGGTGAATATTCCTTAACGGCTCAGGAGTTCTAATGAGAACACTCTTCTGGTTACAAACCATTTTGATTCATCGGTATCAAAATGTCATTTTATACGTAATTCGTGGTGACTGTAGCCAGATACTGACGTGCAAACCCACTGGTCCAACTGTTATTCACCACCGGCTGTTCTGAGTGAATGGTGTGGTTAATGACCCAAATGGTTGACTCACTTCAAATAAGTTGGTACTTGGTTGATCCCCCAAACCTCTTCATCGGCTCTAATCTTGTAGTCAATTCAGAACAGACGACTGCTTGTTGGTTGCTTGCCAAACCATCAGGCTGTCTGCTAATTAAAAAACCGGACAGTCAATTGGCTGTTCCCCAGCCCAAACCCTCACAGCAGGGATCAATTTGACTTAGAGGAATTCGGTGTATATTGTGTCCCTATTAGAAGCTGAATAAATACGAGGATCTGGATGTTTACACTTTCAAACTGATAGGTTTTCTCAATCAACCCGAGGTAAACCAGTCACTAGGGGCTGGTTTCTAGTCATTTAGCTCGCTGAGTCTTCACGGTACAGCTTCTCGCACAATTTAGGTCGATATATAATGGGACCATTAATTGTTCAGTGCGCATACTGCGTTGAACTGGGCCACTGAAAAGCTTTGACATTACTGTCAGCGGCGCCTGGATTTAGTAAAGTCTCGGAGTTCTGTACTCAAAACCTTACTCACGTAAGAGTGCATTTTGCGTTACAAAAGGCCCGTTTGCTCTATAAGTTCCATGTGAAAGTTTCCCGATAAATCTCACGCTTACCACAATTGTGACGTTAATTGGAAAGGATATTCTGTACTTGTATTGGAAGATGTTTCACAGTTGGCGACTGTGATCGAAAGCTGTCACTGTTTGTCGATCCCCTAGTTGGCACGCACCATATGGAGCTTTCGGTTCCTTTTATCCGGTTAATTAAAGCGGAAAAAAGACAAAGATAGTGAGGTATTAGTATTCTTTTATCATCCTCGATCTCAAAAGTAAAATATGATAGCAGTGGAAAATCTTTGTGATTGATGATCCAGCAACTCAGTCGAAATTATATGTCTAAATCTAGGAGATGGAGACTGTACTAATTGTTCCGGCATACGTAGATGACGTATGACATCTCACGCTCTCTCTTTCCCTCTGGCCGCAGTTGTACCAGGTTCACGTTTTATCCCATAACCAGTGATATACTGCCCACCTTTTGAACTCAGATTTTACTCAGCGGACTCATAAAAGCAATTCCCAGAAATAATTATCTATCTTTTCAGAAGAGGTCAGATGACACCAATCATTTGAACTTTGTTTATGTGGCTCATACAAATGTCCACTATCTGTGCTGGAGACCTCGAAATATTTATTTTGTCAACCCAACGATGCACTCATCAGGTTGGTTTTGAATAACTTAGTGTAGGATCATGAGCGAGTTGATCCAAAAATATTTCGTGTTCATTAGCTATCCAATAATTACTTCCAATAAGTAATTTAAATGTTGACGTGCATTGAAAGGATTTATAAGCAGCTTGACAACGAAGTAACTTCCGTTTTTCGGCTCATGAGGAAAATGCGAGATTCGCGGTAAAAAAAGAATTAGATAAAGAATAATATACTACCTAGGGGCTAACTGGGAGTGAAATGTCGTCATTACATGGTTGGGAGATATATCACGACCATGTTTCAGTTATCATCAGAATGCCGTTTTTGTCGTCGGATCAAATTTCAACTGATCCGATTAGATGTCTTACTGTGCAGTTAATTAAAAACACACTCGTCCTACGTCATCTTTGCTAAGTTCATAGATTCCGACCACTGACAATCGGGTTACTGGTTGTTGTAGCTTTCGAGAACTTCAAAGTGGTAGTCTGGTTTCAAACCTCTTCATCCTCCTTGCTGCACTGGCAGGGAGAATGCCTCGAAGAGGAGGGGAATTTCGTCTACGTCACGTGGCATCTTGTTTAATCGGTCCGGATAAGAAATGTACAATAAAGTTTTAAGTAAACTTGGGATTCAACAACTCACGTTTACCAAAATCGATCTTGTTGCTCGGGTTCATGTTGAATAAATGAGATTTAGATCAAATATTGGATGGCACTTTCTAGGTCTTTCTAATTTGTTGAACTGATAACTGAAAGTCGTGCAAGACATACTAAGATTCCAGTGTTGACGCTTAGATGAACGTTGAACTTAGTATTGATTGTCTCCATGGAATCAGTTCTACAAGCTTATGGATTTTTCACCTTCAAAGGCTGTGACTATGGTTTAAAGTCTAGTGCAATTGCTTCGCAGTTTGCCGCGTGGCTTTCTTCCGCGTTCCGGTCACAAAATATTCTGTGAACTCGTTTCTCATTTGGTTAGTGCATTGGCTAAAGGCATCTATTCCCCGTTACCAAAGGAAATGTTGCCAGTGGAAATACAGACAGGGTGAGGGGTGTACTCGTGGAGTGTCGTGTGTTTACATGAGACTGCATTGCTATATACTCTGAGAATCTAATTCGGTTGAAACCACCTCACGATATCAAACATGACTTCTCCGCGGTTTATTGAGATATTTGGCCTCTCTGATGCCATTTTATATTATCCGCGGTTGTTTCAAAATTAACACTGAACAAGGGCAGTTAAAAACTAAAATTTTATGCTATACTTTGTGCAGGATGAAAAGTAAAACGGGAGTCAACTTTGTGCGTAGCAACTTCCGTGTTGGAATCACATTGAAATAGCTTACCAAATACATTTGTGAGAGTGCATCACATGCCAGACAGCTTTCTCTATAGGCAGTTTGAACCCCAAATTTATATAAACCTTATTCCTGCTCAAATTCTTTTGCATCTGTAGCCAACCAGAAGCTATTGCACTTTTCTGGTCATCACTCTCATTGATAATACCGAGTAATCGAGAAACAAGCAACTTATTGTACAGGTTTTTCCAAACAATTTAAAACAAAGTAATCTTACTTTGACCTTGGGCTGGTATCCTCCTATTCAAAGGGGACGTTAAACGTTTGTAACACGGACAAAATATGAAAAAAGTGAAAAAAGTGAACAGATCAATACATGCATTTCGAGAATTTTTACCTACAGAAAGCAAGCTGGTCCTATTTCGGGCGCTTTTAAAATGGGGAACGATGGATTTGTACAGAGTTCAAGATTGATCAACAGCTATCATAACGAAGGAATAATCTAGCTCCAAAGGCATATTCTGATGTGAGAGAGATCGAGAGACGTGGCAAAAAGAGTAACCACAAAACAGACGATTGCGTCAGCAATCACACTGTGCCTTCAGTTCTAACGTGATGATGTCAGTTTAAATCAGCAGCAGTTGCGCGGACCTATTATACGACCGACCCCAACATTATTCATCGAATGAGTAGAACACTTACACCTCCGGTTAAAGAAGCCTGCCTCGGCACGTTGCTTCCAATCTTATCAAAAACTCAGAAATGGAGGCCGAGACACCGGAGTAGGCCGAGAAGTGCGATAACTGCATGACCCGATAAATGCACTTGTTTCGCACTGGGTTGAAAGTGCGATGGCACAATCGGAGTCGGGTCAAAACCGTGGTGACAGCGTAAAAATCGTAACGCTCCGTCGTCATCCAAGTTTCGTCATTTTCTGATATTGCAACATCAAAATGACCGGAAGACCGCGTTTCGAGTAGTCTATGCAACACGAAATACCAGATTGTTTCGATAGCCTGAAGCCATTGTTATTCCCTACTGGAGACCCCTTCACTGGGCCGTTGAAATGAACAACGGGTTAAGCTGCATTTACTGTGGAAACTTGGTTGTATTTTTTGGTCTTTATGTCTCACAGATTATTGCCACGGCTGAACCGTGCCTCATAGTTTTGTTCTACAGTAAGCTCTAAACCGAGGTGCTGTGGAACCGTCTCGAATAGTTATACTACTTATCTATTTCCTGTTTTTCTGTTCGACAGTAGTGTTAAAATACTTCCTTAGATCGGTCACAGCCAAGTAGGGGCTGACGAAAGGAGCAGTGGCTAGCAATGGCAAGATTCGATTGTGGGACCACAGTATCTACGCTATGTTTCGTAGTTTAGGAGCCTTATCACACCGGTTACATTTGACCGGTAATACTCGGTCCCGTTGACGGTAGTGATTCTTGAACTACGGAGCAAGGCTGATAAACTTTGGAGAATGCTGTTTGATTACCGCTTGCCCTCAGATGTAAGAGGAAAAACCACGAACCATCACACGTCACTCTACTATACCCTGTGATACATGGACAGATTGATGGACCATAATATCTGCGTGTTATGAGTGACACTGTGGTGATTTCGCAGCTGTCACACGGGATACGGCCAGGTACAGCTTCTGAGCCGCTCACGCGGATGAACCTCAACCAGTCAGGATCGCCGAGGACAGGTACGAGAAAAGCTCCCTTTGATTGGTCATCTTCGAATTTACCGATTATTTTTTCCGACTTAACATTTTCATGCAAACCAGTTCTGCAATACAATTAACGTGCTATTTTGCAGCCTTGGTGTTCTCGCTACTCTCGTTCGTGTAGTTCCTGATGGAGGCTATTTCAACACGTCCTGTCAGTTCAGTTCATTGTGAGTACAATAGACATACAGAGAAAAGTTCATCGGTTCGATTTCAATTTTGTGACCCGATTAACGATAAGCAGTTTTTCCCTGGGTTATCATTGACAGTGACCGTACCCCTAATTCTTGATACCAAAAGTGCACTGTATAATACACCAAAAGTGTTTCAAACTTATGCGTCACATTTAGGCATGAAGAATTATTGGTAGTGATGGTTGCCATGTCTAAGTGATTTCGATATCGAAATGCCTGTTAAGAGGTATTCTATCAAGAATAATCGCCCACTAGGTTTACGCTCCTACAACTAATACTACTACTAGTTACTGAGGACAAGGATTCAATATTTAACTGAAATATAACAGATAGACACGGAATGTTGAATCGCTTATGTGATCTAGTCAATAATGACTAATGACGTAATGTATACAGTTGACGCATACAGTCCCGGTTGGACTTTGAAAGCACCTGACTGGTACAGAAATCGATCGTGACTCTTAAAACTCATTAAAAAATGGTCTTGAGCGTCTTCAGCTGACTAAACCTAAATGTCATGATCAAATAACAAGGATCAATTCACTTTGTGGAAGGCTCCCTTAGTGGTGGACAAGTGGATTTCGCTTTCACTACCTCAAAGGTAAGAGATTCAATCCTCCACACCAAGCTGGTTACTTTCATATGGCACAGAGTATCCCACTGTCGCCGGGTTCATCACAACACACATGACCCACAGATATCGTCAAAATTCAAGCCCCGGTTTATTTTCCTGGCAATCAGTTTCTCTTCTCGAAATTGTTGAGAATATATCAAACAAAAGTTGAAATTAGAAAATTTTTGCCTAACTCGGTATCGGTTATTTTAGTTCGGTGGTTATCTAAGGGAAAGTTAAAACTGTATAGTTTTAGTTAATATGATACATTCTGCTGAAGCTTGCAAGTTCAAAATTAGTGAAATGTGTAACATGGACAAGTTTTAGAACTACGGAAGTGAAATTCACCACAACCCGCAGTGGTCGAGTGGTTCAGAGCGTTTGCTTACCACCTCGGAGGTTCGAGGTTTGAACCCACGCTATCACGGATTACTTTGGTGGTAAACAGTAATCCACTGTCGTCCGGATCGTTACCACACCCGACCCGTTGAGACCTTATGTGGTTCTACTGCACCCCAAATCTCAGGGTCTGGTGGCCGCTTGTCCCCAATAGTGCAGTGGGCCTTCGTGGCTATGGGATATATACCCCTTGCACTGCACTCATGCGCACGCATGTAATTAAAGGGGAAAAACCGAGTCTCATCACCAATGAATAAATAACACCGTTAAAAGAAGTCGTTCTTTTTGCCAAAGTTTCAACTATAGGTCTTTCTAGCAGAAAGAAAGGTAGGTCGTACAAACAGTTAAAAAATATTGTATTACTTTGCCGCTCGAAAGCCTGTTCACTCTGCGTGGCAGTTTCGTCGGGGAGGGGGGGAAATTTCGTTTATTCTCGAATGCACGAACTTCATATCAAGGATGTCGAAGTACGTTAAATATTGATTTGTTGAGATAGAGTTCCGAGAACGCATCAAGCAAGAGTTTCTCTGGAAGAACTAGTCGGAGCATGTTCATATAAGTAGTATCTATAGATGAGTAGACAGAATTTCCCGGGAAGCACAAAGGACTTCGTGATCATTACCATTCATCATGTATCCGTATCCGGTGCTCCACTTTCCATTCGCTCTGATACTGGTATACTTCGTCTGAGCTTCAGGAGTGCGACTGAACGCTCCTATAAGAATAGTTTACTGAATAATCATAACTGTGACACCCTGATAGCTCTCGAGGTTGGCCGATAACAAATAACAGCAAATAACTTAAGTCCGCTGATATAACTTGTGTTCCAGATTAGTCCGCTATAAGAAATGAACGTAAAAAGACAATTAAAATGATTCATCGTGTGGTGAGTTTGTGGCATAGAAACCGATGATAGATATCCCGTCATACTAATCTCTGGTGCTTATTTTTGCTTTCGTTCATGTGGGACCAGTAAAATGTGGTATGAATGAGATCCCCCCTCGGTATTTGTTCATTACGGTGCTTGCACAAATTGTAACCTTCTGTTCGATAGATGAGCTAATGGATTATGTCAATGAGACGCTGAATGAGACTAAATCAAAAGAAACAACGCTACTGAAAAAAATGCATTGAAAGGTCGACAATTTTTGACGGAATAAGCCCCGTTGGTTGCAATAAATTTACCAACCGGCTATGGATGGAAGCCGTAGAGTCAAATTTTGCACACTGAACAAAGCTTCAGAAACCAACTGTACACATACTAGCTGGACCGATTTTCTCGAAACAATCAGAACGGTTTACGAGGAAATTTCGCTATTAGTTACACCCAATGAACTACTATTACAAGCTCTTTCATATGGCCTCCATTTCTGCATACTGCAGACGAACATGAAAGGAATAGAGACACAAGCGCAATTCGAATATCTATTCGAATAAATCAAAGTGATAAAACCAGCTTTGAAAAACTTGGCTTGACGTGAACCTGGTCGATTTCGAGCGACAATATCGGTTAAGATCGTCCCAAAAGAAATCACTCTTCACATTCGAACACATATCCGCCAGAACGCAGCCACAGCCATGGACGGATTCGTTATTTTAGTGCCCTCACTAGGCGTCTGATTTGGTGCTGACGGTGAATGTGGCTGTCATAAGACGATGTAAAGTGTAGTCGACAATCTGAGCAAGTTTATGCGCGAAGATAATTAGGATGACTCTAATGAACAGGAGCAAAGAATATCGGTTGTGGTGCAAATATTTTTGCTAGTAGGATACTACATCGACGAGAGTACAGCTCACCATCTATAGCTAAAAGGAACCCAAACTTTACAATTGTATGGTTTACCGAAACTGCACAAACCGGGAACTTCACTTGGACCAAAATTATTTATGCAAAATTTATCACAGCACCTTCTGGCGAAATGGCTATTGAAATAGCCTGAACCAGTTTATAAGTCAGTATTCAGATGCACCTTAAAATACAGTTTTTAAATAGCGAAACAATTGGAGCAGATCTACTTGAAGGGGAAACATACGGCCTCGTTTAAAGTTCAGCCGCTGTTTACGAATTTACCGGTTCAAGAAATTAGATGCATCATCCGTGACCGCGTTCAACAAAAGCAACTCAAAAACGGCATACCGCTACCAGTTCACGAGTGGCAACTACTGCATACGGACGGGCTGATAGAGTTGCAACGGGAAGCCCATTGGGTCCTCCTCTAGTAGATATATTTGTGAGCAATCTTGAGGAAAGTGTCAGCAGTATAATGAAACATTCAGAATTTTAAAACAGATACGTAGATGACATTCTAATTGCATCAAAGTGTCTGGAAGAAACCACATGGATATTGGATGAACTCAGTCGTTTGCGTCCGAAAATACACTTTACACTGGAGCAGAACCAGTCAACAAACCGAACTTCCCGGATACTGGTATGACCGGGTTCGATGATAGAACAGTCATCAGACCGGATTTCCGAAACGGCATTCAGACGGGCTAATACTTGAACTTCGACGTCTGTCTCAGGAGTATAAACGTGGTCTGGTCCGAACAGTACCCCAAAGCACAGCGGATTTGCACGGAAAACACGACTAACAACGAATTACAATAGATGAAGAAAGCTTTGGTCGTAAACACTTGTCCCAATACGTTTATTGAAGAACACTGCAAATCTGAAGTCGACAGGGAAATTACCAATTACACTTTATCTTCTTTTCAAAGGTGGTGATGTCATTTGTTTGCTGAAATAACGAGTTGGATCAGCGACTGCTCCAACATATTGTGCAGCTGACCTCCGCATTGTTTGTCGGATGATTAGGATTCCCACGTCCTCGGTGAAAAACAACGTCTGCCTCTGTACTGCAGGTCTAACTTGATTTACAAAATTCAGTTTAGGTGTGAAGCAAACTGCTTCAGTCGAACAAAGTGACAGAATGACTGAACAAATTTCAGGTCGGACCCAACGTTTTGTGACGCAGTTAAGGTCGAATCAATGGCGTGATTGCAATGTTGACAACCATAAAATCCCATCGTCGGCCATTGTTTGCCATCTGATGACGCAACATCCAGTTTACTGAAACAATGTGTTTCGAATCATGTAGACAGCATAGAATGTGAGACTACTTAGGTCTGTCGAGTTCATTGACATAAACCGATGGAAATCACAACTATGACAGTTAATGATGTAATTTGACCACCTTTTCCCACTACATTTTTCGGACATTGCTTTTTTACCGTAACTCAGTCTATGAAAGCTATTGTTCTACAGTACGGGACAAGTTAAGATGCAGTGAAATCGTCCCGAAAAGCAATGGTGCTTTGCTGCAGCTCTGGCTTTTATTTTCAATACGGTCTTTGGAAAAACGGGTTTGAATTTAAGAACCACCCACGGAATCGACCAACTCAACCTGTATATAATTTGACGAATTTCTGCACTCACTGAAGAGCTTCGAGCTATCACGTGTTCTGGAGTCTCCGAACCGAAGGCAAAATATCATTTAAACGAGATACCCGTTGCTGAAACCTTTGTTTTCCTTCCTAACTATCGTTTTCTCTTGAATCAGTTCACCCCATAGCTCCAAACACATCCAATATTTCACATCTTACTGTTTCTATAAGTTAAAAACAACATTTGACAAATATTTGACGATTCGTAGTAAAATCACAGGCACAGCACCACTTCCGGATAATCTTGTTAGCACGAACGACATAATATGGACCGTCAGAATAAAAAGCCCTGAGAGGTTAACGAAACTGCGCAGACGCATACAGCTGCTCCATCCGAGCACGTTGTTCCACTTGCGAGTGGGTGCACACGTGCATCCAAATGCGTACCCACACACGTACGCACACGTACTCAACTTACCGCTTCACAGACCGTGTGCCCTTGTCTGTCGTGATCCGGTGCCAGTAAAAAAATCAATAGCTCACGGCGGAGATACAGTCCTCAAGTGATTTCTTAGAATTAAAATTCTGTCGTAAACCGTACGTGACTGAATCAACCCACATGTATTTGAAGATGTCACAATACCAGTGTAATGGTCAGGTTGTAAGCCACCATATTGTTGTTTGAGTAATGCAAGTGTTGGTGCCCGTTGATACACTTACTGAGCTTCGGCTCATGGAGTTTTCTTTCCTTGTGGCGTAAGATCACTGCTACTTGCGTGTTATAAATCCAGGACTACAGGTTTTTTCTGTTGATCAGTAGCCTCTAGTGATCGTTTAGTAGTCACTACCGGTTGTTTAGTGTACTGTACGGTACAGAAACCGAACCTTTCCGACATACCCATACCATTCAGGGGCATATCACCTGTGCGATCTCGGACCCAGTAATGGGACTCGATAGGTTTGTGTGAGTTATAAACTTGAACGCGTCGGGCGAGCAGAGCAAAATTTCCAGGTTATTATCTAATAAAACTACATCACATTGGCCATCAAGGGAAAAAGGGTTTACAAATCTGACTAATTTACGGAGGTCCAATAAAAGTGAAATTGCACCTGAAAAAATACGGCACACGTGGCCGGTGAAATCGGTGCCGTTTCTTGTTTGCCTAATTGCACCAACATCCCATTTCTCTTGACGGTTTTGACCTTCCGGAACGGCGTGAATCAGAACCCCCTCCACCCCCTCTCCAGCACAAGGTTACCGAGTCCCGTAACAGGGACAGAAATCTCACACGTAAAGTGCCCCAGAGTGGTATGATTTTGTCGGAAAGGTTTGGTTAATCTACCCTAGGTCGTGATCCCTAAATAACCGCCTGTGGGTACTAAAATCGCCTGAGGCTACTCTAAGATTACCAGAGTCTGCCGAAGGATCACTAAAAAAAGCCAGAGACGGGTAAACGACAGGAAAACCAATAGTTGTCCAGGCAACGCAATGGTTTTCTCTTATTACTCATACATCTAAATCAGGTGACTTGCACAGTCAATCACTCGTAGCAAGCAACAGATCAAGATTGCTTTTGAAAACTGATCATTACTTCATTTTAGACCGTGGCTTAACTTTCATAATTGTTGTCGGAGAATCATGGTGTCCTGGGTTCAAATATCACCCCGATTCTGTTTGACATTTGACAAAAGTGTCGTTATAAATGAGTGTAAATTTAAATGCAGGTCAAAAAAAGGAACTGGCTGAAACAGATTCTTTGTAGAAGCCTAATATATTAGTAATATCATCATCTCAATGGTAATGATAATAACTGTAGTGAAACTCAAACCAGTCAGCCAAAATATAGCAGAACTGAAGCCCGTTTAAAAGGTTTCATTCATTTCATAAAACAGGTATTATCTCAAAGCGGATAGTGCGAGATACTTAGTAGAGTTATGAATCATAAACAATTGAACAGTGTTAACTGTCATTGTATTTCACCACCCCCTTGGTTTAGGAAAGGGTACGCAACGGAACCTGGTTCACAGAATACACAGCCTACTTTCAGGAGGTTTTAAAGTGAACACAATTTAAAGGAATGAAAAAAAACAGTACCAAACTTCTCCACTTCTCTAATTACAGGGACGAATTAGCTGTCGACGGTTCAATATGTTTTCGTAAGACTGTGTACTGCTTGGAGTATCGAATTCAGGGATTTGTGGGATATTTCTTTTGTGTCAGTATTTACTCTATAATTTGTGCTGCTTTAGTTTGAGTTGCAGATTTTGCCTTTCGTTTCAGGGGTTCGGAAAAAGCATTATGCTACATTTCACAGTTCACCGAAAGTGGAGATGGGTTGCTTGACTGACCACCCCCTCCCCTCTCAGTGGAGTGGACTGAAGCATGGATACAGCATCGAGAAAGCGAACACATGCGTAATTAAGGTAGCACTCAACTGAATCAAAATCCTCAGCAGGTGAGTCATATTTGAACAGTAGCACATTTTTTCGGATCCGTGCCATGCCATAGCCAATACCCAGCTAGGTAACGCGCCGAATGTAGATTTGTGGTTGAGACGAAAGAACTTTTCGTGCTTAGTTGGATTGGCGGCAATGCAGTGAAGTGATCGATCAAAACTTCCTCCAACAAATGGTCAACAACCCTCGAGATTTGGGTTTCAAGAGGACTGCCTCCCACGAAGTCCCGCTCGACTTGGCCGTTGGCCTGAGGATGGTATGGGGCGATTCGACTGGTGGAGATGCCTTCACTAATTTAAAAAACGTTCTTCAGAGTCACACGTGAAGGAAGGCCAGAGATCGGAGTGAATGTATGATTACAACCCAAAGAGGTGAAAACACTTGGTGAAAACGAGAAAGAAATATGGTGGCAGATATCTTGACATTGAAACGCGAATGGAAAATAGAAAATTCATCGATGATAGTTACTAGATGTTGCTTCTAAGTGACGGATGGTAGAGGATCCTTGAAGTCAACAGTGAACCGCTCCAAGTATTGCGCTGCTTTGATCAGGGCGCCTTGAGGAAGTCGATAAAATTGTGGTTTGATAATGTTACATGTACATCAGTTAGAGATGGCTGACTGCACTTCTTCGGTGGAAAATGGAAGGTTCTTTAAACGCACGAAATGCAACAGTCGAGTGACCTCTGGGTGGCCGAGGGTCTCATGGAGGTCTATTTGACTATGGAATTGTATAAGATGCAGCAGAGAAGTTATGTGACAAGGCAAAAACTGCTGAGTTTTCCAATCCCGGGCGGTAAACAATATCAAACGAAACGGTGAACGCTCTAATTTCCATTATTGGATTTTATCATTTTTTATTCACCCTTTCTGTTGCATTCCATACTTGAGGGACCCAGATCTATGACTGCTGACCAGTTTGAAGTGAAGTTCAATCAGCAGTGTCTCCAATTTCTAACAGACTTGACAGCAGAGTAGGCTTACTTTTCGACTACTGAATGGTGGAGCTGTCTGGTTGGTAGAGTGCATGAAAAAAATGCCACAGGCCGGCCTTACTGGTTTAGAGTGGTCGCTATAGAGATATCAGATGCGTCGGTTTCGATTAACTTGGGGATAACAGGATAAAAAGTGACAACTGCTGCGTGCTGAGGGTCAGCTTTCAATAATTCGAAGACATCTTTGAGGTGCTTTGGTAAGGGGAATGTCCAATAGTTTGCATATTTCATCACAAAACCATCAAATTCTGGGTTCGTACCTCAGTCTAGAAATACCCCCTCACACCGACAGCTTCTAGTCTACCGTATAACCCTTCCATGAAATCGTCTTTGATGAATGACATACGGATATCACAAAAAATTGAATAAAAAATAAAAGTAGTGCGCAAAGTGGTATGGGTTTGATAATCTGTAGTTCCACAGGGCGGGGTTGGGCTGATCTTCCATGAGTGTTAAACTTATTCCGCAAAGCCTAGACCAAATTACCTCAGCATCGTATTTAACCGGGCAATCTCATTTCGTCATACATAGAAAGCTTCGAATAGCACACGAGCTCGTTTTTGGTAAGATCATCCTTTGGGGCCAATACAGCTGATTTCATAGGATGGAAAAGCATGATTGATCAACAATATCTGCGTCAACATGTTACTGGGTAGTCATGAGAACTGGAGTTGTGTGGTCAAAAAAAAAGACGAGATGGCATTGCTTTGTGGCTTCATAGTTAAGAATGAGCCAGCAAGGATATGAACATGAATTTTGTGACTCTCTTTTGCTGATTTCCTACAAAGGGCCAGTGTCTGGGTCACTGTGACTTTGAAGGCCGGTTTCTGATGGTGGTCAGGGCAGTTGGGTTGCCTTGACGAACTGCTTTTGAGAACAAAATAATGGGTTGAGCAGTCTGATCACCAAAGCTTCTCCCACTGGTAAATGTTGTTCTGGAGCTGTTTTCGATGCTTTCTGTATGGACTGTTTTGAACGATTCGTTATTCAGTTTACGTCCGGTTTCAGCAAGGTGCACCACCATGGCACCAGTGATGGCTTTTCTGCTTCCCGTCATCATGCAGGCCGGTTTGTACCATTTGATCCTTCTCGACAGTTGTTGCATCATCCTACCCATATAACTTGCCTACCTAATCAGATCGCCACACAAACAGATAACCTCCGTTAGTTATACATTTGTGCCATAAAAATGAGAGTGTGTTAACCACACTGATGATGTGGTTCGTTATTCGTGTTTCCTCACTATTGTATTAGCTGGAATCGATGCCACTACCGTGCTTCGATTTGGAACAAACCTATTACGAACGGATTTGAATTTAGGAAAATAACAAGATCCAGTAAACTGTCGGTTGGGGTTGTAAACACGGACTGTGCGCCACTGAATGAGTCGCACAGGTAATCTCGACTATGCTCGAACTTTTCACATTCCTCATTTTTCATTCTAGTCAACATCCACTTTGTTGTTACCTGGACAACGGAGAATGTGACAAGTGGAGGGGAATAGTTGTCATAGACTGTGTGAGAAGACCTTGTTCCATACATTCTTCTGATTTCTGAGTTCAGCACTTTGCCGTTTGTCGATGGGTGGAGATGGAGATGGAAATACCAGCGGGAAAAAGCATTTTTATTTGAACTTTGATGACCAGTTGGAGAAACACGGTGAAATGAAAAAAGCGAATGCCAGAATAGGCAGTCTAATGTTGGCATACATAATAAATTTGTACCATTGATTCAAAAATAATGTAATACCTTATTAGGAACGTAGACTGGAGGGCTGGTCCACATATCATCAACCCCATTTTGGATGAGATGGGAATAAAATAACTCATCATGATCCTCACAAATAGGGCGTCAAAATGATCGAAGCATGAAAGCAAGGTGTATTAGTGTTCTTCCCAAATGACAGTGAATACACATTTTCAACAGCACGCTGTCAGCACCCTTTGATATGGGTTCCAGTATATTTATAGTTTCATACACTGTGAGTGAACTGCTCCTTCTTTCTTGTTCACCAAGGAACCAAATGCTTTCCTAGCTTTTTAACTTCTGTCGAAGAGGTATCTTTTGGAGACTTTTAGTTTCAAATTACCCTTGAGTCAGTAGAAATATTTCCAAGAAATATCTCATATTGTCGCCCTCTTCCAAAGTTCAGGGAGTCCTTTGGAATGTACCAAAGCACTGTTTGATTCACCTTTAGAAATACAAGTCAAGTAGTGTTCGCAGCCTAAGGCTCACTTCTGGTGGGATATATAATTTAGCAACTGTAATTTCGAAATAATTGTCCGCTATTGTCACCCACGAGAGTTTGGCGATACAAGAATGAGTAGTTGATTGTGCCACAAGAGGGCAATCTTATCGTTCGCTATATTCGTCAGCCACAGTATGACAGTTCTGTTTACAGACTGACCGAACGTGATCCGTGGAATTCATGGAAAAAACTATTAACTGAGGATGGATATCGCCTTTCAAGCAACTGACGGCATCTTAGATCATCCAAGTGAATTTCTTCCGCAACCTTTCGATATAGTGTTAAAGGATCGTCTGCCTCACTACAGCTAATCCCAAAACGATATTAAATGCACATTAAAGCAACATAGTTTTTGAATGCAATCCGAACAATTTGAGTCCGGTGTGAATATTTAAGTAACAAGGTAGCATCTCGTTGAAGGAGGCGTCGAATATCTCTCTCTCGCCCAAAAGAAAGGAATTCTGATCAATAGATACCATTATCAGTGTACTCAAGGGGATTACGGTGGCATGTGAGGCTGTGCCATAGATTAAGAAGTGATAGCGTTCAGGCTTTAAAGTGGGCTCAAACCTGGGCAGCGAAGGAGTGCGAATTTTAGTTATAAGTCTCCTGAGCGCCTCACTTTCTCACATGTACGCTGGTTGAATAGTACTGTTCAAACGGACAGCCCTGTCTTGCGTGAACTTGTTGATGACTTTCCTGAAGATTCATCCCTTTAAATAGTAGATTCGCAAAGCTTGACCTTCAGTCCAATGCGAGTTTCAATCATTATTTTGTTGCAGACTGTTTGTCAAATATAGCAATTCCGATTCTGACCGACTCCGCTGTTAGTAGACTTTCCTGGAGACAAATTTCGTCTAGGTTACTCCCCTAATGATCCGGATTCACACTTCAGACACCTCAGTCCATGGTACTCGGTAACCCAGAGGCGTCAAGTTACATAGGGAGCTCGCTGTATTTTATGGAAGGGACAAGTTTTGATTTTGGTCTAGATTCAGTGGAATAAATTTCTTGTCATCATGAGATGTTGAAATGCTTCAGTTTCACGGCTGATATTACTATAATACTCATAAGGACCATTCACATCCTTTGTTCAACGGAGTCAGAAGTTGGTAATGGTCGATGTATAAGAAAAGCCTTCACGAAAATTTTCAGGAAGCTTATATATATATATATATATATATATATATATATATATATATATACAACTGTTTTGCAATATTATGCACCATCTCGACTTCATAAGGCAATAAGAAAGATGGTTGAGTACCAGGACTTTTAGCAATGATTACAACATAGCTCCTGCCTGAACTGAGCTTAACCGAGGATCAAGAACATCAGCTGGACGAGCACCCAATGGAACTTGTGTTCTGCTCGATGGTAGTGTACAACACGAAGTACTGCTGTTAAAAATCACCACAACTTATCAAGCGCACCTTCATGAGACATCAGCAGCGACTAATTTTGAAAGGAAAATCTCACCTACTCGTCAGACTCAAGAAACAACTTTAAATCAACAATTTGCTCCACGCAGAAACTCAATAATGATGGCAATATCTCTGTCCGATGGTCTGAATTGAATCCTACGGGATATCTGAACCGATAATTACCCTCAGAACTGTTAAACTATTGGGTTCCTTTCCAAAATATTTTAAAATTATATTGAATTGATCCAAGAGCTTAAGGATTTCGGCCTTGGTGGCATTCATACCGAAGCTTGGAAGCCAACTATACTTTATGGGGTGAGCTACGATCCTAGGCCGAGGACTTATGGAAATTTCATCAACGAATCATACAGATTGTCCGCACAAATTATATGGTGTCTCCCACAGCGAACATGTGATCTGATCCCTGTATCGGATTTTCTCCAGGAATCGCTCAGTTCTCACTAGTTGAATACAGTGATGCCATGTGCTAAAGTACCTCGAAAAGGTGAACAGTGTGGTCAGCTTTCAAAATGTCCGAATTTCTTTGGAGTAGTGGAGAACAAACGGTACTAAAGCCCGAATGGGATTCATGCGCACTGGTTCCAAACACGTCTAGACCGAAGTCTGCTAGTATATAAATCAGTCCAATATGTATAGAATGCGGCAAACTGTACCCCATAGATTGAAAACTGCTGATTGGAATGATTCTGCGGAAGTCAGCTCGATAGAAGCTTGGATTTTTGTAGTCCCCAGTGTATTGTGTCCTTGCGATAACTCAAGCCCGCTTCAATGTAATAAATCCACCTAACCAATATTTATGGAAAATAAGAGCGCAACAGCCGGGGTAGGTAAAGTGTATTACCATGTTATCAACATAGTGTTGAGAACACACAGGGAAATTTCCGGAAGGCAAACAACTCTTTCTTGTATAGTGAACCACAAGCGCCCTACGACTGAGATCCGTGGTTGTCAAACTGTTATCCTCGTAGTCTCTGTGCAGTCCCACGGCTCGGGTTCGATTCCCTCCCGCACTGGTTCCTTCCCTGTTTGGTAGGCTTTCACGGGCCATGCCCTCTTCCAGCAAAGTTTTACTTTGTCTCCTAATGAATCGAGTAAAATACGACTGTGAATTTATTTTTACTTCTCGTTTGGTATCGTTGGTCACCAATGCTTCACTGAGAGTTTGTGAACCTAAGTCAGCACATTTTGTGGAATTGGTGGATGCGTTGTGCTCAAGCTGAAATGTTTCCCGTCTCAGCGCGCTTTGGCGACGGTGTCGTGCGAATAATGCGTCTTTGGACGTATGCTATTTTTCATCCAAATTCATTCCATGTTCGTGGCACTGACTGGGGTTACAGAATACGTTTATTTTTCAGGCCAATACGGAGTTATGCGCACAGCTAGAATACGAAACGAAAAGCATCGAGGGTTCAAGTGCGGCATTACGTGTGAATGTCAGAGAAAAAATGACATCAAAAATGAATCTCAGTTAGTAGCCTCTTCCAGTCTTCGGTTAATCCATGTCCTTGGGGATGATGAAGAAGCTGAACAGCATCTATGGAAGCCGGAGAAAAAAGACCACCGGGCAAAAGTAATGAATGGGCAAAAAGCCAAGTCAGCAGGCTGCAGTTTCGGCTACTTAAAAAAGCAAGCTGGAGAATCGAGGTAGGAACACCTATTTTAAGCGATGATAGACAATCGGAGGTCATCTCTGGAGAAGGTCCTTCTCTAGAACGGAAGGGATTTGTCGGTCAGATAGAGTGCACTCAGACAAAGGGGACTAAAGTACGAATGCTGGCTCACATCAGGCACAAAAGTCGCCAAAAGATCGATGTAATGCACAGCGTATGTTGTGAATAAGGTGCGACAAATCGGTCAGTTCTTTCACAATTATCACAGGGGAGTTAGATGAGATGGGTCAACACGAAATAGGTATGTCCGAAAAGTGAGCAAGTCTGGAATTGAAAAATTGGGGTTTTAAGGCGGCTTCAAATATACATTTTTACACTCGTCCGTCTCTTACTACAACTACAGCAATTCCACTGGTGGTTCTTCAACAGGACATTGTACAGTTTTAACCATTGTAACTCGTAACAAAATGTCAGCTATCTAAGGATAATAAACCTTACCAGAATTTAGAAATCAAGTGACTTATACAAACTATGGGAAGCGTTGCGATTGCTGTGTATTCACTGCAGCGAAATACTAAAACGGGCGGTCTAGGAATCCTCTGTCTTCAGTTCTTTTCGTTTCCAATTATATATATATATATATATAATTATATATATATATATATATATATATATATATATATATATATATATATATATATATACCGGCTTGAGATCTACCAAGGTGCCAATGTAACAAGAACAATTACTGAATAGGCGAAGGGGCGCACCATACAGTAAAACAAACAACGAGTGAGAGACAGAAGTGATTCAGACTTTTTCAAGCTTTTCACTGTACGCTTTCTGATGTCTTTTTGTCGGTTTGTTTGTCGGAATGATATTTTTGTGATTAAGGGGCACGAGAGTTCGACAGACAGACAGACAGTCCGCCATTTCCGCCGCTGACTTCTATTCTGAGCCATGCCCCTCAACGTGTCTAACCAAGGATATTCCTCGTTCCTTGGACCCCGACCAGAAAGGCTGGATGCTCCAAGAGAAACCAATGTTGAGGCTAGATTTTTCACACCTCTACCCCAAGTCAAGGCCTGACCACCGCGTCGCTTCCTCTATCCTTGCCCAGCACGTGCAAATACAGCACGGAAAGGTAGACGATAGGCAGGCATTCGCAAAACATGACCGAGCCACAGGAGGCGGTGTAGGGTGATCACTTCCTACGGAGTAAAGCCTTATTGTTTTCTTATCCTGTTCTTATTACAATCACGTAAGAAAATATAGTACCTTTGGGCATCCGAAGATTACTTTACACGGGAGGTAACTAAGTGAGCACTAGTATGGAAAACGTAAATTCCGAAGATGTTATTCACAACAGATCTTGTCCGATTATTCCCACTGGGTCCATATCGAAAACACAGATTTGCGAACAAGCTCGTTTTCTGTAATTCATATTTATGCCTCTGGAACGTATGCGTAAGAATATCTGAAATTGACCCACTTTGCTAACCTGCGTTCTCTGATTAACAGATCTGTAGAAACCCATCAAAAATCACTAGGTGAGAACACCGTCGTGGATGAGGTGTGATCCTCAAGAAAACAGATATTGTTGGAAAGCCGAATAACTTGATCGTACCTCGTCTGGTAACTTTGCGGACAAACGCAAACATTAGACTCTTTCAACGTAACTCTAGTGAAAAAAAAATTAAAAATGATATTGTGCATCGAACAA
This sequence comes from Fasciola hepatica, assembly GCA_948099385.1. Taxonomy (NCBI): domain Eukaryota; kingdom Metazoa; phylum Platyhelminthes; class Trematoda; order Plagiorchiida; family Fasciolidae; genus Fasciola; species Fasciola hepatica. The sequence continues at coordinate 4,508,987 of CANUEZ040000110.1, forward strand.
TAGTTTTAATCCCTAATACTTACCAAAAACGTCACTATTATTTGAAGTACAGTGATCGAAATATCCATTTCAGTAGAGTTTGATCAGCCGCAACATTCACACGACATGGGAGCTCCGGTGAGCTTGAAAGTAGTCTATTTCGTACCCGACTGATACCAGTTTTCAATAATCTCCAGAGCCCTTTCTCGAAAGGACAAGTGAATAAAAGTACTATTGCAAACTGTATGTACTGCATCCGCAGCCGCTCCAAAATCTCTGAATACTAGTCCAGTTAGGTGAGATGTGTGTCACAGTATCTCATGAAAACGACGTTGAAACCTAGAAGATGTACATCTTCATGATCATCAACAATATTTCGTCGTCACCGAGAGCAAAAAAATATCAGCGTATTTTCAAAATCTACGGTTGATTTTGCGTTGAAATAATGACCACAATGAAATTACTAACCAATTTATAAATACCCTTTTAAGGACTGGTTCTTTATTAAGAAAGAAATAAATGTTGAAATTCCATTCGGCTCAAAGTGAACTGCTGTCTAGCACAACCGTCACATCTATGAGTTGTTCGTGTAACTTAGATAAGTAACAGCCAAAGTGGTCAACCACTATTTTCGATATGAAGTTAACATGATCACAATCCAAATTATACCTTTATATGAATCGAGTACAATTTGGACGGTAGGTTTCAGCGGTTGCCACAAACGTTCTATCAGGACGTAAGCCGCAACTAACTTTGCATTTCGTCAACTTTATGATATTCGGTGATGATGAGGAACCAAAAAGTTCATACCGCAACCACGATATCACCGTTCGAATCTAGCTGTGCAAAGCAGTGCGATGCAAAACTAATCAATACGGACAAACCGGGTTCCACAGATATTGTATTCTCGATCCTGGCAGTTCAAACTACGGGTCCGCTTAGTGTGTCGTCAAAGTTCGATTGTTTACTGCTCTGCTTGTACAGAGTCATTCATTTAAAGTGATTTCAGAGAGAGAGAGAGAGAGAGAGAGAGAGAGAGAGAGAGAGAGAGAGAGTGCCGAAGTGTAGTGACGTGAGTCCATCGAAATTGCGGTGCATTTGATCGACGCAAACAGGGCGGAAGGACGTTCGCACTATGGGATAAACAGAATGACACTCAGCATATCTAAATACCTATCTAAATCGGTACTGGCAGGGACATAAATACATGCACAAACATGCATAACTACACGCGTACACAAACACACACGCACACATACATGCGTACATACATACTTACCAAGTGCCGGTGTTGTTGAAATTTGTGGGACGAAATTTTTCTCCATGAGTGATTCCCTTTTTCTGAACTTTCCGGAGTAAACCACAACACACGGCTGAAATAAGAAACTTGATAGAACTTGATGTCAGTCACGTTAGTTCTGCTGTGATCGGCTGACGACTGAAATTTTGTGACGCTGGTCAGCGTGATAAATCAGTCAAAAGCCTATAAGTCCAAAGCTGGTTAAATGGTAAATATGACTTATTGTTAAACCGACGAAGGTGAAATTCATCATGGGTGATTTGTGTCATTGAGAAATAAATGCTGATTCTACTTTTTCCAGAACTGTCAGCCGTGTTTCTGCCTAACAGAAAGAAGCAAGAAAGAAAAGAAAATATATGAAGAATACTATGTGATTTATTTGGTTCAATGGACAACTCACGGTAAAAGTTAGTCTCAAAGGATGAAAGCTTCTAGTTTAATTCGAGTGCCGGACTAGGATTTCAAGGTCCTATGGGTATGATCCATTAAATATCCTTTTGTATCCGAAGTACACTGAAGAAACATTTACTGAAAACTGGGAAATTCCACTACTGTGCTAAAGTGGAGAGGGATGACTTTGTGCGACCCCTTTGGAGACTTTTACCTATGAAACATTATTTCTCATTCTTCTGGTGAACAGAAGTTTGTTTTATTCATTATTGATGTAAAAAGTGGTCATAAAAAGATAGTGTGCAAAAAAAGAAAACACATCCGATTTGGATGCTGATGTTAGCTGCAGTGGGTTAGAAATAAAAGCTGGAGAACGAGTATCTAGTGTGGGAGAAGATTTGATAGACAAACTCTCATTCCCCTTTGCTAACAAGGGTGGAGAACGGTCAGTTGCTTTGGCCTTCAGCTAATTGAATGTCAGCAATATACGAACAACGAGGTTGGTTAAATGTGGTAACCAAGAAAGTATACGAATCACGTCTTTAGTTTTTCAACCATCAATTCCCTTTGAACGAAAATTGGTGAGAATTAATGGGTCCACGAATACGTCTATCTTAAAAACAACCACGGAAGAAAATCAACTTACGGAATTTGACGTTGCACAACTCATCAAGCCGGTTGGTAGAAGGCGCAAACACATCACCATCAACCTTACTGATGGAAAGTTATTAAAGATATCGTGAACAAGGTGGAATTCACGGAGGACAAAAAAAACAAGAAAAATTCCTGTCTGTCAGACCAGAAGTTACTTCAGGAGAGGGGCCGCGTTGTACAATGATGCACCAGGTCATTCGCACACGAGGATGTACATCTTATAGAGGTGGACAACTCTATTCATTAGTTATAAGATCTTGCATTGGCGAAAGTACTGGAAAACTCACTGATTTAATTTCCACAATTTCCTAAATAAGACTGGGAGTGTATTTCTTATGTGTCAGGAGGAGGTTATCGAAAGTTTCCCCCGTAACTTCGAAACGGGTACGAGGATGGAACCTTGTACGCTGGAGGTTGATTATTTCGAAAATCTCTTGTTTTGGGAATTTCGACAGTTATAAAAACGAACGGCAAATAATCAGATTCCATAAAAAATAGGATTCAACCGACTGTTGCAGTTCTATTTCAGACAACTTTTAACCTCAACAACGATGAGAGATCAACGTAATTTGTCTCGTGTTTATATTCGTTAGACGTCTCTCACTCAACATGTGATGCCATCTATGTGTCAAAAAACCAGAGAAACGATTGCTCAGTCATTCCCGAGGAAAGGTTTCCACTATCTGTGGCCATGCCATGTTTCAACTCCTAAGCTAAACTGTATAGTTTTCAAAATCCTCTTGTTTTTCGTCGCAAAACGTTTTCCTGCGTAAATTTTTATGACCACGCAGTTGAGCCATCTTCTCGGTGTATAGCACTGGAAGCATGAAAATAAGTTTATATCATAGTTCAAATTCAATAAACTGATTACGATTGGCGCAACTGGACAAGGATAGGATGGTAAATAAGCCAGAAGAAAAGAAAGTTTGCTTTATTTTTGGTAGTTGATACTTTATGAATCGACAAGTGAAATCTGACACATTTTCGTTCCGTAGTTTGAAAGTGAATAACTATGGGCAATACCCAAATGCATCGCTCTCACACATCTCGATTATAACTGCTGTTCTAGACCCGTAATTTTTGCCACTTTGCTTTCAAACAACGAAAATTGCTGCGCTTGATCCAAAACAATATCGCATTAGCCAATACTATGCCAGTCTTTTGTTATCATTGGTGAATGGCCCATTGCATTTACTTTCGTTAAAGACAAATTACGCGGATATCGTGAAAGATGAACGTACATTTGTTCTCTTTTAGTTGTCAGAGCGTACGCATTCGACAATGATGTTACCAACGCTGGTACCAAAGCAGATGGGGCTGCGGGGGGTGGGCTGGTGAATAGCTAACAGTCAAAAAACGGTGAGAGTTACATCCTGTGGCTGGAAAAATAACCGGAAAATGTGTACTCACTCAGGCCTAAATCACTTGTCTGAATCCTATTTGATCCATTCCACGTACGTCACTCCGTTAGGAGGCGTTGAAGTTCAATCAACGGAATTGGACCGACTTAACAGGGCTTTTGAGAAAAGAACTTTGGATTATGAAGCCCAGTTGAAACCCGGCGTCGACGTGACAGCTGGGCAGGCAATTCACTACAATCTTGTTTCCAGTTTAAAAATGGAAGTGTTTAACAAGTTGTCAGAATCTCCGTGTTGCGAGACCGTTAATACGCTCGGGTAGCCTCAATATCACCAGTTTTGTCTAAGTAATAGTTTGTTCTACAGAAACAATAAAATTTCGCTACTTAGAGGAATAACGTGGAGGGGGGGGGGGGGGTTGTGAGTCATTTGTTGTGACTGTGTTTGTCCTCATTTCATACTGAATCAAAGAACTCCATCACCTAACAATGCACGCAAACTCATCGGTTGAATGAGACAGCCTGATGCAGCCAACCCGGCTTCCACTTTGTGAAGAGCATATAACTCCACTGGTTGTCTCTTAACTGGGTCATTTGACCGTTGCTGACTCACCAGGCACGGATAAACGGGTACGTCTTGTTCCCACTGCACGTTCCATACGATGTATGTGACGCACACACACACACACACACACACGCACTACAATATGTTCAATACCAGACGGTTGTAGCATGGCGAATAAGTCACGTGTGTGCGTGTATGCGTGTAGTGTAGTGTGGTATCCATAACACCGTCCGTCCTCCATGGCTCGTATAGACTAGACCGAACGTTTGGGAAGTACAGAAAAAATTGATTTGTTTTACTACTTTTCATTCCGTTTACGGATTCTTGAATTCGACTGATCGCTTATGGTCCTTAACAGACAGACACCGTGGTATTCTCTCTTCTCTCGCGTTTTGTCATTTCCCGTTTAGTGGACGACGCAAATCATCGAGATGAAGAGTAAGTCACATGGACTGGTCTGTCCTTTAGGAATTGTCTGGTGTGAGTTAACCGTGAGGTGTGTACTCAGCTGGAATTGTGTAGTATGTACGGTTAATTTTTATTATTTTTTTAATTTGAGAACATGCTAGTTGACGTAAGCGTGAGTTGAAACTGAGATTAATTCTTGCCGTTTATTTTATTAAGAGACATATTGTCCTTTGAAAAGCGCCGGATTGTCAGTCGTCATATTATCAGGAACATGATTTGTTTCAAATTCTTTTATTTCTTGAGAACATTCTTCGGACAGGTTCGACTTTCATGGCAAATTTATAGGGATAAAGCTGATCAACGGTAAAACCATCGAACCGAAGGCTTGTCCAGCTAATTGAACTGTCTAGGTTGTTGGAGAACCAATCTGATCATGAAGATCGCCAGATAGTGTAACGAAGAACGGCAAGACGGGTGAGGACGCTTGTATTTGGACGGCCAAACAAGTTAGATTCAGCGAGAGCATTCAATCGCTCATATAGTTCTTTTTCCAGACCGCGCTGCATCAACATTGATCCTTAGGCTACTTGAGTATTTCAGTTGCGTTCTGGTCAGTTGCCTGTGACTGTTAGCTTGATTCTCTTGTGCACCTTTCCTGCTCGGCTTGATCAGTAGCCCCCCCCCCCTACGTGGACTATCTTGTTGCCGGAGATCCTGCTGCTTCCTTTCTGCCAGTCCGCATACCTCTTTTTGTCTGAATCGCGAAGCCTCCGACAAATTCGTCGTCTGTTCTTTGGTCTGTGGCTCTCGACTGGTTGGCCCGATCATTCTTATATTCGCGTCGCTATGTTGCTCCAGCATTCCGGACTACAATAGGAAATCATTGACTTTTAACTGGCTTGCTGCACGCATCCAAATTCAGTAGCTGATGGATGTTGAGCTTCGTAGTGTTGGCTTGACAACCAACGTAGATAGTACAGCGTTTAGTTCGTGGTACTTGCGATAGCTGGGATGACGTTTATTGGTTGGGCATTGCTGATAATCCAGAAATGGCGGACAGCACTGGAAGACTTCTTCCTTGGACATTCAATTATGAACGAAGCGCGGTATTATTAATCCGTCTCAGTCCAGGTCTCGGTGTTGTGCAGACTTCGAATGAAATCTGATGAGGAAATAAACGGACAAACTAGATTTGCCTCGATCAAAGATGCATTGTCTACAATAAAAGTATCGAGTGGCTTTGAGAAGTTACTTTCCTGTGGAGTGAGTTCAACATAACTGTGGGTATTCATAAAGCAAATTTCGAATCTGGGCTTGGAACAAGTCCTGACCAAATGAAACGGAATTTATCCGTGAAAAGGAAAGGGAACAGAATGCAATAAAACAGCATCGGAATATCTCTTTAGAGCACGATGCACGACTGTTGAAAAAGCATCAAACTTCCGTGAACTGATAGTGAATTTTTCCGGCCATTTGAGTACCTTTGATATAAAGGGGGAAAAGCTTTTGAGGTTCACACATCATGCAACAAGAAGGTAAATGGTGGAGAAAAACACCACTGTAGTAACTGAGCTAGACTATTCCTCATGTTAAGTGATCTTCGATCGTTTAACTTGTTCATTTTCTCGTCCGCACTATATCATGATCGATTTTCGTGCACGCCACGTGCACAGTCTGGTTCCTTTTCAGTCGCATTTCTACGCTCATTGACTTTGGCCCTGTACGCAAAGCTGATTTTGTGGTGGCCCGATTGTCCGGATCGAAATATGAATGTGAAACTCACTTTGAGCGGCCACTTTGTGGCTTACTGGGGTTCCGCTAAAATCTGCTTGCTCTTCGAGAAGGTTTATTTTCATGATATTTCCAAATTAGTCACACCTATGTCTGCCTGTGACACTTAAAGGACAAACGTGATCGACCTAAAGCTACCTTTCATTGTTGCCAGAGCAGATTCCGCTCCACGCAAGACAGTGCCATCATTGACGAGAATTTGGATGGAGCCAAAAGTTTCACATAGAACTTCATCGTAGGAAACGCATTCAAATCCAGTAAAAGGATAATGAAAGATGTAACAATAGTTGGATAGATGACGAAGCCATGGTTGCGATAGATAGTAATTTCTATTATGATGATGTTAATTAACCCGTGTAACAATTTTCTCACCAATAATGACCCAAATTCTGCCAAATTTTATTGGCACAAGGATCTTCTTGGCACAACCTTGTTGCTAATCAATGCTCACTTGTAAAATGTATTGAATTTATTGCTGTTAGTCAACTTACTTTCCTCAGTGAATATTTCTTCACTTTTTTGTCACTCAACCAAAACGATTGGGACCGTAAAGCGATGAGTCAGCAATTCAAGCAAGACTTTACACAGAGTCCATGGATAGCCTAGCTAATGCAGGTTATTATCAGTGCAAGTTTCAAAGACTTTATCAATCAGAGTCAATAGATTACTGGTAATTCGACTAGTTACTTTAATTGTGCACTAAAACAAGTTTGTTAAAAAACAGTAGACCTTTATTATGAAAAGTCCTCTCTAAGTCATGAGAGCGAATGGATCAGCTGAAAGGTCAGCTGTGCCATTTGTAAACGAAAGAAAAATTTAGAAATGAAATTGAGTCGTCGGACAGTAAAACTCCCTGTTTCGGCAAAAGGTCGTTTTGAGATTCAGTAGCAGCAGAAGTATTACCATACAGGAAAGGCTTCTCTGTCCGTAAATTAAAAATAAACGTATAACAACTTCTATTTGTGTACTACGTTCATCTCACCTTATCCTAACTAACCCATTTCCTTCTTTAATTTTGTGCTTGTCTGTTTCAGTACGCTTTGGGAAAGAATATTTCGAGAAAAAAACGAAGAGAATAGTGTGAAGGACAGTTTCTTCTACTCTAAGGGTAAAGAACCGCCCTAATCTGATCAGTCTATTAGCTGGGTGAATTCTAACTCTTCTACTCTTACAGAGGGCTTCAAATCCAAGTGCGGACTTGGTTTCGATGTGACCGTATTGCACGGAAGGCATGTGCCAGTTTCCAGTAAGACGTATCAGGAGAACCTCAACAGTTTCCAGGTGGGATCGACGAGACCGTTACAAGCTAAACTGTCAATAATAATGAATTGAACAACTGACGCCCTTGTTTATTCTTTATTTCTTTTTGTGTGACTAGAGCTGAGTAAATCCAAAATGTGAAATGAAATCCTCGGACAGACTGGCCACGAAATAAAAAAAATGAAGCTTTCAAACAAACAAAAAAACAGTTACTGAGGGAAATTGGTCATCTGAGGTGGGCTTCCGTGGAAATCGTTGTCTGTTTATTCCGCCTCGTAAAGTGCTACTGTAGTATGCAAGGATCAGTGTTACTCCGCGGGGAATTGCTTATGTTCGATCTGAAACAGTAAAAATGGAAAATTGCATGAGCGCAAAGGCTCGGTAAGCGCGTCGCAGGGATCCCACATTTAGATCGGTAGAACACAAGTATGGCGGCCAAAAGCTTGCTCACTGCGCTATTCACCAAAAAAAAAACGGAACTGACACAAGTAGCCACTTTCATGCTTGATGACATAAGAAAACTCTCTCCAGTAATTACGGTTCCGCTTTATTGCCGTCCAGTAATTCTGAAATATAACCCCATAAACCTGTTTATCAGATAGTCAACCAACGTTATAAGGCCCGGGTAGTCTGAAGCGAGTGCTATCTACGTGTTACAAATCTGGAATGTAAACGGGAAAGATTTATTGAACAGACACTGACTCAATCCACAAATAATCTTTCGCACTATGCGGACTGAGATGTCCTGCCCTGAAATTGACCGCATCGGTCACTGAAATGTTGCGAGTTGATTTATCATGGAGTGTCGATGTTCACAGCGTCACGCAAGATCCGCAACTAGCAGCTAATTCGGCTGACACGTGCCACGGGCCATCAGCCGTGCGCGCATCCATCAAATACTAAACCGGAGCACAAAATTCATGTGCCTCATAGAGTTCCACATGGAAACCACAAGCCTATCCGAAGTGGCTCTAAAGGACCATCTTCGCATCAACACTATGCGACATGAAGCCCATCCGTCACTAGGTTTGAATGTTTACTGTCGCGGCATCTCGAAAACCTCGGTGAAGCAAAATTGCTAATCACTTTGGACGTGCCAAGTCGGGTTAGTCAGGCCTCCACTCGACATGGAGCTTAACTAAGCAGCCGATAGAACATTGTGAACAGTTCCACAAACTTGAACTCAAACAACCAACGAATCACGCTAGCTGGAGTTTTGCCAACCTGATCGGTCCTACAAGGTACTTATCTGACGAGACACCTAAGCTCGGGATCGTTCGAGTTTTACTGTTAATATCACTTTGTTCCGTACCACAGATACAGCTGCCTTTCCGCATGCTGTGCTTTTGGCCTAGTGATTTATATTTGAGGTTTGATGCGACAAAAGATACACTCGGAAGTCAAGCATGCTAGTGGATAATGGAAATCACGGAATGGTACTCGAGGGTCACAAAGTTTACAACCTGAGGTCAGCGTGACGATCGAGGCGTATGATGACGAGGAACTTCTTCCTACGGAGAGATATCAAAACGGTCACTTACTTGATCAGTATGAGAAATAAGATATCTACATTGTGAATAAGCAACGCTGGTGATTCCTACGAAGTCAGATCAAGCCGCCGCGCGGTGTGTCCATCGTCTTTACTGGTGAGCTGGGCGTCGCTAATGCACGACAGTTAATTCTAATACCAATGAAAATACAATTCAACTGAAAATGTTCAATGTGGTTGTCTATTTATCTATTTATCTCCATCATTGTTGAAAAGAACCTCGATGGTTTTTCGGTTTTGCGTGTGTCTAGGCTGTCAACAGCAAACATCAAAACTAAGCATCTAGCCGGCGTGGATCTGAGAAGAGACTTCAAAAAACCTCATTCGCCGATCTACAAGCTTCTTTTCGAAAAGTAATACAGACGATAAATCATTTTCGAACATGTGTCAATGGATTCCAGATTTGTAAAGTAAGAATTAAAAAAATTTTGATTGATTGATAAGATCGCATCGTCGTGGGAAAAATGTGCAGATGGTGCGTCAAAAGTGATGTGTTGAATTTAGAATCAAATGTTCTGGAAAGCGATCAGTACGACATATCTCAAGTTTCAAAGGTCATCTACCTCCCAAGTCTATACGAATAAAAAAGCACATGAATTGCCTTGAGACTGTGAACGGAGAAAAGTCTTTCCACTGAAAGTGAAAATGAATTATCTTATCAAATAAAAGCACAGATTAGTGTCTGCGTGAGTACATGTGGTTTCGAAATCTACTAACCTTGAATTCTCGGATCACGTGCAGATCATGTCTATAAAGATTAGAGTAAGCGAGAAGTATTCGGTTGCTTGTCGCGTATCGAGTACGCATTCAAATCATATGAATACTTCGTTATTCGTGTTTTAATACACGAACAAACTTGTACAGCCCACGGCTTTGACTCGTATACTGTTTCAATAAGTTAGCCTTTACCGTTTAAGGTTCTGCAGGTGTACACTATTCTAAAGTAGGAAGGGAATAGATATACAACTGATGTATGTTGCTCAAACATAACAAGGTTTGAACATATTCACCCCGCAACTGCGCTGATGCTTTTTCTCCATTTGGAAGACTTGCAGAGGGACAGTTTCGTTCTTGGTTCACAACAAGACAAGATGATCATCAAACCATGAGTAAGCTCATTTACAATGTATTTAGAGGATATTATAAAAGTCATCCAGGAGGGAATGCTTCACGATCACCTTCTTTTCTGGAAACTTCCAGTGCCGTATTTTTACCGTATAAAGTGATAAAATCAAGAACCAAGGAACTCCATTGGACCATAAGTGTTACCTATGGGAGATTCATCACTGAGTCAAATAACCTGAATGAAATGAGAAACCAGTTTCTAGGGTCTGTTGCATGAGAAGTCACAGTCAAAAAAGAATGAAGAACAATCGTCCAAATCTGGCAAACAATTTGTTGCTAATATTTTTGGTTTCACGGAGCAGTTTGATAAACAAGACATACTGTTTGGGGAATGAGAAAAGTATCAAAGAACCGAACTGAATATGAGTTGATTTGTTAGCCTGTCTCTTGGAACTACGAGAGGTGTATCATTTTTTCTGTCCATGTAAATCAGCAAGCACTCCTCGTCAAGCGGCGAAAAATTTGTTGCAGAAGAATAATTGAAAATGACAGGATTTTGTCACGTAGTCTCCACATTGATCTCAACACTAAAAGTGTGGAAGCACTGTACAGATGTTCCAGCCTTGGTAAGAATCACAGTACACCGAGGGCTCGCTATCCAGCTGGGAGTCGGTTCAAGTGGAATGTTGATGGTTTCTAACAAGCACGGAAGGTCTGTGAGATGCTTCTGGGGTGATCAACCCTTAGTTGAGCGTTGATACTGAACAGTTGTCCATATTTCGAGCAATTTAAATCACTAGCTACTTAAAATGGTAAATGAGTAGATTATTCATGAAAAATTCCCGTGCATTACTGAAAAGATAGATAATGTTCTATACGTGTTCTATACGTTCAGATGATGCAATGACGTTCAGGATCAAGAAAGTTGAACTGGACCAAACTAACTGGGATCCAATTTCGTGCAAATCTCTATTCCATGCGAATTTCAGAAAATTCAATTCAGTAATTATTATGCTTTTACTATTCTTCATGTCAATTGTTTCGTGGATCTCAGATTTATCAGAATATAGTGGAGCAGATGAATCGTTCACTTTGAAAGTCAAGCCCAGTAATCGCTGTATACACCAAGTGGTAAATAGTCAGCTACAACATAACCAACCAAATGCAGGCTTCATAAGAGAAAGTTACAAGCAAAAACGGAAGAAGTGTTCATTCTTGCCGGTTTTTCAGTTTTTTCAACGATGCTCGGTTTTTTAAGTACTGTGGCACGATGGGGAACTATAGATGATTTATGTGCGCTTAAATGTGCAAACGATTAGTTTATGTTTAAACGCATTTACTAGGAAGTGGGTAAAGAGGGATGTGATTGGTCATCCAGCCTTGTTCCAAAAAAAACACGTTCGGACAAGCGTGATGTTTTTGGGCTATTACACGCTGGATGTGCTGACCATGGGGAAACCCGGTACATCGGGAAAGATGTTTGCTAGATCTATCAGTACGTTTAAAGTCATTGGCAAATTTGCTCGCAAGCTTTTTCAAACCACTGAGACACGTAAATTCTTTGGAATTTTAAGCTTTTAGGAAGAAGATAGTGCCGTCTTTGGGCTAATAAGATATCTCTTAACTGACAATTTCAGAGCAGTTCAAGTCCAATTACACTGCATGATAGAATGAACGATGGACGACTAGATATCCCGTTGAAAATTCACCTGATATTTTAACCCAGACCTCATACATAAGTTAATTGTTTCACGGAGTAAAGACTGTCAGTTTTCCTTTTTTTCTACCTTTCTATGACGAAATATTACCCAGACGAAGATAATCACGAAGTGTCAAATCTGTTGAGGCGGATTTATATGGTATTCCCGACTGGAAACTTTTGCAAGTTCGACCAGACCCGGACAGTTTCACAAAGTTCCTAATTGGTGCAAGTTTCTCCGTGTTATTTCTCTATGTTGGCACCATGCCTGACTTCAGGCTAGGGATAGCTTTTAAAATTTTACTGTTTCTATTCACTGGAACAAATTTACGGTGAATATCATAAATTTTGCCTCAAAGTGCACGATCAGTGTGGCTACAACTAGAAATCTGTTCGTTTACAAACCCATCCATCGTAATGTCATGTGTTAGGAGACCGTACACAAATCATTTAGCTTTGTTTTGTCGTTGTTATCACGAAGTGCTTCCCTAGTCTCGAGAAACCATGATGCATCTAAAGAGAAAAAATTGCAAGATTAATCTACCCTAATTTCTCCAACCACATAGTCAACTTTCTATTGGCCTAGTGAATTTCATTTCACTCTATTTCATTGGAAATTTCTTGTCGTAACTGTTGCCAAAGCCGTAATTAATGTTGAACTGCATTTCTAGACTCTTGGCTTTTATGGTTTTCGTAACTGAAAGCTAGCTTTAGCGCCGCGGAGTTGACTGACTAATGGACTGACTGGCTGATTATCAGCCTATCGACTGGATGAAGAAGGGCACATCACGTGATCCGTCACGAATAACTCCACGCTAGCGAAACTACACTCCTACCGATGAATGGAGCCAAGCTGGCTGGTAAAGAAACGTATCCAGTTTAGTTACTTCACTCTGTGAAAGAGTCAGGAACAACCACAAAAACAGAAGCTGAGGTTTAGCAATGATCAAGTAGGCTTTATCTCTCTTGACATCCATACTCACTAATAGACGGTTCTCACATAAGTATGGTAAACTACCATATTTTCGAATATCTTCTAGGGTTAGTCAATCGTGAGTACCAGTTCACTGATTTGAGTTTTGTGTTCGTGTTACAGCACAACTGAAGGATGAATTCAAAAACTTAAAAATAAACGTGTAATTTTATCCACTTTTGAAAATCGGTATTCCCAACAGGCTAAGCTGTTTTGAGGGCACGGTTGCACGTGCTTTCAGTTTAATGCGTCTACAATACGCGGAACAATAATTAACATTAAAAAAAAATCAAAACTGTCCTACGTGTCTATATCGGATGACCTTTATGGTGAACCCATAAACGGACGATTTTCATGTAGCTACACATGACTTTGGGATGGTCAGGAAGACCTTGGTTGAACACACTAGAATTATTACCACAACGACGGCATTCCTCATGAGAGGAATCCCGACAGTAGTGAACTCCAAACAATATGGCTTCTGTAATATGCGAATCGAACAACGAATGACCATAAAATTGGAATAGCTGTTCCATTTCAGAGATGAAGATAAGTTCAAAACGGAAATTCAAATACTCTCTTCTCAAAATGTCTCTTCATTATTCGAAATTCGTTGCATTCTTACCTTTTCTGATGGGTATTGCCCAGTTCATCTTTGTTTAATGATATCAAGGTGAAAAACCTGAATGTGAACACGTGGAACTTACCATTCAGTAGGTGGATTTTGAGTCATGGATGCGGTTGTGGTGATACGTACTGCAGATCATCCGTTCAGTGTTAGCTGAAGTGATTGGATAGTAACATTTCCGTAGATTCCTGAAGGTGATTTTCACGTCAACCTCCTGTTATATTTTAGGTTTCCCTACGGAAATGATCAATTAGACAGCCTCTATCGATTATTTCCAACATCATCTATCATAAGAGTCAATTGTTGTATAGCTGATAAGCTGAAAACGGTCAAAGTTAGTGATGTTTTAGGTTCTTGAGCACCATTTCGGCTAGCCTCGCTTCGATCTGTGAGACCGTTCCGAAAGTTTTCAGTTGGGACTCATGGATATGCACCGGTGAATAACTCGGGAAGAGCTAGATGAGAAAGCTAAGGAGCTTTATTGGAGTTCCCTAAGTTTTCAATGGTAAGGGAAGCATTGATACTACGTGATAAAAATACAGAAGTGAAGTGTTTAAGGATGTCAGTTTTTTGTGCACGGTGCTTCAGTTGGTACTGCTTCAAACCAACGCTCTTCCACTCAACGAGCAAATGGTTGTTGACCGGAACTTCCCATTCACAATAAATCTGATAGTGGGATAGATCACTGCTGGAATCTGGCTTCCTCTTCAGTGTCATCCACCCAGTTCACCCATTCACACATGATCAATCACAAGTTATTAGCCCAAACCGTACTGAGTGACACTCACAGTATGATTCTAGGGTTGATTTTGCGCTACTGGTGTAGATTGGGACGATTTTCAAGGATTTCCGGAGGATTTCCAATAGGCAAGTGAATACAACGCACTCCACTGGAGAGTAGTCAACTATATCGTTACTGATATTTGATAGTATTCCTTTCTCTGTCAAATAGATATGGTCAGATTGGCTGTGTATGGGGTCTGTCTGAATCACTATCACCGGATTTTCAGAAGCTTATTTATGATTATTTGTGTGGACTCGCCAAACTGGTGACTACGATTTGTATGAAGTTCCAAAATATCCTCAGAATGGGGGTATTTTCAAGGAAAGGCTGTCATTTTGTTGTAAAATGTATTGATTATCCAGTGTTAGGGGCAGTACAATTTGTTTGCCAATCAACTTTTCCTTTCTTCGTCACTGGCAGTCATCTCGCACTCTTGCTTGATTTCTACTGAGAAGCTAGTATCTGTGCTAGTCAATTTACCAATAAAGCACACGGTCACGCGGGCTACATGTGAGAAGGATATACGAACGGCGGAAGCCAATGCAGATGTTCTTTCACTGCTATTTTATTTGTTTTAGTACCCCTGCTGACACATTTTGACGTAATGTTTTGTGTGTTACTTCCCAGACAGGTTCGTGGACTAACTTCGGAGCACTTGCTTTTTCAGGTTTGTTGTGCACAAGAAAATGAAAAATGCTTCTTGCGGTATATTCGCTTAGCGTGAGGCTAAGAAAATCTTGAGGACCGATCACTTCATGACACTTTTGTGCGCTTCAGTCACTTGATATTCCTACACGCTTACGGCTAACACCAATGAGATGCGTTCTAATGGTGGATATTACTCTTGACACTGCATGTCATACAACTTAGTTCACCAATGCGCGCCTTCGAATAGTCATAATAAGACTGATTCATTTCCTTACCAGTCGTTGTTTCGGCTGCCACCGCGGGGAGTCAGCCCTTGTATTGTACTTCACGAATTGTTGTATCTGTATCCAACTTCAGTATAAATCAACACATCACTTTACATTCGCAATAAACAAAAACGACGAACTATGGATGTAGATTTGTTTCTCATAAGAGTCCGTTTCTCCTCGCTTTAGACGAATTAATTGACACGATGGTTAGATGAAGACTCAACAGAACAAATTATCCATCAATTAGACAGGATTCAGATGCCTGGCCTCACAAGAGGAGCCCTTCATAATTTGGTGCGAATTTGCACTTGTTTTACTCTAACTGTTCATTTCCTATGTAATTTGACAGGAATCGAAACACAGCGAATCTCATTCAAGCTTACCATTTCTGCTAATTATTTCACTTTTTCCTGTGAGAGTGTAGCAGGTATTTCAGTCAGCTATGTCAACATGGGATCAAGATACAGACCAAAATTCTACAACTGTACTTTAAAGTTGTATGAGTAGTGTTTCTCTTAAAACACTCAGCTTCATACTAGCTGTTCTAATCGTCTTACAGCCATGACCAAAAAAAACACTGTAAAAAGTCGTTAGGCTATTGTGAATGTGAGTCTGTTGTATAGTAGGTCAAAGCTCACCTGAGAACCAGACGAAGTATCGGACCAAAAACATGAACCTCAGCCGTCGTTCTTAGGTACGTGATCTGTTTACCACCCACACATGACTTTTCACATCTCCGGTGTATCGGCCCTTGTTGATCACTTGCCAATCACACTGGATTAAAGCAAAGCCATTGCGATTTACAGGATGGTGTACAATTGCAAACTGAAAAATTAACACAATATTAGTTAAGCTTTCATATATGTGAGTATCTTACTGGTATCCGCAACTCCTTAACGACTGCTAGATCATCAGCCGCTGCCATAATGACATTGAGATAAACCGTCCGTTTGAGTACTCTGCCAATGTTCAAGTACTTGTCAGAGAATAGCAGTCCGGGAATGAAGGTGAAATTTCCAACAATACGGTTCCTGATGACCTGTTCTTAACCTGTGTCTCAAAGCCTCTGGTTCATTATCAGCTCATTATCAAACTAAGGACGGAGCTGCAGTGGGCTAACGAGCGGATATTTAATAATCTTCGGTCTCATTAGGTCCGCTTCCGAAACTTTGCATGATTGTTTTTGCGTACTTGTAAATTAGTCAGTAGGCATTCAGTATTTCGGGGGTTTGCTCGTCCCATTCCTGAAGCAACAGGAAAGAACGGATTACAGTAATCCAGACCATCATGGCACACTATTCTGGATCGCTCAAACTGGTTCTTGATGAGAGGTATTATATGCAGGGAGGGGGATGATCAAGAGAAAATAGTAATATAGGCAGTATCATTCCTAAAGCGTTATCCGCTGAAATACAGTTTTTTTCTTTCAACCATTCTACAATGTAAACTTAATCCAGGAGAGGACTCAGTATCCGGCGTTCTCATCTTCTATTATCAAGCCGGTTTTGTGGAATCAAAAGTGACAGCGTCTACATGGAAACTGATTAGCACAAAGACTGAATAACATCCTAGGACCTTCAGGCTTTTTCTTTCAGATATAATAGCCTTTAGGAGGATGTGTCGGCACTCAAATCGATCAGTAACAGGTTCTTGTACAAATTATATGTTACAAGGTGAATGATACTAATGTAGGTCAGATAAGGCCCCGGAAGAATATTACAATTGCCCAATAATATAATAATTCTTCGGTCCTTGGCGGCTTGTGTGTTTTTCCAGTATCTCCGTCAGCCCTCGAATATCCTGCTCACCATTCAAGCTTTGCGCTTGATCTCGCAATCAACCCCAATTCGATGTCGGTCATTGGAACACTTCGGACCGGCACTTTTGCCGATAACTAAGGGTTTTGATTTTCCACCGGATGATCTGTAGCATAATATTATTGCCAGGTGGTCTTTTACTTTTTCACTGCAGAACATTTTTCACCTACTAGTACAGCGCTTCTGTTGTCAGGATACGAAACAACGGGCCCGTCTCATCAGTTCGAACGTGTTGCCAGACTCGTGATATTTCGAAGTGCGCTTTCATAATTCACCGAAATGCGATTGAATAAGGTCTTACTAATCTCGCGGTTGCTACTGATCGCATCAGTGGCTGGATCACCTTGGTATCAAGGTCGTAGCACGAAACGGAAACGGTCTCAGCCCCCATCAACTGAACTCAGTCGCTTTGTTCCCGGCGGCCCCGGATAAGACTTGGTCAGCGTGATCAGAACTCACCATACCCAGTGGCCTAGTGATTCCAGCTGATATCATATTCCTACCCTAAACAAGATGACCAATTACTTTCGGAAAAAGTTTATCAAATGTATCTGACCCGAAAGTGTTTCTTGTTAGGAGGGGGTAAATTTCTAACGGAAGTGTTTCTTGATCGATACTGAAGGGGTTAGCTGCATGGTGGGAGGTTTTTATTTTGTGAAAAATTTTTGCACAGCAGAATTATATCTTATACAGACGTTATTCAAATCATGGAGGTTGCAATCTGGAGAGTGAACTACTGCACAGCTATACTTCCTCAATGGAAAGTTGCTTATTTTACCGAACACATTTCATGCAATCGAATTTGTACAAAAAACATCCGCGGTGTACTCCCAGATATTAAATAACCCTATAGACTGACAGGCACCTGCGAAAAGTGTGACTATTAAAACATGGATGTTGCCTAATAATCTAGGGCAATTATTGATTCATTCTGTTTAATAGATCTATGTGGCTGTTTTATGAGCTGAAGTTACACCCATAATAAAATCAAGTTAAAAAATGGCTTTTTCGAAATTCAGGTGGATAGATCACCCGATTGATTGTTTGCATTTATCTCAGGTCCATAAATGAGAAACGGTAGCTACGATCGGAATTTTATTGTCATGTGAACCATCAATTGGATATTTGAATAGCGAAGTTTATGCCCCGAAATAAACGCGTTATTGTTTACTTGGTAATTTTGACTGAACATAAAATCGAACATTGTGCATAAACAGATTAAGGAAATTCACCCCCTATTGCCTCAGTCCACACCACTTTGACTGAGTATTCTTTATACAAAACCCGTCTTCCATACACCAGTAAACGTGAAAGGATAAGCTGTCTGATAAGAAAAATGGATCCGGAGCGTGGAGTAAAACAAAAAACAACAAAAATGTAACCCGCATGTTTGGCGAAGTTAGGTTACGGCCGAGTAACACACGAAGGTGCTTACCTGAATCAAGATGATTCAGCTTTTTCTCATTTATTGTTATGAAAGCACATTCATGCTGAAAACTAGAATGCTTACTACTGTTCAACAAAGGAAATACAATTTCACTACACTTAAATAAGTTACAACCTAAATTATGAGCATCAGACCATTCTGAGAGTGAAGTGATACCATTCTCAAGGATGGGGATTGTAGAATTGAATATGTAGGGCTTATAAAATGTGATGCCATGATATACTTGACTAGAAGAGTTTTTTGAGTGTACATAGAAGAGATGTTAACGGAAAATAAAACCGATGACAATGTGACGCCTTGTAGTACGTCACAATTAAAAACAACAACGAAACGTGTGTTGTAGCTGCAATATGCAAACTGCTACCGGTTACGGAAGCAATCTGTTACCAAGGAAAAAATGATAAGTTAAAGAGTGGAATGGGATAGGAAGTACTGCATCACATTTCTGTCGACACCTTTAAATGAGTCATTGTAGCCAAGCTACAACAGCGAGTAATATGTCAGGGAGCATTTACATTGAGATTGAATCGTGACGGCCGGTAAGTGAACTGATTTGGATCAGAGATATTAAAAATATAAATCCATAGTTGGAGGACCAATCTTTCAATAAAATCATGGGCGACTGAAAGGAAAAAAATTGTACGAAAGTTAGAGTTATTGCTGCTATCCTTTAACAATCTGACATTCTTCTACCATTTTCGCCTTGGTGAAAAAGATTGTAATGAGTAGGGGAGAGGATGATCGGTACGAAAAAATTCTTCAATTAAAGAAGAGATGTTCATTGTGAACAAAAACGGCGTGAGTACAACATATAAGATCCTGAAGTGAGCTTACTTCTAGGACGGCAGAAACAAAGAATCCGACGTGCGTGAAAACGAGCCATCACTTAGGCCACTAGGATTTCCATTGGCTTGTACTTGGAAGCAGGTTAAGCACGTAGATGGGGAGTCGAGCCTCAGTTTAATGATCTCTGGCAACTCTTGGTGTTATTGGTAGGCTTATTCTCTTTTGTGGCGAATTTGTTTGAGATTATTCAATGATAAAAAATTGGGGCGAGCTTGAAGAATTTTGTCTGGGTACCAAGATGGAGGGCTAAAGTGCAAATAGATAGTCCCAGTTGACTGGAAGATCCGTGTGTGAAAAGGAAGAGAATTCTGTGTGACCAACTATATGAAGAAGCTTTGAAATGTTTTACGTAAAAATCTCTCTCTTGCCAGCTTTGTGTTAACGACATAGTGTGAAGCGTCTGTGGTTAGAATGACTCTAAATCTTGGGGAAGCATTGGGTAGAGAGTGACCGAAGAGGTATAGAAGATGCTCGACTGGTGGTTTAGGAACGTGCCTTCCATCGGGTGTCGAAGCGATCTACGAACTGAATTCCCACAGTCGAATAAATAGAGAAGACTCGTGTCCGTAGACAGTTGTGGTTGTGTATTCTATGGGTCATGGCACCGAAACATCACCGATGCGTAAAATACGTGAGAAGCAAACGGTGACAGATGCGAGGCAAAAAGCTGATCGCGCGCGTACTGCCGGTGAAAGTCGAAAATGTGTCAAAGGCGATGTCGACGGAAACCTCGCGAAGGTTAGTCCAAGTAAACTAATGCAATCGCAGAAAACAGTACTGTCAGAACTAAGTTTCAGAAAAGATTGTAAAGAGAATAAATCCAGAATGATGTCCGGAAAGGTTCATTTTCTCAGACTGATCCAGGTCACTACACAGGCGCATCGGGGAATGGAGTGGAGTGGAGTGGAGTGGAGTGGAGCGAGTGGAGTGGAGTGGAGTGAAGTGAAGTGAAGTGGAGCGGAGTTGAGTTGAGTTGGATTGAGTGGAGTGGAGTGGAGTGGAGTGGAGTGGAATAAAATGGAGTGGAGTGGGGTGGAGTGGAGTGGAGTGCAGTGGAGTGGAATGGAGTGGAGTGGAGTGGAGTGGAGTGGGGTGGAGTGGAGTGGAGTGGAGTTGGATTGAGTTGAGTGGAGTGGAGTGGAGTGAGTGGAGTGGAGTGGAGTGAAGTGAAGTGAAGTGGAGCGGAGTTGAGTTGAGTTGGATTGAGTTGAGTGGAGTTGAGTGGAGTGGAATAGAATGGAGTTGAATGGAGTGGAGTGGAGTGGGGTGGAGTGGAGTGGAATGGAGTGGAGTGGAGCGTGGAGATGGTTAAAGGATTCGGACCTCACGTCAAAAGAAATCTCAGAAAGGCATCTAATCTGGTTCGGAGTGAAACAGTTTCCATGAGATCAGAAGGATAACTTGCCCACACAAAAATATAAGCACAGCAGACCCGTCGTGTGATCTCACTCCAGCCTCTCCTGTGATTGCTGCCCTGAATTCTACTTCCCTTTCGACTCTGCAGACTAAAAAAATGTTCACATATGTTTTTACCTTAATCCGAGGAATAGAGACCAGCACACACCTAGACAATCTTCTGCTTTTGTGGTCGTCATTTTCAAAGTGCCCAAGTCAGTTTTGTAGAGAAAAATGGTTTGTATAATACGATTCATGATACAGTTTCACCGCACAACTGACCATTGAAAGACATGGAAGCACTGCAAAGCTGTTTCGTCAGCATTGCACGGGAATTTGAATCCCGGGTTGAACGATTTTGATTCGGAGACAGTAACCACAAGGCTATGCGGGCTGGCTTTCAACGGTTCGCTGAACATCTATACTACATGATATAACACCCTTCCGTCACTGACACTGAACGGTAACTACCAGTCTCCCGCACAGTGATCGACTCCAGTGATGGGTGACTTCTCTGTAGGAGCCTAAGCGCTATGAGAAATGGCTCATAATAATGACCACATGTGAATTGTATTCACCCTGAATAATTCCTTATTCTTTTATTCAGATGGGGAAATTGGTCAGCGACGAAACGAGGGTTCAAACCCAGGACGGAAGACTAGAGCATCCCCTATGATGACCCTATAATCACAGTCCTTTAACCGTTTCTAACTAGGGGTTTTGATTTGAATACACTTGAAGACCACGTGATATCTTGACATTTCATCTGTCTGCTAAGATTTCAGGTGCTTCGTTCAACAAAATATATATTGGCAAAATATCATAAATAATGTTCATTCTGTTCTGTTTCGTACCATATTCATACGCTTTCAAAATAATAACACGGTAATGATGCATGAGCTCTGTTTGTGCTATTGTATTCTTCGTGTCGGCCAAATATCGGACTGTAAATCCGCAACATTTCCGTCAATTTCATATGACCCTTGATTTGTTCTGACCGGTTCATATTCCGTGGTGTCGACGCTTGTGACTTTGGCAAGCCTTGCATTCGAAACAAAAATGTGACTATTGTGTTGCTGCTTCGATTGTTTTTCTATTGATGATTCATGGCATCAAACTCAAATCAACGCTATCACGTGTTCGATTCAAATTTTACGTATACAACTCTGAAATGGTCTGGAAGTTGTTAAAAAATTCGACATCGATTACTCACATAAACTCGACTGAATACTACCAAAAGGAAATTTAAAATAAAACACAAAGTGAAGTGTGTCATCGACGAGCACCGTGTAAGATGCTCACTGATTGTCATTTCCTCCCGTGATCCTCCCTGGATTACAAATCAAAGAACTAATGACATCAAATAAGTCTCGGAAGCCTTCATTGTATGAAAATTATATATATATATATATATATATATATATATATATATATATATATATATATATATATATTGTAACACTAGAAAAGACTTTATTGTAATACATCGTAATAACATGTGAAAACGATACGCCAAGAGAATTCGTCTGATTTGCACTACCCACTTTCCAATGACCTTAGCAGTTGGGTCTATTCTCCATTCATCGACAATAAATACAAAATAATTTGCTCAAGTACGGCAGTTCATCGATCCTCTGTCGTCTTTTATCTTGCTCTTTTCTTATGCAACGCAGCTAACGTTGATGTTGAACTTAAAACGCGTTTAATTTCCTATTTCCTTTAAGTAGTTTCTCAGTCGCGTCTCTATTACCGGAATCATGGCTATGTTTTGCTTAGTATTCACCCAACCGTACGGGGGGGGGGGGAGGCGGAAAGCAAGTTCTTGACCTGAGCTGATCTTACTGAACTGGCTTGGAGCACCAGACTGACGAAGGAAATATGACTATTTCTAAGCAATCCTCCATAGGAAATCCGCCGGCAGGCCACTCGATAGCCTGGATTGTAAGCTCCGTATCATGACACTCATCGAACCAAGAAAGTAAGACTTATGAGCAGAAAAACTATTTCGGATCCTGCAGGCACATGACCAGAACGTGCAAGTGGCCGGAGGATAGATCTCGGTGAATTTTGGGTATGCGAGCCGATTGTTTAAGGGGTTTAACTTGTGCTTCTTTGAATCGACCGGATTGGTCAGAACTGCTGCTCTGTTCGTCCACACTGGTTTCCAGTGTGACGTTTCTTGCATAATACTAATCCGTTATTTGAAATAAATTAACAAATCAGACTATGTTATCGACAATGTAAAAATCAGTTTCGTTTCTATCCGTTGTATACCAAAGCATACGAATATACAATTGTTACGTTTTAGCTATGTGTTCAACAGTTTCAGAGCCATTATACTTGACGAAGGGAAGCAATTATAGTAAAATGTTTTTGAAGCCCGAAGAATATGCGCTAATTCCGTCTGAATATATCTCCCCAAATTTTGCTTCTACCTAGGCACTGGAGTTTGTAACTATCAGATAACAAAAAGGGTGTGATAATCAACGAAACCGATGGGAAACGAAATCAGGTCACAGAGAGTGAAGTTCGATTTCAGAATTAGTCTACCGGGTACGGTGGATAGAAGCACTACCTGTCAAATGAAGTTACAGATTGAATGCATCGGCTTCCATACTCTGAAGCGACGTCAACCATACAACAGTGTTTCACGGAATTCGCGTAAATTCTCTCTCGGTTCAGCCGGTGTTCAACTTTCGTCGCTGATCGATATTCTGACGTTGACCAATTTTGATGTGCTGAAGAATAGAAATAAAAGGTTAAAGTAAATTATCCCTGTTTTTTAATTGCAGTAATTCTATCGTTGACTGATTACATGGACACCAAAATATAACTGAAACCGTTTTCTAGATAAATTTCTGTAGAATTCACACCTAAGAGCTACACGTTTTCTGCGCTTTTGAAAAAACCGCACAAGAAAGATTTTTAATCATTTTCGTCCATGCCGTACTTTCTGCTTTGATAGCAGTACTCGGTAGGCCTTACATAGTGTTTTTCTGTGGAATAGTGTGATCAGATCGGTTATTCACTGATAAATTAGCAATGATAAGCCGAAATATCAGTATGAATGTTATTGTAACTCAGTGCCAGGCTGATTTTTCACACGTGCAAGATCATTTTTTACGAGAGTCGAATCGAGCCCACGCGACTAACCGAAATTTGATAATCCTAAAGTAGGCTAGTCAGAAAGATCTCAAAAAGGGGCTGTGAACGTTTAATCTTATTTTGTTATAGTTACCGGGTTGATACACCACTTTGAGACCTACCCTGATAATGGGCCCTAACTCGACTTTTCAGGATTCCTCTCAAATAAGCCCTACCCCGGAAATAGGCTCTAGCTGAAAGCTACAGTTACCGAGTTTTTCTCAATAAGAGGGAAGCACGATGACGAACATCGTGAGGGCGAATAGTTCAACTGCAGAGCAGTGGCAACTTGAAGCCCCGAAACCTGGTCAAAAGGCTAATCGTTCTATCAAAGGGTATGCGTTTTTGGTTACCGATTCGCCCGTGCTGAACTGACTTACTTTGATCGTTTCGTCGACTAACTACGCCAGGACGGAATGTTAGCTCGGAGTGAACGAATCACAGGCCTTAGTTATTGTAAAGTGGACTTAACGGGTGTTCTGAAGCTTTCAGCCAAATCAGATGAGGTTCGTTATCGTCTCTTAGATCAATCTTGATACAACTGTGACCCGTAAATTGTTCACGCGGGGTGAACAGTCAGGCCTGGCACTCTCGGAGAGCAGAATACGATAACCTTAGTCACTAAGTGATAGAAGGAAACGCCTAGAAGTACAGGCATGGATCAGGGTGGCGAAAATTATTTTCTGAATTGGAAGATATCATCTGTGAATCTTTTGCTGACAAAAGGACACAGACTTTAGTTGTGCCCAGGGATGACATCCAAGCGTTTGTTCTTGTAACGGAACCAAATTTTGAGACAACCCCCGAAGAATTCAGAGCATCACAAAACTTGATGGTTGACTTTCATCAAAGATATAAACTATCTCTGAGAAGACTGACAACACTGAACTGGAAGATACTCCAGTTTTTAAAGGTGCATTTGCTTTTGAGCACTTTTTGGATGGAATAATTTTTCCTGTTGCAAGCTCTGCAGTAGGTCTGCCATGCAAGAAACTGCCTCGTTTATGGGCCTGGGATCTCAAAAGACATTTAATCAGATGGGTGCCTTATCAATCCATATTTCGTCCACTGTATAAGAAAGTTCACGTGTTGCCTGTATTTTTGCAATTTATCTGGACCGAAGGAAAGTCCAACTTCCAGTTATCACCAAGGGAGAGAAATATAAGACTGAAGGTGTTTCAAGTATTTATGCTCTAGAAGCAGAAAAATCCGGCTGTACAATAGCAACGAGGCCTGCCAGTCGGAGGTTCATCCAGCACCTACCGCGCTGGAGACACAAAGTTTGCTACACAGAGAAGGAAAGATCAAACAACGATTCCCAAAGAAATGACTTCATGTCTCCAAATTCTTGATATTACAGTAATCAAGCCGTTTAAGGACCATTTGCGCATAGAAATCAATGACTTAACTGAGAGTTGAAAAGGAAGAAATCTTTGTGAGCCCTAGTTTGGACGAGTTCATGGCTTGGGGGGGGAGAGAATTCATGGAATAAATTCACTAACAACTGTGTTACCAGTGCGCTGAGAGCAGGCTACAAGACTAAGGAAAACTCTTTTAGGGAAAACATTATTGCTGGATATGA
The DNA here is from genome assembly GCA_948099385.1 of Fasciola hepatica. Classification (NCBI taxonomy): domain Eukaryota; kingdom Metazoa; phylum Platyhelminthes; class Trematoda; order Plagiorchiida; family Fasciolidae; genus Fasciola; species Fasciola hepatica. The sequence goes on from CANUEZ040000110.1 coordinate 4,534,537, forward strand.
CAGAATCGAGCCAATGGTACTATAGGAAAATTTCGTGTGTGCTTATATGCGAAAGATAAGACATCCTCGAAGAGAAGCCCTAGTGCAGTTTTGAGGTTAAATCAGTGCAATACTGTCTTATTTCCTGGGAAGCACGCTAGGTTAGGATCGAAAGCAGGGACCCCGGAGAGAAGCAATTATTCAGAATATGGCTAACAAGCAAGCAGAATACGTAAAAGTAAAGAAAATGTCACAGATTTATATTTCAAAATCGAAGAGCCATATATTACCTAATTTCATGGATAAAATCGAAATTCAGACTAACGTAGAATGAAATAAGAACAAATTGAACAGAAATCACAAGGTCATGTTATTTTGTAGTTTAGCCTCAAATACTGACGAAATTCGCATCGAATGTTCGAACCTGAACTCACCCCACGCTTGTAAACGGGGACATATCGATGTTAGACAGATAGAGAATGGACTCAAATTATAACCCAGTATGAGTTACGATTGGTCACGTCAGAAAGCCACGTGAGGAGTTAGATTGTTTGCTTACATTAGTTGGATCTGGGCAGAAGTGACCAGATTACCATGTCAAATGTCTTCTGGGAGCACAGTGATGGGTTGTGATACCATAAAGCTGCGACAGGAAAAATTATTCCATCCAAAAAGTGCTCAAAAGCAAATGCACCTTTAAAAACTGGAGTATCTTCCAGTTCAGTGTTGTCAGTCTTCTCAGAGATAGTTTATATCTTTGATGAAAGTCAACCATCAAGTTTTGTGATGCTCTGAATTCTTCGGGGGTTGTCTCAAAATTTGGTTCCGTTACAAGAACAAACGCTTGGATGTCATCCCTGGGCACAACTAAAGTCTGTGTCCTTTTGTCAGCAAAAGATTCACAGATGATATCTTCCAATTCAGAAAATAATTTTCGCCACCCTGATCCATGCCTGTACTTCTAGGCGTTTCCTTCTATCACTTAGTGACTAAGGTTATCGTATTCTGCTCTCCGAGAGTGCCAGGCCTGACTGTTCACCCCGCGTGAACAATTTACGGGTCACAGTTGTATCAAGATTGATCTAAGAGACGATAACGAACCTCATCTGATTTGGCTGAAAGCTTCAGAACACCCGTTAAGTCCACTTTACAATAACTAAGGCCTGTGATTCGTTCACTCCGAGCTAACATTCCGTCCTGGCGTAGTTAGTCGACGAAACGATCAAAGTAAGTCAGTTCAGCACGGGCGAATCGGTAACCAAAAACGCATACCCTTTGATAGAACGATTAGCCTTTTGACCAGGTTTCGGGGCTTCAAGTTGCCACTGCTCTGCAGTTGAACTATTCGCCCTCACGATGTTCGTCATCGTGCTTCCCTCTTATTGAGAAAAACTCGGTAACTGTAGCTTTCAGCTAGAGCCTATTTCCGGGGTAGGGCTTATTTGAGAGGAATCCTGAAAAGTCGAGTTAGGGCCCATTATCAGGGTAGGTCTCAAAGTGGTGTATCAACCCGGTAACTATAACAAAATAAGATTAAACGTTCACAGCCCCTTTTTGAGATCTTTCTGACTAGCCTACTTTAGGATTATCAAATTTCGGTTAGTCGCGTGGGCTCGATTCGACTCTCGTAAAAAATGATCTTGCACGTGTGAAAAATCAGCCTGGCACTGAGTTACAATAACATTCATACTGATATTTCGGCTTATCATTGCTAATTTATCAGTGAATAACCGATCTGATCACACTATTCCACAGAAAAACACTATGTAAGGCCTACCGAGTACTGCTATCAAAGCAGAAAGTACGGCATGGACGAAAATGATTAAAAATCTTTCTTGTGCGGTTTTTTCAAAAGCGCAGAAAACGTGTAGCTCTTAGGTGTGAATTCTACAGAAATTTATCTAGAAAACGGTTTCAGTTATATTTTGGTGTCCATGTAATCAGTCAACGATAGAATTACTGCAATTAAAAAACAGGGATAATTTACTTTAACCTTTTATTTCTATTCTTCAGCACATCAAAATTGGTCAACGTCAGAATATCGATCTGCGACGAAAGTTGAACACCGGCTGAACCGAGAGAGAATTTACGCGAATTCCGTGAAACACTGTTGTATGGTTGACGTCGCTTCAGAGTATGGAAGCCGATGCATTCAATCTGTAACTTCATTTGACAGGTAGTGCTTCTATCCACCGTACCCGGTAGACTAATTCTGAAATCGAACTTCACTCTCTGTGACCTGATTTCGTTTCCCATCGGTTTCGTTGATTATCACACCCTTTTTGTTATCTGATAGTTACAAACTCCAGTGCCTAGGTAGAAGCAAAATTTGGGGAGATATATTCAGACGGAATTAGCGCATATTCTTCGGGCTTCAAAAACATTTTACTATAATTGCTTCCCTTCGTCAAGTATAATGGCTCTGAAACTGTTGAACACATAGCTAAAACGTAACAATTGTATATTCGTATGCTTTGGTATACAACGGATAGAAACGAAACTGATTTTTACATTGTCGATAACATAGTCTGATTTGTTAATTTATTTCAAATAACGGATTAGTATTATGCAAGAAACGTCACACTGGAAACCAGTGTGGACGAACAGAGCAGCAGTTCTGACCAATCCGGTCGATTCAAAGAAGCACAAGTTAAACCCCTTAAACAATCGGCTCGCATACCCAAAATTCACCGAGATCTATCCTCCGGCCACTTGCACGTTCTGGTCATGTGCCTGCAGGATCCGAAATAGTTTTTCTGCTCATAAGTCTTACTTTCTTGGTTCGATGAGTGTCATGATACGGAGCTTACAATCCAGGCTATCGAGTGGCCTGCCGGCGGATTTCCTATGGAGGATTGCTTAGAAATAGTCATATTTCCTTCGTCAGTCTGGTGCTCCAAGCCAGTTCAGTAAGATCAGCTCAGGTCAAGAACTTGCTTTCCGCCTCCCCCCCCCCCCGTACGGTTGGGTGAATACTAAGCAAAACATAGCCATGATTCCGGTAATAGAGACGCGACTGAGAAACTACTTAAAGGAAATAGGAAATTAAACGCGTTTTAAGTTCAACATCAACGTTAGCTGCGTTGCATAAGAAAAGAGCAAGATAAAAGACGACAGAGGATCGATGAACTGCCGTACTTGAGCAAATTATTTTGTATTTATTGTCGATGAATGGAGAATAGACCCAACTGCTAAGGTCATTGGAAAGTGGGTAGTGCAAATCAGACGAATTCTCTTGGCGTATCGTTTTCACATGTTATTACGATGTATTACAATAAAGTCTTTTCTAGTGTTACAATATATATATATATATATATATATATATATATATATAATATGATTCATCATGCAGCTTGAACGCTCAACTCACCATTGAAAACCATGGAAGCACTGTACAGCTGTTTCATCCTTGTTGGGAATCATCAGCAGTGCACATCCACCGAGCCCCCACGGGGACTCGAACCCGGGGTGAACGATTGTGAATCGAACACCTTAACCACAAGGCTATCCGGGCTGGCTTTCAACGGTTTGTTGAACATCTACACTACATGATATAGCACCCTTCCGTCACTGGCTTTGAACGGTAACAACCCGCTTCCCACACAGCGATCGACTCCTATGATGGATGACTTCTCTGTAGGGGCCTAAGTACAACGAAGGCATTCCGTTATGAACAACCTACAGAGCTTGGTTACTGTTTGCAATTGAGTTGTAGGAGATTAGATTTCTATATAATATGATTCATCATGCAGCTTGAACGCTCAACTCACCATTGAAAACCATGGAAGCACTGTACAGCTGTTTCATCCTTGTTGGGAATCATCAGCAGTGCACATCCACCGAGCCCCCACGGGGACTCGAACCCGGGGTGAACGATTGTGAATCGAACACCTTAACCACAAGGCTATCCGGGCTGGCTCTCAACGGTTTGTTGAACATCTACACTACATGATATAGCACCCTTCCGTCACTGGCTTTGAACGGTAACAACCCGCTTCCCACACAGCGATCGACTCCTATGATGGATGACTTCTCTGTAGGGGCCTAAGTACAACGAAGGCATTCCGTTATGAACAACCTACAGAGCTTGGTTACTGTTTGCAATTGAGTTGTAGGAGATTAGATCTAATCTCCTACAACTCAATTGCAAACAGTAACCAAGCTCTGTAGGTTGTTCATAACGGAATGCCTTCGTTGTACTTAGGCCCCTACAGAGAAGTCATCCATCATAGGAGTCGATCGCTGTGTGGGAAGCGGGTTGTTACCGTTCAAAGCCAGTGACGGAAGGGTGCTATATCATGTAGTGTAGATGTTCAACAAACCGTTGAGAGCCAGCCCGGATAGCCTTGTGGTTAAGGTGTTCGATTCACAATCGTTCACCCCGGGTTCGAGTCCCCGTGGGGGCTCGGTGGATGTGCACTGCTGATGATTCCCAACAAGGATGAAACAGCTGTACAGTGCTTCCATGGTTTTCAATGGTGAGTTGAGCGTTCAAGCTGCATGATGAATCATATTATATACAAATCTAATCTCCTACAACTCAATTGCAAATATATATATATCATTTTGATACAATGAAGGCTTCCGAGACTTATTTGATGTCATTAGTTCTTTGATTTGTAATCCAGGGAGGATCACGGGAGGAAATAACAATCAGTGAGCATCTTACACGGTGCTCGTCGATGACACACTTCACTTTGTGTATTATTTTAAATTTCCTTTTGGTAGTATTCAGTCGAGTTTATGTGAGTAATCGATGTCGAATTTTTTAACAACTTCCAGACCATTTCAGAGTTGTATACGTAAAATTTGAATCGAACACGTGATAGCGTTGATTTGAGTTTGATGCCATGAATCATCAATAGAAAAACAATCGAAGCAGCAACACAATAGTCACATTTTTGTTTCGAATGCAAGGCTTGCCAAAGTCACAAGCGTCGACACCACGGAATATGAACCGGTCAGAACAAATCAAGGGTCATATGAAATTGACGGAAATGTTGCGGATTTACAGTCCGATATTTGGCCGACACGAAGAATACAATAGCACAAACAGAGCTCATGCATCATTACCGTGTTATTTTTTGAAAGCGTATGAATATGGTACGAAACAGAACAGAATGAACATTATTTATGATATTTTGCCAATATATATTTTGTTGAACGAAGCACCTGAAATCTTAGCAGACAGATGAAATGTCAAGATATCACGTGGTCTTCAAGTGTATTCAAATCAAAACCCCTAGTTAGAAACGGTTAAAGGACTGTGATTATAGGGTCATCATAGGTGATGCTCTAGTCTTCCGTCCTGGGTTTGAACCCTCGTTCCGTGGCTGATCACTTTCCCCAACTGAATAAAAGAATAAGGAATTATTCAGGGTGAATACAATTCACATGTGGTCATTATTATGAGCCATTTCTCATAGTGCTTAGGCTCCTACAGAGAAGTCACCCATCACTGGAGTCGATCACTGTGCGGGAGACTGGTAGTTATCGTTCAGTGTCAGTGACGGAAGGGTGTTATATCATGTAGTATAGATGTTCAGCGAACCGTTGAAAGCCAGCCCGGATAGCCTTGTGGTTACTGTCTCCGAATCAAAATCGTTCAACCCGGGATTCAAATTCCCGTGCAATGCTGACGAAACAGCTTTGCAGTGCTTCCATGTCTTTCAATGGTCAGTTGTGCGGTGAAACTGTATCATGAATCGTATTATACAAACCATTTTTCTCTACAAAACTGACTTGGGCACTTTGAAAATGACGACCACAAAAGCAGAAGATTGTCTAGGTGTGTGCTGGTCTCCATTCCTCGGATTATGGTAAAAACCAGTGTGAACATTTTTTAGTCTGCAGAGTCGAAAGGGAAGTAGAAGTCAAGGCAGCGATCACAGGAGAGGCTGGAGTGAGATCACACGACGGGTCTGCTGTGCTTATATTTTGTGTGGGCAAAGTATCCTTCTGATCTCATGGAAACTGTTTCACTCCGAACCAGATTAGATGCCTTTCTGAGATTTCTTTTGACGTGAGGTCCGAATCCTTTAACCACCTCCACGCTCCACTCCACTCCACTCCATTCTATTCCACTCCACTCCACTCAACTCAATCCAACTCAACTCAACTCAGCTCCATTTCACTCCACTCCACTCCACTCCACTCCACTCCACTCCACAAACCCACCCCACTCCACTCCACTCCACTCCATTCCCCGATGCGCCTGTGTAGTGACCTGGATCAGTCTGAGAAAATGAACCTTTCTGGACATCATTTTGGATTTATTCTCTTTACAATCTTTTCTGAAACTTAGTTCTGACAGTACTGTTTTCTGCGATTGCATTAGTTTACTTAGACTAACCTTCGCGAGGTTTCCGTCGACCTCGCCTTTGACACATTTTCGACTTTCACCGGCAGTACGCGCGCGATCAGCTTTTTGCTTCGCATCTGTCACCGTTTGCTTCTCACGTATTTTACGTATCGGTGATGTTTCGGTGCCATGACCCATAGAATACACAACCACAACTGTCTACGGACACGAGTCTTCCCTATTTATTCGACTGTGGGAATTCAGTTCGTAGATCGCTTCGACACCCGATGGAAGACACGTTCCTAAACCACCAGTCGAGCATCTTCTATACCTCTTCGGTCACTCTCTACCCAATGCTTCCCCAAGATTTAGAGTCATTCTAACCACAGACGCTTCACACTATGTCGTTAACACAAAGCTGGCAAGAGAGAGATTTTTACGTAAAACATTTCAAAGCTTCTTCATATAGTTGGTCACACAGAATTCTCTTCCTTTTCACATACGGATCTTCCAGTCAACTGGGACTATCTATTTGCACTTTAGCCCTCCATCTTGGTACCCAGACAAAATTCTTCAAGCTCGCCCCAATTGTTTATCATTGAATAATCTCAAACAAATTCGCCACAAAAGAGAATAAGCCTACCAATAACACCAAGAGTTGCCAGAGATCATTAAACTGAGGCTCGACTCCCCATCTACGTGCTTAACCTGCTTCCAAGTACAAGCCAATGGAAATCCTAGTGGCCTAAGTGATGGCTCATTTTCACGCACGTCGGTTTCTTTGTTTCTGCCGTCCTAGAAGTAAGCTCACTTCAGGATCTTATATGTTGTACTCACGCCGTTTTTGTTCACAATGAACATCTCTTCTTTAATTGAAGAATTTTTTCGTACCGATCATCCTCTCCTCTACTCATTACAATCTTTTTCACCAAGGCGAAAATGGTAGAAGAATGTCAGATTGTTAAAGGATAGCAGCAATAACTCTAACTTTCGTACAATTTTTTTCCTTTCAGTCGCCCATGATTTTATTGAAAGATTGGTCCTCCAACTATGGATTTATATTTTTAATATCTCTGATCCAAATCAGTTCACTTACCGGCCGTCACGATTCAATCTCAATGTAAATGCTCCCTGACATATTACTCGCTGTTGTAGCTTGGCTACAATGACTCATTTAAAGGTGTCGACAGAAATGTGATGCAGTACTTCCTATCCCATTCCACTCTTTAACTTATCATTTTTTCCTTGGTAACAGATTGCTTCCGTAACCGGTAGCAGTTTGCCTATTGCAGCTACGACAGACGTTCTGTTGTTGTTTTTAATTGTGACGTACTACAAGGCGTCACATTGTCATCGGTTTTATTTTCCGTTAACATCTCTTCTATGTACACTCAAAAAACTCTTCTAGTCAAGTATATCATGGCATCACATTTTATAAGCCCTACACATTCAATTCTACAATCCCCATCCTTGAGAATGGTATCACTTCACTCTCAGAATGGTCTGATGCTCATAATTTAGGTTGTAACTTATTCAAGTGTAGTGATATTGTGTTTCCTTTGTTGAAAAGTAGTGAGTATTCTAATTTTCAGCATGAATGTGCTTTCATAACAATAAATGAGGAAAAGCTGAATCATCTTGATTCAGGTAAGCACCTTCGTGTGTTACTCGGCCGTAACCTAAATTCGCCAAACATGCGGGTTACATTTTTGTTGTGTTTTTTGTTTTACTCCACGCTCCGGATCCAATTTTCTTATCAGACAGCTTATCCTTTCACGTGTCCGATCCCATAAACTACATACGTCTCGTGTGTTTTTCCTGGTCTGTTACTGAAATACTTGAAGAATATTACCAGATCACTTAGGCACTTACCCTGTTCGAGCTCTTTACTCCAGCAGCACTTTATTCAGTTCATTGTATCGCAACAAATAAACTTATCATGAACCGTACGAAAAGCGCTTTTTTGACTCAGCTCGTCATCTTCAAAGAAGATTTTGTGAAATATGTGCCGGCTTTCTTCATACGTTCTCACTCCAAGCGTCTTCTTGCTTGCACTCGAGCGTTCGGTATGTTGTTCCATTACTATCTACCTAGCAAATTTTATGCACAGCCCAGTTCACGTGATATTAAAAAAAAAACTGGGAATAACCTGGATCCCTACTAACCAATGACCAGAAAGCATTTTTCTTTGTGTGGATTAGTTTTTTGAGGATGTGAAGTTAGTTATTTGAAAAAATAGTTTTTACCCCCGTGGGTACAATGACTTGACTTGACTGGAAATCCGGCAGAAGAAAAAAGATGAGAAGATACAGATCAGACATATTGCGATGGAAAGTTGATATAAATGAATGACTGCTTGTGTGAAGGACGGGCGTTTGAAAACCACCGGAAAAGAAGCCATATGGAACTAATCATGGTGATAAAATCGAAATAGGTACAACAACACAATCTGGACTATGGGAATTAAGGGAAGGCACATTGGACAGGCGAACAGCCCTGTGTCAAACTCAGTCGGGAAGAACTGAGAGAGAGAGAAGAAAAAAAACAATTGGATCCAATTCACAAGGGATTGAACGGATTTAAGTGTTGCTCTTTTCCAGGTCTTGGACACAGGTGAAGAAGTGTCAGGCATTGAAAGTAAAGTCATAATGGCTCTCAGCTCGGGTAGGAGTTGGTAAAACGTTCATGGGCGGATGAATTTCACACTACCAACTGATCAATACGCCATATTCATCTGTGTAGAGTATTGTGAAGAGCTAACGAACCCAGGACAAAATGTATATGAAGCTGTCAGTAATGCATCAGAGGTGACAGTAACGCGATTAGTGAACGCTCCTCATAACAGATTACAAGCAGGCTAGCTAACACCAGTATACACTTATAATTCAGTAGAACCCCGGGCTATATCTTGACAGATGACCAAACTCTGATAGAACTGTCTTGTGATATACCGTTCTTTGCTTACACAATTTCCTTAATAATCCAAACATTCGAATGAGAAAAGCACTCAAAATTCATATTCGGCAATATGACTATTTCTAGTCCTTGTGGAGTGATCACCTGTTGTTCAAGAAGCAAAATATCAATGCACTTTTAATTGCGGAGCTGCCTTGAGAAAGGTTACCCCCGGCAACTGAAACGTTAGCCGTATACAAATCTTTCTCGCAATGTTGTGTTACTGAGTTTTAAAATATACCTACCACTGGTAGTTGTCAAGGATGAAACAACGCGGTCTGATATTTACTTATTTATTCACAGTAATATGGAATATAACAAAACTAACAGAAGTTACACGCTCCTAATTTCTAGTGAAATCTATCAGCTCCAATTTCTTTTATAACATATTTTGCAAATTCCAATAATCAATAACCGAATCATATCAGCACTAAGTTCTGTATGAAACACTCTCTCAGTTTTGCAAATGAGTACCAAATTGGAAGTTGAAAAGTTCTCCAGAAAGGTGGTTTTCAATCCCCTCAAATCCACGAAGATGACTAAGTCTCCTGGACACGATGGTCTACATTGGGCAGCACCTAGGCGCAGGGCTAGAACATTCTGTGAACTGATGGCTCATGTTATCAACCACTCATTTGAATCATTCTTCGTTCCTGTCTTTTGGCTCCCTTTTGCCATCATTCTCATACAGCAAGGGTCCAGTAACCAAACGGGGAACCAAGAAATACCGCCCAGTTGCATTTTCCTCGTCGACCTTGAAACTAGTAGGACTCGCTGTACTTCAGCGTCGTCAAAATTCAGTCAGCAATCTCACTGACGAATATCGATTTGCGTATAAACCCAGGAGTTCATTGAAAAATTTCACACCGATTCGTTTAAATCACTTAGATATGCCTTTCTCGATTATGCATCAGAGTTTGACAATGTGCAACGATCGTTGCTTCTAAAAAATTGAAATCATTTATTTGCCTAACTCACTTATTTAATTGGTTAAAAGAGTATATCACGGGAAGAACACAATGCACCGAAAGTTGGAAGGAAGGTTACCACATGTCTCTAAAGCGGTGTTTTTCAAGGAGCTGGTCTTTCTCCATATTTCTCTTCTACTTACCTTAACGTGTTAACTGTAATCCGTTGAGCTCGTCTATTCAGGTAAACCGATTAAGTTGTTTTGGCTCATTCCGCCTCCCAACAGTCCGATTTAGATGAGTTTGAGGAAAATCTTGCACATGTGCAAAAGTTGCTTAGCGTTCGGTTAAACAAAACCAAGTGTCAACAGTGCATTTCTTCCACATTACGATAGAGCTTTACAGAAGATATTACCATCATTTACTCTACTTCTCTGGCAGGTGTGAACCATGTGAAATGCCGCGGAAAAAATCCACCAAAGAACTTGTACTGTTCTGTACACATTGAAGTTACTGACGGAAAAGTGCATTGATTTTCCCTTCAAGTTCGTAAACTTCGACAGTTCAGTGCTCCGCAGCATGTTATTTCTTTCTTCTTCGTACACCCTAATTCTATGTTGTTCTCCATAATTTTTCCTGGTATAATGAAACAGAACAACATCACTCTCCGTAGAGGTGTGCTTATCATCAGTCTTATTTCTGGCTTAGCCCTAACAGACCTCATATCATGTGATAAGCACACAACGGCATCTATTGTATTTGCCGAATTGATCAATACTGACTGTTCACACCCACTGCACAGCGACGTTTCTCCTGACCAATCTCTTCCGTTGACTCAGTCCAAGTTTGGATTACCTCCTTCAAAATTATCACTGCACAGAACTTCCGTAGTTACTTTCGTTGTTCGTGTTTTAACAGAGTAGAATTAAGTTTTATCTGAACAGTTAACCCGTTCTGGCATGTAGAACTTATCTTCGTTTCTTTCTTCGCGGCTGAAAAGCACCGTAAAACTTGTCCAAACCAATGCAATAACAATAAGTAATATTAGTAGGAGCATCTTTTCTCTATACCGGGAAAATAAAATGAATAAACGGGTTGAATTAGTCATGTGGATTGCCAATAAAAAGACTAAGTATACGTAAAACACTGCATTAGACAAGGATACAAACCACTTGAATCAAATCAGGCTAAGTGAAAATTAGTTATCCTCTCTGTAGCATTTTACGGCCCCAACTGGATACTTCCGTGAATGAACTGCCTAAGGCGAAGTCTTCCAAAACCCATGGCTGAATAGCTTTTACGCCTAAATTTTGTCCAACTGATATTTGGATGAATGAGTGCGCACGCAAATACTCTCCGTTCCCCTGGTTATCACAGTCGTGAAGTCATTTTTGAGTCTGTTTTGACATCGGAAGATTAGGAAGTGGAACAATAACATAAGCAAGACTGTGAAAGCCTAAAATAACGAAAATATGTCCTTTACATCCGTATTCTTTCTTCAAAACGTCATCATTCAATCCTAATTTCATTCGTGTTCTAATCCGTCCCACCAACTTTAGTGAGAAGGCGTTACTGCCTTCGAATTATCTTAGTTTATTCGTACAGAAAAGGCAGTTTATATACTGCTAATGGTGATCATTACCAAATTTTGACCCGCGCACTTATTGGTCTACCTGTTATTCACAGCCAGCTCTTCAGAGTGGTTAGTCTGGGAACAAACCCGGTTGGTTGATTCGGTTCAGACCACAGTTTGCATCTGATTGGTCCCTTGATGTGCTTTGTTCGTACCAAACCTGTTATCATATCCGGACAGATGAAGACGTGCTATCCGTTACACGATCCAAGCCATTTGATGACAATGTGCTATCCCTTCCCCTCACAATTCCCAGCACCCACATCCATGTTCTACTCGCTGTTCGAGGAGAGTATTCAAGATCCCCGTAACTGGTTTGTCAGTTGTGAGTTACAGGTTAATTTCTTCTACAATTTCATAACTCCAGATTTTTCCCGGAGTTCCAATTATTAAAAAAACTTTGCCCCTCATTGGGAACCACTGCGTAACCAACCTTATCAGCATTTAGTGGTTTTGCATACTTTCTGCATTTCATTTCAACCGACAGATTTGCTTTCGTCTCTGAAGTGTTTACGATAGAGCTTTTAGGTAGCCAAAATTTCATTCACCGGAGGTAACCTTTCTCAAGGCAGCCGTACAACGTGTAACTCATCATATTGCACACCAGACTTTGGTACACTTCCCACCCCACTCGGTTCGGATACCGTCCGGCTGAAGTCCGATTCCCCCCCCCCCTCCCGCAAACAAAAAAAAATCGATATGAATAAAGTGTGGATTGGTACGTTCTTCCCGTTACCTCCCGTGTCATGGCGATTGTCACTCGTATTTGTGCCATGTCTCATATTTTCGGCGCAGCTGAGCAATGATTTGGCTTCAGATGTGTCGTTTAGCTCTAGCTCCATTCCCAGCCTAGGGTTCATACGAGATGATAATGCACATCAAGGTGACCAATTCAGTGATTATTTGTTTCCTTGTGTGTGTGTGTGTGTCTTAGTGCCCGAGGTCTGAAAGTGTGCTCATGCCTTTTGTTGTCTTCGAATTCACAGATCATACAACCTAGAGGGACCTACGAGCTTACCTCTCACTGGATTGCTACCAATCATCGGTATTGTAATAAGCTTATGGTCACTAATCACTAGACCAAATAAACTGACACACTTGATTTAAAAGGAGAATGTGTAGCACATCAGCGTGATAATAACAGAAAGCTTCCTTAAAAATTGACTGTCTATGCTACCTAACAGATCCGTAGGTCTTTCATAAGCAGCAGTCTCATTTTTGTGTCAGGGACGTGAGTAGATTCTTCACGACGTCGAGGAGTCTGCTAGGAAATCTCAACTGCAATTTGCAGACAGTTGTTTGTGGATCAGAAGCTGCTAACCTCGAGAACTACGCTTTTTTGTTGGAATATGGACAGTACTTAGTACGTAGAAGCACAGTGGTGATTCCCTAGTAGACCCGTCGACGAAAAGTATCGAAACCCACTCCAGACGCACAGACCGGATTACTGTGAATGAAACACCTACGGGGTGTACACGTTTGAGAATGATGGTTATCGGATACGAATATACGATGAGCGAAATTCACTGTGAAACTGGCCGTGTTGCTTCCGAGAAACACTGCGCACTTATCTATATATTGCTCACTGCCAAGATTTGTGGTTTGTTCGAAATATTCATCTGGCATTGCCAGTGGCGACACGGAGGTCGATAGGATCCAGCCGGATTAGCTTATAATTTCTTACAGTGCATGACGAATCACTTATTAAACAGTGAACGTCTCCTGACTACTGGGAAAGAAGATTCGTTGATGAGAGTCTGAAATACTTATTTTATTTCCACCAGGTTTCGCTCTATGAATTCCGCATAACCTCGTTTAGATCCTTAATAAAGTTTCATGATGGCTTTACTTATAACGTTTCAGTATCACATGGTTTGTCATGTGCTAGTAGGAACCTATGCGTTTAGGCGGTTTTACTCTGAATCCTTTTTTTGTGGTGCCCAGTGTCTTGTGTGATTTAGACCATACTGATCAGTTCAATGCATGAATTTCAGAAGTGGGTGACCTGAATTGGCGCAAAATGGTTCGTTTTGTATATTGACAGGAGACAAACCTTTGTGCTTTGCGGAAGAACAGCCTTATCAGTAGTTAGTCGGACATACGATAGTGCATCCTTGGTCTTCCATCTTCAATTGGGACACGGCAGAAAAGCACCGCTGATGATTCTCAAGAAGTTGAGTGAACCATCTGCACAGATGTACCACGGGTTCGTTGACTGCAGAGTTTAAAGTGGCATCGTGGGTTCCGTGACAAGCGTGTATATCCGATTAGAAATGAGATAGGGACATGCGATACGCATCAGGGTATGTGAATAATATTGATCATATGCTTCAGCACTAACGGATAAGGAACCGTGTTTGATTGTTCAGCTTGAATGTCACATCAAACGGGAAGTAGAGTTATCTTTCTGAATTTCCGCATCCGATGTAACTGGAAGGCAGTCCACCTCCTCTATAGAAAAAAAATGTGTGATAACTCTATACGACTGAATCCCTACATTACAGATACTATTTTTATTCTCAGAAACCACTTGTGACATAAGGACAAAGTAAAATGAAAGATAGCTGGAATAAAACAGAATAAAAACAATAAACTTTAGTCAAAAAAACGTTTGTGTCGAGTGTTACTATAGTTATTATCGCTTTCGATACCAATGTAAGAAGTTGTCAGTATTCAGCTATATTATTCATTTGATACATAGATGAATACATGGTGGCTGATAAATCACATCAAAATGCGATGGTCATGGTTATTTTTCAACACTCAAAATGTCATCACCAGAAAATGATTAGTCTGGTGTTCGGCAAACGAGAGAACCGTTTTCCTCAAAGTGTTTATTCACTACAGTACAGTTTTGGATACTGTCTTAAGGGCTGTTTCACGGTGAGAGAAATTAGGCTTTTATTACTGAGGTTTGGTCATCCCGTAATTGTTGTCAGTTTCCTTTGTAAAGAAAAGTCAGAAACACTGGTTTTCATAACGCGTCCTTGACCTTTTCGCTGCATCTGTAGACGTGCATACTGCAGTCAATGTGATTTTATATCTAGTCGTTAAAATAACCATTGGAAATGAGACAGGATTCAAGTGAATACGGAGTCATAGGAACGAACAACAACGGGAGGCGGACTAAATGTTAGGTCAACAGGGTGGGGCCAAACTGATAAGGCATCCACGCTATTTACGTATTTCGGGTCTGTGACTGAACATGAACAAGACAGTTATGCTTTTGATTGACCGTTCACTGGGTTAAAGGTCATTTGTACAATAGGTGTGTGATGTGACCGAAAATGGTAAGGCGTTTGTCATTTAATGTGTGGTGATGCTGAACCGGTAGTGAGTTTACGGTGGCCATTTCTCTTTTCGAGTAATCCGTCTCTGGCCAAGCCAATTGAAGTGCCTGAACTAGTCGCTTTTGTGCCAATCAGATGCAAAATTGTCACCTATAAGAGGTGTAAGAGCAAGATTATGAATCAATGAAAACACTTAGTCGCTGTTCAACTGTTTTACTAATGTGATGATAAGACATTTCAAAAGGTTTATATTTAAGGTATTAAAACCACTAAGATATTCGCTCAGTCGTGTATCAATGATCGAGGAACTATCATGAAACTTGAACTTGCGTGTGATTTGTCCTAGGCCCCAAAAGCATTACATATTTGGACAGAATTGCTCGCAAACAGTTAGGTTTCGAAAGATCTATTTAGAACTAGGGTGGTGACACTGAAACTGTAAAGACCCCAGTGTTTTTCGAGCATACGAGACTGAAAAGAAGAGCATTCATTCTCACAGCCTACAATTTAGTAGCGAATTTTCGGAAACGTGAAGCGTACTTAAGCGAGATTACCGTCTGAGGTGTTACTGACAACTGTATACACTATTTTATGATAAACATACAAGATAAACTTGTGGAGTGCCGCGATGTTATTCGTTAGATTTGCGGTCATTCTTATCGAAGTAGTCACTACACTGAGAGAAATGAGGACCATTCAACACCAGAGTTCACATTCTTTCAGCAAGCAGAGCAATGTGCAGGCACATACAATCACTAACTTGAATTCGTCTAACAAACTACTCTACACCTTTTCTACTTCAATTACTTTTGTTATTGTACAATAGTAACAATATATTCGGGCTAATTTATACGTGTGAAATAGGAAAGTGACCGGTGGTGGCTCGAGGATTCGAATCCAGGACAGGAAGGCCAGGAGTCCAAAGTGATGACCGTTAGGCCACGGTCACTCCAAAACCGCCTCGTCTTGACTATCCTAGGCTCACTTTCGGCTAAAACCTACAATGATTTATTCGTGATTCAGGGAAGTATAAAAGAGATAAGTTGATTGAAATCTTGAAAACATTCAGTCGGTAATTTGAATAATATTACAAAACTCCACACGAGTGGATTTGAGTTGAGAATGAAACAGCTTATCTAGCAGGATCATTTCATATGGAAATAAAATCCGGGACCACTCACACTGATCGAGTTGCTAAGATCTTCAGGCTGTACGTAACGCAACCCCTTGGTTTCTCACAAAGACCCTGGGACGAGGACACCCCCCCCCCTCCGTCGTGGGAGTCGAGAGCTGTGCGAGAAATGGGTTATCACGGTTCAAAGCCACTGACGCGAGACCGCTCACTATACCATGAAGTGGTGACGTTAAACAAGTAGTTTATGTTTGGTTCGGATAGTTTGGTTCGATAGTGTTAGGAATTCAAAGATATGTACCGCTGCAGATTCCTAAAATGCCACATGAAACTGGTTGATAATGCTTTGATGAAATAAGAAAGTATAATCTTTTTACTTCTTTTACTCATTATATGACAAATTACTACATTTCAGGGAGTGGACTGCGACCAGTGATAGGCCGACTATCGGGGAAATTACCCACTGTGGCGGGACTCAAACCCCGATCGTCGTGGTCCGAAGTTCACAACGTTAACCTTTTGACCACTGCCAACGATGAAATACTTACTAAGGCCACATGACGACAAGTTTAAAATACCATAATTCGTAACATTTTGGGGTTGAATGACTCACTTAATTGTTTTGAGCTTAATCGAGAGCTGTGCGGCAGACTAAGTTAAATGCAGTCTGTTCCATTTACAACCACTCAAGAAGTTTGATGAAAACAACCCATTTGCTTTCACTACCATTCACGTTACATATTCTATGTTCCAAATGTGGCACACATTACTGTCCACACCTTGTCTGAGTCAAATGAACAGCGCAAGAGCGGAAATCAATTCGCTGTCAAACCCAATGGGAGTGGCGACTGATCATGGGTCATGAGTAAAAATCCTGCGGACACACTGGAACAAGAACTGCACAAATCCGCAGGTAGATTTGCTCAATGCGTGCACTGTTCGGTAAGGCAGGTAGCAGCTGGGAAACAGGTTTACGTGGTGAGTCAAAGACAAGGTTGGATAGTAAGATAAATTTTTTCCTTGGCCTTCGCCGTAAGGAGCCACCTTCAGAATGGACGAAGGTGGACCTACAATATATATATATATATATATATATGTATATATATATATATATATATATATATATATATATATATATATATATATATATATATATATATATATACTTGGGACTCATCGCACCGTCAATGTAGAAGTTAGTCCATTGAGAGACGCAAATCTTGCATATTCTAGGTAATACAGTGTTCTACAATTTCAGGTATCGATGAGTCAAGTGAAATTCCTTGAAATCATGAGAGGCGGTGAAAATGGTTCTGATTTCCATGATATTTGGCTGCTGATGTCAAGCTTCGAGTGGCAATACCATACGTGAATCACTCCGGTAATATGAAACTTTAGTATGTGAACTTTTTGTAAATTCAACCGTAAAAAGTGAAAACTTAGTATTGGTCTAACTGAGATTGTCTTTTTGCAGCTGATGATGCACGAAAGTTGCAATGTACGATAAAAATAAAACATTCTAACGGCCACTGCCTGTGCCGTTAATAATTATTGATTTTGGGAGGATTTTTAGAATGTCTGCCCCGTCCGGCCGTTATCAGTTGTTATTATTGTTTTGGAAAGAAAATGCATTGGAGAAATGTCAATATACCCGACTACCTTACTCTCTCCTTAGGGCTTATCATGGAAGGTACAACTCAAAGTAGACTGTAGGTTCGATTCCGATGTGACAGAAATCACTTCACACTAAAGTAAAGTAAACAATGTGCAAACTTGTGAAATGTTCACTTCCGTTGAATGCGCAAATCCTTGTCCATCTTGTTTCATGCCGGATTAACTTCCACGCCATTCTGTGGATATTTCTTTGTTGCCCAGATCGGGGAGCCTTGTAGGTTAGTTTCGCCGTCACTATGGTTACTATGTACTATGCACGGGAAATGCAGCGGCTAATGGGCAATCGCCTGGTCGCAGTGGTTTGCTTAGATTCTAGATTAAGATTTCCCAGAGCTGATCATGTAGAAGGTTGTTTTATTTGCTACCCGTATGTTGACAGACAGTTTAACTTTGGTTTGGTTTATTCTCTGATCAGTTGACAAACCACACCGAAAAACGGACTGGAAACGAAGACAAAGGAATCGAACAGTGAACCGTCCCGTTGCTGCTCCTAACTCCGCCTAGGTCACTCCCATCTCATTTGTACAATCACCCGTGTGTAGTGGGCAGGGTGTTGGCAACCAAATTGGTGTTGGATTAAATTAAGAGGGGGGGGGGGATTCTCGATGAGCTGCTCATTGAGCTTTTTGCTCATGGAGTTTTCTGTGTTTGTGTTTTGTAAATTGAACACGAGTGACTTCCGCGGAGGAACGCTGGTCCTTGCACACTTTAATCCAAGGCTATCAGCTGACGTGTTCGCTTTCCAACTCCCGATAGATTAGTGTGTGGCACGTGAAGTCAAATGTTCAATAAATGCCAAAACATGATCGCTTCTATCCCAGTCGGATTGGTAGGTCCAATCCCTAGCAGTTCGGGCACAACCGCACACGAGGAAGCACACGTTTCCCATCACCTACGAGTACGGAAACCAGTTGCAGAACTCTTTATATCGGTCCGGTTTTACGAGGTAGAAAAATGGGACCACTCTGTAACAGAACCCGTATTCTAGTAAATAGCGGTGGAAGAGGGATGCAGGTTTTTTTGAGTCAACTGGAATAACAGAAACCAAAATGTAATTTCTTCAATAATATTCTGCAACACAAATCCTCTAAATCTGTACTATCGTTCAAAGCGCATCCATTTGAAAGACCAAGTAGTGGTCCATTTGTAGTACACAAGGTCCACTGTTCCATTGCGGGGGTGGGGTTGCTCGTGATCGATCTGCAAAACACAAACAGAAGGAAAACTCCGTGATCCGAAGCTCAGAAAGTATATCCTCGGGAACTCACACTTACATTAAACGGACACCAGTATGGCAGTCCACAGTCTGGCCCGCTAAACATTCTCGTCAATATATTGAGATAATATACTTTAACCGACACGAAGTTAGAAATCTGTGTAAATAAATAAACTCCATTAAAATTGCTACAGGTGTTCTTGAAATGCGCCAAAGGGCGTTTTTCTTCCTATATAATTCATCTATCCTGAATTTTTCGTATTATGTCACAACACAAGGTTGATTCGAGAAAATCTATAGAACTTGATGCCAGTACCGTTAGTTCAGCTGCGATCAGTTGACGATTGAAATTGAGACCGTGGCCATTGTGATAAATTAGATTGAAGTGCAGAAATCGGTTAAATATTGAATATGACTGATTGTTCAGTCAATGAATGTACAATTAAACAAATGTGGTTTTCGTCGGTGATAAATAAATACTGATCCTACTAGAAAAATCTTTTCCCAATTTTTATACCGTATTTCTGTCCAACCGAAAGAATCAAAAATAAAGTGAACGTGCTTGGAGAATAATGCGTTGTCTCACAGTTCAACAGCAAACCCATGGTTGATAATGACCTCACAGGAGAGAAACCCTTGGTTTATTTCAAATGCATAGTCCATACTTCAAGGTCGTACGATGACCGTCCGATAAATATTCATTTTGTTTCCATGGCGTTGAAGAAAGTTATACCTAAAACCGAAAAATACTGCTAAATACTAAGGGGAAGAGGAATGACATGTTACGACCCCGTGCAGTACACGAACCTTGGGAATGGCATGCTTTTCCACATTAGTCATGGTAAAAGTGACGTCAATTCAAGATTTGGTGTCCAAAAAACGAACATATCCGACTTGGATAATGATATTAGCTCTACTGGAGTACAAAGTGATATTCAGAGACCAATACTTATGTTATCAAAGCGGTTAGGTAGTAATTTACCATACAATATCAAAAATAGGAGTGGAAAAAAGAAAGTCCCTTTAGCCTTCAGCCGATCAAAAGACGATACCATAGGAACAAAAAAGATGGCTACTATTCACAACCGAAAAATATTCAAGCCACATAGTAAAACGTCTTGCTATCAGTTTCCTTTGCACGATCTGTGGTGAAACTTCGTCACCCGTAAAGTGAAATTTCTGAAACAACTTATTTTGGTGGCTTTGATGCCGCGAAACTCATCACACCAGTTAATATGAGTTGGAAGGAATCACTATGGTTCCTTGTGGTTGTGCATTATCAGGGATCGCATGAATAATGTACAATTGACTGAACTCCAAAAAAAAAACGGAGAGTTCCGGTCTGTTAGACCAGATGTTCTTCCATGAAAACTGTTTTGGTGTGTAATATTGCGCCGGGATACGTTTCACTTAAGGCTGTACATCTTATCCACTTGCTATTAGGTTTAACAGCAGTGAAATCATTGGAGATTACCATGATTCAATAATTAGAATTTGTTACTCACAACCGCGATTTGAATAAGATTGAAAATCTATTTCTAGAGATTTTGAGGAAACAAATATCGCAACCTTGTGTTTCGAAGATACATTTACTCGATGCTTAGGGAGTTTCCAAGAGACCTGTGTGGTTAGCAACACACAGTTGAATAATGGAATGGAATGGACAAAGTGTGAGAACCAGCGTAGTTCCAGTGGGTGTAATTTCGCTTCTGATTTGATCTCACGAGCTTACCGTCTCAGATTCCACTCTCAGGTGTTTTTTGCTCTAATCGAGATAGGATTGTGTGTGAAAACGAATAGGTTTTTATTGGTCGGTTCATTTACGGAAACAGTTCGCTTGAACACGGGAAGCGCTCCTAGTGAGACACAGCTGAATGTTCATCTAGCTGACTGTCCTTTGGACTCCACCTTTCACGCACAAACCTCAGGCCATCTGACCAATCTGCACTCGGAGGCACCAGACTCGAGTTTCGCTCTTGTTAGAGCTCATCAGTGGTGCATTTCTTCTGCCAGTGGAAAGATTCGGGTATATTCCAAGTTAGTTTAAAAACCTACGGGTTTAACGCGCTAAAACCTAATACGGCGAAGATCCAGCTCCATGCAGTACGTGGCTGCTGACTGTTCAACCCGCAATCAGCTGTCGGCCAGATGAGCTCGCGAACACGTTCTTGCCGTGATGCGATTGGATTTCTATAAACGCAAGCTGTCACATGCACAGGCCCGACAACGGTAGTCCCAATTAGGTTATAGTCACCGTCATGCGGCACGTGAGAATGCACCTGCAGATCATGTGATGAGTCGGATTACACGAACACAAGCCGGGCGTGCCCAATCTGACGTGTGAATGGGTGCGTGTGTGTGTGCACGGTCAGTGTTGGACCAACGGAATAAACGTGCCAACGCCCATGTCGTGTTAACTGTGACAAAAAGCCTAAAGCTAATTGATTCTGATCGAATCCATTTCAATGCGTGTGTGTACATGTATATACGTCCGTTTTGCATGCGTGTGAGTCAATGAACCTCATTTCTTTTGCTTATTTGTACATCTGTTCATCAGCATGATTTTTGTGGTTTCTTGAGCTTCAGTTTATGTCAAAAAGCGAGCCCAACACCGTCACGTGCTAACTGCATAGACTGTCAAACGACAGTGGAAAAGATCAAAGAAGTTGACTGCTCACAACGGATTGAGATTTACGCACCATGATTCGAGGGAAATAAGGCGGCCGCGGTCTGTCTTTGTTCGTCAATAAATAAACTAGAGATGGGAGAGAGGAGCTTTCTCATAAAAATTTATCTAAGATAAATTGAAAATTAAAAGATGGTTTTCGTTGAGAGTAGACCGGCGGTGGTCAGACGGTCATCATAGTGAGCTTTCAATCCTTCTGTCCCGTGTTCAAATCCTGCTTCTGCAGCCGGTCACCACCCCACCCCACCCCAGTTGGCAGCCTCATATTGGCCACGACCCCTGTCCTGGCACTGTGGACCAATATTATATAGTTAAAAGTAAGTGAATAAAGGGATGGAGATCAAGAAGTCAAGATGGTGTGCAATGATAAGTAAGCATCGTTTACGGACGATTCACTGTCTACTTAGGACTTCATCAATCACAAGGATGAAAAAAACATGAATAGTTAGGACCTAAAAATATGACAGGAGAACACTAGCAGGAGAAAGTGGTGATGAACATGGATGAAAAAGATTGATTTTGGGGTCTGAAAATGTTTTGACCTCACGAAGGTGTAAACACAAAGAAGGTAGTTTCCCGACACAGACCGGTATGAGCGAGGACATCCAGATGCCGCGTTTATTAGCTTCTCCTACATATTCGGAATAAGTCACTTTATTCATGATCATATTGCTTGTTGGAAAGCTGGCCACTGAAGAATGAGAACGCACTCCACAGATCAAGGACACCTTTTGAACGGGGGCACTACTGGTTGATCCGCCTTGGGAATTACTTATTTTGGAATTATGTATCCATCATAGACATGGTGCGCACGCGTAACAGTCCAAAGCAGTTTGTGCTATCGTTAAAAGCCAAGCTTCTAGCACAAAATGCGTGCCCACTATCCGAATTCCGGAACCGGAGCAAACAAGCAAGGAAACGCAAAAGAGCTGGTTGGCAAGCCGCTTTCAAGAGCACAACGCCAAGCAGTATGGCTGTTCCCGGTGACACATGTACTAATCGTGTTCCCCGTTCAACAACCTATCGGATCTTACGTACTTGTTCAGGGCCCACAGCTTTGAAAACGCTTGTGCTCTTTGTTTACACTAAACTTGGCTGGATGACAATATGGATGACTCTATGGTTCAAATAGAAAGTTTTGCCTACTTTGGTCGATACAGTAAGCATCACAAGAAAAATAGTGCTGGAGTTGTCACCTATATCAGTTCTAATTGGCGCAGCAAGTCCAAAGCAGTTATTTTCTACTCACGCAATAGCACCCAATGCTTAGCTGTAACGTATTGCCTTAGATTTTCCCGCTTCGGTCAAGCTATCATCAACGGCATGTACATAACACTAAAAAGCTCACAAACCCCACATAACATTTTCCATGATTTATATATTCATTTCGTTGCACCTATGCCTAATGAGAATCTTCACATTATAATGGGCGACCCTAATCTAGCAGCAACCCTTCCCATTTCATCTTTTATTCGTCTCAATATTTGTCATACTCCGATTCGTGATGACTCCCAGTTGAACCATCTCCTGGCCAACCACTCACAACTTTTCTCTGTCAGGCTAACTGCACTACCACTAGTACCAGTGATCACTGCATACTACCCTTTAGGCCTAAAATATGTTTTCACCGAGGTTGTTTGTTCCATAGACATTCCAAACAGACAAGCTTCAATCAAAGAACCATTTCCACAGAGATAATATCATTCCTCAGCTGCTCACTGTCTATTGTTAGATCTTGGTTAAAAAACTGTTCACTTCCGTATTTTTCTGTAGATTTTACAACGGAAGTGATGAGGCGCATTTTTATTACTTACAGTACCACGGAAATCGTTTACCACCAATCTCTAAGAGTGTTCTCTCTACACGGAAAGCAGCTGCGCAGGACGGAGGAATTAGCTTACAAGATGCAATACAAACCCGAGGTCCATCGACTACCACTTTTGGTAAAATCTGAGATTACACACCCCGATGATGGTTTTTCCGACAATGTCCCTAAACTCCTGGAAATATCAAACACAGGTGGAGTGGGATAAAGCGTCTCTACTGTCAGGCTAGAAGACCACTGAAGGTAAGTGTAGATTTAAACCGTTTCAATGTCAATTTTCTCCGACAATCAAAAGACGCACTTCCGATTTTCCCGCTGAATTTCAAGAGGCGTTAACTTCAGTGGTTCTCCGATTACTCAAGTCAACAAAGATAGCCAGGTCAACTGGTCCAGACGGTCTTTCAGCAGAGCGGCTCAGACATGGGCCGGGATTCTATGTAATCTGACGGCTCCGGTAAGTAAAAATTCACTGGAAATGCATGCTATTCTCGATTGTTGGTATCCTGTTACAATATTCCTATGCCAACACAATCCTACAGCCAGATGGAACCCAAAAGGTATCGACCAGTATCTCTATCTTTGTCAGCATTGAAACGTGCAGAACGGAAATCGCGAAGATAATCCCAATCGACGAGTTACAGTTTGCGTGCAAACCCAAACGCTCTACAGTCGGTGGAATAGCGTCTATTATACCCCATACTGCTAAACCCCACAACGAGCAGAATATGAAGGTAGAGTACTGAATGATGACTGAATGAGTGTTACGCCTTTAGTTTAATAGAAAATGTTTTACACGGTAGACTGTTGGCGGTAGTTTTGTTTCGCTATTCCGACTGAAAGACTGAGATCCACGATAGATGATCTGAGAGATTCGTCAAGCAAGAAAATATTGTTCAATGAAACACGTGTTCGGATTGTATGTACACTTTCAAGGCTCGCTTACAATGTAATTTTAGTTCTGTTAGTAAGAGACTGTTAGTATTCGGTGGTGGCTGTTCGTCTGGTTTGACTAAGCTGGAAGACAGATTAGATAGATCAGATAAAACACAGGTCTGTTTCATTTTTTTCTCGTCGGTAATCCACACATAAATGCTGCACGATTGCAAAAACAGTCGTCGGTAAACACTCACAAGATTAGACTTCTTCGGATAATTTCTTCGCACGCATCTGGGCAGTGAACTGTCAAAGCAAATTCACAAATTCCCTGCAAATACATGTAATAGCCAAGTGATTATGAATAATGGATGTTACGAGCACGTTATTCACTACTTCTGAACACAGCCGGGACTTCATTCACCTAAAGTGCTTTGTTGTCTGTATCAGTTAGGCAATTTCAGGAGATGGGTTTCGAGAATATCCCATTTTCGTGACATGACAAAAAACAAAGCAGTGGATTGATAGTTATTTATCCGACCATATGAAGTACGACCAGAGTAGCTGGTGTTTCCTGGCTACGTCCCTACAGACACGGTGTGCACTCAGCCAAAGAATCAATGAATCAATATGTACCGCACAACAAATGTATAGGCCCCATCCATTTATTCCGCATATTTCCGCTTCTGTATTTCGTCAGAACGGCCGAGAGTTTATTGCAATCCAGAAAGTAAAATTTCACGAGAAAACAACTTATTATTAGTTGTATAATATGATTCATCATGCAGCTTCAACACTCACCTCACCATTGAAAACCACGGAAGCACTGTACAGCTGTTTCATCCTTGTTGGGAATCATCAGCAGTACGCATCACACCGAGCCCCCATGTGGACTCAAAACCGAGGTGAACGGTTTGGAATCGAACACCTTAACCACAAAGCTATCCAGGCTGGCTCTCAACGGTTTGTTGAACATCTACGAGGTAATTATATCAGAATATGCGAAAAAGGGGGCTGAAAAAAGTATAGGATCCATCTTAGCTGGGCTTTAAAAGTTTCTGTTTAAAATCGTGTGCAATCGCCATTCTGCTTGATGATCTCAAGATACCTTCTCGGAATACTGCTTGCAAGACTCGTGATTATCCCTTGGTCCGTGTTCACCCATTCTCGCTTAAGGTCGGTTATCCATTATCTCTTTGACCGGTAGACCATGAAATCCTTGTACATTTAATGGGCAAGTACGCCGCGTAGATTCTCGGTGGGATTTAGATCTGGGCTTCAGACCTTGATCCCACAGCCAACATTTTGTAGTGTATGAGCAGTGAACAGAAGCATTATCATGTTGAAACAGGGCATCTTATTCTAATCTGCTGGCCAGTAACGGGATCAGAAGCTGTTCCAACGTGTGAATATACGCGACGGAATCTTGTACGTCCCTAATTATGGGTAGAGTATTTTTCGTAGTTTAAGAGCCGAACTCGGCATTTTAAGAAATACACGCAGCAGTTTAAAAGCCACCCATTACAAATGAATGAATTCTACATAAAAATATAAGTTATACCATTTATTTTAAAAGCGAAAACAAATGGTAAATCTAGCAGTGCTTTGGATAGTTGTATAAACGTGAAATTGTACCCATCGCAAGAAGCACATGCAATTATTGTGATACCGTGAATGGATTCATGGCAATGTTTTGTAATGAAAGTAACCTCCACACCGTGACAGACTGTCCTTCGGGTACTTTCGTGAGCTTTTCCCTGTCATCTGCCGATAAAACTTCTACCGAACTTCTAAAACAATTTAGTGCTTCCTCAACGGGGTTGAAAAACGGATTATACCGAGGAAGAAAATGGTAAGAATGTCTAATGACCAAACGAGCTTCAGATGGTCTTCAATGTCTGAGATTATTACCAAAAATAAACACAACCCCATTATTGGGCTGTTCGGTATTCCCCTCAGAGGGACATGCATCCAAGAAACCATTGAAAATCTGTTTGTTTATTTTTGCGTGGCGTTCTTAGGGTAGTATCCCAAAAGTTGAAATGCATGCAACGATAATCAGGTTCACACCTTTATTTGACTGCAAGGTTTTCAAGCATGGTTTTCCTCTAACAGACCGTTCGATCGATTAAGAGTGCTAAACGTTGTATTTGGTTCTGTCAAATTGAATTCGCAACACAGAGCTTCCCTGCGCCTGTGACCATACTGCACACTGCGCGCTTTATCATGTTGCTTTCAACGGGTTGAATTGTAACATTTTTCGTGCTGGAGCCACGGTTATCACGGAGTTCATAAACAGATGTCCCATCAATGGTCAGCCCGGAACTCTAAGACTCAAACGTTGTTTTAATCCCAATGAGAGTACTTGAGGGATTCTCGTCAGCAATGTTGCATAGCTTAAAGATATCATCCAACAATTTCCTTTACTTGAAGCCTCGTTTCAACTCGTTTTCTCGAACTCTTTTTGCAATGCTTCTGAGTATTTCAGTGTTTGTTCCGAGGTGCTGAAATATCACCTTCAAATCATCACAGTTTGTGGCACATTGTACAGTGCGCCTGCGGTCTTCATAGTTATGACAGTTTTTCTTTTGCGTATAGGAGTTCCGTTCTCCGGGTTCAAATCGATTATTTCCATCTCCTCTGTTACTTCCCCGGCGGATATCTCCGTTCTGCCTTGTTCGTTTTACGAATGATACAGTTACCGATTCTCACACCATTATGTTAAGTTGAAGCTGACCGGACGACCAAGAGCCGCCTAAAACCAATGATTAGTTGTCACACCCTCATGTGCCATTCAGTGTGGTGCACACATCGCACCACCCAATTTAAACATTTGTACACATCAAACCCACGCCGTACTCCGAGTAGGCGAAACACGTGCAACGGGGCTTTACCAACGTCGAAAAGCGACAACCAGATGCAATAGCAATTGAATTTTTCTGTACACTCATGTGGTATCCTTGGTTTCACGGTCTTGTTCGGCCGTAAGATGCTACCATGTCGTCGTTGGCCCGAAAATCCTGTTCGCGTCACTTTCTGGAATTTAGTTCCCCGCTGTAAAATATGCTTAGATTTATGATTCAAAATATCTGATACTCCACAGTTCACACATGTGAAACGGTCAACCATGGATAGGCTCATGAATGGCCCTCAAACTGTGACTCAAAACTCCTAAACTGTGATACAGGGGTCTGAAACTGTGGCGTTTGGCACTCAATTTGCGGGAAGTACTGCAGTTCACTCCGGCTATTGACTGAGAATGTTCCTCAAACCATCACTAAGCTCCTGCCGTTGTTATAATCCTTTCTATTCCGATGTCATATCAGTATTAATTCGAAACATCTAGTCCATCCATATTAAGTTAATTTAGTCACTGAATTAGATATTCTCCCACTTCTTTGTCCATGCTACGGGGGTTTCAGCCCATGATAAGCGTTGTTCTTCATGCGGTAGTGTGGAAGCAATGTATCTTTTACTTTTTTGTATTTCATCCACGTCGTAGTCTTGAACGGTCTCTGCAGCGTTTGTTTCGACACCCTGATTCCAATCAAAGCTTACAACGTCGAAATTATTTCGTACCGTCTCACTAGCTCCAGTGCGAAGAACTTCCTGGCCCTCGAACCGTCTCGGTCACCGGTGAAAAACACTGTTTATGTAGGATGCTGGTTCATAGGCTCAGTCGTTACATTTGGCCTATTATTCGGGCCGGTGTGGGCAACCAAGCCTTGAGGCTTAAATACCGCAGAAAGGGTTCATTACTCAGTCTGTCGATCAACGCCTGTAATCGACCATCCTGGAACTCGAAATGCCGCTGTCTCAAGCCTTGGGCTTGGTACAGCACCAGTGCTGACTGCTAACGTGAATTGGCCGCGCATTGATAAAGTTTCAGCCATACCATCACAGAAATGGAGCGTGTGGTATTGGAGACTAGACGAGTGAACCCGCGTTTGTCCGACTTCGTTAGTTTTTTGGGCCACTCATTTGCTCTTTAGGCGTACATTGCTAGTATTGTTCCCCATACGGTTGCGTGACATTTTCCGATACCCTATATCACCTGCAAATCTCATGCAAACTGGGTTGCATTTGGCAGAACGCGGATAATTCGACCTTTTCCAAATCTGTTAGTTGCCGTGTTGTATTGTGCAGACAAATGTTGGTGTGTGTTCTTTAAGGTGTAAACGTGCGACCAAAGCGAATGAAGGTCACCCAAGTCACTAGGGCACATCAGATGTTCCAGTGCACGTGAGTCACGTGATTTCGGTTCTCATAGATGGGCCAGTCATCGAACTCACAGATCAAACTAATCAGCTTGTTATCAGGCCCAATGGACCGCCTGGGTCTGCGAAATTCTTCACAGCACAACGCGCACGAATATGGGGTCATACAGCGTTGTATGTTTTCTACGTTTTCTGCTTTAACGATCACGTAGTACGAGGTTTCGTTCTGAAATTCGGCACGCTGTATTGTACAGTGCATTCGGTCGTTATGGCAAACTATGGTTTTGTTAGATAATTCAGAAGTGGAAATATGCGGAAAAATGAGGGGATTATATACTTTTGTACCACAGTGCATAGTTATAGTATATATGTGTAGTATGTCCGTGCTGGACTTCCAATCGTTCACCTTGGTTTCGAGTTCCGGTAGGAGCTCACTGGACGTGCATTGTTCGTGATTACTGGCAAGGGCGAGATAGCTTTTGCTTTTGTGGTTAGCTGAGCGTTCACACTGCATCGTGAATCATCGTATTATGCAAAATCTAATTCCCTACTGCTCACATAGTAACCAAACTCCGTAGGTTGTGTAACGAAAGTCTCCTTTGTACTTGGGCTCTGCAGAGAAGCCGTCCGTCATAGGTGTCGCTCGGTGAGCGGAAAATGATCTGATAATATTTAAGACATTTGAGCAGTGCCTCTACACTTTTCAATGGAAAGCTGTGTTCATACTACACGATGAAATATTTCACATGCAATATAATGATAATAGTCATTTTTGGTATGTTGCCGACAATGATATCAAAACTAACTGATACGTTGCACTAGATGATGCAGGACATCTGTCCTAATTTCATCGAACAAGATACGCCTTTGTGAATGTCAAATTCGTGATTGAATCAACGAGGTATGCGCTCAGTTGAACAGAGCAATCCATTGTTTGTTGCTTACATATGTTTTTCTCATTTCATTTCTGATTTGTATGTGATTTGATTCATCATGTGGCATTAACACCCAAATCACCATTTGAAAACGGCCGCAGCACTGTACAGCTGTTTTATCTGGCTTGTAAAGACTCGTCGGCAGTGTGCTCCGAAATATATGTCCGTGCAGCTTCCAGTAGATTATGACTACCGTCCGGAAATAATAACATCGTTCCTTTTTCAAAGAAATGTAAAAAATGTTAACGGGCTTATCCCACTTGTAATTTAAACTCTCTTTTAAAAATAGACTTGCCTATTTTCCAGTGTAATTTTAAAGGGTTAGAGAAGTTGACAGATAACTATCAGTGCTCTGTTTATAGAGAAATATGGAAAAATGATCGAATCAGTCAGTCGGCGGACAATTGATGTTTTGTGACCTGACATGACTATTTGTTGGATCGATCGACCATTTTCAGTCTATAAAAATCATTGCAAAGAGTAGGTACTCAGAGGCACAGCTGCACGCACACACACACACACACACACACACACACACACACACACACAAGCTTGAGTTTTGACTTCGATCAACTTTGGTTGATTTTCTACCTAGGAGACCAAAAGTGGTAATTGAGGGCGTTCGAAGAATGAAGTACACGAAACAAATCTACGTGTAAAGCAAGTCGGAACAAATAATTCTCCTGTGCAATTCCGAAAGACTTGCTCTCTCGCCCAACTTAGGTCTGGTTGCCATAATCATGACTACGCGGCACGCTTCTTTTCGTGCCGCAGTCATTTTGGTTGTATATATATATGCTGATAGTAAGTAGTACGTGGACGTGCGAACGAAATTTCCCTGGAAGCACACGACCGGTTTCGCGGTTGTTTTTGCCCATCCGGTATGCGTACCCGGTACTCCTCTGCCCACTCGTCTTCACACTTTATATATATATATATATATATATATATATATATATATAATGTATAAGCAGTTCGAAAATGAAACCATTGACCTGGTCCTTTGGTAGGTTTCCAAATGCATCGGCTGCAGAAGAGAGTACAAATTCGTTAATTATTACCATGGGAATATTGTGAACAAAGATTCGTATTATTTTTACCTAATAATAATAATGATAATAAAATCAACGCTTCCTTTTTACAATGCAACAGTGTTCAATATTCCTATAAGGGGGCCTCAGCGGATTCAAGATTTGCTGCTGAGGAAATGACCCGTGGTGTCCCGAATCGAACGCGGAAAGTCAAGGTCTGAATTCCACGATAAATGGCAGTTTGATCTTTACCGGCTGAACGACCTTCGGATAAATTGAATTTGAAAACACACTATCGAACGCTATTCGAGAACTTATTGGAGATCACGTAATTACTTGGTCTTACTAGATTTCTTACGGGAAGAAAATAAGTATCTAGTCAATCTATCTCCAGCCAAGCAGTAATTACTAGAAACCAACCAATATTTCGCAGTTTATTTATTGACAATAAATTTCAGTTCGTGTAACCATATTCTTATCATATACATGACGTCCTTGGAAGGTTCAATCTCTTTTGAATTATAATCTCGTCATGGCTGGCCAACTTAGCGTCACCAGTGCAAAAACATCAACTTCACAGGCGCTGCTCATTGTCCCCATTGTCCGTAATGATGATTTCATATTCATTGCAATCTGCATGTTAGGTTGACGAAGGTCACTTTATTTTAGTTTAGCGGTCATCTTAAAATGTACTTTCAATAAAGTATGACTGATTTCTTTTATAAGAATCTTTTTAAGCGGCAAAAGTTGCTCCCATCGAAAATGTCACGTTTGGTTGCCATGGCAATTTTTCGTATTGTACCAAGCAAGGCGGGAATGGTGAGGCACACCTGTATTTGGCCAGTCAGACAAAGGAAACATGTACAGCCATTTAAATAGTTCTTTTTCATTCCCACGCTGCATAAATGCTCATCATCTGACTGCATGAGAATCGTGGCTCTGTTCTAGCCGTGTCTGTGGCCATTTGGTTGGTTCTCGTGCATGCCATTCCCGTTTCGCTGGTTCGATAACTCAGTTTGACGTCTTGATGGATGACTCCCCACACCGGATATCTTACTCACTGTCTGCGATCCCACTTTACAAGTTCCATTCACAAGTCCTCTTGGCTCTTTATGTCTGCTGCAGGAAACTTCTGACAGATTCACTACCTCATGTTTGATTCGTGCCTTTCGAAGGGGTTGGCCCCATCTATTCGATAACAGCCTTGTTCTACTGGTGCAGCATTCCTCAGTACATTATATCACACAGAGAACAATTGTAGCTTGTTGACAGTTGCTACATGGAAATCAGCGTAGTCTGTTTTTTGTCACAACATAAAAAGGCAAAAAATGAGACGAAATGTTATACGGGTAACACTTTCAACCTATAATCGTGAACAGATATGGTCTAACTGAAATGGATTCTGATTGTTGTGTGAAATTTTGAATGAGAATAACCCAAGCATATTTTCCATCACATAGATCATTCAGGCTCCTAGATCCAGCAATAAGTGCCGGTAATACACTTTAGTTTAACTTTCAGGGTGGACATGTGAGAAATTAGCTATCTCAGAAGGTACCAAAAGGGCAATAACACAATGAAGAAACATTTGCTGCACACAAGTGAGCAAGAAAATGCGTGAAAAAAGAAAATTGCATACGTATACATTATGTTGAAGAATAACTGATTAGAGTGAAACAGAAATATTGCTAGACGCGATGCTCCCGACCTCACACAATTTGGTGCCAGGATTCGGTTGATGTGTGAGTTTGCATTTGAGCGAGAGAGAGATAACCATATTCTAGCCGCACACTGGCCACACTTTCTTTCTAATCGAAGTAGCAGAACGGCTGGTATCCGTGTTCTGTACTGTCAGCCCGCGACTGCTGCTTATATAAGACTCAGAAATGTACGATCTCATTCATCCTGAAGTACACCCTTGACTACGCAATTCGTTATTGGGGTTGGGTCATCGCGCCGAAGTTTTTCACGGTAAACTGTTGTTATATAATGTGATATTTTAACATAATCATCCGTGCCACATGAACTACATATCAACGGATGATTCATGTAGAAACTAACCTGATTTCTGAGGCCGTCACTCTAGCAGAAACCTAGTCACACTAGCTTCACGCAAGATATTGGGCTGTACAAGGCTGCGGGCAGCAGAACAAATTCCAATCGAATAAGTGTGTTTATCGTATTTTCGTAGTTCTATATAATACAGTGTGTATAAATATACCAAAGCAAATGACTGACAGCCAGGTGAGCAAACAAGAACAACAATATAGGAAGCTATCTAATAAATCGCAACTGAGCTTTCATAAACGGTCCACTCAGCAAGGAATCAAAAGGAACTATGGCACAGCGCGGTCAACATACAAGCAGTAAACCAAGATGCTCCCCAGCTAACACGAAATGATTGCTTCAGTCACAGAATGAAAAAAATAATCTGCAGTTAGAAGATACGAAGGATTACGGATATCAAAGTACAAATAGCTGTACCTGGAAAACGAGAGAAGAGTCCTGTCGACGTTAACGAATATACCCGGCAATGGGCCAACCATGCCGCATGTGTGGGGTGGTTTAACAGTGCTGCGCGCTGGGGTTCGGAGTTCAGCCCTCCTTAGGGCGGTTTTTATGCGTGGGTGAAACAATCGGAAACATTTTCTTACAATGGAAATGTACAGTCCTAGGGTAGTAGAATCAGAAGCATAAACCAAATATATTCATGCAACATATACCGTTAAACATAAATATGAACTATATCAGTACATTAGAAACGAAGAAAACAGGTTACGAATACTAGAGGTCCACGATACATGTGCACGCTACTCATGAGTAGACTGAGTGGAAATGCTATCAGAACAGATCACACTAAAGTAATTTACAATTTAGCTACAGATTACTCCACATGAGTCTGTTGCTCATCGTTTCAAACGAGGACCAATCCGTTCAACATCCAAATTTGACCAGTCCACATTATCCCCGAGTAAGTCGAATGGGGTGTTGAATTATTTCTCGCTCGCGGTCCCAAAAACAACAATGCACTTAAAGTGTTCATTTTGAAACGCAATCAAATTGAAGCGTGTTGTAGAGATGTTTACCAAAAATATAAGAAAGTGAAATGTCACCAGAACAACGGTGCAAATAGAAATGTATCCTAGTCTGTTAATCCAAATTTACTTCAGACCGCCAGTGATCTTGAGACATCAGTAAATAACCCACTTGTAACCATAGTGATGCCTCCAAGAACAATACTTTTTATTTTTTATTTGAACTCAAATGTCAATTTGTGCTTGGTCCCAACTCTGTCCAGTTACACAATTTATGAAGCTTTATATTCAAACCATACGAATTTGAATTACCACAGAATCTGCACCTACTCCAAGTTTGAACGATCTCAGTGAATAAATAGGGTGGATTGTATTTTTCGTAGTTGATTTTTAATTAGAATAAAATTTTGAGTTAAACGTCTAACGTGGACACCTAAAGCAGCTTTCGAATGATGATTCGGGGATATTCACCATTTCATTCAAAATTGAATCATGGACGTTGTAAGAGTAGCGACTGATCTGTAGCCAACACGCAGCCTTCCGTTCCCAGCGAGCCAACATCCTCAGAGTGAATCATGGAAAGCACAAGCAAAGCCTGTTCATTACCGAGCCCAAGGCTTGGGACAATAGAACGACGAGTCACCGGACAGACGATTGATGGCGTGGATCGATAGAACACCATTTGAATGCCATTGAGCGGAGTTTAGTTTCAACACCAGTCCATTAGAAGACTTTGTCGCCTGAGCCTGTCGGACCACTAAGTTTTGTGCCACTATTGGGTGCACAGATGAACGCCCTATATAATCTTTTTTTTGGGCTAATAAAAACGAGATTGTTAGTGAGCAAAG
This sequence comes from Fasciola hepatica, assembly GCA_948099385.1. NCBI lineage: Eukaryota > Metazoa > Platyhelminthes > Trematoda > Plagiorchiida > Fasciolidae > Fasciola > Fasciola hepatica. Next base: position 4,569,075 of record CANUEZ040000110.1, read on the forward strand.
AATCGTTCTTCCTCGCTTTAATGTGACAATCTTAAACAGAAGTGAAAACCCTTTGTACGTTTGCTTGTCGGATGGAGACGAAAAGAATACCTTTTGTTATTTGCACTTGAGCTTTCGAAGCGAACTGGCTATTTCGAACAGTAGAGTAGGAAATCAATATGCAGACACGATAGGTGAGGTCAACGTTGACACTTGTCGTAGGGAACACGACCACTTCAGCATCAAGGTCATTTGGGTCAGACTTGAGAGACAGCCAACTGAAGCTCATAAGCTCACAGAACAACATCTTAGGCTTTCTTTAACAGACTGGAAAAGGGTCGCAAAAATTAAGTCAAGTGGAAAACGACGTGTGTGTGTGTATTGGAATAGGCTGCAGATCAACAGAAATTTGGTGAACGGTGGTGGATAAATGGACTAACTGTTTCCAAAAAATATGTAAATAAACTGATGAAATATGTTTCCTCGGACTTTACAAGAATCGCGGACCTGTTGATGAGGCGAGTAAAACGAGGTCAAGTCTTTGCAAAGCAATGATAATTAAACTTAGAACAAATGAGCCGGTTAGTCACCAGTATGGAATAAAAAACGATGGTGAATGCAGAAAATTCACTTCCTCACTGGTGACCATAAAAGCGTTCGCTTTTGTTAGACCAATCTGTTCTTGTTATACAGCACAGGCTAAAAACAATCTCCTATCACGGTTTTCTTTATCGTAAGACCCGATTTTGGCAGACTCTGAACATGGTTGCCCGCTGAGTCATGAGTATTTTAAGTTCTCACGTGACTAATTCATTGTTCGGTCCAACGTTTCGACGGGATACTCGAGTTCCTCGGCCAACTATGACACAATCGTCTGTGGTAGGTGATTCGGTCGTCTTCGCTTTTCATTCAACTATATTTTTTTCGGTTCACTACAAAAATAGTGCAACATTTCTGTAGGAAATCGCCGTGGCCTGTTAGAGGTTGCCAATTCGAGAAAGTGACCGTTGGCAGCCGTAGAACTTGAACCCCGCGGCAGAAAAGACCTGAAATTCAGCACATTAACAGTTTGACCACAGCTAGCATAAAAATGACCTTTGGGATCCTAACTAGACAATTCTGGCTGCATGTATTTTATTCGGGCCAAACCATCAGACAATTCTATTCCTGGAATAGATCATACTAAGCTAGTCTTCGTGGAACCGTAACACATGGATCATCCTCACGCGGAACACGGTTGACGATTGGGAACGAAGAAAGAATAACGGAAATTTGAAGATTTCTGAGTAAGAATTCAACTGTTTCCGCTCAAATATCTTTATACATACAGAGTGAAAGCAATGTTGAAGATGGGTAACTTCGCAATGAGGAAGAAAACTTGATCGTCATAGATGAAATGATGTACGTTTGACGGATGCTGATCTCTAGGCAGTGAACAAATTGCATAAGTTGAGGGGTATTGGGCACGGGGGTGGGGTAGGTAACATTTACTAGTTTTCACCAAGCTGTACACCCACCTCGGAGTGCATCAGTAGATATGATCAACAATGGCAACGCACAAATTATAAGATGAAATCGAACTGGTTCACCTCGGTATTCGTTTGTCAGAAAAAAAATCTAGAGAATCTTTTACTTCTTCGAAAGTGAAGTATGAGGGCATCGAGTGGGACGCTTACGATAAGGGGTTCTGAAAGACGGCAAGCGAAAACGTATCACGTTTTTTTCTGAGAGGATGTTAACGAGCAGTGATGTTAGTGAAACACTAACGGTCAGACCACATGTTAATTTTCTTTAAAGCCGTATGCATTTTTGGTAACACTTAAGATGATCTCAGACAACTATGACTGCTCGTTTGATAAGTTCAATTTCTTTCGGGCGATACCATCGACAAAACAGCGAAGGTAACCTTTAGTGTCAGGAGCACGAATAGCGTATATCAGCGGTGACCCCAGTGTTATCTGCAAATAGTGGTGAAGAGTCCGCGTGTTTCTTGAATCGGATATCTCTGATGTTCCTGGCCTAACCGAATTGGTGTGAATTTAAGACGCAATCGGTGTGATTTGCTACTGGTGATAGTTTTCTTAAACACGGAATCAGAGCTATGTTAACTAAATCGTGCCCGTGTCTCTTTGTCCTTTGAGTGAACAAGAGTAATCCACGGTGAGCCGCGTAAGCCAATGCAAAAGAGTAGATTCAAATTGATTGAAAAATATATATTTTCCAGCTTTTACCAATAAAAACATTGCTGAACCCAAAATGCACAGTATTTGTCCTAAAAAGGCACACTTTCAGTGACACGTTGCCAGTTAAGTACTTGGGCAATCATAATAAAAATATGATAGAGAATAAACGGCAACCATTGAATCAAAACCTCGATGAGGAGTGGAAAATCTTTAGTAGCTGAGCTTTTATTTTAATTCGTTCACAATGCTTTCTTTAGAAACTAGCAACCTAACTAGATGTGGAGTACCCGAGTTAAAAAGTGTTGGGGGTTTGGGGATATTCCAACTTGAACTTGCTACGTATAGCAGAGTAAAATATACTACAGGAGAGAGAGAGAGAGCGGGAGGGATCGACGCAGCAGTGGTCTGCCAACAGAAAGCATATTGTTGCACAACCGTTCACGTGTAAAAAAGAATTTTAACCCCGAAGTTCAATAACTGAAAGGGGAAGTGTTACTGCACTTGGAAATGCATTTAAGGGAGCTTTTAGGCAAAACAAAATCTTTCACAAGTAAGTCTGAGAAAAATGACTAGTTAGCAGTATAACCAATGACGTAAAACACAAGAATGATTGAACTTGGAATTTTTATGGGAAGTCCAAAAATGTCTTGTTATTTTGAAAAACGTACGTTCTGTATGATGCGTTCATTTAAGTTACGGCGAGGCACGTACACAACTGAAGTCTTTTTACCTTACCACTGTCGATCATTGGTGCATCCTAATTTGATTTCGATATGGATCTACGATAATACTGCAAGAAACAGTGAAGCTATGAGCTTTGGTATCGTCATCAGCATCACCAACGCCATCACCTTGTATTATTCAGAATACGTTTTGGAGTCAGCATACTACTGGAAACCAAAGTGAAAAGATGATTCGAAGATTTGAATAAGCAAAGAGGCAAATCGTACTCAGAGAATTTCATTATTAAAGTTAGTCTCGGTGACTGTTTTTATTACCAGGATGTCTGTTCCTTGCCATATTTATAATCCCTTTATGTATGGAACAAGAAACGCAAAAAACCTTGGATAGGTGTTTGAGTCCTAAGTCAATACTGACAAACCTGGACGAACCTACATATCAGCAACCGAAGTAAATTAGTCTGTGATTTTTGTTTGTTACACTACAAATAGATTTTTGTCACTAAATGATCTTTGTTGCTCTCTTGATCGTCGTCGCCTACTTCACTTTGCTTTCTGACAAAATCCCCAAGGATTTTTGTACCATTACACAGGTCCATATTAGTTCACTTCTTTTCATAGGTACTCATTATTCGTTTGTCTGAGTGTGTTCACTTGTCTTCGTCTAGTTAATGAATTAGTGGTAAAGATAATTCCCTCACGGTTCCCGTAATATTTTCACATTTATTCAAACTTACGGTAATATATTATTGTTTGCTGAAAGAATCTTCATTGTGTATCAGTTGCCTTGATAAGTGAACGATACAGATGGCCGATTTTTCATTCGGATGACACTCTTTATCTTGCTGTTTACCTTGTATTATTCCGGGTTTCGCACTCAAGCGTGAAAGCAGTGAAGCGGAATAGAACCGGCAGTAGGGCCAATTGGGCACGGAAAGTGCAGGTGGATTTTCCATTTCCTAGAATTCGGGCTCTTCTTCTACAAATTAATGTCCCATTTACCAAGACGTGTTTTACCTGTTGAGAATCTGCAAGCGTAACTGGATCAAGTGTTTCCATATTGATGGCTTTTCGCTTCTTTTTACTATCACGAACAAATAATTATTCTCATCGACCAGCGCTAGGACGGCAGTTGTCCCCTTGGTGTGTTCAATTTCCATTCCCTCCCTCACTAACGGAATATAAAATCTACTCTGAAACGGGTGGCTTAGTATTGCTCTATTTCTACCCCTCTTGCATCAATAACTCAGGAAGGTGGTTTTGCTGAGTCATTATAGCCCACATTTCAACCTTCTTTCTTTCTTTACGAGTGAAGAGTAATAACCTGAATTGTTCCATTGTCCTTGTTTTGTCAGAACACGAACATTCTCTCTCTCTCTCTCTCTCTCTCTCTCTCTCTCTCTCTCCCTCTCTCTCTTTCGCTCTCTCGCTCTGAACCTGAAACTGTTTGACCAACGAAAGAAAAGTCGCAATTGATCAGATTAATATAAAACAACCACCAGAACTTTTATTCGCACATGTACAAGAGAGAAAGAGAATAGAAAGTCAATCATACAGTGTATGTTATTTCTTGAAACGGAGCAGGGAAGATTGATGAAATTTGTTCAATTTAGTTCATTTGATCGCCTCGTCTCTTGTTGTTTCTTCAGGATATACCCGTAAGGCAAAATAAAAGCGCGGTAAAATGTACAGCCCTAGAATATATTTCATGATCTGTTTCAAATGTGTGCAAATCAGCATGGCCATAGATATGTTACTGTTGATCAAAGCGTTTCAAATGGACGCTCAGTATTGGTTTCTTTGTTGAACGGAGACCAACAGTTAAACGACGAACCGGATAGCATGTTGCCTCTTCAGGAGCACCGCTTATGCACCAATGTGTACGGCATATTACCCATTTTTTCCTACAGTTGAAATTAAATTACAATGAATAGCAGTATAAGTAACGGAACAAAGTATTTGGCAAATGATTCTCTCTTTCAATAGCTGAAGGAGATCTTGAGTTTTGAAGAGGTAAGATTTATACGTTTGGACTTATTTATAGGAAAACAGAAGAGACAGGGGGAAAGGAAAAGCCTGAAAGACAATTCAATGTTTGTCCACATCAGCCAGAATCCAACCGGTAACTCTTTCTCGATCGGGACTGATCCGAAGCTGGCCACCATTGATTTTGTGTGTCAAGTTGTTCTTGTATCGATCCACTGTTCAAATCAATACTGTAACGTTGATTCGACCACGTGTACGGTTGTCGGACTCGATCGTGTGCGTTGTACATCGGTTGAAATTGGTCAGGATTTGGATACGGATACGTGGCTGGTAGCAGTGATTCGCTACCAGGTCTTGCAATTGATTGATAACCGGTGATACTCACATCTGGTGGGTTGTGCAGTGATGAGACCGGCGGTGGTTGTAACATATCTGTATCAGAGTGCGTCACCGACTGTGATATTACCGGATTCAGTGCTTGCATCGGCGTGACAGTCAAGTTCCGACTTGTGCCCTCAGTCTGCATTGTCGATCTGTCGAGGCTTTTTGCTTCCAATAGGCTTGTTGTAGGCATATTAGGCCCGTCGCTTGACAGTTCTTCGGCGATCACTGTGTGATTCTCACATCCATCCGTAGGTTTTGCTCGGTGCAAGCATAAATCACTCAGTGCATCGCCTGGAAGGTGTACGCGAAACAGTGGAGAAATTACTGAATAGGTCTTCAGCAGTAAAATGTTTTATTTCATAGTGTTTCATACAATCGTAAAACAACGTCGAAAAACGCGATACAACGCTTATCTATTCGGAGCTTAATGCCAAGACTAAAGCTGGACAGACAAGATGATCCCAGTTCAGGCGGACAAATTTGTTGTTGCGTGTTAGACGGCTCAGAAACAATCGAACAAGTTGAGTCAACCAACATTAGCTTGTAGCATTCATCCATTCAACCGAAAAATTCATTAGTTAGTCGACTAGTTTTGTCATTCGTCAGGCAGGACCGCGAGTGATAAAAAACACGTCAAATAATATAGTCTGTATGGAAATAAAACCACTGAGGTTCAGTGGGAACTGTCTTTAGGCAGATGTTTTACTACCCATGCTGCAAACCCATTTTGAAGCCCACCCCGAACTCGTTAGATAATCTCTGGCAATGTTCTTTGATAGGAATAAAACAACTCTACCGTGTTTTCATGACTGTCCAATGGTGGCCTACTTATCCGCCGTGGTCAACTGTAATGATGTGCAAATAATGCAGTCGGTGACGTAAAACACGGGCGAATGTGATTTTGATCATTTCATTTATCATCGTGTAGGTTATGATCATAGAAGTAGGCGCTTTTTCTCTAATGTCTTTCTGGAAAGCCTGGAAGAAACGATGGTTTCCCCCCGAACATCTCATGGTTCTCGAGGACTTGAATACGGACGAGAGTACGTTTACTTCTGAACTGTTAGCGAGATGATGAAAATGGACAGTGCGCAAATCTCCGTTACTATGCTCGTCAGTGGCTCACGTGAGAATAGCCGTGAGGATCTTCCCAGATCTACTATGTTGTGTCTCGAATACTACCAACCAATCCGTGGGGATGTAATAAACCCACGGAAAATTTTTCGAGAAGGCTGCAGTCCCCAACTGCTAATGGAGTTTACTATTCTCATAAAGGAACGGTTGTGGGACTATAACTTAACGCTACGGAAGCCTCACTCGACCAATTTTCTCCTGGGTTATCGTATTTCACGGAGAGTAACGAATGCACGGAACGCCGTACCGGTAGTGATAGCGATAATAATGGTTGTGCTGGAAGACGTGGTTCATGCAAAAATCGGAGGTAACAGGGAACTAGCTCTTCCTTTAGGCGGGAGTCAATAGCCTGGAGGCACAGAAACTTACACGGGATGCTCGGTCCTGCCTGCTGAAATGGCCGGCTGGCAGGGGAAAAGGGTAGAGCATCCAATCGAAGGACTCGAGTAAAAAGACCAACGTGAATTCCACAGGGAATCATGAGGAAGCACAAAATCTGTTGCCCACGGTAGACTACGAATTCCCATCCTAGTGGTTTGCTCCAATTCACATTATGCCTAACGTATGAAGTGGGAGAAAATTCCACATTCGTGAAGACCATCGAGGCAAAATGAACGGTAAGTTGACAGATTAGAATATACACGTCACAATAAGAGTGATGCTGTTTGACTTGCTATCTCAAGTGTCATTTCGTTCTTCAGCACATGAGAGACAACGCCTGACCGACGAGCGGTCACACTTGATAAATAACGTAAAATCACAGCATTTTGTTATCGTCTTTTTCGTTGGTAGCAAACCACATCAGTCCCTGGTCTCACAAACTTCTATAACATTGGAGGTAAATAGTACCACCCTACTGTCTGGCACACTACCATGCATGAACTAGTGAGTTCTGACGTGGTTCTTCACTCTGAGTGTCAGAGTCACGGCTGTTGTTCTTTCGAGACAGTGATGAGGTTCCTTTGTGGACGTCAGGGTATCCCGTCCACTGAATTCACGCATAAGCATGCTACTTAAACCCACCTAATCTTAGCAGACAACGCCCTGTTCATTCCCGCTCAAACGGATCAGCGTAGTTTGTACCCGCCTTACGCACGTGGAACATTTCACACTCTTTGGAAGCAAAATAATGTTGCTTTCCGGATTGTAATCTAACACGGCGCGCAAATGGTCCTCTGTTTGGAATGCCCAGCTGGTTTGCTCGTGCCCGTCAGCTTTTGGAATTGGGATGCAGTTGCGTCCAGCTTGAAATAATCAAAAAATAACATCAAGTATTTTGAACTGGAAACAAGAGCTGACTTCAAATTTCCAAGCTCCTATTTGAGTATTCCATAAGAAATAAAAACTACTTACACACACGTCAACTCAATTAGTAGGGGTTTGATTTATATATGGTAGGTGAATATTCATTTTAGCTTGCACGAACGGATTACTTAACTTTTCTAAAATCTGATTCATCATTCAGTGTTATACACGCAAATCGTTATTGGAAACCATGGAAGTATTGCTGCACTTCTTTTTCATGTTTGTTAGTGATCATTAGCAGCGCAACTACACCGGACCTCTCCCCCCCTCCCCCCTGGGATTCGAACCCGGGGTCAGCTAATGTGAGTCAGACATCTGAAGAACAAGCTTTTCGAAATGGCTCTCTAAGCTGCTTTGGAGGTGAACACTATGGGCTAACGAGCCTTTCGGTCACTGATAGTCTCACGACTGTACACTGTTTCTGTGATGGAATGAGCTTTGATACGGCGTGGTGAATCATCTTGTGTATAAATCATGTACATGCTCAATACAGTTATAACAACACACACCAAACCTTTGGAATGAGCTTCTTCTAACTCGGGAGATATATTTCGCGAACACAATTTAGACCGAAACAAGGAGTGGTTGGACAACGTAAATACCAAGGGATTTATATGACAACCAATAGTACACATGGGCACGTACGCACACACACACACACACATCCTCAAAGACACACACAATCCTGCATGCCGGAAAAAGTAGGTGCAATTTCGGAATGGGAATACAAACAACGATAAATAACAATAACAACAATACGAGCGTGTGTGTGTGACATGGAGAGATATGGCACGAAACTGACAGATGAGAACAACTTGTCGGACTAATTGATTCTAGGTACAAAGTGGGGGGGGGGGTTCCAGATAAACGTGAGTGAAATTGACTCAACTGTTTCGAGCTACTTTGCACACATAGACTGTAACAAACATGCGTACAATAATTGTTATGAAGTAGAAATTACGCGCGCACCAAGTGAATCTGCGTGAGATGAGTGCTAATCCATAGACCAACTTACTGTCGCTGAAATACCAAGGAGAGCACGTGAAAACTGACGTAAATAAATTGATTCGGCAGAGCAACTGACAGGAATAAACAAACTTGTGTACAACGTGTTTTGATGAACGTGATAAGTGCAAATTTGTCTGACCAAGGGGAAAACAAGACTACATTGCCTATTAACTCAGTCTTTCTGACTGCTTGTAACTTGCCAAATTTCGGATGATTTATTCTTTCATCGGAATTTCATCTAGATCGGACCGAAGAATCTTGTTCATGAAAAAGATTACACCACACAATTAAAGAAAAAGCTACAACAATGATGTATCGCTATTCGCAAAGACTCTAACTTATCCAACCACTGAATTTTGGAGCCGTGAGTCCCAGCAGAGAGAACCCACCACGCACTACCTGCCTTCAGAACGGCGGTGCTGATTATCCGTTTAGTGATGTCAAAGACAAATCAAGCTGGCCAGAAAACCTGTATCTGAAGAACATTATTCTGTGGTTAAATTATCACAGTTTCTAACCCGATTGGTAGACGCACTGGTTTCCAGTAGCTCATGAGAGTGAGAAACAGAAATCCCTAATAATAGGGATGAAAGGTCCACATGAATCACGTATTTGCTCTCGCAGAAATCCTCTTTTACCGTTTGGATATATAGGCCGGATAAAATGACACTTTAAGTCCCGTGTAGAACAATTTTTTTTCACTACTGAGGCACAATTTCATGCCACAGATCTACTAACCACGTTTCTCTGAGCGTGAATTTAATTCACGGCTTCTCTTTCCTGCCACACCTCGTCCAGCTTGATTTTGCAGCCTTCCTCCGATTGTGCAAAACATATGCTCAGATTGAGCACAAAGTGAACCCAAATGAATTTTCGTACAGAAAAATAACCTTTGCTTATTTCGTTCCGGTAAATATGACCTCGTCGCTCTGACAATTGCAAATTGAAAGAAAGTTTAAAAAGGTAGATATCCGTTTGATTACTAGAGTGCATACGGTGGAAGAAACATCAGGCTAATACGAAATTTTACATTTGTGTTTTTCACAGTAACATAATTAAGTTACAATATTAGGTTGCTTTGTCTCTTTTCCTTCTTCGAGTGTGTGAAATGACTACCTGTTATTGAAGGAGAAGCTACTTTGTATTGCCGGGAAAACCAGGAGTTCGGCCAAGCATGTGATATTTGAACGCATTTGAATGATACACTAAATAGCATTTGGCCATCGTCTTTAATTTTAGAGTGAACTTATTCAATTCAAAAGGAAGTGGTATCACAAACGCAACTCAATTTTGGGGCGGACTTCAAAAATCTTTCGACTCCTTCAATACAAGTGAACTAGTTCGGTTCCTTCAATCGTTTGAAACAGTTCGTCTGGGCCGAGAAAACCGATTTTAGTTCAATCATGGCTCTGCGGTGAATTTGTGAGGTCAAAAAGCAGACGACTGCGCCCAAATCAGGAAGTCTGATTGACTGCTTTGCTTACAGATAAAGCATTATAAAATGCTATGCAGTTTTTTCCTTTCTTATTATTACACGTTTGCCGATGAGTTTAGTGGAAGGAGAGTTTATCCCATAGCCCCATTGGCCCACTGCACTTTCAGAAATAACCGGTAAGCTGACCGTCAGACTTGGAGCAAAGACTCACTTACGTTTCCAATAGGTCAGGCATAGTAAAACAATGGAATGCTGTGGGACCTCTGACTTCCGACATGAAAACTAAACACCTTAATTCGCTGGACCATCAGTGGCTACTCTCTCTCTCTCTCTCGCTCGCTCTGTATATATATATATATATATATATATATATATATATATATATATATATATATATATATATCCGCGAGTGTGAAGTCGATTACATCCTCAAGATGATAACAACTAAACTGTTCATTTAAATGTCACAAAGGAAACATATGTCTAAAGCTATCTTCCAAATTGCAAATAACCCATAGGCATTGGGTTGCATGTCATCCATATGTTCTGTTTTTGAGTATTTATAAAACAAGAAATGACCTTTCACCCAGTCAGGTGTTATTTTAAACTTATCTCACTGTTTGGGGTTCTTTTTTACTCTCATCTCCAGCTCTTCCCAAAGACAAGCTAATCTACAACAGTAGCTCAATCTCTTGAGTGGGTTTTATGAAATATCTGCCAACAACCATGAACAACAACCCCCAACGCTCTTCACACATTCAGTCATGTATTGTGAAATTTGAACGCTAATCTTTTCACATTCACAAGCTCAAACAATTGTAGACCCCATGAACAATCTTGTGTGCTTTGTTTCCACTTTGCTTTGATATTCTCCCTAAGCATACACAGTCCCTCTGAAACCAGACTTCAAAATTCTACGTCGCCATGTATCGGCAATGAATGATATTTCCTAAATCCCTCACTCCGTGTCCCCTCGCGTACGAACGTTCATGAAAACGCGCCGGTCTCGAACTTGGCTCCCATCTTGACAGACAGAGGCAAAGTGATAGAGTAGTGCCTGGGTAGTGCTCCATTCCTGCTGCATAAATTCCGGCTTCTGTGAAAGATCAGGTTCTCCGAACGTTTTATCCCCTTTTTATATTTTCTGTGTAACTTGGAGGAAATTATAGTTTTCAAGAGAACATTTTTTTGACTGAAATCTACGCTCACTACCCTACAAAATTCTTATGGAAAGAAATACGAATTTGTAGCGCTAAATGTCTTTGAAGTGATTTTCTTTGAAAACTTGGTGGTCAAAGACGACCAACAGCATTTAGCCAAAACTCGTCGATACATGAAAAGCCACTGACCAAAGGGCATAAAATCGCTTTAAACCATAATACACTACTGAACGTTGGAAGAGAATGGAGTGAGTGGAAAATGTCGAAATACCACCGTCGAACTCGATCAACAAGAGACTCACATCCGGTCATCAAAAATATTCTTGAAAATAGGTTGGTCCGTTACTCACGCTGTAAGTTATAAATATGTTATAAATAATGGAATGTTGGTTCTCTCATTTCTTCTTCTTCCGTGCCAACAGATTTTGCTTGAATACAACATCTCTTGTTGCTAATTAAAACTAGTTAATTTTGAAATTGCAGAAAGTAGAGAATCATAAAAGACGATATTCTGAAGATGTAGTCGATTCTCGAAAGCACCAGCCAATCACGGGCTGCTATCATTCTTTTGTACCTCAGCGATAGAACTTGGATGACTGAGTCAAGGTGTTTTAAAATGGAGACACCACCACCTGTGCGGTGGTCACGTTGTCAATAATTTCTATTAAAGAGGTTTCTTATGTAAGATTAGATTATTTTCAGTTCCATTCTCATCGCTACGATTCATGTTTGCGTAATATGCAGTCGAAAAAGACGACAATTTGATAAGTAAGCACAGAGGTCTGGAGAACTTCTTGATTATCTACCTCGTTCGTTTTAGGGCGAAGAATAGTGATGCTAAAATTATTTTTCGAAAATGATGACACTTTGCCCAGCTGTGGTCACGTTTACTTTTCAACTGACAGGAGTTTATTTATGAAATAGTTATAAGTAGCCCAACCGTCGTAGACTCGAAGTTCCATAGTATCGATCAGTGACTGAATAGGGCTGTTCAGATGTAGCCATGCTGAATTTGAGAAACTTTCAAAACAGGAAAAAACTCCAAGATTCTTTTCAAGAAGGATCATTCATTCGCATCTGTCAGTAACGTGAATGTGTCAGTTCGAAAAGCAAGGATTACTTGTGTGTCATCAGCAGAGGAGATGTATTTCGTTTAGCCACAGCTCATATGCGTATAGTTTCCGCTGTGCCAGTTCCTAACTGCTTTGCCACAAGATGATGTACTTCTCAACACATAATGTTCAGCAATATTTCTCGAATTTAGTTGCTGGAGAACGAAATTCAAGCCAACATTAGACGGTGACAAATAAATCGTCAACAGTCTGGGACAGACACTTTCAGCATCTCCAACTGTCACCAGTGGGCGAAGCTAAATTGCATCTTGCGATCGTTTAGCCGAACTGAAGCAATCATTGGAAGAAAAACGGGAAAAGTGACTTGTTGAACTTAACCTTTCACGCGTATTTGACACAGTATTATTCTGTTGGCTGAAGGAATCCGTCAATAAATTTCTGCTACGCTATAGTCTCTACAAGGTTGACTGAGGTGACTATATGGGAGAAGATTCCGCCGGATATATTCACCATAAATGTTGAAAGATTACAATGAATATACGTGGTAGGAGATTAGATTTCTAGGTCGTATGATTCATCATACAGTATCAGCGGTGTAATCATTGGGTAGCTACTTCTTCCTTGTTAGGAATCGTCAGCAGTGCACATCTACTGAGTTCCGACCGAGACAACACTTTGCTTCCGTAGTTTTCACACGGTTCGAACGTTCACTCCACATGATGAATCATATTGTATGTATTTACAACACCTCCTGGTAGGAGTCCGGGTTGTGGCTTTGTAGAGATGTTCTGCAGTTGATGAGTTTTAACAAGCTGGAAGAAACATCTGTACTACGGTTCTTCGTTACCCCATTGCGATGCCCCGGTTGATACTGCACAAAGAATCATTAAATGAATGCTCTCAACGCGTCTTTTCATTTTCACTTTGAACAGTTCTATTTTCTCCGGCGTACTCCTTAGAATCAGATAATCTAACTGGAATTTCTACTCACATGTAGTGGAGCATATTAGGTTATTTTTATCGGCCACGGGAGCGGAAATATTATACTTGTCTATAGGAATTTAAAAAAAATCCGCCGATCACCTGGTGGACCTCGTAAATCCAAATAAAATTCACTCCGTTTGCTTATGTAAGAAACGAGTTTTATGTCATTTACGTATCAAAATTTTGATGACGTTTTTTTTCAAAGACCGCCAGTTAACTTGTTGGGTATATCAGAGCATATATATATATATATATATATATATATATATATATATATATATATATACTCTGGTATTTACGAAGTCCTGATCTGAAACAAACAACGATGTCAGTCACCTTATGGAAACGGTTTCTTCTGCTCACTATCAACAATACCATGCAGATAGCGCACAGTACTATCACAACCGTTGTTTGCTTTTACCCATGAGCTTTTATGAGCTTAGATGACCGATTGTTTGCGCACTTGAATGTGAGGTTAAATATTACTACAATGAACGGCTAACGAAAACACACTTTGAGGTAATACATGTTTACGGCATTGATGCGGAACGAGTTCTGTTGAGTGTAGCAATGTGAAACCAACGTAGCGGAATATAAGGGAACGAGAATCTTGCTCAATTCGGGGTAGACGTGAAGAGCAGGCACCCGGGTTTACTCAATTTTGAGGGGGCTCTTTCGTGGCAATCGGATAAATTCCAAGTTTTGTGAACTAAAATAGCTCCAAGTGACATCGGCCCTTCAAGAAATTTCGGGTGTAACTCACTTCTTTTTCCACGTTTGCCATGATGATAACAATCCTCTGTTAATGGAGGTAATGAAGACTCATCGAGAAAGTGTAATTGAATACATTCGTCTCAACAACACAACCGTTTTAGGTAAGTTGATTACACAATTTATTGACTATCCTGCGGCAACCAACCAGTTCTTTTCACCTCGGAAACAATCAGCTTCGTTGCTTGTATTTTATTTCCATTCGTAAAATACAATACCGTACCTTTGAGATCGGATATGGTCATAAAGCCGCAGTCGCGCGAGTTTCTTTCCTACGGCTAACGATTCGTGGATCATTGGTAGCGCAACGCTCGTTGTCTGCCGTTTCTCTTAGTGTGTGCCCAACTCATGACTTGGATTCGTTGCTTCATTCATTATTCGTATCTTCTGGGAATTCCCTAGATAAGAAGAATACTGCGCAAGGGCAACTGAACCCTAGTGGTAGGCCCAACAGGTTTGGTCGGACGAGAAAGCGTAATGTGGTTTGAACCCTGGAGATATTGTCACACTAAATGTTTGACGAAAACACTGCAGTACTAAGTCAGACTTACGATTGCTTCCAATGCGCTGTTGTGTGATTTTGGTAGTATTGCCTTTATTGGTCACAATTCATGCTTCAGTTGTTTAGCGGATAGAATAAGTTCACTCGGGCAAGAACAACAAAATACTGAATGAGCTGAAATGTATGGATTGCAAGACAAATTGTCTTCTATGAGAAGATTCAGTCTGCGTGTTACACTTCGTTCGTTTGTTAGTTTACATTCATCCTCATTATACAAGTCATATGTAGTTAGTTATCTATTCAGATCAAATAAACTATTCGGTGATACACTCGTGACAACTTAATAGATTATTCTTATTCGTTATTTAGTTTATTTTTATTATTTATTATTGGTGACGTATTTTAGGACGGTGGAGGTGGCTTATTCGAGACTGCCAATTGGAGAAGGGGTTTGTCTGCCGTGGTAGGAATCAACTCTCGAACATAGAGGTCCAGGGTTAGCCGGGATGACCACGTGACGACCCGCGGATCAGTAATCGATCAAACCACAGTGTGGCTGCGTAGGCAATTAGAAGTCACAGCAATTTTTTCAGAAGCTATATTGGTCATAGGTAAGGAAATTAAATATAGTTAATTAGGTCTATTCTGCGGTATTTCTGGCCCGGTAGTTCATATGTCGCTCAGTGAGACTTAGAAAGAAGTACACTTTGAGACTTAGGTCAGATATTGATATTTTTAGTTCATATGCTTTGGAGATGACCCTGATTAGTGTCCTCATCTCAGAGTATCATCCAGAATTAGGGGGGACTGCTGATAATCATACCGGAATAAAAGAGGTATTCAACATAAAAACCAAGCATTGACAAATGTAAACGGTCAGGGCCAGGAAGTATTCTCTTTTGCAGTTTGGTCTTAGGTCGGAAATAAAGCCATGAAAACAATAAAATACCATTTAACTGGAAGCCGAGGAGAAAAGATGACATTTTCTGAATCTCCAGTAACATATACATAGAATACACTACGGTAGTATGGAACAATTAAAAGTAAAACACGTATCAGACAAATAATCAAAATTTCATCACTGGTTTGTCTTCATGTCAACTTGACTTTGTTAAGGCATAATCTTACGACTAGCATTCAATTATTGAATGGGCACAAAGTCGGTAGTTTTTTTTATAATGGACAAGCAGTTTCCAACTAAAATATTTACTTGGCTTCCCTAGTGAACTCATTGTTGTATCTTAAATATTGTGCATAAATAACAAACAGCAGCTAATTAGCCACCAGGCTAGTCTGAAGAGGTTAAATCATGACAAAACGGATCTGTCCAACTCTCGACTGCACACTTACTGACCGTAGCAGAGTGCACCTTCGTTTCGAGAAGCAAAAGGTTATTTACCAAGTTTAAAATATCCTTGTTTGTACACTGTTAACGCCGTAATTTTGGTAGTATTTGTCAGCTGCTTATCATTTCACAATTGTGTAAGTAATCATTCTTTTACAGTTGAAGCAATCCATGCAAATGGTGCCAAAACCATCAGGAAATTTGGAATTGATTAACGTGTTTGATAACGGGAGTTTTGCTGCCAAGGTAGACTTGCATTCAGAAGCAGCAATAAAGCACTTTGTTTTGTTCGGAGTATTGCTAGTATATCACCTGTCAGTTTTACGAAACACGTGAGCATAATTGAGTTAGCTGCGTGGGTGTACAGAACGGCATTAGCCAAGCGCTCGTAATGACGAACATCCGATGTGGCTGTCTCTATTCGGTTCTTGATGCTAGTGTTCTCTTCCCCTTCAAACAGCCTCGAGGAGACAGTGACTCTCTGGCAGAACAGTAGGCGTTATTGTCATATTCTAAACAGACGGACTAACAAATCAGTATGACAAGTGAATAATAATAAAGTACCTATATAAGTGCTTGTATTTTGTGCATCGATATGCCAAGCTATGCGCAGACATTTTATGATACCATTTACAAAGACTTTATTCCACTAAAACGTTCACCTTTTTTCAGCGAGTCCCTGAAGAATACAGTAGATGAAAATAAGAATTCGACTGAAACGGATAGCGTAATTCATTGCATCAATTAAACGAACATTAATCAGACAAAGGTTAAACATATATACGCCTGACTGTTCTGGGGGTATGGATGTACCGTGCCAAAGTGTGCGGTGCTTAATCTGCGATTACGTGGCCCTAGCCGCACTGTACTGAAGACGCTTGGCACCATTCCACATTGACCCACTAAGTTTGATGGCGATTGTGCGTGGACAATGATAATCTTCGTCTTCAACCATGGGTATATATAATCATCGTCTTGTCCGTTGTTGGTAGCACCTTGGAAGGGCTTTGCGAGCATGTAACCGCACAGCTTGTGTGCTCTGTACTTGGCTGGCAAAAGTGAAACCGCGGCATATCTTATGGGTAGTGCCGAAACCATCATCAGTTGGTACATCCTGTCATTCTAGATGAAACTCATGAAATGTGGGTTTCATCTAATAAGAGAGATCGAACAACATTACACAGAATAGTAACCTGTGCTGCAGACGTGTGCTACCGCTTTGAAATAACTTAAAAACTCCAAATTATTTTTCCTTGTTTTAAGTTCCCTTCCATCAAGATATATTTATTGTTATACTTTATCTTTTATTTGTGTAACTTTTTTACCTGGTGACTATCTCCACTGCAACACTTGTTTTCAAACGTCCAAGAACTAGCTTACATCTTCTGAAATCTTAAAAACTGTATTTAGACTAGAATAATGCTTTACTGCAGCTACAATAAAAGGATCAAAAAATATCATATGAACAGTTACTTTCTGTAGATTCCATATTTACTAATGAGAAGACATTGTCGCCGGTATTTTTCCGCAAATCATTTTAGTGCAGTCATTCTAGTAAAAGGTTTTTCACGAAGTAAGAAACTGAACAGCATAAAACTCTGTTCAGGATGCAATCTTTCGTACAGATCCTGCAACCATAAGGGACAAAAACCGAAATATGTCGAGTTAATGAGGTGTATTGTAGAAGCATCAGATATTTTGGAAGGTATTTATGTTGGAATATGGTAAATACATGAGAAATCGGTGAATAATCATTGCCTCCTAAGAACATCCTGATGACGGTGTTTGCCAGAAACCAATGGAACCAATAATACTTGAATTCATGTATATTTTATTCTCATAGTTGGGCTGCTTCTAAAGAGATGCAACGATACGAAGGTTTTTCCAGTGGGTAAACTATCGTTTCGTGCAAAATCAACAAGCCCCTATAGATGTAAAGATAAAAATATATAAGTATGTACACTGAGAAACACATGCTTTTAGTTCTATCCAGGAATCCTACGATGATTTTGTTCAGCTGCTCGAAAAGCAACAATAAGCAACAAAATTGGACCTCTAGTCTCAAAACAGAATGCGTAATTAGCACAAAAACAGTGCTTTTTGATTTGAACGACTTCGAGATTATGACAGACCGATAAACAGTTAATAAAATATCAGCACCAGCCCAAAAGTTAGAGGCCTGGAAACTTGCCACTTATGTAGGAATGTAAACTTTCGGTGGCCAACACCATATTTCAGTCTAGGCTGCAAAACGAACTGCCTAGCCGATCAATATTTCATTGATTGCTGGAAAATGTCAGTAACCAACATGATTTTGTTGTTTAATTTCTGTCACTGAAAATGTGGCTAGGCATCAAAATGACATAGTTTCATTTCTTCTTTCACCGGGTTTCTGTCTGCTTAATCATGGATAAACACAGTTGTCAAAAAAGTGAGTAATTCCTACCTTTCGGAATGCTGATAGGAGTGCAGCAAAATACAACAGACTGCGTTTACTGTTCTTGAAAATTCACAAACGGTAACCTCCGGCATGCAGCAAAACAAACCGAAAGCCTTGTTCCAGCACTGAGCTGTAGAAACTTGATCGCATTAATTCAAATCCGATCTTCTTGACTGGTGACATTAAAAAATCAATAACCCTGGGAAGTGTCTCTTTTTCACCCTTACTCACAACCGGCTGATTCAACGATCCCATCGGGCTTTTGCAATGTACTTTCATTTGACCAATTTGACAAGAAAACTTCCAAAACGAGGAAATCCACTCGTCAGTATAGACACTGTCTCGGGTTTGGTGCCGTAGGAAAAAGGCTTTTCTGTTATTCAGTTCGCACACAACACTGCATTTGTTAAATTCTGTTTGAACTGGATCAAGAGCTAATTAAAGCTGTTCTGTTCAACTAGGTTACTTCTACTGTACACCTCAGAAATATGTCCCACCCCCACACATACACCGGTGCTGCCAAAAATTCCTCGGAAGAATTATTCTCTTCGTACTGAAACCTATCTTTCTCCTTTGGCTTATGGGATATCCTAATACTGAGCTGGAATAATAATTTCCATGTGACCTAGCATTGTAAACCCTAGTTCTGTAGTGACCAGTGTGCATTTGAAAAGTCCTAATCCTGTTTATCATGATAAGTCTGCCTGACGGTTCAAAAGTACCAAAAGATCACGTGCCATTCATTTTTAGACGAAGAAGGTAGGATTTATTCCACTTGGTTTTCGTACCTAATGAACGAATGGGGTTCTTGGCAGCAGTTAATTTCCTGATAAGTAGATCATTTCTATGCGTAACAGAATAAAGTCAAAGCTTTGCGAACACATTCTGAGCCTTCGACATTAGCCCATAACTCAACAGCAAATTGGAACTTAGTGGTAGGCACACGGGGAAAATGAAAATGTCGACTAAATCGAAACGTATGACCTTAACATCAAGATCACACGAACCTCGCCCGCTAAAAGTCTCATTTGTTTTTACCATAGTGAGTAAGGGTGCATCCAGAACCCAGAGTTCTTAACTTTTATAATCCGGAGGTAGTTAAAATGGTAAGAACATCCGGGGCACGTCATTTTACGGCGAAAATTACGCGGAATATTTCAGTCAAAATTTGCCAGTTCTTCTCGCAGAGATTTTGTTTGCATTTTGATAAAGAAAGAACGCCCAAAAAGGAATCAATACATCCAGAAAGGTTTTCCGGTAAGTTCCCGTACGTCACCGCAACTAGTGATGAGACAAATTGACCTATATCATCTTTTGGACGGTCTAAATCCTGCATCATACGCCCATAAAAGTGGTCTCATGTTTCCATCGCGAAGAAATTCGCGTGAAATTGCTAATCCTTTTTGGATATCCTTTTACTTCGTAAGCTCCATGGTGAGACCCACAAGGCTCAGGTAAAATTGATTGAGGAAGAGAAATTCTCAAGGACATCATTTCGATGACTTCGAGTTCCCAAAATTCATCAGGCTGGTTGATACGGACACTAATGATCAATCTCGTTGGGGGCGTGCTTTCGACGACACCGAAGAACGCAGAATTCATCAGGCTTGAAAATGAATATTTTCAATTCTTCAGATCGGGTTTTCTGGGAAGACTACTTATCTGAAGTGCAATGCGTCAAGTTATACTTCACATGAAGAGGCATATCATAAAGCTACGTACCTGTTATTTGTTACGCCTTTTTAGAGTAGCAAAGCCACGGACATCATAGAGATATCATTTCGTAACTACCCCTTAACCGTCCTGATTCGATTGGGATTGAGAAGTTGTTTTCGATATTGGAGAAAATAGGTCATGTGGTGACTTTGAAGGCAACAATAGTGCACTTTGATCGAACACAGGGTAGATAATAGTACCATGAATTTGTGGACTTAATGCGTAAAAGCTGGAATAGGTCACTAAATGTTGAGACAAGTCAAAACATGTTACTGGAATAAAATGACCCCGGGTCAGATCACGCAATATGTGTAGAACTTCCGTTTCCAAACAACGGCCAAGGTTTGCATGCAATCAAATATTTTTAATTTTACTGCCTTTAGTTCACATTGTCTTTTGTTTGTGGAACGACAACGTGAATTAAACGTCCAATGTACAAAATTTATGGTTGCTTGTTAGTCACTGAAAGAAAAGGTAGAAGGGAGTACCACCTGTGCATCTACTAGTTAGGTGCAGCTAGGACAAAAAATTGTTTTTCTCAGGCTGTAAAGATTTACGTAGGAGATACATAACCTCAAATATCCCAGTTTCATCTAATTTCGGCAAAAATTAAATAATCCTGAATTTACTGATGACACCAGATATTTTTATCCAAGCTATAACAAGTAACAAAAAACTAATGTGCAAAGATTTCTCAATGGAGAATATCAGGTCACAGTGATACACCTCGTAACAAAGCATGTTTTCTAAGGCAGACACAGCTCTCATTGAACAGACCTCGTCTAATCGTTGTGTTTCGTTGTAATTTGCGTTGTTTCCAAGCTTTTTACTTTTGAATATGTTGTGTGTTTAAATCTAACCAAGAACAGGTAAACTAAATCTCGGCATTAAAAATAACACCATGGTGCGATTCATTTAATCGTCTTGGCAACAGACTCGTTAACCAAAGTTTGCAAGATAAAGCTCCCAGTTCTAAACTTTGCGGTCACCACTGTATGAAACAAAGTTGCTTCTGAGAAAAAAAAATTCACCGACTTCAAACTCCACACTATATGAAAAGTAATCATTGTGAAAAGTTTATTTTCAAACTTGTATTACTAATTTCTGGACATTTTGTGGCTCCGATTTCATGTCCTAAATAAAAACGGATGTCACGCTTTTCGTGTATGTGCTGAGCTAAACATGAATTGATCAATGTGAGAACGTTACATCTGGGCAACAAGAAAGAAACGGATTTCCAACCTAAATAACTCGAAAATAATTGCGCTCTAGGATTTCTGTAGCCGATTAGACCGGAAACTACTCGATTCTTTCATCCCAAGTCAAACAAAACTTGAAATATGCATCCAAGAATGAACTCTGATTCATTTTAGTGCTACTACCACTACTAAGAGTCTGAATGTGGTGTTCCGCAACAGTCGAACAAATCACCCGAAGTGAAGATGGTACGTTTGCATAATAATACCATGTACATCACCCTAGTCCTAATACCGGAAGTCAATTGATGACTTCCGTTGGTCCACCAGTGGAGGTGATGGAACACGCGTCGAGCAGTTCTGTACAAAAAAAACAAAAACGAAGTGTGAAATCAAATTTTATATCCATCCGTTCCACTGTGATATGTTTGCGTTTGTTCAGGAAACTACCGTATAAAGTTGTCCCTAAATGACACTTATGATTTAACTCCCAGTGAAGAAAAGTAGAACTCCCGTATCAATAACCTTTTTTCCGGCGGAAGAAAACGGAAGTGAATTAAAATCTTCGAATTCCGCTGAGTTAAAAGAACCTACAAGTTCAAATAAGAAAATCGTTACCTTATCAACGTATGATAATTTCAAACCCTTAAAAGGATCATCAAGACTTTTATCCGTTTCGAACCACGTGCTTCTTGAGATAGTCGGTGTTGAGTCTCACTGTACGATATTGTGTTTAACTGCGTTGCACTGAGTACTTATGTGAAGAAGAGCACAAATTTTGTGCACAAGACAACTCATGTGCTCCCTATTTCCGCTGATGAGTTCAAGAAAGATGATGTGGTACACACTGGAAGTCGTGACAAGTTCAGTTGCAACCCTTTGTTTGCTTGTAACCAAATGATTTGTGCCAGGATTAGAAGAGCTTCAGTACAGAGTCGAAAATTTATCGTCAATAAAAACACCGACTAGGAGTCAAAATAGATTATCCCAGTTTATGTTTTTTTCCAATTTTCTGGTATTTGTTACACCAGTGACAGCGAATTCAATATAATGACAAATCACATTACCTATGAATTACGGAGCTAACAAATCATTAACAAAATGACTTAGTTATTTCTCTAGGCGCTTTACGCGTATTACACAATTTCTGTAAAATTGCAGCCAAAGACTTATGGATTTATTCAAGTTTTCGCAGGCATTAGAGACATCCGGTTGATAGCCTTGTGTTCTAATGACATAGGTACATATCTGTTCACTGCAAATTAGCGGTTTCTTTTGGGGATTTCAACTAGTTATCCATGACCAAATTACCAGTATTTCTTTCGGTTCTGTTCGAATGCTGTAAAGCATTCCGTTAGGAAGAAAGTAGATAAAAAACCGGAAGTCGTTTACTGCACGTTACTTTCGTACCTGTGATGTGAATCCGTTGAACTGTAGATCAAAAAGCGTTTCCCACGGTACTAAATTGTTTCCAATGAGATTTTCGTATGTACTAGTATTTAGTTAACTCAGTAATATGAGGCAAGTGAAGGCCACCAGAATGCTGTTTTGTGCTTTTTAAATTTAGATTAGGGCCGATCTGGAAGTAATTTTCGCTTCCCAAAGTAGAAACTTGCTGAATGTCGTTTTCCAAAAATTAATTCATATTCTTTCAAACAACTGCTGAAGTTTAGAGATTAATAAATGAACGGTTTTGGTCAAACAAAATCGTTCGAACAAGTGCTAATCCAAATGGAGCAAGGCGCCAAAACAGCTACTTTACTTGAAGTTTTCCCACAGACGTATCAGTATAAACACGGAAAACTGAGAATAATGTCCAATAGTGATATGTAAGTTATTGCGAACTTCCTCGGCAAACATATGGGACCTATATATATCAAGCCAGTTTATCCACCGATCTGCACGTGACTGCTCTTTGCGGGGGTAAGCATTGCTTTCGAATTACGGGCAAGTTCAAATTTCCTGATGTAGCTTAGGTAACAAGCAAAAGACCACGACGTGGCGTAAGAAAGAAAGTCAGGGCAGAAACTGCCTTAAAAGCCGTCGGTTATCACGTGATCGATCAGTGTAAGTGAGAGTGCTTTGGCAGAACTTAGGATCTTGTCAACGATTCATTCATTATCGATCTGGCTTCGTCGTCTCTGTGATTGTTCGTAATAGTTTGAACATCCTGTAGATTTTAATACACACAAAATCTGATATCGAAGATATCGAGTTTATGAAAATTGGGCAAATTCGAAATCGAACCCTCGCGGAGAAAGTGGACCTAAAAGGACCTACGAACTTTTGAGAGTCTAAGTTGGTCGAAAGTTTTTATGAATATTGCTATAAAAAATCAGTAATCTGGCCTCGAATGTCACGATTCTTGCCATGTTTATACCAAAAACATTGTGACAAATAACTGAAAAGCAAAAAGGCAAAAAAAATAATGACCTCAAACTGTGTAGTTTAAATGACATGGTTCAATTTGCTCCTAAGCTATATGAAATAGTGATGGAACCCATACTCTAAACTGTTCATATAGAACTATTCATTCCCCCGCAATTGTTTGAAGACTTTGTGGTTGCTTGATCCGGATTGTTGATTGACTTATTCAGTCAACTAACTGAAAAGTGCAGAATAATTAATCAAGCATCATTTCCCTGTTGGGAAGCAAAACACAAATTCTGAACTACTACATAGCAACGGAAATATGCAGCTCACTTCCCACTACAAAACCGAGGACAATGATCTTGGTTTCAGACCAATATATGATCAACTAAAGTTTTTTGGAAGTTTTCAGTCTACGCGCTGGATAATTGAACCGAAGACCTTGCAGTGCTTTTTCACCTCTCTCTCCTCCTCGGTCTTCGTTGGAGCGTCAGATGAATATTCGCCCTGAACAGACGGGTGGATTTTCTCAAAGACCGAAACAAAAGTTGGGCGGGAATTTTCAAAAAATCTTCCCATGAATTATTGAACAACGTGTGCGAAAATGTGTAGCGAACTGTTTTACACGTGAAATTAGCTTGTGTACAAGACGTGTTCTTTCATCGATCCAGACAAAGGTGAACATATCCCAAAAATGTGACATCACGTTGCGTGACCAAGGATTAATTTGATCATGCAATTGTTCCCATACACATACTTCACAAACCACGTCGTATTTTGTACAAGGATTTCATCAAGTCTTGTAAAACGCTTTTGTTCTGCATGCACTGTCTGCCAATTTGGCAATTACCTCTCCCAAAAAGTTGTACTTTCGTGTTTTATAACTTGAAAACATTCCAAGCGATTCTGAAATAAAATGGCTTGTAGGCTGCCGACTTGCTTTACGCGTCATTAAAGGAACCTGTCTGCCAGTCATTTTTGTAATTGAATATGAAAAGCGTGGTGTATTTTCAGCATTGCCAGATTACCGGTTAATTTGACCAAACGCAAAACGTCCATCAATTAGGAGACCTCTTTAGCTCTGGGGTAAATCGATAGAAAAATCATTCTTCCGGGAAGCAAATGAAAGTCCGAATTGGACGCCAACTTTCACTGGTAGAAAGCAGATTATTTCAGAGTGGAAATAAAATAGTACCCAGTCATTCCTTACGTATCCATTATAATACTGAAAGCCGAATTTCATGCCTGAGTTTAGATTTACTAAGAAGTCGTTGATCTCATTTGGGGGTATTCTGATTAACTCGTCTTCACAACAGTATTATGGAGAATCAACCTCACTCTGGGCCAGGCTGTAACAGACACGGATATTCGAAAGGAGTAGAAAGTGTAATATGACGTTATATGAGTGGTCCACTTGAACTTCGGAAATAGAACGCAGTCAGAGCCACGTAACTGGTAGTGGTCAGACGCTCATCATCGTACAATTCACACCTTGTTGTCTCCAGTCCCGTTCATGTCACATCCAGTCACGTTTTCCCATCCAGAAGCTTTCGAGTGGCCGTGGTCCCCTCCCATAAATATAGTGCATTGCCGTATCATGGAGGAAGATAATTGAAGATTATTATGATAGGTTTCACTTGCTTCCACATTAAAAGAAAAACAACTTTCGACGAGGTCAATCAATTTGCCCACGTATTGATTGCTGTCGGAACCAACAAACTAGAAAAACCTTTCAGACCGGTCATTTGTACTCGTTATCTCCGGTGTGTGTTCACATCATTTCTATTATTCATTCAGTATCGAGTACGCTCTTGTCATCTCTACGGGGCGTACAGCCACGTCCATCAGCATTGATTATTCCCCGGTCAAATCAGTGGAAAATGGTTTTATTGGACCTTTTTAAAAGAAACACTAGGATATAAACAGAAAACTTCTCAGGAAATCGCTAAATGAAGATCAAGTGTTATAGTTAAAAATAAACGGTTTGTTGCATGAATAAGTTAAATAAACAATAACTCCACAACAGATACTTGTCAAAAGATACAGTTGCCGCCTAGCCAACACAAATCCAATAATAAATACAATCAACCGCATTTCCTGGAATTATTCATGGAAAATTTACAATTTGATTGATTTGTTACGGAAAAATGATTTCACTCAAAATAACTTTAGGCTAGGGAGTTAACTCTCGCGGTTTGAGAATACAATATGAGGTGAGTTTTTGGGGAACATTGACATCAAAATCAGTTTGATGATCCCAGTTTTAAAAAGAGAACGGATTCGGGTGTATGGAAAGATAGAAAGAGAAAGTGTTGCATAAATTAGCAGTCCCCGAGATAGGAAGAAGATTGAAAGGTTGAAATCCGACACTTGAAGTATCGGATCAAAATTTAACTAGGTGGGGAAATAATTGTGATTGAGAGGTATCGAAAGAACGTTTTGGAGGTACTGAAGTGAACGCACATTTTGATGCCCCAAATGGAGATCTGCCTAACGTCAGAAGTGAGCGGCATAACAAGAGCACAAAGGCGGCAATTGATGTTGACGTCTGGACGGTGGGAGTTGGAGTGAGAGAGGAAGTTGCGTAGAGTGGTACCTTCACCAGAGGCCGGTTTGGGGTTGGTAGTAATGGACAAAAAATCACTTATGAGAAACAGAAAGAGGATGGGTGAAAGAATTGGACATTGAAGAACCCCAGTATTCGTGGGCAAACGTTGTGATTGCACCCTATCGACTCGTACGATGATGTTCCTTGTATTGAGGAAATCTGACGTTAAAAACAGCGAACGAAAGAGGCCCAAAAGTGAACATTTCAAATAGGATAACATGGTGTCAAACGGACGAAAGCCTTCTATATGTTCATTAGGACCAACTGATTATCGAGCGATGCTGACCAGTGAGTGCTAGACAAGAACCGGAAGGTGACTGGCGGGTCGATGGGGCAGTAGTCAATACTAGTGACCATTCAGAAGTCCTCTGTGTTCAAGGAGATTTCGAGATAAGGTAAAGAGTATGCTCTCTATACCTTCTGAAGTGATCGAAGTTGAATAAATGGGACAGCATTTGTTAGATTCGGAGAAATCTTCACATTTTGAAATAGGGAATGTCACAGATTATTTCCGTGGAGTAAAACAAGCTTCATATTGGAGAGAAAAGCGAAGAAGACGGCGTGAAATGGAGCCATCTCTGGGCATAAATTTTCAGGGCTGTGGGTAAAATACCGTCCAAACCAGGTTATTTATTTTGGTCAAGCAACTGTGGAGTCTGACAGAAATTTCTGTTTGTGATAAGAGGGAAAATGGATGGAGAAAGGCTAAAGGGAATAATGGACCTAGAGGTTAAAATACTAGACTGCCAGAGGAGTTACAAATGAGTGCGGGTATGTTAGGTACAAGCATTTTGAGAAACATCTTTGATAAAGAACAAAATTGTTCAGTTACCAGGTGGACATGAAACGGTCCTTGATTGGCTGATAATGAGCCTACTAGACCGGTTTTCAGCACGAAGAAACATTTTCGCAGACTCTTGATCGATGATCTTTGCTTTTAGGTCTCAGACGTTTCAATATCATTCAAGGTGACATCATGCACCGGTGACAAATTCATTGATTTGAAATATAGAGACCACCAAAACTCCAAACTGAAAACCTTTATGATCTCTTTTCCCAACTTTCAAAGGGCATTAAATAAATCGTCGAATCATAAAATCTGGTTTAAAATTAATCATTATTATTTTTTAAACTACTTTTGTGGTAGTGTATGTATGCTATTCATTGGGTAGGTAGCCCGTTCCCTGAAAACAGTTATGAACCTCGGAGTAGCAAAGCATGCGACTATGTCAAACGAACTGAACGCAACGAGATGAAGCACGACGCACGAACCGTGTGATTGCATCCTCCGACCAAAATAAAAAAGTGTTTTAAATTGGACTGGATAACACTGATACGAAAGAGCGATTTCGTTATCGTTGGATAATTTTGGTGTTGTCAAAACACAGTTTATAATAAATGAACCTTTGTCCGGTACATCAGATAAATCGTGGCATTTCACTTTGTTCACCTGGAGTAGTAAATAGATTGGTACAGGGCGCACCAGAGAATTCTAATTTAATTGTCTGAATACTATTCCGTTGATGACAGTATTTCAAAAGTGAGCACTTTTTCATCTTCATCATCACCTTATTATTATTATTATTATCATTATTATTATTATTATTATTATTATTATTAATTTTATTATTATCAATAAACTGAAATCAAAATGTGATCTCAGCTTTTCTTTTCAGGTGCGACTCTATTGATTTTCTCAGTATAGAGACGATCTCTTTATTATCTTAGGCATTTCTGTTGGCAAGTTATGTCCGGCAAATCCATAATATGATTCATCTGAAGTCATTTACAATCTCCAAGCATTATTATTTTTTAATAACTTACGAGCCGTAGCTCATCTTCGGTGAATTCATGTTCTGTCCGGTGTTCTTCGTTGAGTTTGTCAAAAAAGTGAGATGATTAGTTTGTGTGTTGATACGTATGTATGGTTCACTTGAAAATTAAAAAAGTATTATGGTTTGAAAATTCAACATCGAAAGGGATTTGGACTATGTCCTGATTATTTTCGTTGATTCGACCTTTTCTGATTGTGTCTTCTAGTCACACGTGTGTGTGAGCCAACACTGATTCTAGGATAGAATCGATGTTAGTTACCAAACAGGATGCTGCCTGTGGTCGTCGAGTTGTGTAGAGCTTTTGCTCACCACATCCAAGGTCAGAGGTTGGAATCCCACCACCACGGGTTAGTTTGGTGGTAGACAGCAGTGCACTGTGCTCCGGCCCGTTACTACACCTGGCCTATTGATACCTTAGGCGGTTCTCCGCTGCACATCTCAGTGTCTGGCTGCCGGTTATCCTGAAAAGTGAAGTGAGTCTTTAAGGCTGTAGGGAATACCTATTTGATTCCACTCATGCGGTAGCATACAATGAAAGAAAACTCAACAGAGTAACCGGCAAGGGTCGAATTGCAGCATTTTTCAAAACACAGTACACCCATCTACACAAAAGTCATTTGTTTCTTTTCCGATGGTCTATCAGGTGTGAACATTCACGAACATAATATAGGTGTAACTGTATTGATCGGATCATGAAATTTCCGAAAAAGGAGTTTGTTCGACCCTTCCTCGCTCTTAAAGCAACAACGAATATCTTTTCTCGGATAAATGTGAGTCAATTTTATCCTATGCAATGACCAGTTCAGTTTCATGTTTGGTTCAAGAACAGATCAACCAGAAACCAGAGACAAATACTTGTTCCCTCAGGAATATTTTACATGCCAAGATTTGCAATTTTATATTTCTAAACTGGATCAAAAGGATGAAATTAATCCAATTTCGTTGATCTACAGTAATTTTAGACGGAATAGTGCGCTGTCCGAGGTGGATAAGTTAAGTTACCTTGAAAGTCACTTTGAGAATCCGGTGTTATCAATGGTGAAAAACTACAAAAAAAGAAAGTCAACGTTTATTTTGGCTTTTTCTATTACAGACAAACAAATTATGGTTCTGCTACAATTATTTCTTTTTGACTGTGACTACTTTTTGTGTGTATTTTTTAGGAAAAATATCATACCTGATGATGTCTCCATTGGCTTTCATGAAAATCTGAGGCTGGGTAGTCTAACTGTCGTCTAGGATAAATCTGTTGGGGAAGAGAATTAAGCGCACCGTAACTGAACAATGTTCGTTTTGACGAGGTTAGTGGCTTCCCAAAATCGAAGATTACTTTATCCCACCTAAGATGGCAGAGTTAAATTTCTATCACCTTCCACAGCTAGTTACTCCTTTATTGATATTTTTCAGAGTCTTCTCTAAATAGATACACCAACTATAAGAGTGTTCACCGAATATGCCTCACTGTGACAAAACGTTATGGACAGGGATTCACGATATTCAATGCACGTGATCAAATTGTTAATTAAAGCGGTGTCAGAATAGCCGTTTGCATCATCCCCAGATGTGTATCGTAATATTTACCTGTGAGAAATGAATGGAATAGAATTCATAAAAATTCTTTTTAAAAATGTTTTTCAAGCACGAGATCAGAAGTATCCCATGGAAATGATCTAGTGTTGACCATATCTTGACTTGCGAGACGGCCAGCAATGAAGCATGCGGTAACTGGTGATCTTACCATGAACGTGGTGAACTCTACGCTCAAAGCCTGTACAAGACACCACCACGCCTGACATGCTGATAAGTTATTAACCGAAATATGAAACTGGCACCGACCATTATTGAGCAATTTGACATGCGGATGGATGCTATTTCCTTTTCGTAGAATTTTCCGTCTTTTCATGTATTTTTCGTGGGAAGCACAATACATAGGGAAACTTTTTCTTCAACAAAATTAGCTTAGACTATTTTATAAATTTCTGCAAGGACAGACACCGCGGGTTTTTTGTCCGACAAAAAGGTTGCAAAGAGAGTCAGTCGATCGCCCTTACGGGAATACATTAATTTTAAGAGAGACCTGGCCATTCCCGGGAGTGAACGGACTCCACGGCGCAATAACTAGTGTAAAACCTCTGATGCACTTGAAGTTGTTGTTGAAAACCATTTCAAAAATGTACTCGTCAGCTTCATAATTCAACGGGAAATAAAAGTCTATTTCTCATTTCAACCCATTTTGAGCAAGGCGGCTTTGTCATGCGCACTTTTCCCAGTTATTCCACCAATAATGACATTCATTCACAAGTACTTTTGGGCCTGATGACTACTGGCTATTCAGCCGAACAACAGCTGCAGCCTGGACGTTTCACATTCACACAAAAAGAATTAGTTTCTATGGAAGCTTTGCAAAACCCCTTAGGGCGCCAACAGCTCTTGCTAAATCCACGAATCGCATGAGTGCATTCACCACTCGAACACGTTGCTCATTTCACACACAGACATACCCTTTGAACCAGTCGTTATAACAGTATCACTTAACAATATTTTTGAAAATCAGAAAACTAAGTAAAAATGGAAGGACAGTTGTGGTAGTTTTATTTTGGTTTTTGAACTCATCTAGTTGGAATACAATAGGCTGCTCGAGTGTGACAAATGACACTGTGCCATGGCCCTTTCCAGCCTTACCGTCCCAAAACAATTACCCGTACTTAAACATGTCGCTGAGCGTTGAAGATCGGCTGATTTGATGAACCAGTCCACAGAGCAAATGGTTCGAAGCTAGTAAGGATGGGTAGCAAAGGGTAAGTTTATCTATTGTGGCACCGTCACAACGTGGAAGATAGCCACCATATTCCATGTAGCAGTGAAGACTAGAAAAGTTCGTATTTACCAACCCGTCAAATGCCGATATCATTCTTCAGAACATGATAGCTTCATGATGAAGAAGCTAGCTTCTGGCTGGTTTTCGAACGCTCTGTTTGGATGTCTTCCACACTACGGTCGGCAGCTTACGTCATCTCAATGATCAACTCTAAACATATTTTTACAGAACAAAAGCACGGTTTCCCCAAAGACTGCTTTGTTTTCAGGATATTAATACAGGTTTTAACAACCACCGAAACAAAAGAAGTCGGAACTTATAACTTATCACTTGGTAAGGTTAGACTTTTAAAATAGTTCATAGAATAATTTGTGACTTGATTGAACAAAGTTTGTCTTTCTCGCCATCCCGACCACCTGATACACTGTAGTCGTGACCACTGGAAACACCTGGCAACACGGGCAGTGCACTATGCAAAACACAACAAAATTCATGTACGCCAAGTGTACGCCTTTAAAATAGTTTATTCTTTTAGCAGTCCAATCCTTGAGGCTAAGCAGATCCCAATATCTAAAGCAGCCATTTGTCTGTGCAACACTAAATTTAACTCGAGCCACCTTAGTGTCTTGGTTCATGGAAAAAAACCATGAAAAGGCGATCGGTATTAATTTGATTGCATAATAAAATTTGGCCTTGTTCAAGTCATTCCCGGTTTCTTTATGGATCACTGAAATTGAGCTCGTGACAAAACCGTACCTTCGTGGTTCGCTTGTTCGTGAGTGAAGCGGAAAGATTATTTCCCACAACAACTTTAAAGTGAACCGAAAAGAAAGATCTGGATGAACCTCAGCAAAACATGAGGTACTAACAAATCAGTTGTGATAACTAACGCGCAGTACAAAAATTCACTAGGTGTAGTGTAACTTTAGCACCAAAGCCGCATAATCAGTCACACCATGAGTGTGCCCCGTGTCCCCAAAGCAGCTCAGTAGTCCCGTTAGTATGTTATCAAAAGATTAAATATGAACTATAATTAGCCTATTCGATAACACTAGAAGGGAACATTTTCACGGCAGAAATAAGTGGGTGTGATTGCTGTTTACGCCATAATTGTGTTGTCTTCATTTAACCGTGATTTCACGAAACGTTAGTAATTACATTACGTGCTTTTGTGTACAAACAGGTCATTCACACACACACACACACACACACATACACACACACACACACACACTGGTTGTTAACTGACGGAAACATGTGCGTGTGTGGGTCAGTACTGCCTTAAGGGACAGCAGAGATTGATGAAACGGTTGTTTTACTCAAAACCATAAGGTCATCAGATGACAAGAAATCTGCCTAGCCTTTTCCGTACACGACAATTTTCTGATAAGGAAGTGATTGTGATGAAAATGAAGCTTGTTGCTCGCCGATCTTTGTTCTCGTTTCAAGAAAACAAAAGAGGTTGAGGTAATAGATCTTAACGAATGCGCAGCCTCTCTGAGGATAATTTATTCGTAGAATCGGATAAAAGCAACCGGTAACGAAGTGCTTAACATTACTGTTGATGTGGATAGGATTTTTATAGTTATACTGAAACTTTCTTTTCGTCCAAGAACACGAAATTGCATTCTGGAGCCGATAAATAACCGGGTAGAAAGAAAAGCTAGAGCATGATTTGCCATCTTTCCGGAACGATGGAAGTACAGGTGTCTTTTTCTTCACGGGGCGGAAATGCAGAATAGTACGTCGTGCTGGACATGCACTGTAACTATTTAAATCAGTTATTTTCTCTCAACAGTCGTTTAGGTAAAAAAACACAATGAGAAGCATGTACTGAAGAAAAATTCGTAGAATTACCGCTAAAATATCTTGACTTTCACTGGTTGAATCAGTATATGAATAAAACAAACAGCTCATCAATCTCCCACCAGGTTCGTGCACACATATTATCGTGTGATACAATTCATCTCACTCACTGATGGTGCTCAGACCATTTATGCTTGTTTTCAATACAGCTACGGTAAGATGGCAATATTTCTGTCATTCTCGTTGCTTCGTTTCTCTTCGTTTCCATTTGGCTTGTTCTTAAGTTCATGTGTTATTCATTGCAGCTGAAGAACAACCAACTAACGGTCAATCCAGCCAGCAATAAGTTCTGCTCATTTTGAGAACCAAAGATCCTGAACTTCAGAGCCTACAGCAGCCCGCAAAAAACGATGACTAACAAACAGATCCACGGGGACAAGAACTGATATAAAACGCCCACACAAAAAGGGGTTTTGATTTCAATAAATTTACTATCCTCTAACGACTCCGAAGTCTGATCTTGGGCTTACGAAAAACATTCTTTTGATATGCCTACCGTCATAGAGTGGTAATTTGTAGCTCCAGTCACTGTCGTCTCTTGGGAAGACAATGAATAATCCTTTCAAATTTATGGATTTCGAAGTCTTTATCTGCTTCGCTGTACCCGATGGTGGTCGAGCGGTGTACAGCGTTCGCATATCACACCGAATGTTAGAGGCGCGAGTCCTGCCACCGGTGGTTACTTCGGTGGTAGAAAATAATTCACTGTCGTCCGGCACGTGATCACACCTGACCTGTTGGGACTCTGAATGGTTCTCCACTCCAAATCTAAGGGGTAGATTACTAGCTATCCCTTACAGCATCGTGGGCCTTTGAGACTGTGGGGTGTACTTCTTTGATTACTTTCATGGGCAAGCATGTAAAAAGAGAAGTTTCTGTAACGAACACTTCCGGCTTTCTTCTTCCTACTTTTATCACAGTGAGTGGTAATCACGTGATGTGTGATCCCAAAGGAGACCTAGAAGTTAAGTAACCTTGATTTTAGTGTGCAGAAATTATTTTTAGCAGCACGTTTATAGAATCGTGATCTGATTTCAGGGTAGTTTTCAGAGCGAAATTTATCACCAAAAATGTTACATAGTTCAGAGCCCCCGGAGTCCACACTGAGTGATCAGCTTGTGAAAAATGAAAATCAAACGAATCGGAATTCACACAGTCTGGAAGCAACCTTGCATGAGTGACTTACGTGGCAATAGTAGTATACATGATCACAATGATCACAGCCAGCAGGAAACACACGCCCAGTGTAACGAAAATTATATTGAGCACTTTACGTAACCGAGGCATTTGCAAATCTTCCAGTTCTTCTGCATTCTCATCATCGTCACCCACCCGTTTATCCTCTAGCAATCGAATCAATTTGTCCAACTTGCTGTTACGTCGCGGTCGTCGAAATCTTCGTCGTTTCTTCTCCTTCTGCACCGTAGCTACTTCACTATCGACCAGGTTCATTGTCTCTGTTGGGTTTTCACCCACAATGGCAGTATTGGTCACGGCCACCGTTCCGTTCCCCGACTTCCCTTTCGCTCCCTTCGGTGTTGGACTTTTCGTATGGGCAGGAACGAAGTTGTACATGGACAAATCCAATACACCACCAGGCGATGCGAGTAAATAACTCGATTGTTGTGACTCTTCCTGTTTAGATCCTAACCGAGCAACGTTGTTTGCGATGCTGTCTTTGTTGCCGCTGTTGCCTGTGATACCGAGTCCACCGAGCGTGTGACCTGATGGCTGGTTTCCGTCATTAGTCGAGCCCATCTGACCGTAGGAATCTGTCATTCGTCCCAGTTCGTTGCTTCTGGATGGGCTAGTTACATGATTACTGGGAAGAGGGCCGCTTGTAGACTTTGGCGTGATGATCGGTGTATTCATTAAATGACCTTTGTATGAGGCCGGGATGAAAAACGCCGGAGCTTTACCAGCACTAGTTTGACCAAACTTTGTGGTCATAGTTTTGTCTGCTGAGTTAATCCTTGTGCTTCCTGTGTTAATAAGTCCACGTTTACGAATAGTGAATCTTCCCGGAAAGTTTCTTAGAGGGCTTATTCAGACTGTTGGGTGGAGGATCAGGAACTGTAACCATCTATCAACGGTCTTGGCAGTTGAGCACCTTGAAAACGAATCTGTTCTCAGTTTCCAGCGGCCGAACCAACAAACCGTACTTCAACCCCGCACGTGGTACGCCCACATTTGTGAACCAGTGCACGAATGCGAATGAGTGGGACTGCACTGGTTAACTCGTTTGCCCTTGTGTGTGTGTGTGTTTGTGTGTGTGTGTGTGTGTGTTGTTGCGTCTGCGTGCGATCAACTATCCTACTAATCTTGGACCAATCAGATTTACTCACTGAACCGAGGAGCGAATGAGAAACCAGTTGGCCGTTGGATCGATGCATCACAAGACCACAAGCAAAGGGTTGGTGGAATGTCATCATGAAATAAAGTGAAGTGAAGTTGTTTCGGCGGCCTCCTATCCATGCATCCTTTCATCATACGAAGAAATAAATTGTTGGGAAGAAAAATCCTCGCACTTCACACCGCTCCATCATAAGAACAACAAAACGTCTCCGTGGAAAAAAGGTTTAACAGTCTCAGATGAAAATCCTATTTGCCGACCATTTTCACCTATGCGTATATTTACGGTTCGTTCTACTATTACGTTCCTTTGAAGTTTGTCTAATACGAAAGGTCTAAAATTTTAAGTGCTATCGTCTCAAAAAAGAAACTAGGGTCTTCTGTGACAGAACACCAGAAACCGCTACTTGTTTACACTGGCTGTGGATTTCGTAGATCACATTGATGAAATCCACATGCTTCTGATCACTCAGTTCGGTGTTTAGGCTCCAAATTTTATCGTCGCTTAGGATTCAAATCATCACTGTCTGTGCTGCTAATGACACGATAATAACAGGCAGACTTTCCGTGATGTATTTTTGAGATCATTTTTCCCCACAAACACCTGTTTGCGTAAGCTATCATTTGATTCAGTATTTACTTGGAAGCTGAATGTTGTCTCAAAGAGAAGTCGTCATCAGATGCTTCAACTTTGGCTCAGTATTTCCAAGTAGAAGTGAGAAACACGCAGATTGCCCCGTGTGCATCCTGGAACCCTTTGTTCCATCATTACGAAATGCAAACTGTGATCAAGATTCACATTTCAATCGGGAAGAAGAAGGAACAGTTTGTTGCGAAAACAAAGGCGTAATCACATATGCAGGCACACGAGCACTTATCCGCGCATAGGCACAAAACAATGATCACAGCTTGTTTCCGCGATAGTATTGCATCGACCCCATGCCCATGTTTGCACAGTGCGCAGAGGTGTGTACGGATTCCCAAAACCTCCGAGTGCACATGTTTATGTAGTTAGACGTCTCATGGATAGGCAATGGTTCTTCCAGCACTAGGCAACCGGGTGGCCGTGAATACAATAACCAGAGTTCGACAAGATAGTATATGCGGCTGAAATCTGACAGCAAACATTTTCTGATTAGGTCACTTACATTTCCTTTTTTGCAACAGAGCGCTAAATACATTTTCATTGTAGGCATAGTGTCTGCTACAAAAATGATCCATTTCAATGAAGCATGCGTTTGCAAAGACGCACCGAGAAAGGTCCAGGATACGCAGTTTACTCGGTAGTCCTGACAGGCGTCAGCTTCAAGATTGCAATCAAAACGTCAAACTAAGCAAGCAGCGGTTGAAGTTCACTGTCGATCCCAACCACAAACAATGCCAATATTCCCGATCAGCGTGAACCTCGTTGTTGGTGTCTGACGAAACAGAAATTTACTTGGTATTTTCAGTAAAACCATAAAAAAGTAGCACGCAACGCAGCTTACAGATCATGATTTCTTGATGAGAAAAAACACCAATCTATCCCGATGACATATGCAGCTGTTTGGCTTTTAAGATTATGCCCAAATTTGGAAGAATACTTTCGATTTCTTGTTTCTTAGTAATCTGCTACAGTTCAATTAAGCTGGCTAGAATTTTGCTTGCACTCATGTTTCCTTTCAGTTAGCGAAATACGGGGCCACTGTTACCATCTGTCTTTCGTTCCCCAGTGATATCTGACCGCAGGCGGAACTGGGTAGCAGAGACGACGCACATCAGGGAGACGGGAATTTCCAACGCGTCGCCGATCAGTTGTCCGTTGGTTAGATAACTGTTTAATGGGATTACTTCATTATTAATAGTGGGTGCACTACTGAAAAAAAAACACCCCAATCACGTGAGAAGTTCTTCCCCCTGGAAGGTTGCGGTCAAAATTCGAATAAAAAACTAATTTTTTTGTTAGGAGCTTTAAGTGGTTTTTTCATATGATACTAAACAAAGGTTGACAACATAAGCTTGTCTATAACTGAATATATAGTTCACGTTAGCCCTGTCATATTCTTTGTGAAGTTAAAGTTGCGCGACTGAGGTTAACAGGATCACTTTGGCTGAGGTCTAAAAGACGAAATGTACTGGGCGATCAAATATGAGTATTTTTGGAGTGGTGAAAGTCCAATTTATGGCATGTGTTTTATGTCACGGCACCATATATACTTATCCAGCCAGAAGCAACTACTTTTTTGAAAGCTTCGGTTTTGTTTCTGTTCAAGTGAGAGAAGCAGAAGGAATAAAACCACAATTGGAAAGAAAAGCCGTATTATTTAGTGGTCCATTAACAATTCTGTGGTTGATGAGCGACTCATGAAAGAAACGTTTTCACTTTTTGGAATACATGACCTTGAAATCAAGTCGTGGGAACTGTAGTGAGGAGGCCTTTAGTAGCTGTTCTGGTGTTCTATTGATATAAGAGTGAGCCCTCGATGAGCTGCCTACTTAGGTTTATGCTCATGGAGATTTTTGCATTCTGCAGACCGAACACGAGCAGCCCCCGGCAGAGGAACACTGATCCTTGCGTACTACAAGTGCAGCCTGGAAAAAGTAAACAAAGCCCACTTGAATAATGCAGCTTGCAAGTTTTGATGACAAAGAATTATAAACGTACTCCATATTGATTAAGAGAGCCTATTTCCGCGTGAATTCCTACACCCCATCACGAATTAGGATAATGCGACTTGAATTGCTCAATCTTTTGGCCGATCACAAGGCCGCGTTATGTGCCCCATAATGGTGGTCACTAGTTGCAGCTGCGAATAAATTCCAATTTCAGCGTGATCTCTTTCGGATTTTGATTTACTTTCCGAGGTCTATAAAGAGGCTTGGGGATCACAAAAACGGTATCAGTGATAGGAAATCTAGAATGAAACTCGTTTCAGTAAGTTATATTCGTGGAAAGCATTACATTGGTGGACGTGAGACGGAATAGATCATGACCGGGGGTGGTCAAGTGGTTTAGAGCTTGTGATTTCCACTTTAGAGGCCAGAGATTCGAATCCCCGCCATCACCGGTTACTTTGTTGGTGGACAGTAATCCAGTGTCGTCTGACTCGTTACCAGGCTTGAGCTATTGCGACCTTATAGGACTGTGCGCTCCAGGTTTCAGGGTTTGTTTGCCGCTTATCCCCAGTCGTGCTATAAGATATACTGCTTCCAAAGCATTCACGTATAAGCAAGCAGTGGATAAAACCATCCAGGTCTCTGGAGCATTATTTACGACACTATGAACTAAAAAATTCATCTTTTTCAGTATCTCAAATTATGGTTTCTGCTGAGGGGATAACTTTACCGCCAGACACTGCGTTAGGCTATGCTTCCCGTAGGAATGCTAATCATATTGCCGAGAAAATGCTCATCAATTGGTTACATGATTTTACTTTAAAGAAATCGTGGAAATGTTTAGAAATTCATGCGTACCGGTTGCCCCATAAAAGCCCTGATTATAATAAGATGGCGGGTTTTTAAATGTCGGCGAAACAACCTGACATACACTTTTCAAATTGACATCAAAATGTGTGTCACCTTGTAACGTTTTATATCGAGGATATAAAAGTTCCAAAAAAATTCCCAGAACTTTAACTCGAATTAAAATAATGCTTGTAATTGATTAGACAAATTGTTATCCATTTTGTTACAATTGTACCTGATTAATTAGAGCCTCGGTATGATGGGGGTGAACTAGGCCTCTGAACCACCATACTCCGCTCACCTCATTCCCTATCTTCCTACTGAATCTGATTTGACGGATGTGTTTAGGACACTCAATTTCTCACGTTCCGAGATAGAATAATCTTTACAAAGTCAGTCAAAACAAAACTTCCGATTCCTTCCCTCTCAGAATGACATAAGCTAAAGTCCACTCAAGGTGAGGACCATTGCCGAGATGTATTCTAATCGTAAACTGCCCATTGGTCAAAGCCTAAAGTCTGTCCCAATTTCGAGTGCGTAATTCACGGCAATTGATCGGCCAAGAACAGAAAAAGTAAATCTAATTCACTG
Organism: Fasciola hepatica; assembly: GCA_948099385.1. NCBI lineage: Eukaryota > Metazoa > Platyhelminthes > Trematoda > Plagiorchiida > Fasciolidae > Fasciola > Fasciola hepatica. Next base: position 4,608,240 of record CANUEZ040000110.1, read on the forward strand.
CTCACGAATGAAAATGTTGTTCTTCGACCACATACCTGCTAGATAATGCGTACGTGTATCACGAATCAAAATAGGCCTGGATGCCAGTTTCCTAACGATGTAGTATTTTAAAGAAAACCATGTCCTGAACTTGACCGGTTCGAGAAAATCAGCTGTGTTTGCGCTTATTGCCGTTTAACTACTCAGTGTTATCTGTTGATCATTCAGATCTTTTTGGCAGAGAATAAGGTCAAGTCATGCTGAGTTTAATGTCTCAAATCTTCCCAAACAGAACTGAGGATAATGAGGTGACACTTTGTAATAAATCATTGTGGAACTAGCTTTGTACTTTTCCTCTAGCATTCCAGCTGTTATTGACAGAAGCCAGGAAGACTAACCTGGAAGACTTTAGTGCTTATAATCAACTCTTCTTTGTTTATGACCTTGACCTAGTGTGCACCAAAGTGCCCTCTCCAGCTCTCCGGGGTTAGTTCATTTTGTGATCATTTCTGTCTCACGTTTTAGCTCTTTCCCGTACACCGTACTCTCATTGAGATTTTGTTCTATTTTATATCCAACTGAATTCGTTTTTCGATTCGGGTTCACCTTTGAGGTTGTCTTCTGCAAAGACACATGTCGATACTTATTACATTTCTCAGATTATATTGCCGTAGAAAGTACCAGCTGTTATGTTTTGTCCTCCTCAGATTCCCATCTTTTCCAATTATGCCAGCAATGGGAAAATCTTAACCAGTGGGTCAGGCAGGTAATAACCTTCTAAAACTCAAAACTTACCAATTACCAAAGGTGAGTGGTGCTTTCTATCGCGTAAATGAAAACATACGTTACAGTCTGAACATCTGAACTGACCAGTAAGAGAAGGACTCCTGATATGAGGCATTCTAATGTTTCGGAGCTGAAATCAGTTTGCAGTGTACTGAGGATAAACGAAATGCCATACGATGTCATGCTTGAAGGTTTACTGTTCGGCAAATTAGCGCAGTCATATTTACCGGTGGCTAGTCGACTTTTCGGTTACCTTTCTAAAAATCAGTTTAAAGCTGGTATGTATTGGCTGATTATCATCGTTTCTGATATTGAACGCCTACATATTTTGACCTTAGCTATTTTAGTCAAACAGTTAACGAATAATCGGTTGGGAACTTCTGTTTTCAAGTTCGCATCTCGCCAGTTCTGCCGCCTATTATCTTCAACCATAAGCAACCCTCGTGGTCCGTGTTCTCCTGTGACGTACAATGCGGAATACTAAGGTCACCAATGACGGTCTTTCGCCCTGCGCGCTTAGCTTCAGTGACTAGTGCAGTGACAGTTATCTTTTGTGATACTTTCAGTGCACCATTAGTCTTCTAACTGATCAATCCTCAGGTGTACTTCACACCACCACGACCACAAAGAACCAGACGACAAATGATTGAATGGTCTCATGAAGCACCTTGTTGCAGTGATTCAGTGCTGCTCCATTGCCGAGAACTGCATCTCAGCTCTGTCGAAACCAATAACGCTTCAGTCGGTTTGAACTTAACAAGACTAGCAGCGCTAGACTGTTGTCTGACTCATTAACTTTTCGTTGTTCCGATTTTCACTTCATTTCATTTTTGTTATGAAATAACGGTACAATGGTGCACCATGGTGCTGCTACCAGTTGGAAGACTGATCGCGGGGACGGAGGTGGCAGCAGTATTCCGACCCGGTGATCCGCGGGGACCTTGTATGGTCTGTCATCCAAATGTCTCAGGATCATGGATGTCGGTTCTCTATATCATTGCGAAGGGGACTTGTATCGGAGTGAGAAGGAAGTATGCATGAGTGTGAATTATATCAAACACACACAGTAAAGTCAGGGATACAGTTGGCTGGTCAGTCGTGGGTGGTACTTGTTGGTGATTCTGCCATGATGAAAACGTGATTAAAGCTAACGCGTGCCCATAATTTTGTCCCTAACTTGTACACATCAGTCCTGTGAACTGTGTTGCCGTAAGATTAGTTTCATCCATAATGTAGTTCTACAGAGTGAGGTAAGTTACTAATAGATTGTTGAACAGGTGTCAGACTAACGGACCACGATACAATGAGACAAACAGTAAACTTCTTTATTTTTAATCACATACTGTTTCGTTTGAAGCATGCCTCAACAAAGATTGTTTTTTCAAGTACATTCTTCAACAATGTGAGGTTGGTCAGACGCAACCAAGATATTCTACCATAAGTGAGATGACCCCATCCGGTACATAAATCTCGGTAAATCACAGCGACTCAAAAGGGTTAGCTACTGGTTAACCACCGCTGAAACTTCCACAAATGTTAGCACTTTCATGCCACTGTAACCGATCAAATTCACTTGACAACACCCAAAGCTGCTCGGCTGCACATTGGTCCGCTAGCTTGCTTGTTCAACTTTTATCGACTCGTTGTAGGCAGACATTGTTGTGCCTTCACTTCCGGTGCTGATCGATCCCAGAAGAATTGCAAGTCCCGAAATTCCGTTATCATACTTTTAGTTTGTAGAACGCTCGCGCCTTTTCTTCTCTCTATTTGCTTCATTGGATAGATGAATCATTCGGTCGATCGATCAGTCAACGCACACAATTCCGCGCCTGAAGTAACTCAATGGAGAGAGTGAGACCGAAAGCGTTATTCTTCATGCATCATCTGGTTTGTTATCGTGTCCCGAGATCTGAACGAAAAAAGCTAGTTTTCTGCGTGAATTCATCCTCAAATTACCAATCTCTATAATCGCTTAAACTGCAAAATATTTTCCGTCTAAAGTGATAAATCAGGTAATAAAATGAACCCATTTGTACTGGGTGTTATAACAAAAATGGGTATGAAGAAGAGGCAAACGTCAGTGTTCGTCGTAATTTTTTGCGTCAAGCCTTTCGACGTTTGCTTTATTTTAATACTGGCCTTTATTTCATGAGGAATAACAACTTGTAATTTTATTCTATGCAACTGTTTCGAAAATCATCTGAATTTTCAGTTTTCCTTCTTGGTATTTTTGCCGTAGATTCCTACCACTAATTATTACGTGTTCTCACATATGATCAATAAATCAACTAGATTTAACCAAGCTCGTCTATCCAGCTAAGCGCAAATCAAATATTGGTTGTCCGTAATCATTATATTCCTGCCAGTCACTAAAACCCAGTTTCAACAAAGACACTTTCAATGAAATTTGTACCTCTTCTGAATAGATTGTTCTTTATGTTTTGACATATTGATATAAGCTATTCCTAGTTAGTTCTGGTGAAAACTCCATGGCAAGCTTCCCAACTCTGGTCTGATTGGCTCCGTTAGTAGCGTCTTCGTCAGACCACAATCAAGCATGTGAATTTGAGCTCTTCTTTTGCCGTTCCCACAATTTCTCAGCACAAAAGTGCAACAACAACAAAATTGTACAGTAAATTATTGTAGATAATGCAAAAACCGCTCATATTTTTCGCATCCAAAGGCTGCCGGCCGGAATCGACCGGATAACTTTTCTCTTACCGGGCGGATGCTGTACCAGCTAAGCCATCGGGATACTGTCAGTGGGTTTTTAATAATACGAGTGAATGTACGGTGGTGTGCAACCACGTTGGATGTGAAAAACACTGGCGGATTTCCCGTTTTACAGCAGATCCAGACTCCTCTTGCCAATTCATGAATGCATTCCGTGAGCATATTGCAATTTCAACTGAATCTCGTCCAACCGTGTGCTATTCGTCCCACTAGGAAGTGACCGTCGAGGCTAGTTCAGCAGCTGGAACACCGGTTGCGCATCCTAGGCCTATCACTTGAGTTGTTCTCACCCGAATGGCCACACTGCCATAGGGCATCAGCCCGGTAAGCGACAGGTCACCAGTTCGGTTCTGGCTGGTAGCTTTAGGCTTATGAATGAGGACCTACAAAATTTTCCTGACTCCTCGCCCCAACGATGAATTCTGCGAATCGACTATTATCTTTATTTGACCATGATTATTATTATTATTATTATTATTATTATTATTATTATTATTATTATTATTATTATTGTACCTATTATCAATTACATCAACGAGATTATTATACTTCCAACAGATGGATATCTTATTCCAGTGCGTTCTTCAGACTGTTGTGGTAGGTATAAAACATACCTATGATGCAATTCTTTCTGATTCATACTGAGTGGTAAGAGGTTTCCGCTGTTTACCGAGTGATTAGGTAAGCAGTGTTCACCGAGTCAAGTCACCGATGGAAGCCGAGGGCCCATCCCACAGCCGTCCCATAATTATTAGGAAACACCATCGGTGTCAGTGTACATCCACCCACATCCGAACCGAAACGGAAAACCAGTCCGTATAATAGTGAGTCAGTCACGTTACCATTAGGTTGTCCGGGGCTGCCTTTCAACAGTTGGCTTGGTATCTACGCTGTATGCAATACAAAAAGTTCATCCATTTGTTTCTGGTTTTGTCCTCAGAAGTTTCCTCGCCCACATGTTGATCGACTCGTGTGACGGATATATTCTTGGCAGCGGACTATTTTACACGAAGACAGATTCCTTTGGCTAGAACAGACCAAAATCCTGGGCATTTGCCGGAAAACTAACTGTTTGTTGGAGAATGTGACAAGGAATTTCGCATAATTATGGTTCTGTCTTTTTTTGAATCCACGGCTATGTCTACATTTGATTAGTACCAAGTGTTTCCAATGTCTTCTAGGGATTATTATAAAATTCGTTGCTTTTTTAAGGAGTAAAAATTACCACACGTTCGGTTTCTTGAGCTTCGTGTTCAACGGCGGTATCAATTGTGACGTCATTCTAAAAACAAAGGACTCTGGCAGCTCTTATTCTATCACTATATGGAATAAAAGCTTTCTCACTTACGTGACGACATAGCTTAGTCAATACAATAAAATAATGCCCTTCATCTCCAGAAAATTGTATCGCTCTGGGTGCATATGATAATCGGTGAATCGACGCTTCTCAATATCGATATCACTGAACTTGTGTTGTCCTCACTGGCCAGTCGCAGCAAGTGCCAAGCTCAGGAAAGCCGATTTACTCTCCTCGGTTGAAACGAGACGATTTCCATGAGCACTGTGAGACCCCCGTGCTCTCCGAGGCGAAAACCCAGCATATAAGTTTCACAGGTGGACCAGATATCACTCTTGCGTCAACTCACATTAGGTGGCCAGGAGGAAATCAAACTGAAGAAGCAATTTACTCTTGATTCTTTAAGCACATTGCCAGAGATAGCGAGGGACGGAAATGATTGCCTTGTTTCGTGAAATACCATCGCTATTCTCATTACACTTTTGTACATGAGGTATTCGGTTTGGACAGACTAGAGCAGGACCTTCGTCTACCATCCTCTTCTTTTGTTATTCTATCCCAATATGAATATTTTCTATTTTCAGAGCACATTGTAGGAAAGCGTGTTTTCGATCATTTATTTTCAGGCCATTACAATCAGATTTATTTGCGAACAGCGAATATTCTCCATTTCACGATCATTCTTCTTCTTATTTTTGTTGATTTCTTTCTCGCTTCATGATCTAATTTCATCTTCTGAAGAATATTGTCCTCCTCAAATCAGTTGTTTCCTGTGCGCAAACCAAACAGCAAGCCTGTCTGTGTTGGAACGACACTTGAATCATCACCTCGTTACCACAGTACCATGGATAGATATTCAAACTTGCAACTACCACTGAAAGAAAGATTATTGTACAAATAATATTTTGGAAAAATTTATAAAAATCGTTTTGTCGGTCAATTTCCGCATTTTTGTTTTAAAGTATCTAACAAAATAGTTCGTTGATTTTAAAGAATATAACTCCCTTATATATCTGGAATTTTTGTTCTTCGGCCAGTTTTCCCAGCTCAAACCTAAAACCACACCAATTCCTCCAATGAAATTGCAAAGCCGGTTGGAAATATTTTGTCTCGGAAATGGCCCGAAGCAATCTACTTAATAAGATATAAATCTTTCTCAACCTAATTTACGGTATTCCATCATGTTTCAAATTAGCATGAAAAAGTGAATGCTGCTCTTATCCGACAGAAGGAAGGGTACTGTTGTTTTTGCAATAAACTATGCTCAAAACGCAAATAAATTAGTTTGATTTTTCACATTGCTCAAAATATTCTAAAAATCGTCACTCGAACAGAATGTGTTAGTGGGCAGTGTAATCTGTCAGAGAGTCCCAAAGTTCGAACAAAAGTTATGCTGAACTATAGGGCTGCACACATGCTACTTCTCGTCCTGATTTGAGAAGAGGTGAATTTTACTCTCTCTCTCTCTCTCTCTCTCTCTCTCTCTCTCTCTCTCTCTCTCTCTCTCCTCCCTGTCTGTGTGTCTCGCATACACAAAGAAACAGATACACACACATACATACATACTCACATACATACATACATACATACACACATGCATGCATACATACATACATACATACATACATAGATGCAGTGAGAGAGAAAGGGAGAACAAGCTCTGCGAACACTTTCCCATATATCATTTTACTACAAGTCAACTGGAACGGTGATCACGGTGCTAGCCGTGTTCCGTAGCCCCCAGTGTGATTAGCGGAAAGTAAGAATAAGATAGTCACAAACAAGTCTATTTTCGACAGCTCAGTTTTCTGACTTGGTATACGTGTTGTTCTTAGGGATGTTTATGAATAACTTATTTGGTTCGGCGATGGTGTTGTGTACACAGTGATGAGGAAAAACAGTTGATTATGTACTGGATAGCAACCACTTTGATTGATTAATCTGATTCAATGTTAAGTGATCGGGTTCAACTGTTTCCGGTTACGTTAACAAGACACGGGACGAGATTCGTTGTGCTTATGAGCTCAAGTCTAGACAGCTGAAGTGAACCAACTATCAAATGAATGAGAGCAATCCTTTTAGTGTGAATTACAGAGTCTATCTCGATTGGTGAAAAGAGACTGGTTCCCTACGCTCAAAAATAGCCAGAGCATTTACCATTTCGCTTTGGAATTCATCGCTCTGGTCTTAAAAGCACTTTTCTCAAGCCACTCCCACTCCCCCGGCGTAGACAGAATCAGTTTCGTCTGATAATCAGAAACCGACTTACCTGAGCACAAGTGAACCGACCACATTACGTCACACTATTCTCTGCCGATTTTTTGGGGTTCAATGTCAGAACATGAATACCTTCTGTTAGCAGTTATTCATAAAAACAACCGACTTCAAAGCCGATGTCACCTTTTTTCTGAACTTGCAAACATCTACCGTAAATAACCACAAGCACCGATTATGTGTGGATCAGGAGATGTTTGCCACGTCCTTTTTCTTCGAGTGAGAGAACATATCCCAACCAAAGCTTGTCAACGTTGTGAGCTCGTACAATTTTTGACACATACTGTGTGGGATTTCAGCAAATTTGTCCCGGTTCTATCAGCGGGTCCTATTTTATCGCTATGTTTGCCGCCAGTAAGTACGTATTGGGTTTAGGAACAAGTCCTCACCTTTCACAGTGAGAATTCCACGCATAATCTACGACAATGAGCATTCTGCTCGACCCATTGAGTTTCGTGAAGATCAACGGAAAACTCTTCCCCATGAAAATCCGTATCACTCAGCCAGAAAACTGTCTAAACAATGGTCTGCTCATGATTCCTAACAAGGATGAAACAGTTCTACCGTGCTTCTATTGCTGCATGATGAATCGTATTACGTAGACGAAAAAAAGTGTTGACCGTTGGGAAAAGTGGAGGAAACAGTTGAGAATATATTATTTTTCAGGAATAAATAATGGCATCAGCGATCAATTTTTATCACTGGTGTCTAAGTATATGTTCAGTGGTTGATTATGTCACTGGGATGACCTACCGTAATCAGGTCAAGTCAAAATGTGATTTTATTTATTTTGGGGCACGATTTTCAGCACCTCGGTACATTATTCATTGCTTACTCTTATTGGCCATACAAATAATTAAAAATTCATAAAGTACATGTTTGCTCTGAGGTGACAATAACGAGGAAATGACGGCAACAATCGGTTAAGACGAAGCGTTTGGAGTTCGATAATTGCTAGTAATGGGTTCCTGATATTTCTTGTAAGGTAGGGTATAAGGGATAAACGATGAACGGTTGTCCGGGAGCAGCCCAAGGTGTATTTACACCTGGTAGATGAGGAAGAGGTACACCCACCCCGATCGATGATGAGACGTGTGATCTGAACGCCGAGCTCAACGATTATCAACGGATATACACCCGGTTAAATGCAACTGCAATGAATGAGTTAAGTCTGAGCAGACATTGGTACGAATTTTATTACACGAATAACGATACTCTTCTGTAAGGAAACGGATTAAATTGAGGCGAGCTGTGCCATTGGATCGTGATATAATTTCGATAAGTCTTCACCGAAGGACAAAATATTTCATCCAAAGACCGGTAAAAATAACACGGAAACAATAAATGAGAAACGGCTTCAGGTAAGAATAAACAAATGTGTTTTGGAACGTGCGAAGAGGTTAGATGTGGAATATACAAAGATAGTCACGGAATCTTTATAAATGTTATTGGGTGCAGGGGCTGTGTGAGGTCTTGAGAAATGGTCACAGCAGCATATTTCACTGACCGCACTTAAGGTATTACCTTGTTGTCAATGTTTATTGATGAGCAACTACTTCCGATTGAAGATAGACATCCTTCTTTGGCAAGTAAAAACAGAATGCCATAGTATTTAGACGCATCAGGATATAAATGCGATGGAGAGGATCACTAAATAATAGGAGATTATGAATCACTGAATTCAGAAGATTGAAAGTTATTGTATGGTTTGATCCCGAAGGCAACATTACTAGCGAACTTAATCGCAAGATCATCGGAAACTTTGGCTAAGTCATGAATACCAAATTAAAAAAGAAAGCGAGGCAGAATGGCACTCTGAAATAATTCTGTGGCAATGCTCACAAAATCAGCTACCTCGCCTTCACTGATTTCTGTCAGTGAAACAGTCTCACATCAATGAAAACAGAGATAGAGGTATGCTTGCATTCTCTAACATTGATACCAGTAGGGTCCAATCAGCAAAACTGAGTGCATTGATGTAATTAGGAAATGACACGCAAGAGGTTTTACGAGTGCAGTCGAGTGAGAATAAAATAGAATTGACCGAATACGCTAGGGCATTTCTTGTGTAGTGTTTCTTTCGGTAAGCGAAGTGCTGATGGTAATCAACATCGACCGAAGACCCAATGCGTGTGACAAGCAGTTTTTCTAACACTTAGATGAAGGGAAGGACATGTAATTGGGTAAAATGTACCGTTTTCCTTTCTTGGTATACGATTGTAGTATACAGGGCTAGCGATCTTTCGCGGGGGCTTGCATGTGTTCGGTCTTAAACTAGAAAAAAAGAACCGCATGAACCCAAAGCCCAGTGCCTGTCTCATCGGGTTACCACACATTGAACACCGAGATAGCGGCCCGCAGTTTGACATTTACAGGAGGGCCACGAAAAGGTCTCCATCGAACACCCATCCAGTTCACTGCAAAGCACTTGTTAAAAAATGGGAAAAGGAGTTCAGCTAAATACGAAGCTCATTCCTTGCGAATGGTGACTTGAAGTTTGTCAGGCCCCCCAACCTTCTTAATTCGGGTCCTCTCAGTTCTCTGGACTTTTGGCTGAGGCTGACAAAAAACGTTCCATTTCTATTCTAGGCACAAAGCGGGATTCAGGTAGCGGTATACTGGGTGTGAATGGAGTGGAAAGATGTGACTGAACCCTACGGCTTTTTACTTTCGATCCCTGGAATACGGAGCTCAAGCCTCATAGCTTTTTCACCGTGCCCGAAACTGGCGATGAGTTAAAATTCCAAATGCAGCATTTTCCTATGAATTACCTAGTATTTCTGCGTTATATTTAAATAAATAAGTTTCTTGCTTCATCGATGAGTGATTTCCAAACACGTGAATCTGTTCTTCCTATGATTTTTATGTTTTAAATAAACGGGACGGAAACCTGGTACGTCGGATGTAACTGGACCCCAGTGGGTAACAAATATCGACGATAACTGGACAGGTAGTTGCAGTAACTTGAGATATCTGGGTTGTAATGTAAAATGACCCCAACAGTGTCTTACAGTTGTTAGACTTTGTGAGTTGCTTTACCGACGGACACTCCTACGGTCAGAAGGACAGGTGCGCATAACGTGACGTGACTTGGAGTAAATATTGGGGTAAACCTTGGCGATAAAGTGATCGGACCTAGCTAAAAGGGCTCTCATCTTGATGAGCTAGAAGTTGAAACGTAGAAATTCACAATGATAATCTACCGATGTTTGCTGAGGAATTGTTGTTAGCACTCCACCGATAAACAAGCAATATGTTTGCCACTGTGCATGAATAACTTTCGTAAAGACTTACACCGGCAACTGTTGATAAAAGTGACTAGGCTGTTTTCACGATTCCAATAGTGACAGATGCAGTCAAGCCGGTGAAATTTGCATCCTTTGGGTTTGGTTAGTAAGTCTTCAATACCAGAAGGTAGCCGCGTCTTTTACAGTATTATAAGACAGAAACTTTGAATTCTATACAGGGGATAGTTTTAGGCCAGAAAGTAGGAAGCGTTTGTAAAACCCCCGGTTAAAAAATTGTATGAATCGTAATTAATTCAGTTTTATTCATAGAAATGCTTTTTTAGACAACGCGTTTCTTGGCTTTTACGTAACATACATACACACATAAAAGCCCAAGGTTCAGCAGATACACCGAAAACAGATTGGTCTGCCATGTTGTGAGAAATGATAACATCAATCTGGGTAAGTTTGGAATTTCAAGGTAAAATACTTACTATTTGTTGTTGACACAATCAGTTACCAGACAATTCGCTTTGGTGACGGGAATAAAAACAATGAAGAGTCATCTTAGACCAAAATCAGCTGCTCCGTGTATCGAACACAATCACGAAACTGTACAAAGCCAAAGCATCAATAACAATGTTGAAATACCTGTGTGATGTACGCAAACAAAAATTGTACCATATTTCGGAGTGGTGGTACGGGTCTCTTACGTTCTGACGAAAGAATTGGTCAGTGGGGCGGGATTCGAACTTTGAACTACAAGGTCTACAGATTGGCCTTGGGTAACGCCTAACCATTACCATTAGAGCGCCAAACTTTCTAAAAGTCGGACTTCCAGCCGAAAGACAGCTATATTATCGTCAAATGACGAATCGATCCACGAAATAGAGTATTCTCTGTAAGCTTTCTCACAACGCGAAATGACAATATTTTACTCGTTTACAATTTACGGTAGAGATCTCATTTCTGTGAACAAGCGTCAAGTGTTGACGTAGAATAGGCTTTCATTGCTTTTGTTTTGATGTTAAATAATTGATCCATTCTTGGAGTTCTTGATTTATGCTCGTGTTGTTGGCAGTACATTTATTTCCATGTACCAAATTATGTAAAACAATCCGTGAATACAAAAATATAACGAAAACCAAATACAGTAAATCAGTGTCGTCAAAGCCCAGCTTTCAAAGGGAATTCGCATATTTTAATGGTTTATAAACCTTAGCAACAGCGGAATTTGCACAGTGGAAAACTCAGTAAGTAAAATCTGCTGGAAAAGTTTCCCATAATTTGCCAAATAGACCACAGTATTTTCAGCAGCGCGTTATGGCTGATCATTTTTGATTACATACACAAAATAATACCAGTTCTGCATAAACTGATCCATCACGAAGTCTGAAAGTTCAACTCAGCACTGAAAACCATAGAAGCACTGCGCGGGAAATACTCTACTGTCGTTGAAATCCACTGGCGGGAGAGCACTATAGATCGTATGGTCTATTACGTCGAATAGACCGTTGAGAGCCAGTCCGGATAGCTTGGTGGTGGGTTGGGTGTTCGACCCACAATCGTTTACTCCGGGGGTTCGTACTTCACTGGGGCTTGGTGGATGTGCATTACTGATAATTCCTACCAAGGATGATGCAGCTGTATAACGGTACCATGGCTCTTGATGGTGAGTTGAACGTCCACGCTGTATGGTGAATCATATTATGTAACAAAAATCCAATCGTCTACTATTCACACTAATATTATTTCAGTGATGTAATTGATGATTTTATCCTTCATATTGTTCATTACAGTAGATACTTGTCAACGCCTTTGTGAATCGCGCAAACCGAGATGGTGAGTCGAATTGCTTAACAAATTCGTCTCACAATTCGTAGGACATGTTGCTGTTTGGTTATCTGATGTTATTCGCCACTTTTTCCAAATGTCTAGTTCAGTTTTGTGAACCACTCACATATTGATGACCTAGTATCGGACGGCAGTAACCACAACGTGCGAAGATTGGTTGCCTGAAGAGAGTGACACATTGTTGTCCAACTAGGCTTTTGTGTCAGGTGATTTATCACAATAATCGGACAGGTAATACCAATTTCACTTATTTTGTTGTCATCAGATTGGGTCACGCGAGGAGCATCACTTCAGAGTGTACAACTAGGCTTGCCAACTCAACGGATTCAGACGCTGAACGTTTGTGGGTGAGTCCCAGTTGTGTTGTAATGCAAATTATTCAAAGTGGAATGGCATAGGCAACCGATGAACGGGTTGAAAAATGGAAGTTAGAGTGCGAATACCATGTGGTCGAAAAGTAGGCCAACCAGTGTTTACCCAGGATGACCTCAATAGTTTGCAACTTTATCTGTCCGATTTCTTTCGTTGATAACGAAAAAAGTCCAATAAAATCAAGACTTTCATTGTAATTTTACAGTGAGTGTTTAACAATCTTGTTTCATTGGACTTACGCCCTAACTGTCTGCATTAGTTCAGTGGATTCGCCCTCAGCATGTGTGACCCCACCTCGGCATGGTCAGTCAAAGGTTTTTATTGATCACATTGCTATTGATTAATCAGCCACATGAGACAAGGGTAAAAAGTGAAACAACCTAACTCAAGGAATAAAGCCCAGGCACAACAATGGGTGAATAACATATTCACTTTCGGTTCACCTACGGCAAAGTTAATTACCTTGCCTGACGCAACAAAGGAGATACGGTCGTTATTCTCTGAAACTAGGAAATTTCTTTCGAGATTTGGAAAACTTTCCTCATCCCGAAAAAGTCACAAACACCAAAAGGAACACTACTGTCTGGCCACAGTGCTGAAGGGCAGAAAAAAGCAGTTGAAACAGGAACAGAAATTCTCCTCGAAACTAATCATTATTCATCAAGTATTTAGGGAAAGATATTTCTAACGAGATAATATGAAGCACGTTAAAAGCAAAATATCGTTCATGACGGAGACGTGATCTAAATGAAAAATAAACAATGCTTTCTGTCACTCGACCCAGGATAACACATCACGTACGCAGTCAGAACCGCACGTACTGTGCATCACTCACGTGGGTTAATATCCGCGGCAGAACGCGTGAATCTGATGATTGTATCTGTGCTACTCTGTGGCACGATTTCTGAAAGACCAACCGCAAGCATCTGATATTTGAGAAAGCTGTCGACAATAAGACATTCCACGTTTCACTTACTTTCTTTACATCATCACGCAACAGCCCATATTATGATGAGAATCAACTCTAGGATAAAATGCTGACTGATTGCACACCTTAATCCAAAAGATTATGGTGTCTACTAAAGTAACTGCGAATTTCGATAAACACTATTTAATTACCCAGGAAAAACCACACAAACAATACTGATTAAATTTCAAACGAAAGCAGATGTTCTACACAAAACCAAACATTTATTGTTTTCCGTAGCACATCGATCATCCGGAGAACGATGTTTTTGACAGTGTTATATGAAGTATGTCTGAAGAGGTGAATGCTAGCAATTTAAAGAGGATACTAAACGAAGTTTTACTCAAGCGGGGGCAAATTACGCAAGCTTGAACTATTGCAAATAAATTATTTGTGATGAGAACCACGAGAAGATTGAAGACTAGAAACCCGATCTTGTGACTCTCGAGTGAATGATTTCCTGTAGATGAATTCACGTTATGAATCTGGATTCTGAGCCATAGTTCAATAGGAATCTGGATCATTGCTTTTCCCCCAACGTTCATGTTAGTTGGCTTGTTTGTCCTTCAAGAAATTGTATGTTGCATCATCAAATATTTTCAAATATGTTGGAAGCTTCCAGATTTCTGACCGTATGCTTGATCTTCAACATTATTTCCATTCAGACAGGACGTAAGTCTTCTTATATTTGTGGACATATATTGAGGAAAATCAAGTGTTTTATCTTGTAGTTATTGTTTACTCAAGATTTCGAGAGGCTGCCTTTCATTTAGTCTGGCTAAATTTTGCTTTTGTCCCATAAACATGATTTCACATGGACAGCCGGAGCTTCTTCTTTCTTCGACTTCGGGAAGGCACCTGATTTTTCCTAATCGTAGAAGGTCTGCGCTCGGCCGTCTTTGATAGCAGACTAATCACTGATTCCTTAAAGCGTAGGAGTTGTCTTTGGAGAGGCATCGATTTGGTCTTTCAGTAACCTTGAGGACAGTTTCATTGAAAAAAAAACAGTTTATATTTTGGATCCCATAATTTCATAGATATTCTTCCATCATCCGATCCGAGGAACGTAAGAGAACTGAAAAGCAACACATGTACTGAGAAAATTTCTATTGCTGCAATGGGAAGGACGCTCGGCTTTGCTGGACAGATGATCCGGTATGTGCACGCCAAAACATATGGCACTGATTGGATGAGAGGAAATCTACCACGAAGCTGGTGTACAGTACCATATGCTTACCTTCTCAGCACCAGATTCATAGCAGTTATTTTCCACCAAAATCGGGGACATATGTTATAGCCCACATATACCGGATTAAGTTGTCAGTAAATCTGGGCATTTATTTCATTGTTTTGGTTATGAAAGAGTAAAAAATAGCTCTCTGACCAAACTCAGAACAACAGTATCTACCGAAATCTTGAGTGAACAATAACTACAAGATAAAACACTTGATTTTCCTCAATATATGTCCACAAATATAAGAAGACTTACGTCCTGTCTGAATGGAAATAATGTTGAAGATCAAGCATACGGTCAGAAATCTGGAAGCTTCCAACATATTTGAAAATATTTGATGATGCAACATACAATTTCTTGAAGGACAAACAAGCCAACTAACATGAACGTTGGGGGAAAAGCAATGATCCAGATTCCTATTGAACTATGGCTCAGAATCCAGATTCATAACGTGAATTCATCTACAGGAAATCATTCACTCGAGAGTCACAAGATCGGGTTTCTAGTCTTCAATCTTCTCGTGGTTCTCATCACAAATAATTTATTTGCAATAGTTCAAGCTTGCGTAATTTGCCCCCGCTTGAGTAAAACTTCGTTTAGTATCCTCTTTAAATTGCTAGCATTCACCTCTTCAGACATACTTCATATAACACTGTCAAAAACATCGTTCTCCGGATGATCGATGTGCTACGGAAAACAATAAATGTTTGGTTTTGTGTAGAACATCTGTTTTCGTTTGAACTAGTGATAAAATTCCAAGGTTTTCATCCTTCCACACTATGGTAACATGGAGAACCTTTCCGTCCTAAATGATAAGTTTGTTTGATGGTCACGTTACCGTCACCTAGACTCAACGTTTTTTATGGAAAGGCTCATCAGACAGGCTGAGTCTCACCCCCTCTCGGTTATACGAATGACTCATCACTTATAATTTCGGAGGCCATTGTTGCTTCCAGTGGCATACAGTGAATATTGAAAAGCATTGTTTTACATCATTTGTATCTCGAACCATTTTGAAGCAGTTTCTAGCACCAAGATTTTGGAGGTTTATCTAAATCACTTTCTTGTTGTTCATTGACAAGCCTGGGTACATCGTTTGTCTTGTACGCTGTCTCTTCGTTTAGGTGCATGCACACGCATGATTAGACAGTGCATATCGGAACATCGAATGTAGTCGTCCCTTACCACCACTGACCTTACTGATTTCTACACGCACACTAGCTGTTGTGCAATCCGAAACGAATAACTCGAAAGGCCACTTGAAGCAATGCGACCTATAGCACCGCCTAGTGATCACGTCTATAGTAACCCATTTTGTTCGGGGATGCACCTGCAGGCTCTTTTACCCAAGTGAGATCTGCAACAGAGCAAGGATGTTCCAGACGAGCAGGTGACAACAGTGGTTCATGCACATCTTCCAGATTACCCTGTGGTGTTTTCAGCACAACATGGGCTAGTAACTATGTTTAGTGACGAGCTACTTCCGCCATGTCAAAGTGTTGTCCTAAAATATGTACGGCATTTTAAAGGGTAGAACGAGTTAGATGGGCGACCCACCACATCCTCGAGCACTGCCAGGAAAGGTCAATTGTTTGGGAATATGAATGTGGGCAGCACGACATTTGATTCGTATATATTGTGACTCACCGTGTAGAATCAACACTAAGTTCACCATTGAAAGCCATGAAAACGCTGTCCATTCCTAACATTCCTAAGAAGGATGAGACGGTTGTACAGGGTTTTCCTGGTTTTCGATATTGAACTGAATGTTGATAGTGCAAAATTAATCATATTATACATTTTCGACTAGTTCATTCACCCTACCCTTGGACTAACACCGGTAACTGTATGAGACTGCCTTCCAATGACTAAGTGTCTTTTAGCAAACGCACCTCATGTCCCAAGTCTGAGAATGCGAAGCTTTCAACCTGTGTGTTCTGTGCAAGAATCAGGCAAGAATGGATGGTTTTGGCAACCTAGTAACAAGGTTCAGATAAACGATGGTTCTTCGATACACTCATCGAATAAGAATGTCAAGAGAACATCAGTTACACGATAAAAAATGGGATTGACAGTTATATTGTGTACACAAGACTAGGTATTGAGTCGCAGTAGGTGTCTGAAGTCGGACAATGTGACTGAGTGAAACACGTCGTTTATATCAGTGGACACGGGGAAGAGACCAATGACCTCATGGATTAGTGAACAACACGGGAGGTTAGCAGACAGACAGCACTTAGGCAGAAAAGCCGCCCCGAATCATCAGAAAAGTGCATAGCTATTGACGTCAATAGGATATACGAGTAAAACGCTATCAGGTTAGTAGATGTGGGACACGGAAGTGGTATTGTAACGAGGAATGCTGGGGCAAACAAACGACGTGAATATCAAGGCGAACGGGCGAACCAAACGAGGGCCACAGACAAAAGAACAGACGACGAATATGTCGGAGGCCTCTCGAAGCAGACAAAAGGAGGCATACGGAATACCAGATGGTAAGCAGCGGAATCTTCGGCAACCAGCAAGATAGCTCAGGTGAGGGGCTGCTGATCGAGCAGTCAACTGAGACAATTGGACCAACCGAAGAGAAATGACGCCCAAGAGAAGCAGGCTATCGGTCACTGGCAACTGACCAGAACGCAACCGAGGCGCTCAAGCAGCGGTACTAGCAATGTTGGTGCCGCACAGTCTGCAGAGGAGCTTATATGAACGATTTTATGTGTTTCATGACTTGACTTGTTTGGCCGTTGGAATACAAGTGTCCTACCGCGTGTTGTCGTCCCTGTTACAATAATACAGACAAGCTATTAAGTTCACGTGCGGTCGTTTATTCCTAGCAGTAACTGAAATCAACATATTCTGAATGGCTAATACGTTTTTGGTTTTCTGTCACGCTTCAAGTGATGTGTTAGAATAATGAGTATTAGTTTTCTGTGATTGGTAAGTAAATGTTAATGCAATTCTATACAGGACGTTGAACGATTTCCATTTTTACCTCAGTCATAGTTACTCGTTGTTGAATTATATTGCGACCCGGCTTCAGTTTCAGATTTATTGCCACCACAGTGTCGGAGCAAATTTCCCTATCTGGTTGAAATTGGGCACCGTGAGGATTCAAATCTTCCAAGCACACAATAGAACAGATGAAATGCACGAAATTATTTCGCCATAGTAATTTTGTTTTTCACACCTGATCCTTCGAAAGTCCATACGCACTGTCATACCATATAAGCAATCTTGGGAATGCTGTGGAAATTATGATTGTAATCTCATTGAATCGTAAGGAGCGTGCGTGGACGAAGAGTCCATTTATAGAATCACAAGGTAATCGTTCCACAGTTATTTTGTCGGTTAACACGACTAACCGTAAAAACGAAGACGCAAGGTTTCAAGTTTGGATTTTCGCTATAAGTAGTATGGTATTTTCTCTGGATGACAGGACAAAATTTCTCCGAAAGCACGACCGGTTTCGAGGTTGTTGCAGCTCATCAGGTATGCGTACCCAGTACTCTTCTACAAATCATCCGTATAATTACCATTCACGTGAGATTACAGCCGTAAATCAACTATGGATTCCCCAGGTAAAGAGATAATTTGGCAGAAGAGTACCGAGTACGCATACCTGACGAATGGCCACAACTACGAAACCAATCGAGCGCTTCCGGGGAAATTTTGTCCTGCCATCCAGATACAATACCACACTACCTGTGAAAATTGTTCACATTGAGCTAACTACTGTGACTTAACTATGGCGTCGCCTAATCATACGTGGTGCTTTCCATGTTTCTCGTATTGGTCGTTTGAAGCACGTCAAAGTTTTACTCCCTACTGACGATTAATTATTCACCTTATTTTGTTAAGGTTCGCGTTCAGTTTCATAAACTACCAATCACTGATACTGAACTGGTTCAGTCATCTAGTGTGAATTGATTTCACATATTTGTATAGTGAAGCGCTCAACGGAACGGCACGTGATCATGATTACAAAGACTCCTTCCACCATCCGGGAAAATGGGCAGATATTCTCATCAACCGTGACGTGAAGAACAACATATCCCGGCGGGTGGTAACGAAATCCCTCGCCAACCCAGGTGATCGGCTAGACTGTGATTCGAACTTATTGTTACAGACTACCAATTGCCCATGTCACATAAAATTGGGCCGCCATTGGCCAGCGTGTTTGTGCATATGTGGCTTTGAAATTTGAGCTTACTGAATAGCCTGTGCAATTGCATCACAAATGACACAACTCAGATAATTGCCTATCAGATCAGATGTACTGATGTTCCTTGTAAGCAGAAAAGTGTGCAATACATGTACATGTACATGTACATGTAATGAAAAGTTCCATTCCGTTGTATTTCCATGTATGACAAATGATGCTCCAATAAAATTTTTAATACTCCCTCGATATTTCGTTAGATGTGTTTTCATTTGTTAGTCCTGTACGAGGAAAATTATAAACGACTCCAGAATAAATAGAAGTGCAGTGCTACACGAGTTTATCAAAATTACTTCGCATCGTTTTTCAAGGTGTGCATATCACAATATTTCTGCTTGAAAGGTCTTGCCAGATGGATCAGGGAGATAAGACGTGAGCAAAAAGCTAAATAGACTGGAAGCTGTGAAACACAAGTCGGTACATCCGGTCTTTTGCTTGAGAGAGTCTTGTGGAACTCACTGCGCATTTGCTAACACAATGTCAATACAGTCTTCATATTGTATTTTGTTAGGCTTGTCATAAGGTCTTTTCACTCGAGTGACAGAATGAAACCTATGGTAGATGGTAAACTCAGACAGATATTGTTCATACTGTTGCTTATCGGAGAGTGATGAAGATGTAATCCGCATCCGATGAACGCTCCGAGACGAGATCGGCTCTGAGCGGCAAGCAAAATTCCCGCTCCATGACCATTTGCACATAACAGATCACTCGATGACATATAGGACCACAGTCGTTTGTACTGCCGCTGGTCCACCTTCTGTTCGGGAGGGCGGCTAATTTGTGGAACTCAATTCCCGATGAAGTGATGGAAGAGGACAGGTACAAGCAGTTTAAACGGAACCTGGATGTACACGTGACACAACGTTGCAGTGAGTCCCCTCCATTCCGGGGCAACAGTCAACAGCTGAAGTCGTAGAGGACCGTGCAGCAAATTTCCGAATGCCTCTACTTGTAAAGTCTTTAACACATTAGGACTTGGATAATAAGAGCCCCGTTCCTACTTCGTGTCTGGCAGGTTTCTTATCAAAAAGTCCATCGTAAATTGTGTCCTTCATTACCGAGCCCTCCGTTGCTCTAATTTATTGTCGCGATCCAAACAAAAGGAAGCATGATTAGGATTCAGTTGTCTTGCAAGCAATAAGTATCAAGTGAAGTCAAGTAATCGCTTTACGCACCCCGAAGGGGTGAATATTCAACGAAATGAAGCAATCTGAACAACGTTTGTTTATGCATGAATTGTCTCTGTGGTGGAGCAATAAACATTTCTCCCCCAATTCTTTCACACAATTGCTCGTTGTTTTAGCATACGTCATAATTAGCATACATCTCACTTATCTTTAGACTCTTACAAGCAAATGTATATCTCATTAAAATGGTGACAAACAAAAAGGTTTTGCTTCTACCTTTTGATGAAACAAGTGTGGTCACACCAAGCTCACTAACTGAACTAATCAAAGGTTGCCTCACGTCGTATTTAATTTATTCACGTCATCAGCCTTGTTCTCATTTAGAAATCGGTCGCATTCACGTTGTACTTCAAAGTGTTCGGATGAACCATAGTTTGATCTTTGCTTAGCATCACAGTCTTCACAAATGTGTAGGTGACGACGGATGGAATCAAGGCAGTAGTGATCACGCGTATATCCAAGATTCGAGGGGCGTACGCTGAACTGAAGCACTTGTGACTCAGACCTGATATTTCACTGAAGTTCAGAGGTCGTGTGTACTGGGCCGCGTTGCTCTTGATTCTATCGTATGATTGTGCGACATGTAGTATGCGTGTGGAAAATGTTTGTCGCTTTGAAGTTCCCGAAAATCGATGTTTGCGTAGTATCGCTAATATTGGGTGTGATGAGCGGGTGAGCAACGCGGAGGTCAGAAATCGAGTAGTGGGTACTAGTTCAGAGAGTATCCTATCACGGCGCATCCAGATTAGTAGACTTCGTTGGTTGGGACACGCGTTGCGCATGAAAAACATAAGTCTACTGTATCGCTCCCTGTTTTCCATTCCACCTAAGGAATTGAAGAAGCCACGTGGAGGTCAACAGATGACGTGGCAGAGACGGATAAGAAAATGTACAGCGAACTTACTAAAGGTGGGGGTCTAAAAGATCCCTCAATGAAGGATATGACAACGAACCGTGAACAGTGGTGATCGTGTTGTCACTTTCTGTCAAATCAGAACGATTGATCAATGTGTGATAGTTCAGTTAGACTGTGTGCTCCGTGTGCTGGCTACTATGAGGTTCTTTTCTTGTCCCATTCCTTTAGGTTCACCCCCGGTCTACGTTTTACGTTCGTTCTTTCGATTGCTACGTGCGACATGGTGAAACAGGCAGCGGTCAGTGGGGTTTGCTCTGCCGTTTAACGCTGTGCGATGATCATGATGTAGATAAGAATCAAAAGTGTATGGTCGGCGTTGTCTTTGTTATCGAAAGGTTGATAATGTGTCAGCCGCGGGTCAACTTGCAAAGTACAGATGGAGTAGCTCGTGTCAGTCTCAAATCTTCCGTAAACTTGTGCTCACATAGTTAGATAGAGGAACCTGGTCGACTGAGCTATTCTCGGAACCAGTCCAATAACTATTTGGATGGCTGATACAGTATGCCAGCGTAATTCGAGTGCTACTTTCCCATAGCCTTCTTTTACCATGCGGTGAATGCCGTACTTGAATGTGGATGACGTCGATATATATATATATATATATATATATATATATATATATATATAAAGTTTTTTTTCAACCAAATAAATGACGTAGTTATAGCATGATGTAGCACTGGCGTTGCTGACTCGTGGCTTGGTTAAACATGAAATAAGCCTCTAGCTTTATTATTCACCTCATGTGAATACTGTAAACTGACTAGTTATCTTGTCAGTCACGGATCTGCTTGCTCCTCGACAGAGATGAAATATATATGACTCCAAGCACGACATCGGAGATAGAAAACACGAACAAAACGGATATATTGTCATGATGTACATTTATTTTCATGACTAGAATCGCTCCACTGAAGGTTAATGGTTTCGGTGTTGGATTGCGCAACAATGCTCTGAAACACTGGGTCCGGTCAACTTTGTGACCTGATGCAATCAAGCTTCTTGCAACCGAAGAAGCTGGCGGTTCCAGGCCGTTGTGTATTGACCAAGCGGGTTGCGTCATCAAGTCTGACAGCCACTTGGGTATGCGTTCTAACACTCGTCAAGCAGCGATCCGTCCTGCAAACGTAAAGGTCACCACCACTGCAAGTGAACTGGTAGACAATATGTGAGACGCTGGGATCAGCAAGACTGTTTGAGTGATTATGAAAACAATCTTTTGGTGGTCTGCAGCAAACGCAACTGCAACGTCGTGCTTGTGCGGCTTAGAGCTGATTAAAGATTGCAATTTAATTGATTAAATGAATGATCTCCTTTGAAAGGCAAAATGGTGAAAAATTGATTCTTCTCGACGTTCATTGTTTTCTCGCGTACAAGCCTCGGCTTCTGATGTTGTTTGATAGTTTTCCGGATAACCGTTGTCCAGCAGCATTCTTTTTTATGAATTTCTCTTCGTTTTGCACTTGATCTTATGTACTGATTTTCTGGGCTCTGCTGAAGAGAGTTATGACCAATCCACGTTTGTAAGCCACCAGAGCGAAGCCGGAGAGTTGTAAATAACGTCCGCCCTACGTTGCTTTTCGGTGAATTCTGCGCTGTAGAGTCCCATCCTGATGCCTGGTTAATAAAAACTCTAGAAAGGGCAAACTGTTATCGCATTCTTCTTCGTGAGATACACTGAGGTTTGGATAAATAGGGTTAAGAGCGTTAACGAAAAGGATAGAACAGTCTTCAGTCGTAAAAATTAAAATATCATCCACGTATCGTCTGTAAAATAGAAATTGGGAAATATTATTACAAAGCTGTTTTTCGATCAAACCCAAAAATACATGTACCAAGGTTTGGCCCAGACAGCTTCGCATGGCCACACCATCAGTTTGTTTGTAAGCTTTACCTTCAAAATTAAACCAAATACTTTTTGTGCACAAAAGAATGAAGTCATTAAGGTATTCAACGGGAATAGGAAAATGCAAGTTGTGTGGAGAAATAAAATCAAATAGATAATTTACTGTATAATATGATTCATCATGCAGCTTGAACGCTCATCTCACCATTGTAAACCATGGAAGCACTGTACAGCTGTTTCATCCTTGTTAGGGATCATCAGCAGTGCATATCCACTGAGCTCCCCCCCCCCCCCACGGTACCCTCGTAAAAAGTGACTCAACATCGACCGAATAGACATTTTCCGAACTCACTGAAATACTGTTTAGCAAATTTGCAAGTTCAAATGAGTCTTGTGTTTCCGAACGGGGGTAAGAATCTCGACGAGCCACAGGGCAAGTTTGTGATAAGCCGAGTCTTGCATGCATAATATCGGCTTCAAAGGGACTCCAAGCTATTGAACTTTGGGTGATCCTCTCAAGTAGAGCGTCCGTGTTCCAAGTGGTTCTAGCTTTTTGTATGTAGTTTCAGAAATGAAACCGTGTAGGGGCAAAATTTGGAGTTGTCTTGATATCTCTTTCTCTATCAGTGTGTTGTTCTCTGAATAAGTGTCCAGTTCACAAAGTTGACCTGACCCAGTGTTTCAAAGCATTGTTGCGCAATCCAGCACCGAAACTATTAGCCTTCAGTGAAGCGATTCTAATCATGATGCATCAGCCAGCACTCTATGCAAAAAAACTGTTGGTTCGAAATTTATTTTCGTTCATAATAACAACGCAGTGATGACTAGAATTCTTTTAAAAAGTAATATTTTCAGACAACTTCTGTAATGGTATGACTGACTAAGATTTTACTGTTGCGATCTTTTCTAAAAAAAACCCAACCCTTACCCGGTGCACAGTAATTTTTAAATACTTGATAATGTCCACTAACCAACAGAAACACTGGCGATCTTCATCTCAGAGTATGCATAGGGTGATATTGTTGCTGAAAATGATTCCAAAAAGGATTAAAATAAGTTCCCTATGTGATGCTGCAATAATCCATGGCGGGTTTCTCTATGCGAACGCAAATTTTGCAAATTCTTAACTAAGATATTCAAAAAAACCACCCTTAACTGAAGACTAGAACCGCCAATGCTGGGTTAATGGAAAAAATCGTCGGAGTTTACTAAGGTTCTCCAGTTAGCACGGAACATTCACCAAGAATCTGCATATTCTGTACCAACCTGTCGAGCTCAAAGTAGAACTTGAATCGACAAACGCACAGACAGGCTTTACCATTAAGGCTTCACATCGAACTATATTCTGTACAGAAAACAAACCAAGTGAAAAACCCTTCCCAATGAACCCGAGATTGCTTCGCTTTTTACCGGACATAGAATAATGATATTTCTGAGAGAAAACTGAATTCCTTTACAAACCCGTAGAACATTGTGAGCTTGGACATTTCTTCAGGCATATTAGTTCAACACATCTGTTCATACGGTTGGAGTAGTTTGACCGTTGCCAGTACAGAACATTGTTTTCCTTAGTATCGCATCCTACATGCGGTTTTATTGTTGACAGCTTCGTCTCCATGGTTCATGAATCATGTGCCCTACAAATTTTAATCAAATTGCAGAATTCGGATGTTCAACGTGAACAACACGACAAAACTCGCTTGTCGTCACCATAATAAGTAACCGTAATCAACTTCCGAATGGGAAATATGGACGTTCATATATATATATATATATATATATATATATATATATATATATATATATATATATATATATATATATATGACGACGCGTCTTTGTTTGTGCTGAGTGAGCTCACTGTTGCCTTTCCGTAAGTTATGTGCACCCAAGAAGCAAGTTTAACAATTTCACGTTATACTTCAGACGCCACTGATACTACTACTTGACTGACTGTCAAGCTTCCTTCTGTGACGATATACTTTGAAGTGAAAGTGAGAGTTTAGGAGTGGTTTCGACGTTGACAGTTGAAGGCTAGATAACTATCTACTAAAACACCGTGACCACTTACATCATAGATGATGTTTATACTGGGATTATTAGTTGAGGAATTGTTAACAGTATAACAAATATCTGACTAAAGACTGTGATACAACCATTGCAACCTTTCTATTAGGTGACACTGCGTACAGCAAACCAGACACGTGTTCTAATTTGAATAGGTCAATACTTACAACGGAATCCAATATATCAATGGGATCACGTGAACTTCGCAGAGCGGAAATGAACAGTTCTGGCCGTATGAATGATTACTCCAACTGGATGACTATAAAGACTCAATCGCTAGTAGAAATTCAACTCCCGGTGAATTCAAGCTGTAACGCAGTCGAGGCGAGTGACTTTTTAATCGAGTTTTTATTTGTTTCTTTTGTGAATGTGTAACTCAGTGAACCTTATTGTTATTCTATAGATTACTAATTATTTTTGATTTGGTTTCGTTCATTATGCATCGGTTATGCAGTAATCATAGGAATATCTAATGATATGCTCAAGCAACTTGCCAAAATCAGTTATCTGGAAGGGTTCAAAGTTCAGACGCTTTGTCAAGCACATGAATTGCATGCTTGTAACTAATTTCTTCATTTTTTGAACAAATATAGATCTTTTTGCTGGGTGGCTGCTAATGAGTTACGACTGACGATAATATCAGCTCACAATGAAATACATAGCTGATTTCAATGATACTTACTAAGATTCTCAAGGTACCGCTTTAGGTGCTCAACCAATGTGATAACTCCAGTCTGTGCCAGTAGGATTCTAGGGGTAAATTTTTTTGGGGCAAACAAAGAATGTTGGCTAACAACTGGCGGCCGAGTTTTAGAGGGACAAGGCTATCACTTATCCACCGTACTACTAGTTTAGCGTAAATATGGTGAGCCTAGAGTCACTGAATAAGCAGTCGCGGATGATCAGTGTCAGTGCTCAGGGACATGATAGGTATTCGATCGATTAGCATTCTCCACTACAGAATATAGCATAAGCATGCAGATAACAGTACGACGGGCGAACCTAGCCCATCACTTATTAAGACTTGACGAGATTTTCCGGACGAGGTGAATGAATCGCCCAATAAGCACCTGGCTAGTCTGGAAGAACCTTGCTACTTTACAGGTTGCGCTTTAGTGAGCAATGAGTAGCGGTGCAATGCCGAACAAAACGGCCGGGTGAGATCACGTCAGCGAACCTCTTATTTCAGACACGGTAATTGAGTACAACAGTAATCCCGAACAGTGATAGAGACATGGTGCTTTTTACTCTATTCCCATAAATCATGGATAATTTTGGAAACGCATCTATGGTGCCGACAAAACCTTATGCAAATAATGATTTTAGTAAGCACCTATCTGCTTAGGAAATTTGTAACAATCATAATTCTCCCGCACCGAAAAGTCAAATGTTTGAGATGTGCATGAAAGCGGGAGGAATGGTGGTGTGATATGCCCGCAGTTTCCAAAGCGGTTACCAAGTTTCTTCCCATAACTGTAAATCACCATGACTATTCACTTATTTCTCCGTTTCTGCAATAATGGAATGAAAAGCTGCAACTTCAAATGCATCGACTGTTCCCAATGTATTCCCTAGGTGTTTCTACTTACGTATAAATGCATATGGAGTCACCTTGCGGTATCGGCGTTCAACTCACCACTGAAATCCTTTGAAATACACAAAGTTGTTTCATTCGTTAGTCATCATCAGCAGTGCGCTTGCATCGAGCCTCGATTAGGGCTTAAATTCGCGACCGCATCAGTGCACAGGTTAAGGTGACTGACGTGTTTTACGCGGGCCCACTGATAGACTTCCTCGGCGTACACCTTTTTCCGAGGCATGTAGCGGTTGGATGATAGGTCTACACGGTCAGTCCATGACATGGCAAGAAATTAATGAAAACCTTGGCCAGTGGACTTGGCTAAGTAGGGCATGAGAGACCTGTAGGCTGGGATCCACGTGACCGGCCTACCAGAAGCTGGAGGCATTCAGTGATACGGCTAGGCATCGCTGCCAAGGTCGCTTTTTACCTTGCTTTCGGTTTTTTCCACTTCATGCGTTTCTTTTGCCCTTGACCTACGATGCTGGAGTAGCAACCAAAACCGGAGCACAGAAGTGTGAGGTCAATGGCTGAATGGACTGAACTGATTGATCGAAATGTAAAATGCTGAATCCATCCCAAATGAGTTTACTTCCACACACGCCCACATAGACGCTAGATAACCCTCGCCAAGGTGGACTTTATGTAGCACCACGAACACATGAATTAGGTAAACAAAAAGTACTGACTTATCTAATTTTTACCGAGAATTGAGTTAAACTCATTTTCCTCAACCTATGTAACTTACTTTGAAAAAAGTCATGCTACCAAAGTGAGAAAATGATGGTCCACCATTGTTACGTTGAACTGCAGGTCACCAAAATGGTCCATCCAGAATGATCGTCTGTTGGCTTCATTCGCTGACTGAAACAATGAAACCTGAAATGCAAACTCAGGCCCGGTGAACTTTTGTGGTCTTATTTTTATTTGGGAGCACGCACCAAAAGCCCTTCGTCCTGATGAGACCAAAACCAGACATAAAGATTATTTGGATTACCCATTTCAATCTAGGCGCGATGAGTGCAAATTAAGTGGCCACGCCCTACTGTGTTTTAATGGTAATCTGATCCACTCAAAAAGATTCACTGTGGGTTTGAATTCTAGTTGGTGCTCGGTGAATGTACACTGCTGACGATTCCCAACAAGGATAGGGCTTCAACTGCTGATCAAAAGTTCCAGGGTTGGCCTGAACTTGAAGCGCAGTGATTTTAGTTCCGGTTTCTCTTAGAGAAATACAGAAACACATAAAAATACAGGTACCAGCAAAATAACCTGAGGAATAAGTTGACTTGAACATAAACAAGGATAACACTGGCAGATATGAGCAATCGCATCCTTTATTAAGCTGAGGCTTATCAGCCCCTCCCTATATGTACTAATTCCATCGCTTGCAGTTTTCATATCTCTGTTCGATGTAATGAGCAGGCCACCCCTAACTATTTACAAAATGCTCGTGCGAACACAGCAATCCAGGAAAGAAAGAAAAGAGTGGAAGCCAACGTAAACAGCTGTCCCAGTACAGATGACTGTAAACTCACCCCCCCCCCCTCCCCCTGAAAATCCGCTGGCTGGATTATGTGAACCCTACCCAAGGGTCTTAGTAACCCACGTAGCCATATCATTTAGTTGATGCATTCCTACCTCTAACTGGTCACTTATTCTCAACCAGTACGTTCACGTGCTGGATGGAGACTAGTATTCTTTCACTGAGGAACTTCATTTACCATAAATGGAACATTTAGAATGGAATCATCCACGTAGTCTGTTGCTTGTATTCTTTCACGCAAGTATTTACTAACGACTTTTCTTTACCATAAACTGGACTGTTCCAGTGTACCACGGGCGAAGACAGAATGGAATGTCCCACAATCGCATCCGAAGTAGAAAGAGGCATATACGATGATAATATTTACTACCAACCAAGGCGACAGAACTCGAACAAAGCAGACTTCAGTAATGTTAGTTCGCAGAAAAGTGAACCTCGAACATCGTATATTCTGGAACGTGCTCGATTTTATTGTGATCGTTGTCATGGATTCAAATGTCTGCTTTTCATCGCTTCATGTGCCGCATCCGTCGTCTATGCAATGATCCAGATGGTTCTCAGCATCCAATGGATCCACAACGGTGCACTCAACCCACTACTATCTCATCAAGTCATTATTGCGTTGTTCACCCTTGCTGTAACAATTCAAGCCACATTCCGTTTTGTCAGTGCTACAGATGAGTTCCACTTTGCCACAATCCAGTTGCTGACAACTTTGTTTTTGACCTTTTTGTTCACTTTATTTACTCTGGTCGGCACTATTGAACAAATGATTCCGGATACTTATTCCGGTCCACTGGCACAGCCTAAACCAACATTATCATTTAGTAAAGATACATCCAGTTCGACCCCATGGATAAAGGAGGCCGAAATCCCCCTGACTGCATCCAGTACGGAGCCAGGAACATTTCTGATTGTGTTTGGTTTATTGTCGCTTTTATTCCCGGTACAAAATGTGGTCGTGCTACGATACGTTCTTCAAGCGAGTGAAATGCGAAGGCCCGTCTATCGGAGTTCAGCAACACACCTTGACGATTCGGCGGGTAGTGAAGGTCAAGATCAAACTGAGATGATTTTCAATTGAGCGATTTCCCAGCAAATGTTTTCTGACATTTTTCCATCTATCACAAGTTCTGTGTTTTCGGCTGTGTAGGGCAGTTTATTTGTGATAGATATTTTTTAGATTGCTGTGAGTTTCTATCATAAATTACGGATTCGTACTTACGGCATTGATCATATACAAGGGTTTCCTTTCAATATAGGCTGTTTCAAGCCTAATGAAGGATACAATTATACATGGCTCGCACTTCAGATTTTCAATAGATTGGCGTGCAAGTAATAATGGCTGAAAAAGTCGTAATTCCCAAGTCCAAATTATTCCATGACTGCGGACCCGGTGGGTGGCAATACCTTCAGGACCGTGAACCTACGAACCCATTGAATACTATCGAGAAAGATTGAGTATCTTTGATCGATGTTGCTACCTTACCGTGGTGATCAGGTTTGGGCACTACGATGACCCAGAAGGCTATGCCGATTGAAGTGAAAAGTGCTCAATCAGGGTCATCCATGTCGGACAGGCCGAGTAGTCAAACAAAAGTAGCACACCGTCCTTAGAGGGTTTGGTGGGTTTTCGCCGAGCAGAGAACTCTAAATAAAGGCCACAAAAGCCCGTAGACAGCAACGTAACGTGTACGAATGTGGCCTGCCACTAAATAAGGCCACTGCCTCCTGCCTGTTGCTCAGCTATCCCCAGTGGGATAGGATTCACTAGGACGCGTTGGGCATCCTCGACTGGCAGGCCACTATCGAAAAGGCGTATGAACAGCCCGTTCGGTCACCAGCTCCCAACACAAGTCTTCCTGTTGCCTAACAGGTCGAACTTGGTTGTGCACGGGGCTGAATGCTACCTCAAACCAAAAGCTGAGTGACGCTGGGGAAGCCACTTCTTACTTAAATTCCAAGACTTTTCATTAACAGTTCCCCTACACACACCGCTCATTGGCAGGTGCCATTTGGGACATCCATGAAGCTGACTCATCCTCTGGCAGGAGATGGCCGCATGAATGTAAATTGTGTAATCTGACGTTTAGGCTCAACTGAGCAAAGTGGTACAAAGTTCAACGGTGGATTTTCTACAGATTACAACCAAAACCAATTGGTGACGCAAACATTCAAGTCTAAAGCCGCCACGAACAATGGAAACCACGGCGGAAAAAAACGACTGAAAGCAATGTGAGACGAATAAAAACGAAAAAGCCAGAGACAGAATACTGATGACAAGGTAAAATAGAGAAAAGTTCACAAGCCGTGGTGATGACAATTGAGCCATAGTTGGTGAATAACATTCATCACTGAATAGAAGCTCCTCAAATACAAAGAACTTCCAAAACAGTCAAATGGAAAGAAAGTAACCATGAAAGACATGAGATAATAATGAAGTAAGGAAAATACACTAGATATATAACAGTAATAAGGGATATAAAATCGAGGAATACCTAAGCCAATCCCTCTCACCAAACATAATGTTCCATGGAAAAGGCACTTACGTAATTACTAATAAGTTGCGGTATATGGTAAGTGATAACCGTAGTCCGAATGGAAGATATCGCCGATAATGACCGAGGGAACAAAATAGGGAAAAGGGAAAAACGTCATGTGCTTTAGGTGATAAATCACAGGTTTCACAGCCGTAAACATTTTGCAGATAGTAGTTGAATAAAATCGACACGTGCACACTTCTGGATATATATCTTTTAACAAACCAAGGTAGCGCAATGCCGACATTCCGATGATTATTGAATGACTAAGGCCTCGTCGAGAACATTTTCTCTGGAGGAATCGGACAGTTTTGTTGGATTGGTACTTGTGTCACGGTGTGAATTGGCACCTTGCCCACGGCCCACGGTCGGCGAACCAACTGAGGCCATAGGACGTGTACATACATTTGTCGCACTTGTCGGTAAGGACGATAGAATGTTTGATGGGGTTCGGTTACGCGGATGGTGTGACGACCCAGGTACAGCCGATACATGATCTGGACTAGCAGACGCTTGGCTAGCATAATGACGATCTAATAGACGTTGTGTTGTATTGGTCAGGGACTGACTGTTGACAGTCGCAGCGAAGTCGTTCCCTGTGCCAAGAAATGCTTCCGTGCCATGTCCGGCCGCGTGACCTATTAGATGACTAAACCTGAAAGAACACACAGAACAGCGAATATAAAGAAGAAGCAAATATGTAATCCATGAGAATATCCACTGCATGTGACCTTAAATCGTATTCTGTACAGCTGACCCTCGCCTATCGAGGGAGTTACGTCTCAGAGACCCACACGTTAGATAAAAATCCACGACACAGCGGCGTCATATTTATTTTGTTATTGATGTACACTTTAAGGCTTTATAAACTTTCACCACATTCCTATAAACCTGGAGGCGGGTAGAAGAAATACCCGTGGCAGTACAGTGCGGTAGAACAAACAGATCATAGCTACGGTCACCGAGTCGATCAACACACAGGATACAGAACACAGTGGCTGTGGTTATCAGTCTTCCATTCCATTAGCCAATAGTGTGCCGTCTACAATATCACATTGGCAAACTGGCGCAAGCTGGGGTACCGTGTTGCATTTTCAGTGTGCACAGTACGGTATTCCTCCACTGATTAAAAAAAACACCGCATTTTATTCCGATTTTATATTCTCTTAACGTCACAATTACCATTTTATGTTGTTTTAAATTATTTGGGCAAAAATTAGTAAACTCATAATTTGTTTATACATATGTACCGCGAAATAGAGCGATATAGCGAAAACTCTGTGACACAATTAAATGTAACTTTTCTTTAACAAAAACCCATGATTCAATGAAGCCGCAAAAAGTGAATCGCAATATAGCGAAGAACGACTGTGCGTTCACATTTACGTTTGTAACTGAGATCAATGAGGATATACAACTAAGACAATCTGTAGGAATTTGATCATTCCACGACTTCATCGAACGCTGATTGGTCAACTGAAATTGTATTTCTATAAGAGAATCGATGCTACGCTGAGTCAACGCTATCGAATCACAGTTGACGTCTAGCAATTTACTATTGTGAGATTTACAATCAAATGAGAGCGAAGAATAAGTGCAATCCTATGCCAGCTAGCACAAATGACAGGGCATCGCCGGTGACCGAAAATTAGTGCGACACACACAGAGGGAGAACAATCGGTGACGTATAGAAACTAATCATCTAGGGTATAATTTATGCAATGTTGATACAGCTCACGAGAAGAACAAAAAGCAAGCACATTTATATGCACAGATGAGGGAATAATGGTAAAGGATCAATTAAAACACGTGTATAATTGATCTGGATTTTGTCTTACAAAAACAACCACACCCATTATTTGGAGAAAACTCTATCTTGTAGCCATAAAAGTTGAGCAGGTTTTATGATTGATAAGTGATTTTTGGATAAAAGAAATCCAGATACGCAAAAAACTTTCGGACATTTCCCAGGTCTTTTTGCTTCCAAATGAAAGAACAGAGTAGATATCATGTGTGGCTGGAAACATTGTATATCAACTGTCGCCCGTAGTGCTCTCTGTCAGCTTGCTTAAGAATGCAATCAAACAAAGATGTGATCGTGATCGACGGCAAAGCAGATACATTTATTGGTTGTCATGGCTACACACACACGCGCACGCGCACACACGCAACGAGCGCGAAGAAAAACTCCACAGACGATCACAATGGCAACCGGATGGAACCAGATGTGGATGGGCAATGACGACGTTAATAGTAAGGCTAAAAACCAACTCGTGTGCATTACGCAAGCAGGTCTCAATGCTATGTCCGCATGGGACACTATGATGAACGGAGTAATTGTGTGAAAACCGCCTATTGAACTGACAGCTAGCAGGAATTTGATGTGAGCTGAAGCGCTCGGAGGTTAACGGATACCCACGTTTATGAGTGACGGCAGAGGGCGGGGGGATAGAAATAACGAGCGACAGCAATAAGGCATCAACAGTTCGATACAATGTCACAACCATTGAAAGTGCTACAAAGCAAAACGGACCCGAAACGTCCAATATATTTTCATACACTTTAACATTTTGTCCGGAACGTTTTGTCGATGCAGTGAGCACGAGCGTGATGTCATCGGTTGGAATAACTGAACTGATTGACCGAAAATGGGTATGAATATTAAAATACAGAAATTCAATTCGGCGGGGCAATTTTTTTCAGTAGTTCATTCCCAAACCATTCAGATTAAATAGGACATTAGACAAAAGATCATGAGGATGCAGATGGAATAAAAACCAATCACAGACAGGGGTTTATTACAGTTAAATTGTCCTTGTCGTGTGATTGAGTTGCCTAGCTCACGTCCTCTAGGTGACAGGACGAAATTCTTTTACAGCACTCCAATTTTTCTGCAATTTCTCGCGAACGGGGATACGTGGGATCGAACACTTTGGTGTGCATGTCTTGTTCCATGACTATATTCACGATCCTGTACGGATTTGAATTTTGACCAAGGAAAGTCGATTTTATCCCGAATAATGTGTCTGAAGAGTGCGAAATACTTTTAGCACATCCAGACTCAATGATGAAATTGACCAAATCCAGACTTTTATTGCTCAGAACATTAGAACATCGATCAGACATACTTACAGTAAGATTTCGCACGGCTTCAATTTCGAAGTTCTGCTATTCAGTGAGAATACTATTGCATTGTGTTGTATTGCATGGTATTGAAGACTTCAGCAAGTTAACAAACTTACACCTCAGCCAAATACAGAGCTGATCATTGTCACTTTGGAATTAGCATAAAAATAAGTACTGTATAGATAAAACTGACTCAGCCACCAAGTATCATGCGAAGTTCCTCTGTGACCTTCATCTTGTCAACCGGAACACGCACGAAGTAAGGCACTGTGGAGTTACTAAAGACATTTATGCGGAAGGGGATAAGTATAAACGTGGAACGTGGGGAGGGATGCAAACGATATGCAGATAAGTCGTAGTACAAGGGATGGGTGTGCAGAAATCTTCTTTTCAAATTTTCCACGGGCTATCATGTGCAAATCGCAAACTCTGAAGGTAAGAGAGCCCATGGAAATCAAAGAGACACAAATGATAATGGCCAGACCGCGGTGTAGTGTGATAAAATCTTCCGGGAAAGATTACGGGAGAGTAGTAGAGTAAGATTGGGAGAATACATTGATAGACAAAAGAAAAAAATGACAGCTTATGTGGCACTAAACTTCCGTAGCCTAAGAGTTTGAAAAGACAGTCTACGTAGTTTCTTAACATAACAAAGAGAATCGCTCTTCCGCATTTTAATTCCAGTAGTATACCAGTCTGTCGGGCCGTGCAAGTTGGACTCTAATAATCACTAAATTCCACGTCATTTCATTTAGCCTTTCATTTGATATGATTTCTAACTCATTCGACCCGATCTGAAATATGACGCTTCGTCATCCAGGGTACTATTCCCATATTTCTAAACTGTAGATGTGTTGCTGCCTGTAGTGCTTGTTGTGCATAGCAAACACCAGTGCTCAATTGCGTTAAGCTCTACAACTACATTGCGCTTGTTATTTGGTTGGATGAAACATGTAGAAGTTGTCCACTGATCTTTTCAGAGATTTTTCTTCGTACTCCACGTTCCTTCTTAGATATATGACCATTGGGGTCTTTCAAAAAGTTCCAGGTAATTTTCCTTCATTAGTGAACTCATCTAACAATCTTCCTCATACTAATTCCTGAGTTTTTGTACACAATTAATTTTCCTTGTTCCAACTCAGATAGCCGTCTCCCGTGTGGTATTCTCTTGTTTTTGTGAATGAAGGGTCGGAATTTGCAAATTGGTTTGATGAACTGGGTGAGCTTTGTTTACAAAACACTTACAGTATGGGCTTTGTCACGGAGCATCTCTCAAGACAAGGGCTCTATGTGTGACTCATTCCGCCTAGTGAATGACCTATAGCGTGCACTTTTTTGACAGCGAGCTTGAGGTGCGGCAAAAGTAATGCGTACCCTTTAGACACATTATTCGGGATAAAATCGACTTTCCTTGGTCAAAATTCAAATCCGTACAGGATCGTGAATATAGTCATGGAACAAGACATGCACACCAAAGTGTTCGATCCCACGTATCCCCGTTCGCGAGAAATCGCAGAAAAATGCGGGTGCGTTAAAAGCTTTTCGTGCACTACAGATTCATGTGGCTTGACCAATCCTGGACCATGGAAGAGCCCAGAACAAAACGTTTTGGGTGCAAAGATCAGAGATCAACTTCCTTGCTTCAATTTTCTCGGCTATCGTTAGAGCGTGCAACTGAACGGCCCTTTATTTGTGTGTGGGAACACGACATACAACTTTGAGAGGTGTGTCTGGATTCAGCTGATTGGTGGTGTCAACTGGTTGCGCTATGAGTGCGCTACTTATCAGTCCATTCTGTCCTTGACTAAACTAGCGTGGGTCGTGCTCCTCAGTCCCGGTGAATACCTGTTGCGCCGCTCGACCCACGTAAGCTGGGTCGAAAACACATCTAAAAGAAAAACAACATTGGAGAACGAACAATTAGTAGCAATCATTCTCAATCTCGCTCTTACATATCAGAGATTGATGAGGTCAGCATCGGTAGTCTATCCTTGTTATGAATCCGGATCAGAGGAGCACCTCGAAACACAACATAGTGGGGCGGCATTGTATGTATTTTGAATTTCTCTTCCCAGTCGTTAGTTGATGATTTCACTCGGAATATCACCTTTAACGGCAAACTGATAACAAGGGCTTTCTTTCTCGCGATTTCAAGGTAGGTTTTCGGCAATCTTTTGATAAACCGATACGGATAACTAGTCTCACGTAGGGTGTTTCTAACGAGCGTCCATTCGCCTTCTAAAGTTTCCACAGAACAAATTTCCTTAGTTCTGAAGGTCAAATATTTCACTAAGTTTCGCTTCTGTTTCATACTAACGAAACTATTGAGACCGGAATACTGGCCGCTCCATGATTGTCTTGGGCACATATTTCGCTGGGTTCGACCATCTTCCACTACCGTGAGTCATATAGGGGAACAGTTCTAGACTGTTTAATTCGCGTTCAATTGTGAAGTGCATTGCTTAGTGTAGCTTATTAAACACAGTTTGAACGAAATGCAGGACACAAACAGCATCAGCCACAGAAAATGTCGTCAAGTTAAGAAAAACGTCCGCAGACATCGATCTAAACTGTGAAACATTCACGTCGGTTTTGTAGTGCTAATAAATGGGACGAACCAGTAATTGTTGGCTGTTTTTTCAAAATTAGTTTGGTGTTCAAGTTAGACACTTGGACGAGACGGAGGCTTAAAGGAGGCCGATTTGGTATTCTAGCCGATCGAACCTATATTAGTCGCCCATTCATCCAACCATATTCTGACCATAGATTAATCCTTGCGAATACGAATATCTCGCACAAAAAGCGGCACTGACTAGCCTGGCATCCTCCTGGGCCTTCACAGCGTTGAGCTTAGATCGATTACTTGCTATCAGCTACGGCTGGCCTAGATCAATTCAAGAGTGTCGACCATTCCGGTCGACATATGTAGACACTGATCACGCTCTTGCCCGCGCGCGTTTCAATTTATGTCTTGTCGGTGGCCTAAAAAACGCCAGAGGCAGTCGTCCTACGCAGCGGATACTGCACGAACACTACCAGTCTGTTCTCCAAAGAGAATTATCCATCAGGTTGTCGATGCGGTTACATGCCCAGGATCCAGAAGATTGACGGACAGAGATCGAAGAAGCTTCGCGTGAGACTTCTATTGCTGCCCGAGGCCTAAGAACCAAATACACATAGAGACGACTGATATCTGTCGTCAGCTGCACCGTTAGTTGTGCGCAGATTGATTCCTCCAGAATCCAGATATGAAGCACGGAAATGACTCAGAAGCCGACTGATTCGGAATCTGAGAAACGACAATGGACATTAGTGGGTCGCGAAGTATAAGTAGATGGAAAAGGCTGCGATGATCGGTAACAGTCGCAACATTTTGCGTCTAACTGAAAATACCGGTCTACGAAAGAAAGGCTCCATCTAACTGATGAAAGAGGCGAACGACTCATTGATTCAGGCCCAGGAGCGTCTTCTAGATCATTAAACGGAACATTATGAGATGCAGTTTAGGTTTCTTCAACCCCACAGAACAATGGTCAGAGTTCCGGTTATGGATACCGATACTCCGTCAGAAAAACGTTGGTAAACACCTCGGCATCAAGATCGAAAAATGTGTGCTGTTTCTATGGGTCCGGAAATAGCATTCACACCTGGACCCTACAAGACAAAGTCCAACGAACAGTTAATCAGGCTTTTGTGTGATGTGCGGGACGAAATCCCAACAAGCACATTAAGGCAGTTAAAGGAGAGGAGGGAGAGAGATTTCCCTGCCGCAACAGTTGGCAAGTGATCCACTGATCGACTGTTAGATGGGAATCACTCTTCCGTTAAAAAGCCGACTAGGACCAGTGCAATCCAACTCAGACAGTTCAATCTGATCGAGCAGAATATGTAGATTGACTGTAATAACCAGGTACTGCGGTTATAGGGTTGTAATCTGAAGAAAACAACTAAAATGTGGTGTTATCGCAGCCGAATACTAAGTTTCAGATCGAGAAAGACAGAGGTTGTCGGCCTACGGAAGACGTGTATGTGCCCTGAAATTTGACAAAGACTAAAGTTGTAGTTGATACAGCCTCGACCGAGTCTGAAATCAGCTTGGTTTTCACCCACACAACTTTCATGAAAGTTGGATAACCGGTGAAAAATTGACCCGGTGCTACTTATCCTGTGATTTTTACAAGAACTGATCCAACTGAAGTGCTCCTTAAAGTATTTTACCCGGTGGCCCAGACGACATTTCTGAGAGTGAATCAGTGGGCCGTCAGATTAGCTCACTTACACCTGGTTTCCGTGGGCCGCTACTTCTAGTCAGATGGTAGAGGCTGCAGCAACCGCCATTAGAAGCAGCCTTCTGCATTTCCTTACGTTTGCAATCTACCACCGCTCACGATCACCACTCAAACTCTTAGTCAGTTGGTATCTCGAGGATTTACACACCTCCATGAGTGTGGAATCAGGAGGGGCGGTTCTACAAGCATCTAAGAGAGTAACTGATGTCAAAAATACCCACCGTTTGAGTGGCCAATTTGAACGGGAGTCTTGTGTGGCAGTCCAAGCGGCGCGCAATGCTTCCTTGAGCTGTTACCAGCATTTACTTAGGTTCTGGACATTCAGCTGCATCAATAACCGTCTATATAGACTTACATAAAAAGCAGATTGTCGGTCGGCGGGACAAATGGCTTTTATGTTGGTGCGACCACAGACAAGACGTAAACAGAAGCAAGCACGTACCAAGCAGTGATCTGAGTCCACAGGTGCAGGTCATAATGGACGACAATCTTCAATTGATCCACACCAACGGTGAAAAATGACAATATAGTCAATCTGAGTCCAACGTTGTGAAGACGCAGGAGGACTCATGTCGCTCTATGTCGCTCTTGTGACAGAAGTTTGTACTCGCCAGAAACAATGTGGTCAGAGCAAAGCTGGACGAGACGGTCACCGTTATCGATGCAATTGGCAGGGATAGCAAACGAGCCTCCAATGTGCCTTTGGGAATCCTCTAAATACCCAGTTTGGGCTTTAAAATGATCACCACCATGTCCGCGCTTGGGAACAGGCGGGATAATTCTCCATAGAATTCATCCTTGGATTCCGAAGAACTGCCGTCAGTGGACGCATACACAGACACGATGAACAAACGTCAACGTTTCAGTCTGTTGCTACTGACACGTACAGAACCATCCAACCGAACTGCACTCAAACGACTGCTGACTGGAATTCAGTCTAGCAGAACACGCTCAGCGCTTGTGCTCAGAGCGATCCCCATGCCAGTCTGACTACGAGCATAAGACATCGAACCACCCGACACGCGAAGAGTAACGCGAGAGACTTAGATTGTATCTAGGGTGTAGTGGTCACAGAAGTGGGGTCTTCTATGCATATTTCGGAGATACAGCATCTGTTTTGAAAGTTTCAAGAGTTCTAGTAAGAGCAGCCTGATGGCCCGTTTGACAGTGTGTGGACGTTGAATGTGATCGAGTGAATTAAGCATC
This sequence comes from Fasciola hepatica, assembly GCA_948099385.1. Classification (NCBI taxonomy): domain Eukaryota; kingdom Metazoa; phylum Platyhelminthes; class Trematoda; order Plagiorchiida; family Fasciolidae; genus Fasciola; species Fasciola hepatica. The sequence goes on from CANUEZ040000110.1 coordinate 4,647,487, forward strand.
TGTTCTTGAGGAATGAGTTTATTTATGTCCTGCACCTAAACAACTGATTTCTTCAGGGCTTCAATAACCCGTGGCATTTTGCACTGAACCCTAACCGGAGCCTTTGATTAAAAACCCTGACCCGCAAGGCAGTGTGGAGTTGACCCAGCACGGGAACGTGACCGAAAAATTCGTGAAGGAACTTTTTCTAGTCTGTCACATGAAACCCGATTTTTACGCGTAATCTGTCTTGTCTTCGTTGGTGCTTTGTTATCCATCCGCTTTCCCCACTCAGTCCTTAGTCCCATGCACCCAATGTAGCAAGCGGAACATGAATGGAACAGCATCCTTTGGGCCGGGGATTGACTAGCTTAGGCGGGCGATAGCTGTTCGATGAAGTGCGGTAACTTCTCACATCGTCGAGAGAAACCCCAGGTACTCCACTCCTACGTCCACTAGTGGAGGATTTTGACCGGTAAACTGCTTCTCTTCGTATTCATTCGCTACAATGTCCTCTCCACGGATGAGTCTACAATGCCACAGCGCGCAGCGTTTTGCTCTATGGTTGCAAATCCTGGTCACTCTGCGCCAAGGCTGCTAGGCGATTTCCCGTATTCCCCCACTGACGTCTCCAGAACATTACTCACGTTTGGTAAGAACACCATGTGGGTAACGACGAGGTTCGACGTCGTGTACTGGGCGTGGATAGCCGTCAATGACAAATAATCACCTTACATCGTTTCCACTGGCTTGGACGTTTCATGCATGCTTACCTATCGTCTTCCACTTTGCGCGCTATTTGCGCTTCCTGAGTATGGCTGGAAGAAGCGTTGCGGGGGCCAGACCATGATTTAGCGAAGGTGTATTCAGAATTCGACGTCAGCATTGGTCTCATTTGGTGCGTCCTGGCTCCCTGGCTGGGGCTCAAGGGGTGAAGACTATCGTTGAAGTGTAAATGCTATACTGTGTGCTTAAGAATCCATAAATATTGGACAAAACCTCCAAAAAAATCACAAAAATCCATGCGGTGAGACGGCCAAAACAAGTTTGTTTTTAACTGCTACCACCTCTTTGTTAGCCGTCTCTGTATTTGTGGTTTTGGAACCATGTCTGACTCCAGGCTCAGTGCAATACGAATATACTAGCCTAAAGTGGAAGCTGAGTACCGGGGTCTCTCTCGACGATGGGAGAAATGACCGCCCTTTATTGGACAGCAATTCATCGCCAAAGCTGGGAAGCCGCAGCCCAAATGATGTTGCTTGATACATGGTACGCCTGGGTGCCCGGTGCTACGGACCAAATCCTAAAACGGCTCGACAATCAATGCATCATCAAACACGAATCAGAGAGCAAAACTAGAGTTTCACGTGACAGGTCACAATGAACTTTTAAACGAGTGTTTCGGTTACCTTCGGTGAACATCTCATCGCCTCGTGGGGCATACTGTTGAAGTGCCAATTAGGGCTCTTAAAGGAACGCCCCACTCCCCTCCTACGGTGTGGGCGTTCACAATGTATCACTGATCTGGAAATCTACAGCACCAACTCAAACTTTTACTACTTAGAACGAGTTTCACATTACTGATCACGACAGAACACATTGTTTTATTTTGCTTGAGGAAGGTTAAACAGTCTCGTGTGATAGAAATCGGGGAGCTTCTTGAGAGAGATCCGCATAACTTGATTCATGAGAAAAACTAAGGCGAAACGATTGTTTCTGGAATTGTTTTGGTGAGATTCTGAACCTCAATCGTATCATAGATCAATAAACCTTTAAAGATGGTTTTAAATGACGAAAAAACTACATAGCTTAACATGAAAGCCGTACGCGTTCGAGAACGAAGTTACTGGGCTCTATATGAACACGCTTGAAAATGAACACCCTACGAATCCGGGATATTTGGCTCAAAGGCTGATTCAGACTAATTTATTGGAAATACGTAAAATGAAGGAAAAAACATTGAGGTACGGAGTAGCATTTCAGGCTTGTGATTAGTCGAAGAGACTTGTACAAAAACGAATGCCAGGTCCGATTTACTTTTAAATTACGTACTCAGTTTGATTCAATGCATGATAATTATTATTATTATTATCACCATATTTTACTCCCCTTATCTAATACACAACAATAAGCAATATCTCTTGGAGAGGGCAGCAGCCGATTATATATATATATATATATATATATATATATATATATATATATATATATATATATATATATACCGATAACCCGGGACAATGTACAGAGGCTGGTGCCATGCAAAAACATGAATGTGGAGATTTCGTGTAAGCATGTGGGCTGAATACTACCCGATTGCCTGGACTAAAGCAGAGAGTTGACTCAGGGGGCCCCAGTCCGAGCCTTTGACCAGAACGCCTAACCTACAGGGCAGTAGGACGAAATGAGGGTATCGTAGCCCTCTGAGGACCGGTGACTGAACGCTCAGTTCATACGCCCTTCGGATGAGGCCAAACATCCTCGGTGCCCGGTACATTCCTCCGCCACAGATGCTGGTGAGCATACCGTTGTACGCTCGTAGTTGGTTTTGAGTTAGGGTTTAGTCATCTCCCCTAGACTGACTATTAGTCAGTCAACCCGGTGGAGAGCGCCGGGAATTCGCTTTCGTCCTTTCACTTTATTGGGAACACCTTCGCCACGAGAAGACAGTGAGTAGATCTTCCTCAGCAGAGGCTGCATGAAACGCACGGTTACCTGAGAGCATTTCGAGAGGCGTTCAGGACGAGTAGCCATCGCGGAGCCTGGGACACCCACCCTCAACGATACTGAGGCATTTAGAGGCCAACTAGAGGCCGTCGAATGGGGAAGTGACCGGTAGTGACAGAAATCGAACTCGGGATGCCAGGGTTCAAGTTACACGATGATGACCGCTTGACCACCACTAACCATTGCATACCACGAACAAGTAATGTGTTTTCACTCCCCACGCAAGACTAACAGTTTCTCGAGTGAGGAAAATCACCGTTCAACAAAAGAAGCATTTTAAACGTGAGAAGGGAAAAAACTTTATTCGCGGGCATCGGCCGTTGCGTCGGGCATACCGACTTAAGCGTCGCTAGGTCATATTATAAAAAGCCATGTTATATGCTTCGTTGTGCTCCAAAGCTGAATAACACAATATCTCTCTCGTATCAGTGAAGAAGACAGCGTGGTTCTGATGAATTTCAGATAGCGATAATTCGTTGTGGCAATAAACTGGTTATTTATCATGTATCTACTTTGCATTTAATTAAGTTCATGCTTCATTAAAATCTTGGTGAATGAGACATCCGAATGATGAGGAAAAGAATGCGTATCATGAATGGATTTAAGACCAATTTATTATAAGGTTTCGATTAAATTTGGACTCACTGCCCAGTGTGAGTGTGAGTGAGTGAGTGAGTGGGGTCCCTAGTTGTTGGTTGCCGATTATTCATCCACTCATCAAACTGGGCAATGTGGTCACAAGCGTTTCAACACGAGTGCGACGAAATTATCCCCGTCGGGAACTGGGCGAATGCACGTGTGTCTGGTCTTCGTTCAACCGCCAGCTGGTTTTCATTTACGTCAGATTAAATGTTCCAGGGTCAACTTAACTAATTTTTTGCTGTCCTAATAAGTCTCTTAATGGAACTGGTGCGACCACTTGGTTTAGACGTAGGTGTCTGGTCAGTGGTCGGAAGCACCATTTATTTACGGAGGCACTGACCACCTACTGTGTATTGGCGATCCTTTTTGCGGAGCTCACAAGCAAAAAACTGGAATAAGTTTATTCACTGTCATCGTTTTCTGTATTGCAGTGCACTTGGGTTATTTTAGAATATCCTGACGCAGCATTTCGTGCGACAACGTTGATAGTTCCGGAGGAATTGGAGAGCTTGATTTGAGTTTGCGTGGATGTTTCCAATTAGAAATAAGGTGTGGTTTTGTTCCACGCGGCTCGAGAGAGAAACAGTGGTGTTGCAAATTATAAATATCGCCGGGATAATGTATGAGATTCAAATCGTACGTAAACCTGCCCCGAGACTAAGAATTCCCTGACGAAGAACCAATTGTGGACATCAAGTTTCCTCAGTAATCGAACCATCTCTGTCCGAATTGATGGTGTTCTGTCCCAGCCATTTTTCGTGAATTCTGGAGTTCCCCAGGGTTCACTACTTGTATCTACCGTCTTTTATTTATTATTGATCATCTACTTCTGACTCAATCCATCCCCATGCCGATGACGCCACCCTTCATCCTTCCCTTTTTCAAACCGTTCCCCGTCATGTCAATGCTAACATCGATCGATTGTGACCGCAGTGCAACCAGTGCATCTTTAGAATCTGATCTCGAACACATCCACCCAGGAGGCTCCTACAATCATGTTGCAGTTAATGCTTTCAAAATCTCTCTTCTCTCAGTTTCTTTGAAACATTATTCGGTCTCCCCATGTGTATCCTTTGATTCAGCTGTGCTGCATTCCACAGATTCTATCTGTAACCTAGGCCTATCTATAACTTCTCTCCGCTTTCACATCTCAGCTCGCCTCTCGGGCTGTGCGCAAAGTTGGTTTTGTTTCGCCCCAGACGCTTCTTCACACCAGCTCATCTTCTGCAATACACAGCTCAAATCCACCCCGCACTTGAATACTCCAGTCACGTTTGGGGTGAGGCCCTGTCTACTTCTCTTTCTCCTCTTGACCGGGTTCAATGAAAGGCCACCCGGCTGATCAATAACCCTTCTTTAGCCTCCAGTCTGCAGTCGCAGCCCATCGTCGGGCGAATGCTTCGTTGTACTTCTTCTACTGGTACTACTTTGAACTTTGTTCTTCTAAGCTTGTTTCAACAGTTCCTCTTCCTAAAACCTTTCCCGATCACCACGTACCCAGGCAGCTAGTCATCCTGATCAAGCTTCCGTCACTAAATGTCGTACTTCTATATTTCAATTTTCTCTTTCCCCGGACCGTTTAACCATTGAACAATCTTCCTATTTCTGTCTCCCTATTCTCTCTGTCTTTAGAAGCACTCAGTGAAACTTCTCGACGTCTGCTACTCCCCTGGCAGTTCAATAAACGGACAAATCGATCCGAACCATGCATATTATCGATTTCACCAGAAGACAGAACAACAGCAGCTAAGCTAGAACAAGTAACAACGGAATAACAATAACCAATGGTGAACAAAGTAACCAACAGTCATTTTCAACACTGCACATGTAATCTGTCAATTTACCCTGACTCGAGTGACAGACAATTATTCAAAACATCCACATATAGCGACGTATGATACTTCGAGCAAAAACAGCTGCACTAACCACAGAATCCGAGTCGGAATCGAGAACCCGTTCTGCGAAGATTCTACAATCGACGGTTTTCGGGATACCACCACATTTGTCTCCGTTGAAAACGCAGATCAACATAAAAAGGAACTGGTGAAAGTGTACCGTGCGCCCTCAGCTTGTGCCCAAGTTATTTAGATACTTGATATTGGGTAGGCATTAATAAAGCAATTTATGATGATTAGAAAGCAGCACTTCGTGTCGAATCCACTATCAATATGAGCTGATGTCAACAGATATAATGCTGATGAAAAAAACTGCCGGAATAAAAAAATATCGAACCAAAATAGAACCAATAAAATTCTAATTGTTGAATCTTAGCAACAACAAAAAAAAAACAGAGCAAGAATTCGGAACACTAAAATCGTAGGCAAAATTTCAATTGTGTATTATGTGGTGGAGGAACCACAAAGGTTAATCACTGGCGGTTTATCGGGTATACGGGGGTTTGGCGGTTAATTAAAGAACACTCACTGACTTCCTATTTTTATCGACTGTTGATGACCGCGGCACAGAGAATCTAGCGCAGCATGGAGTAGTGAACAGACGACAACCAGTTGTTAGGATGGACACACAATAAACAGTATTCATATTCATTTGAAACGAATAACCAACAACAGGCTGATTGTTTTAGGATATTCTTTTAAAAAACGCTACGCTGGATAGTGGGAGGAAACAATTTTACACGCATGCCCAGGCATCTTTAGCTCGTACGCTGGAGACCCTTGACATCGCTGCTTGTTGTATTCAAGAGACTCGCATCTGAGACTCCAGCTCGGTCGTTCGATTGATGCCCTCATTTAATCTTTCTGTAAAGCTTCGCTTGCGTTTGTCTGGGGACCCTGGGGCTGGGGCTTCTGGTCTTGCTGGCGTAAGGGTAGCCCCTAGTGAGAGGGCTGAGGCTACGCTACTTGACTGGACCTCACTCACCAGTCGGCTGCGCGCAGTAGGACTTAGAGGTGCATGCAAAGTAAGCTAACATCGTCCCGATAGACGCAATTTGTAAGTCTGATGCCCTACAGATTGCAGCCTAAATATAAGCAAAAATGTCTTCCACCAAACGTTACACGACCTCCTACGTAAAGCAAAATGGGGTGATATCGCGATTTTAGATGGGGACATGAATGCTAGAGCCGGTCGGCTGATTTCGAATGAGGCGTATTCGGGAGGCCTTTTTGCTTTCGATTCCTGTCTTTCGGAAACCTGCGAAATTGTTGTTGGCTGTGTGCAGATCGCCACCTGTTTCCGCCAGTTCGAACTTCAGACGTTTTAATCGCCGGTACGCCACGTGGCATCTGCCCTCTTCGAGTTGGCAATGGACCCAGACAGAACACGTCGCAATTAGCTACAAATGGTGGGGCCACATACAAGACTGCCGGTCGTATTGGAGCATTCCCCCTTGACTCCGACCATGCGTTAGCCTGCACTAAGCTGTCCATGTGCTTCGGTGGGCGTGCCAAACGTTCTATGCAGCAGCGGTTAGACTGCGATATGCTGTCTGATCCGTCTGGCTTCTCAACTTTCCGAGACGCTCCAAGTGAAAAGCTAGGATCAACGCCATCAGATAACATCAACCAACACTGTTAGCTTATCAGGAATGCTTTGTATTCTGCTGGCAAAGTGAGTTGTGATCTGAACCGTCGTGTCTTGACACTCCGGATTTCTGCTGAGTCTCTACGTCTTCTCAATGCACGTCACTCCATCCTGGCTCGTAATGAGCACAATGAAGCACGGCACACAACGAGACGTGAACTCTGCGCAAATCTTTGTAGGGATCGCGAAATTTGGTGGTCTCAGAAAGTACCACAGATGGGGCATGCTGTCTTTATGGGAAATTCCAGCAAGCTGTTTCATTTCATTCGAGTCATCGGTAGGAAGCCATTGAATGTGAGCGAAATGATCTGCGAAGCTTACGGTTCGCCGATCCACAGTCTGTAGCGACTTCTTGTTGGCTGGGCGGAGCACTTTGAAGCAGTTTATCTGGCCTCCATTGTCGGCCTCTCCCATAGCTGTTCCGGCACACTTCCCGTGGTCTGTTTCGACAGATCCACCTGCTGAGACGGAGATCCACGGGGAAATCCAAGCCCTAGGACGTCACAAGGCACCGGGCTCCGACGGCCTTTCCCCAGCCCCACTTAAATATGGTGGAATGGAGTTTGTTAGAGAACTTCAGGCTATGTTCTTCAAGGTTTGGCGTTCTGAGAAAGTTCGCTCAGTGTGGGGAGAATCGATCGCTATCCCCTTCTTCAAGAAAGGCTTGTGCAGTAACTGCGCCAACGATAGGGGCAGAAGCCTAATCCCGATAGCGTTCAAGCTGCTATCGGATGTCATTCTTCGCAGGTTGTACAACATGCGTGATGACCAAACTCGCGAGAAACAGGCTGGGTTTCGTACCGATCGTGGATGCATCGATCAGATCTTCGCACTTTGACAGCTGCTAGAGTACCGTAACGCCTTTAAAAAACCAACGATCATTGTTTCTAGACACCAGCGCGGTCTTCGACTTCGTCCACAGATTCGCACGGACACTATTTGTTAAGGAGTGGTGTGCCTGAAAAGTATGTGTCGGCCCTCCAAGAGTTGCATCGTCATACCCCAGGTCACGTTAGGGCTTATGGCCAGCTTTCGACATCCTTTGCCGTCTGCAGTGGCACCAAAGGCTCCAAGGTTAGCCTATATCCCAGTTTCGTTTTAAATTTGCTATAAAGGATGTCGTACAGAACGCTTTGTTTAGTCTTTCAAACGGTAGGGCTGAACTCCTCACAGGGAACAGAGTTTTTGACTGACAGTACGCCGATGATATATCCTAGTTGAATGACGGCAATTCAACACGCATTGGACAGCTTGGCGATTGAGACATCCCGATATCGTATGTACTTTGCGCCTTCAAAACACAAGGTACTTCTTCAAGGCTAGTAGGAGCCAATGCAAGCACTCACCCAAAGCGGTGATCAGTTAGAAGTAGTCAATAGTCTTAAGTACCTCAGAAGCTTGATCACAGTTGGTGGTGGTGTTGGGGAGGAGATCACATCACAAACCACGAGAGCCACAGCAGCTTTCGCGAACCTGCGCCATCAGCGGCACCACCATGACATCCGGCTATCCCTCAGGGGAAGCGTGTACAGTGCCACAGTACGTAGCGTTCTGCTTTACGGTTGTGAGACCTGGCCCCTCCGTATTGAGGATGTTCGGTGGCTTTCTGTATTCGATCACTGATGTCTCCGAATCATTGCTCGTGCCTGGTGGGAACATCGGGTAAGCAATGACGTGTGTTCGGTGCTGATAGTCCCCCCCCCCCTGACCGAGATAATCGCTCTACACCGCTTCCGATTGCTCAAGCATGTTTTTCGTATTCCTGTTCATCGTTTACCTTTTCGTGCTCTTTTTGCACGTGCTGGGCAAATCTGGAAGAAGCGGCGCTGCGGTGAGGCTACGACCCGGGCCAGGAGCATGTGAAAGTTCGCTTCGGCTGTGATTTCGATTGATGCTTCCCGCCTTCCTTGATAGGGTCCAAGAGGTGAGGATTGCCGTTGGTTAGAGACGCTGAGAGATATGGCTCGGAACCGAATCCAGTGGCGCGAATGCTGTATGGCCTATCTGCTGACTTCCCGTTCCACATAAGCTATTGAAAAAAGGACAAAAATTTACAAAACGTGTTCCGTGAATATGTATAGGCCCGGTAGTGATCGAGCTGTATAAGCACTAATCATCTCTGAGAAAAGAGGCTTGAGTTCCACTACCGGTCCCATAGCGATGGTAGGCAACAAGTTACTGTTGCCCGACACGTCACCACGCTTGACCTATTTGGGGCATGATTACAAGCCTTCCGTGACAATGGGGTGGAGTTAGTATGCACATGGTATATACTCCTTAAACTGAATAAGCATGAAATATAGAGAGAATGTCACCAAAGGCGAAAAATTTCAAGAAAACAGAAACCCATGGTTAGTCCTGCTATTTATTTTACCGACCTGGAGATACGACTCGGGCAAACCTCTTGCGCCAACAAAAAACAACGAAACATTGAAGATCCGTGCCTTACAGATCCCCAGAAATTGCACAAAACACCTGAACTAACTGCTGCGGTGTACAATCTGTTCTACAGCAAAAGACAGCAAAGTGTATCCTAATAATCTCTGCCTTGCTCCCCATGGGTATTACAGAAGAATAGCCGTTCGAGATGGAAAGCACGGTAAGACCTCGCAGCTACTGTGCGGAATATTTCACCTAGTCGTGTGAATACACCGACATTTTTAGGTTGCACTTCAAGTCATCAAAATCGGATTAACACACTCACTTTCTGTGATACTGTGGTTCCGTTCGTGTAGACACTAGTGACGGTACAAAAAAGGACTCAAAAGAGAAGTAACAGTTGCAGTTTCAAATTCCCCCATGATTAAGAGCTTAATAGGTGCCTGCCGCGGAGATACCGGTGATAAATTGACGAAGCGGAATAGCGTCCTTTTTCAAAGAAAACCGATTATAACGGTAGCATGGTCAGAATGAAATAGTCGCCATCTTAAATACATCATTAAAGCAAAGAGAGAAGACAGCTAAAGTGAACTCACATGCGACGCAGTTCGGAGGAATGAGCTCCCCCAGGGAGATCTGCAGAAGTCGACTGCGGAGACCAATCACTCGAAAAGTCCATATAGTGCTGTTGAGCTTCAGAAGGAACCGAAGGCACGAACAGTGGCTCCATGTCTAAGAAGAAACCCGAAACACCGTTGGCGAAATCGCCCGCAGCGTTTTGGATTGCGACCAGTATTTGTTGAGCCAGACTGATCGGTCGATTGCTTCGTGAGTTAATCGGTGAATTCGAATGCGTGCGTAGCCGGGAGCCCGATCGACCATCCTCCCCGAAACGTTCGGCTCTCAGCGACTCCATATGTCGCAATGCCTCTTGCAATTCTATAAAGCTTTCTTTATAGTGATTGCGTTCGGCAATCACACGAGCCATTTCACGTTTAGTGAAACAAGGCTCGCCCAATTTGGCATTACGCATTGCCTACCGAACAGACAAAAAACAAACAGAGAGCACGGAACACACGTAACATTGTACGTTTGTATTTCAGCGTATACCGTCAATCGGCCAACCAAACAGCCATCATGAAATTACTGGATCTTAGGTGTCCTCAAGTTAGAAATCAGGAGTCACATCCAGTTTCATTCAACTGTAAATCCCGTCTTGAAAAAGGTTAGCCGTGGTGACCGAAACGTCGACAAGCTACCAGTGATTTTGACTACGCCGTTATTCAACAATAAAATTTTACCATAACATTCCACATAGCGCATCGATTTTTGGATACACTCCGAACCGATTTCGGTTATGACACATCAATCAAGAGTTGGATCATTTACAAGTTTGATCACAGATGTATGGAACAGGAAATGAAATTTCCCAATTAAGCTTGCTTCAAATCCAAAACGAATACAACATCAACTACCTGTAGCCTTTTCTATATCAAGTGTGTGACAAGTAGGGCTGATTTCATGCTGTCAATCTGAATGATGATTACAGATAAGTAACAAGTCTACATATAGCGATCATTGGATGGTTTGTGGTCGCACTGTCCACGCTATTCAGTTGTTCTCCTTAAACACACTAGCTGTGCGGGTTTTTATCCCTACAACGTCAGTGACGGAAGGGTCCCATGATATGTAGTTTGTGTTCAATAAACCGTTGAGAGCCAGACTGGATACCTTGGCGGTTAGATGTTGAATTCATGATCGCCAACCCAGGGGTCGAGTCTCAGTGGAGGCTCGATGGGAGCACATTGTTGATGATTCCTACCAAGGATGAAACAGCTTCCATGATCTTCACTGGTGAGTTAAGCTTTGGTACCGTATGATGAATAACTTGATAACTAAGTAGGATCGGCTACTGCTTACATCCTTATTAGTCTTACATTGCAATTCAATATCAAAGTCTGGGTTTTACCAAGACAAACGAAGAAACGGTTATTGCTGAACAACTTACCACGCAGCTTAAACATTTAAATACTGACCAGCGAAAAACCCTGGAAGTACTTACTAGAGAGGAATTTTGCCCACTGTAGTTTATGGATCAAAATAATTCGTCCCACCAATAGAAGATGGAAAGTTTCAAAGATTTTCGCATATTTTCTTTTAAATCAGTATCAACACAAATTGGTATTCTTTTTAACAAAATAGATACTTATTTATCGGTTTCTGATCGGTGGCTCGGGATTCACCTGAGTCTGTGGCTAATGAGGGTAAGTGAACGCCACCATACCTGATCAGTACTGGTGGTGATTTCGCTCAGTTCTCTATCTTACCTCACTTGTTGAGGTCGTCAACGGTTTTGAGCACGGATGTTGTTCGTAGCTCAGGTTTACGGTGGCCGCTTAGGCTCAGAGTCACGCTGAGCCTGAGGGCACTTACGTCGCCACCGATTTATCACCAACCGACGTGGCACAAACAGTGCGTACGGATGGTATCACCTCGGTTGGTGATGAACCGCTGGAGACATAAACGCTCCAAGTTCAGTGTGACCAAGAGTTTATGAAAACAGTGAAACCTTCTGACTTTGTGATCTGCTTTTTCCATGTGACTCACGCGTGCTTGCGAAATGAATGGCAAATATTCCATCATCACTTAGGCTTATGATAACAGTAATAGTAATAATATTACAATAATAATAGTAACAATAGTAATAATATAAGCACGCCTCTTGTGGCCGCACCACATACAATTGGAGTACATATCCCTGAAAACAAAATAGACAAAACAGCTGATCACCTACTTCATCCAATCGAGTAGTATCCGACGAAGGGCATGCCACTCCAGAACTGCCTTCGGTTACCAAGACCGGATGAGTTGTGGTCAAATTCATCATGGAAGCAGCGACGCGGCGGTCTTTCTTGACATTCATGCAATTCATTGATCCACTCATTTTAGACATGGTTTTCAGATTCGTGAGCGGAGCACTGGGCACGGCTAACGACGAAACAGAGTCTGTGTTCAACACCAGACACGATGTGGCATGCGGCAAATGTGCAGACGACTGTCGTAGATTGTTCAATGCGATCTCATCCACATCCTCGTAAAGCTTCAGTCGAGCTACCAGATGAGAGATTTTATTCTGACAGTCGTGAACTTGTCGGACAAGGCGATTCGCCTCATTTCGCGTCTGATCTCGACTGAGACGGATCGATTCCAGTTCTCTGGTCAGTAGAAGTTTTTCACTGTATGAACGAAAGCATGCATCAGTAACCGATTGGAGTGAAATCCGAAAGTGAGCAAAAATAAATTTCCGTAGAAGTTTTCATAAAAAAGGCATCAGACAGACGGAAAACGGTACATGATGTGAGTCCTCAAGGACTGGGATAAGCAGTAGAACTTCGCAATCATTAGCAGTTTTGTGCATTATGTTGAACCTTTAAGTTTCAATGTAGCACTCTGAAATGACAGCATAAATTTTTATGAATCACAAAACACTGCGTAACGGTTAGATTTCCACGTATTGACTGTGACGAAACCTGTATATCAAACTGAACCCGGAGCAAAAAAAGCATTTTCACTTTGTGGCACTTGATCATTTAAAAACATACGCAACATAATCATTTGACACAATAACCGCATCAAGAATTTGGAGTACATACATGGTATGTTTGGAGACCGATGTGTTATGTAGCTGAAAAAAAGCTAGATGCAAGCCTCTATGCTGTTCTCCTTTTTTATTATATATATATATATATATATATTTAAAAAAGCCAGAAACCATGCAAAGATATCCAAGACAGTAGTAGATAGGACGCATCCACAGGATGAAACGTAGTACAGAACATGGAACACAGATGTACATCACAGCATAGTACACAAAAGCTGGACTGTCATGCACAAGTGAACAGCACGAGCGAACTGATTCAGATTCAGCACACAAAAAACCGCTTAACTGCAAGGAAAAAATATCGAACTATTCAAGGAATAAAATATATGCAATCTTTCCTGCGTGTAATTGTCATGACCTCGAGAGAAATCGTTAAAATGGACTAATAGTAGGTGTCTAACGGTAGGCTATAGATCGCCTTGCTGATTTTCGGTTGTTGTAAGTGTGGGCACCCTGTTGTTATTACGATTTTGTTAATGAAGCTTCTCCTCTGTTTTATCTTCTTAGATTGGACACGTGCAATACCGATCGGAATATCAATGCTCCAACATCCTACAGATGAATAAGCATATCCGCACAACGCCTAGTGACGTGCAAAACTTTACTCGGAAAGAATTACACAGTTAAAATAAAACCAACGTTGCCTCACGGACTCAGCGACTCAACTTTAGAGAAGGCGGCTGGAACAGCTAACCACCTAAAGAAACCTCCGTTAGCCGGACTGAGTTGCGGACTTCACAGAACAGCACCCCCGGTTGCTAGTTAACATAGTGGAATCCTTGGATGGATATGCGAGATTCAGTTGCTCGATATCTTAAAACCGCTGAAAAGATGGAGCGATGGGACCCAGAATTTTCATCCACTCGAACCACTTTCAAGAAATGCTACTCTTTTATTTGCTACATGCTTGCGCATGAATGGAGTGGGAGGGGTATACCCCATAGCCTCAGAAGCCCACTGCTCTATTAGGGATAGTCGGCAACTTGGCCGAGAGTTGGAGTGGAAAACCACATAAAGTCCCAATAGATCAGATGTGGTAACGAGTCGGAACGATGGTGAATTACTGTATACCATCAAAGTGAGCGGCGGTGGCCGGATTCGAACATCTGACCTCCGAGGTGGTAAGCAAAAGCCCCAAAACCACTTAACCATCACTGTTGATCGGGGTTGAAACTTCGAGGAAGTAAGATATAATTCATCATACAGCATCAATGCTCAGCTCATCATAGAAAACCATAGGAGACAGTAGTTGATTCATTCTTACCATAGAAAATCTGTCCAGAATTAACCAGTCAGCCAGCGTATCCTGACGGTTAACATGCACGATACAAACGTGCGCACCGGTTCGAGCCCCAGTTGGAATTTGGTGGCTGTGTACTGACGACAATTCCAAGGGAAGATGAAATAGCCACGCTCCGTTTCTGTGGTTGATACTGCACGATGTTTCGTGGGTAAATGAAATATCCTAATAACTGTACTGCTCAAGTCGCGGAGCTGCGTAATCTATTTGCAGTGCATTTATTACGGACTAAATTCCGACATATCAGACTAACTTGGCTACTCGCTTATCAGAGAATTCAATTATTTGACCATTCTCGCCATGTGGATATCACTTATCATAATCTGTTCCTTCCAAATAGTAGAAGATGCATGCAATGATTGCACAACGTAGCATCAAACCCGAGTCACTTAACCGGTAGATAGGAGAATGTCACGTTTGATTTCTCAACCGCGACAAAGCAAGCAGCTCGGGAATAAGAAACTCAAACGAATGACATCAATAGAAAGTGAATTCTATGTCATAGGCACTGATCCGTCTGTGAATTGAAAAATAAAGCATGTTGAGAGATCTAAATCCATCCGTTTAAAGTGAGGCGATTTAATTGACAGTCCACTACATCAAAATTATCGAAACGTTTCAGCTAGACATCATGCACACAAATAAGTGGGAACTATCTACACGAGGGGAATTAAATTCGAGGAACAGAGTTCAAAGTTCAAAAATCACTGTCACCACAAATCCCGCCATCATCGGCAACGGAATCAGTAGTGGCGGAAGCAGAAGCGATGTTAGTGGCGAAAAAAGGTGTCCAATCTGAAACAAGCTTACCCCGTTACATCGTCGAGTTTGCGAATCAAATCGTTTTTGACAACATTCAGAGCATTCCTGTGTAGGCGAAAACGTAGATGGGGTATAGAAAGGAGCAAACTGGGCAAAAATGTTATGAGCGTCACGGAAAAATGTAACGACGATTAGAAGCTGGTGCTGAAATGCGAGAAAGTATCACTCCATTCGCCCTCATAGGATATAATGGTTCATGAAAACAAAATCTGATGAGGGAACGGTGGTATCTTTCCGACTATTAGGCCAACTTCAGCTCGAAGAAACGTTGAATAATGCGCTAGGAAAAGTATTTGTAAGCCTAGAACCTATTATCGAACAAAAAGATTACTAGCAAGGATATGACCGGAAGGATGTCGGTAATAAGTTATCCACCATCATCTTAGGGTTCAATTCAACCAATCAGGTTACCGACCCCTGCGCTTGTTGATAACTGCGGACAAATATCATGCGGTTAAAAAAACTGCTCACGTCCACGAGCGTATAAAAGCAGTCGGACAATTTCCGCCTGACGCGGTTTTGGATGCCGTTAACACCTATGGGGCTGGGTGGGAAGTAATGAATTCACGAAAAAGGCAGCCTATATTAGATACTTAATTTTGATCGGTTGCGTTTGTTGATATAAATGTTGGGCATATCGCCGAATATATGGAAGTATGTCACCTATCAAGTACGGTAGTATATAAAAAATTTCCATCCGTTTTTTAGTCCATGTCTATGCATGAGTTCAGTAGGACGAATAAGCATAAAGTCCACTGCGTTATCAGGGAGAACCGATAACCGTGACCTTCAGATTTGGAGTGGAAATCCAGAAAAGGGCCCACTCAGCTATGTTCATCAGAAGCGCCGACTGGCAGTGTCTGAGAATCACATCGATCGGTTAGTACTGGATCATAACGTAGTCGAAAGATATAAAAACCTGAACCGATGGACCTAGCCAATTTTGGCATGTTAGGTTACACGGCCAACGTCCACATAAGAGGCAAAATCATCTGTCGCGGTAGATAACACTTTTTTCCAACAGCCCTTACTATAAAAAATGACTTCATTAGCTATTGTTGGTACTCACTACCATTTGTGTACTCGTTTCCATCTTATTTTTAAACGCATCAGTTTACAGTTATCCCTTGTTTAAATAAGACCACATGCGATTTACACTCGAATAATGAAAAGCTCTAATTATGCACACAGAAAAGAACATTTATTACATCTAATTACTTTCTACATAGTGTCTCCCTTGAACCAGAAAACGGTCAACTCCACTATCCAATTGATTCTCCCATGCAAGAAATTTGCGTCAGTTTGGTTTTCAGTTTAGGCACGTCAATACTTTACAACAGTATAACGCTCTTAACAGCCAAGACAGATATAAGTAACCAGAATGGATTCTTGATTCGTAATTTAGGGCCACGGAATATGAAACAAACCGACAGACTTACTTTGTTGCACTTAATTCCATGTTCTCGCTGATCAACTTCTCCACTTCTTTCATCATGCCTAAGGTCGGAAGACGAAAATGATATATCATATGATTAACGAATATGATAAACTGCATGTCGGAAATACAGGTACCATCGCTGATAGAATACGTGAAATTGTCTCCGATGACCATGTAATGGTGTCTTCTGCGGCAGCGATTAATGGGCGCAATGGGCTCGAAATAGTGAGGCAACTATGCCAAATGAGTAGAGCACAGGGAACGTATCGTTTTTGCACTCCAAAATTCATGATTTTATCTATTTTTTGTTGATATCTCAACTTTCTCTATTTGATTTACAAACTGTGCAAAATTTACGTTGAATCTGCCACGGCAAATGATTGTCTACTTATGAGTAGCGCAAATGTGATAGGCGATACGCAGACGGGTTCCCTCAATTCATTGCGTTCAACCAAGCCACCGGTATAAAATGGAATTAACCCCTCTAAGTAATCTGAAGCAAAACCAAATTACTATGTAGCCCTACCTTTATATATGGTTTTCTCTAATTCATGCAATGTTTAAGCTCGTTGCCCATAATGAGCAAATGTGTACGGCAATGAAATCGAATTGTTCAGATCATTAGGAGTATAGTGCACGAAATGCCATTTAACCCACCCTATTTTTTCGTGAGTAATTTCGAACCAAACCACTTAGGGTGACCAAACTTTAAAAACTGATGTATCAACCCTCCACTATACCAAAATACGTTTATATATTTGTTATAGTAGTGCGGTGACACAACAGCATGTCAAGTTTGGTCACCCTTAATTATTTGGTTCGAAAGCGATCGCAAAGAATAGGATGGGTTAAATAGCCTTACGTGTATTAAATAATGTGCAATGATTCTAGAAAGAGTCAGTCAAACATGCATCTTTATCTGAGTGCAACAAACAACTGACCGAATCCCGATAGTCCGTCTCAGAGAACCGTTACTTCGGTACATGCGTGCTTCATAGCCCCTAATTACCAGTGTCTATTTTAGTCAGGGAGGTGGAATTGCTACGGAATAACTCCGAGAAATATGGAGTCATGACCAGGTTGAAAAAGAAACCAAATAAATGGAAACCAGTAAACTTCACCGCTGCTAAAAAATTTGGACGGTATTTACCGTTCTGCAGACGGAAACAATGACCTGAATGTAACTGTAATCAGATTCAACGAAGCGCATACAGCAATATATATATATATATATATATATATATATATATATATATATATATATATATATGCGTGTGTGTATATGTAAAGCCAAAAGGAACGGATAATATACTAAGGGCAAATGAATATCGGGATAAATTTACTGGTAGAAACAAGAGCACAGATCAAAGAGATAAACAAAATGGAGAAAGCCCTGCTCATAATATTGTCTTTCCACGATGATGCTGTGAGTGAATGGATTTGAGTTTCCTACGTGGCAGTTTACAAGATACATAGTGATGGATGGCTCTATTAGCCGTTGCTTTGACACTCCCCACAAAGGATACATAGCTATGTACCTAAGCAACCTTTGAGCCGAAAAGCACGTCTGCGTGAGCAACGCGAATTCGAACAGGTGATTCAACAGGCATGACGTGAAACCGTTAACGCTGCTACCTTACCGTGGTGATCAGGTTTGGGCACTACGATGACCCAGAAGGCTATGCCGATTGGAGTGAAAAGTGCTCATTCAGGGTCATCCATGTCGGACAGGCCGAGGGCCAGTAGTCAAACAAAAATAACGCACCGTCGTTAGAGGGTTTGGTGGGTTTTCGCCAAGCAGAGAACTCTAAATAAGGGCCACAAAAGCCCGTAGACAGTAACGTGACGTGTACGAATGTGGCCTGCCAATAAATAAGGTCATTGCCTCCTGCCTGTTGCTCAGCTATCCCCAGTGTGATAGGATTCACTAGGACGCGTTGGGCATCCTCGACTGGCAGA
This sequence comes from Fasciola hepatica, assembly GCA_948099385.1. Lineage (NCBI taxonomy): Eukaryota > Metazoa > Platyhelminthes > Trematoda > Plagiorchiida > Fasciolidae > Fasciola > Fasciola hepatica. The sequence goes on from CANUEZ040000110.1 coordinate 4,665,937, forward strand.
CCGCCATCCAAAGGTTTTCTGGCTGAATGGTTCAAATTTACCGTCAGATCCATCAGACATCTCATCCTCGGTACAGTAATATATACATCATATATATACATCATATATATATATATATATATATATATATATATATATATATATATATATATAAGCAAAATAGTGAAAGTAGTAATCTATCAGTTTGTAGGGACGATGTTCTGTGAAGTGGGTAATTCGAAAACAGATTGTATCATGCGCAACTACCGGTACACAGTCATGTGACAAGTAAAATAACAATGGTCATACCGAAAATCCGACATAACTATTAGCGCATGCAAAAGTACAACCACCAATTCACAAGGAACAATTCAATTAGACTGTTTTAAACCGTCAGAAAAAACTGTTTTTCATGCAGGAAAAATATAACATACCATAAGAATTTTCCGTGCAATCAGCAGCCTCGGATATTCGAACTTTTACCATTGTGAAACAAAATACGGTAAACGAGACACAGCAGATCACGCGATGGAGCAGCAACGGAGGACAATGACAGCAGGCACACGAGAAGAAAAGAAAGGAAAATCGATGACCAATTAGCAAGCACTCATAGATACTGGTGGGGGGGGGGTTGTGGGACTTGTCAGCGGAATGATGAGCACAATCCAAGATGAGCAAACGACGCTCAACCCTTTCCATTTACTCCGAGAACTGATAATCAAAGTTACAAATTTTTTTTTCAATCGATTAGCCCCGACTGACTGTCTGACACGACAGTTATTATTCGAGCCTAAGTTAGACAATACCAAATCCAATTCATAGTTCTGACTATTCAGGCAAACCATTGGGGTAAGCAAAACAGCAACTTGAGTCAACACCACGTATGTTTTGCAATATCAGTTGTTTTTCACGATTGTTTCGAAGAAGAAATGAGCTGTAACGAGCGATTACAAACAAACGCGCACAGGAGAAACGAATGGAGTCAAAATGGGCGTTTATAGACTTCAATCAGCTTGAAATCGGACCATGCAGCTGAAATGGGATCAAAGAACTAGTAGCACAAATGTGAACGAAACACGAGATGAAACGATCCGCCTCTGTAGTCATCTAAAATGGGTAGTCTTAGTGCTCCACTACTAGAGCACGGAATCTGATCCCCGTGCGACTGCAAAAGTCCCGAACACTGTGCGATAGCATAGCCTGATAAGTGAATGACCATCAGACTCACTGACTGGTTGAATCGATCATTTGATAAATTATTCACTGGACGGATCAATCTGTAGTTTAACAGTCCATAGTCCAGGGAAATCTGTAGCGCTAAGTGCCAAGTTCATCACGGAAGGTGTTAGCTTGTGCAACTGGAACCTATTCACACATTCCCCATACCCAACTGGAATAGACGTAACATCTCGCGCGTTCATTGAGCAAGCATTCGTATGGGCATATCGACCCTTGTGTATATCCACTTAACATGAGTAGATAAACCTCATTTTCGTACCATCAATGTTTATTTTATCAAGTGCCACATTGTGGCAGAATTGAAGAACCTTAACCTTGACAAGCAGAGAAAAAATCTCCTCTGTTCCAAATATCCCCAGATTCGGTTCATTAGGATGAAGCGATATCTTGTTTAGAATTGAGAGCATAAACGAGATCAAAACACGTTTCCATAGACGCACACCTGGAACACCAAATTCACTTGGATCAAAAATGTCCGTGGCTACAAGTGATGGCATTGATTACTTCGAACGATATGATCAAGAAAGACGATTAGCTGACATGGTGTTTGTATGTGACACAACTGAGGTACACCAAGGATTGTTCCACAGACACACACACACACACCACACACATACAAATACATATGAATGACGCTAATAACTCGGAGTTTTTTGCCAACTGAAAGCGAACATCTGTTGTAAAGCACAGTGTTGTATTTTTATCTGTGAGAGAGTGAAAGAAAGACGCGGAATCTATGCTGACCTGAAACCGTCTGTCAGGCCATCTAATATGTCCATCTCTCCCCCAACGTAAGTACTGTAACAACTTTCGATCGTGCCTGCTTTACTTCTGCATCCCCCCCCCCCCCTAACTGTACTGCGTATTTACATACTAACATCTAATGTGCGCCAAATTTCCCTTGTTAAAAATCTGGCGATAGGGGCGAGCAAAAACGACCGGAGTCTCGAGAGCAACTAGGCCCATGGGGTCAGGCGGGTAAGCATGCAAACTGGCCACAAACTGATTTTTTTGGGAAAAGGGGGTGAGAGCTCGTGGAATAAACGAAACAGCATGGAAACAAAAACAAATAATGGAAAGCACACCATATGGATAGGTTGTCGAATGCGTTTGTTAGAGGCTGACTCGCAGTATCACCGTGGGGTTAATGACTGAATGAACATAACTGAACTCATCGCTGTGCATGCAATTCGCTGCTGATAGCGAGTGGGACTTTGTGTTAAAGAAACGAACCGAACACAATTGAGATGGCTTACGTACCTGCCTCATCGTCATCCTCAGCATCTGTAGTTGTGCTCGGAGCCACCACAGATTCACAATCCATTCTGACCGTCGACATGTGTCAGGAATTGAATAAAGAAGACCCTATCATTATCAAATTTATTACTATTATTATTCGCATCGCAAAACGTTTATTCGATTCCGGTGCTACTGAATGGCAAAGATTCTTTGAAAAAGTGCGTACGAGGAAGAAATTGATAAATCTGAACAAGCAAAAAGTTTCAATGACCGAGACCGTGCGGTCCGGGCAAAAAAAAACACAACAGCGGGTCGGACCTGCCACTACCCAATTTGATTCAGTAACCCGAATCAGTGGGTTGACAGCAGCACGTTTTGTAAAACCGTACTTAAGAAAACGACCGTCAACGAGTGTCATTTTCCCTGTGTTGTCTGAATTCAGCAGAAGCCTAATTTTAAATTGGTGTATCGAAACCAAGTTCAGTTCGGAGTGTATCGAAAAAACGATGTGCCATATGATATTTTACGTGGGTGCGTGTGTATTTGATATTCGTTGTAAGCTGGTTTGGAGAAATGTAGGCCGTGGTAACAGTAAAACATCAACTGATTACCAACATTTCCGACAACGCTTTGTCAACAAATAACAAGTACTTACGGCTCATCGTATCATGTGATCTTGAGGTGAAACAATCTGAGAAGAATAACACAACACAATATCATACGGGTTGAATCTTTCCGTATAAAATCCAGTTGATCATCAAAGGTCGAGCTTGCGCACCGGTATTAAGACCAGAAATCCTATACGGCAAAAACAAAACACAAGCTACTCGCGTTTGATTATTGATACGGTTGCAGCATTGCCCGAATATGGTGGGACACCGCATTAACGATGCGGAGATTAGAATGAGGTGACTGCCCAGGGTTCAACTGAGATAGGCTAGATGGAAATATACTACTACCGAATCCGAAAAACGAGCAAACATTTGTAAATTGCTTTCTCCAATGATAAGTAGTGATTCATTCTACGATGAAAAATACATTCAGAAATGCTGCAAACACTCAGGAAATAAGGAACTGAATCGTTACACAATGGTTTGTAGACCCAACAAATCATCAGTACTCCTAATAAATTGAGATAAGACCCCGACAGAAGAATGTGATTCGGAGCCGATCACGGTTCGTGATAGAAGTGCTTTACGTCACGCTGCGCTGACGTAAGGTACATCGTTGAAGATTAACTTAGGAAATCCTAAGGACTTTCAAACCAAAAATATGGAGTCTGAGTATCCGTAAGTAGGTCTGACAAAGAACTGTATCGTCAGCACCTCAAAACAAGGGTGAAATGGCTGATTGTAGCTTTTTCAGTGATTGGTGGAACGAGGAGACCGAATGACCGAACCACTTACTCAATCGTATCCACAAACTTCTAAAAAAACAAGGCGAACACTCGTCTCGCGTTGGCAAACGACGACCACGCGTGAAGTGGAACTTCTTAATCTTTATCTCATATGAACCGGGTTCAACTCAAAGCCATCCGACAAGTCGATGCCCAGCCTTCAACGCCCCGCCTATAGTCTCTAGCTCGTCACCGGGTGGTTCCTCTACTGATCTTATTTTACCGTTATTGTTAAATCTTGTTCTTCCAAGCTTACTTCCTTCCGTGATTATTCAACGCCGGTCTCGAACACAGGTGATCGGTCACCCGTCACAAGCCTCTGTCGCAGGTATCGGACCTTATAATTTTAGTCTATCTTCGAGGTACTGAATTGCGAAACATATTCTCGCCTGTATTTTCATCTGGTTCTAACCACTATGCCCCTAGAGAGGACACTCCGACGAATAAACACGGAGAAAAACAGTTTACCGGTCAAATAACCTCCACTAGATAGACGTATGAGCGGAGTACCTGGGGTTTCTCTCGAAAGTGGCAGAAGTCATTGCATTTCATCATTCATATATATATATATATATATATATATATATATATATATATATATATATATATATATATATAACACGGATCTGGTACAGACAACGTGCCAAAGAGACAATGGTATAGTAGAGAAAAAATGTACGAAAAGCAAAAAGACAAAAAAGTTGGAAAGTTTTTGCAAGTTTTTCCACACACGGCATTTTGATTTCCTATGTTCGTTCTGTTTGTGGTTTTCATATATGAAAGAGGAAGGATGGGGAGCCAGCACAGAATTTTATACAGCACGGACGCCACTGATTCCGGTTGAGGGTCATATCCGCCAGCGTATCTAGCCAGCTGTTTTCGGTATCATTCTTGCTTAAACCCGGTAGGCGAGAGGGCCTCAGTGCGACTAAACTCGAAGTCAGCTTTATTAAACTTCTCCTCCAGATCATTGGCTGTCCACCACGCCATTGTTTCTAATCCCGTTCAGCAAGCGCGAATAAAGCGCGGTGAGGCAAACGCCGGGCAGGCATCCGCAAGACATGACCTAACCACCGCAGCCGACAAAGAGAAACAATTACCCTGAGTGATGAACGGTCCATCCCGAATACCCTTCCTCGCACTTCGTTATTACTGACCTAATGCTGCCACCATACTCGTGTGACTGAGCGTAGACACAAGTGGTTGAATACGGTCAGCCGACGCAGATCTTCTCGAACTGACCAGGTTTCGCACCATAAAGTAGTACCCAGCGAATTGCGGTATTATAGACTCTATCCCTTAAGGAAAGCTTGGTGTCGTGACGACGCCACAGATGCCTTAGATTGGTAAAAGCCGAACGGGCCTTAGAGATATGCAGTGAGATCTCGTCTCCGATACCTCCACTAGAGGAAATATAACTGTCCAGGTACATAAAACTGCTGACAGTTTCCAAACGTTCTCCACAAAGAGTGAGTGCAGGAGGACCTCCTTGTCAGTCTTGAAGAAGTATTTCGCACTCGGATGGAGAAAAGTGCATGCCATACTCGGTGACTTCGACGGCCAAGTGGCTTCAGGCACCTTCGACGACTTGGGGGTCGTCTCCCAACAAGGGGACGTCGTCAGCATAATCCAAGTCAACAACTCTGGCGCCCGGTAGAAGTTCCACACCGCCCTTTGCAACACCATTGAGGGCTCTCTGGATCAGATCATCCATTACGAAGTTGAAGAGGAAGGGGAAATAGGGCATCCTTGCCGAATGCCACTGGAGACGACAAAGGACTCGGATAGTTGTCCATAGACCCTTACCCTGCTCGAGGTCTGCCGATAGACAGCTTTTCAGAATGGAAACGTACTTCCCGGGCACGTCGTTCCTCAACAGACAAGTCCATAGCGCAGTCCTATGGGCACAGTCAAAGGCGGCCCCAATGTCCAGAAACACAACGAGCTGGCCTTTGACACACGTGATGGTGTTCAAGCAGAAAGCGAAGGATTGAGATTTGATCCGTGCAGTCGAGATCGGGACGGAACCCAGCTGGATCTTCACAACAATGAAGTTTGCACAAGAGAGAAATTCGGCGGAGAATAATGGACACCAGAAGTTGTGAAGTGACTGAGATCACGCCAATTCCCCGATGATTAGAATGCAAGGTAGAACTACCCTTTTAAGAGATAGGCACAATCGTCGATTCACCCCAGGATGTGAGAACGTTTTCTTCCATCCAAACCTTTGAGAACAGGGTCGTCAGTTCTCTCACCAGAACCATCTAACCATCGTTGAAATGCGCAGAAGGAATACGATCTGATCCGTGTGCCTTGTGGAGCTTCAGGGTTTGTAGTTCCTTTCGAATTTCCACTTATGTCGGGGGACCATTTGGAATAGGCTACACAGAAATTGTAGGAGTTCTAGTTGCAGCAGAAGCAACCGGCGATCAGCTAAACTAGGAGTGAAAGTATTCTGTCCAGCGGTCTAGTCTGCCCGACAGCGTAGTGATTGGTGTCCCATCGGTTTCACGGACTGTCTCACTAACACCTGTTTTTCGAGGTCCGGTGGCGCGAATGAGTTCAAAGAGCTTCCTGGAGTTTCCAGAAGCAAAAGCTGTTTCCATCTCGAGGGCATGTTCTGACCACCACGTCTCACGATCAGCACGCAAACTGTTCTTCGAAAGCGAACGAAGTTCACGATGTGCTTCGTTGTGTCTTGCATCAGCAGAGATATGTCGGTAGCTCTCAAGCAATACCAAGGACTTTGAAGAAACCCAACTTCTCTGGGTATGGCGGATCGTACCACAACTAGTCAGGCCAACATTCAGTTAGGTTTCCTTCAGTCGCTCCCAATGCTCATCGACATCAGGTGGAGCGATGGATTCTTGTCTGGGAGAGGATAATCTGGATAGCTTTCAGCATTAGGGGGTCGTTCAGCTTGTCGATATTTAGGCAAGCATGATTCGAATTCTTCGAGCCCCCAAATAGCAAGCATATCGCGGCGCAGACTAACGCGTGATCAGAATCGAGTCAGGTTGACCAGCAAGAGCGACATTTTCACACGCTGCCGCGCCAACGGTAGCTAATCGCTACATGATTGATTTGAGACCATTCCTGTGTTGAGGAATGGGGACGCCAGGAGACGGTATGTTGTTTGGAGTTGTGAAAGTTTGTGCTTGCTAAAAAACGCTGGTGATTAGCACATTTTGTCAGCAATCTGTCCCCATTGTCCGAACGACTGCAGTCTGTCAAGGCATAGGTGGAAATGACGAATAAGTCGCATGTGCGATCTCGATGTCAAGTCACTCGCCAGGAACCTCAAGGCCGGACTGCACAAAGTCAGTCATTAACAGGAATCCAGTCTGACATAACCGCTCCAGCTCTACGGCTCAGAGTTATTCCAACACCAGCATGGCTGGCTGCTGTAGCGTCCCGGTCTCCAGATAGGTGTAGATGAAATTTGGTGTTGGGATTAGCTAGGGATGTTAATCTGATCGTGGTGCATACGTCTTGCCGTCTTGTCTCTGAGAGGCAGCAGATATCGACCGAGAGGGATTTCAGTATGCGAGCTAGACTCCCCTGTTGTTCGATTTGCATAAGCACTTCGTTGGCAGCTATCATTCACCTAGGATCGGCAGCCCCTGGCCCAATGGATGCTGCTCCATTCAAGTTCCGCTTGCTACGTTGGGTGCATGGGGCTAAGGGCTGAATCCGAAAAGCGGATAGATAAAAAAGCACCAGCAGGGACAAGAAAGAATGTATGTAACGATCAGGTCTCACGTGACAGACCAGAAGAAGTTCCCTCACGAGTCCTTCAGTCACTTTCCCGTGCTGGGTCAGACTTTAGAGTCAAATGTTCTGGTTAAGGTTGCCGAACAAAAATCCCTTCTGCGGTACAGGCAGACGCGCTGTATATGCGCGAGAATTTCCGGCGGTCCCTTGGGAAATATTTCTTATTCTTCGACTATTCATTCTCCAAATCTCAATTCTGAATGGATGCAAGAAGCCAAAATGAGTCGTGACCAGGACCTTTCAACTCTCGGTAAGGATAACAACTTGGAGAAAGGATAAAATAGATGATCGATTTTCCGACCTAAGTATTCTCTTCACTCAGTTCCCATCAACCTCCGCACACATTTCCACACGCGACAACAGATAGCCCTAGTTAGAACTCTTGAAACCTTTAACACAGATGTGTGTTGTGTCTCCGAAACACGCATACACGACCCAGCTTCGCTGTTACCACTTCGCACCCCAGATACATATTCGGCTACTCGTCTCACTCCTCGCGTGTCGGGTGAACCAGTGTCCGGTGCTCGTGGTCAGGCTGGCATTTGGCATCGTTCCGGGCATGAAAGCTGAGTGTACAGTGCTCGACTGGATCCCAGTCGGTAGTTGCCTGTGTGTGGTTCGATCGAATGGCTCCGTGCATGTCAAGAGCAATAGGCGGGAGCGTCGATGCCTGTTTGTCGTTTCTGTGTATGCCCCAAATGATTGTAGCTCTCTTGAGGCTAAAGACGAATTCTACCTAGATTCGTGTGAACTGTTCCTCAGCGTGCGCCCTACGAGCAGACTGGTTGTTGCTGGTGATTTCAATGCTTAGGTCGGAAGCCTAAATGAGACGGAAAGACAAATAAGGAAGCCGAGTTGGCGTTCCAGCCGATCGAACAGATAACGATAACCGACTCATTCAACCATGTTTCCATTACAGACTATTCCCAGCGAGCACTAATTTCTCGCACAAAAATCAGCGCCGACAAACCTAGCGTCCTTCTGTGCCTTCACAGCATTGGACTCAGATGGACCACACTGTTATCGGTTACCGATGGCAATTCAGTTCAAGATCGTCGATCATTTTGGTCCACGTCTGTAGACACTGACCACACCCTTGCCCGTGCGCGTTTCAGCCTACGTCTCGTCGGTTGCCAAAGCAACGCGAAAGCCAACTGTCCCTCGCAGTTGCTACTGTACAATAACCATCGATCTGCTTTCCAAGCAGAATTATCCACCAAGTTATTGATGCAGTCAAATGCGCAGGATCCAGAAGAGCGATGGACAGAGATCCAGTGGGCTCTATTTGAGGATGCCCAAGGTCCAACAACCAGAAACACAGAGAAACGATGGATATCTGCATCCTGAGTTGCGCTGTTAGATGCTTGCAGATCGTTTCCTCCGGATTCCAAGTGTGATGATGCACGGAGTTGCCTTAAACGCCAACTGATTCGTGGCCTGAGAAACGACGGTGAGCAGTGGTGGATTACGAAGTTTGGGAAGATGGAAAAAGCTACAGGGATCGGCAACGGCCGCAACCTTTTCCATGTGGTCAGAAATACCGGTCCCCGAAAGCCATGCGTTAGTGAACTGACCATAGAGGCGAGGAGATCACTGATTCAAACTCAGGAGCGTCGACTAGTTCATTGGACGGAGTACTTCGAGAAGCAGTTTTATTGACCTTTATCCAGGACAGGTTTACTAAGTTGCACCATAGCACCAACTCTGATTGTAGATACCGGTCCTCCGTCAGAAGCGGAGATTCTCCGTGAGATAGACTACCTTAAACAACATAAGGCTGCTGAACCGAATGGGTTGCCCAAGTCTATTTTCAAAAAAGTTGGCTCAACATTGTTAATGGAGTTGACAAAACTCGTCAATTTGGTATGGGATAGGGAACAAGTTCCAAAGAGTTGGCATGAATCGGTGATCGTACTGATTTATAAGAAAGGCAACGGGTCTTCTTGTGAAAACCACAGGGAAAAAACTCTAGTTAGCATCGCATCCAAACTGCTCGCTGGTATTTTTCTCCATCGCTTATCGACCGTTCACGATCAGTGACTGCGCGAGAATCAAGCTGGGTTTAGACTTGGTCGAGGTTGCGTTGATCATATCTTCACTTTCCGACAAATTTTAGAACATTAACACACCTTCCATAGGTCTACTACCATCGTTTTTCTTGATCTCAAAGCGACCTCCGCACCGTTCTCTGGCGGTGTCTCTTGTTGAAGTGTGTACCAGAGAAATCCACTTCCACCATAAAGTCCCTTTACATGAACAGCCGAAGCCGAGTTCGGACTTACGGTGACCTTTCACCAGAGTTCACCACGAGAATCGGTGTACGTCAGGGGTTGCCCCTTACTCCTTTTCTTTTTAACTTCGTGATTGATATGGTCTTAAAGACCGCACTTTTGTCATATGGAAACAGTGGTACTGAACTTTCCACGGTGAAGAGGTATCAGACCTTGAGTATGCGGACGGCATCGTTCTTCTAAGTGAAGATCCAGTGAGTTACAAGCTTCTCTGGACAGCTTGACGGACTGCATAGGAATGTCCGGTATGCGTTTTGCATGTCCAAACTGCAAGGTGTTGTTGCAGGATTGGGTTGATTCAAACACCAAACCTTTCAGTGTCTGGAGAGACTATAGACCAGATAGACAAATTGTGTTATTTGGGCAGCTGCATTTAACCCGGAGGTCGCGTATCGAATGAGGTGTCTTTGCGTACACAGAAAGCTCGTTTGGCATTTGCCAGCGTCAGTCATCTGTGGTGTCGACGTGACATCCATTTACCCACCAAGGGTCGAGTGTACACTGCAGCAGTCGGGTCAGTGCTTCTGTGTGGTTGAGAAACATGGCCACTTCTGGTGGAGGATATACGAAGATTGTCGGTATATGAACACCGATGACTTCGTAGCATTGCTCAAATCTGGTTTGAACACCGTATCGGTAATGTTGAGTTTCGGCGGAGTCCTAGGTTCACGAACCAAATCATTAGATTAAGCAATAAAGGCCACCAGGCTGAAATGGTTAAGACATATGCTGCGCATGTCGCCTGACAGGATTCCTCGGCGTGCAATGTTTGCTGAGACGGGTCACCGTTGGCAGAAGAGTAAGGGTGACCAGTCCATGACGTGGAAGAAAGGTATGAAAAGCCAAACCAGTGGACTTGGCCATGTTGGGCGCGTTAGACTTCCTGGACGGGGTGCAGGAGACACCCTCGCTCAACGGTTAGATATGTTAGAGAAAATGGTTAGATGTCGCGATTAGTGATGCTCTTGTATCTTCAAATTTCCTTTATCGACTTGGTACCAATATTTGTAGTTTTTTATTGCTCCTTTAGTATTTCTGTCCTTTCTCATTGTTTCCGATAGGGGCCGAGGAGATAGCGACTAAAGCCACCGCACACACTGCATGGTTAGTGGTTGCCTGAACTGAACTGAACTGAACTGTTTTCTATCCATTTACAACCCTTCTTTCCTCAAAAGCAGAATCAATAAGCTGGTTCCGCCCTGAACGTGTTTAGTTTATTATATGGCTGAGCAATACAGGACGACTAATACCAGAAAAAATGTATTGTTTTAAGGACTGTGACCATTTGTGATATTTATTCGACTTTGAATATATATGTATATGCATGGGTTATGATGGCAATCGTCATGTATCTAGTCCTGGAGAGTATCTGAACAGTAATAAGACGTCGTCATAGTGTTTTCTCGGTTAGTTTAACAGAAATTCGATGTGTACATAATCTTGTTGCAAAATGATTTCAATAACTGACTTATCAATGCAACCACGTGACTGAGACCAAGGTGTGTTTAGCTTGAAGTCCACGTCACAGCATTTTGCGTTGGCTATGGCGTTACCCAAATCGCGCTGGATTCTGGAACCATAAGTAATTGCTATTTAGCTTTTTTACTGATCTACTTTTCGAACGGTATTCGGAACACATGATCACGTGAAGATTTTCACAATGCGACAAAACATGATGCAGCGAAAAATGTGTTGCTCGTATGTCGATGCGCGTAGGAACAATCGTACCGAATCTAAACAAAACATCCGAACTTTGGTTTGTCGAACTGGATTTCGGTGTCCAGATCATAAAATAAAGACTATGCATTAGGTTTTACTTACGATTCATCCAACAAGTTGATGAAAGAAGAGACCCGATCGGCCGAGCGCATAGGAGCCAGCAATACAGATGGTTCGGCCACCAGATACTCGTCATCATTTGGACGCCTCGGATCATAAATGTTTGGGTCTGCAATGTGGAGACAAAAAAGGGATTTATGACAAGTGAGAACATCATATTCCACATGGTTGCATCGTGTATCATACAGACGCACAACACATCCGATCTGTTTGTTTACAACAATCTAATTTGTGCATCAGAAGAGTGGGTGGATGCTCCTCTGAGAAGAGTCCACTGAGGAATCACAACGGCGATTTGCTGATGAACAAATTAGATTTTGTGAGGAAGCACCTACGTAGTGCGCAAGCATCAGGACAAATGGATACGAATGCCTGGTGAGCGGAAATAACCGCGAAACCGGTCGCGCTTCATAAAAACTTTGTCCGCCCATTTGTAAGTTCTATTTACATCAAAAAATATCCGATCTGTGCATTAGATTAAGTACAAAGGCGGGTAACCCGATTTACGTATGAATATATCTCACCAAGTAGACCATTTAGGAATCCGCTTCAAGTTGAACGAGTTGAGACGCCGACTATTGCTGCTCATTATGGCGTCGTTCCGAGAGGAAGCAAGTAAATCGATAAAAATGTGCCGCTACGTCGGTCACTCCCCAGTTAGCAGCCTCTAATTGGCCGCGACCCCCTCCTGAAAAGCTGTGCCATTATTACGCAATAAAAGGAAATAAATAAAAAGATAAAAGACTATCATATGTGGTTCAGAAGAAAAACAAATGAGCGCAAACCCCAGGTAACTCATTCACTCTTCTGGGTCATATGTTAGACACAACAGTTTGTTGAGTTGCTTTTCGGAACCGGTTGGACTCGAACCTACACACGGATACTATCAACACTGTTTAGTCATTATTTACACAAATGGATTGGTAATATGCAACGTCTCACTCTATATTTTGTATTTCACTTTTTAATTTCCTTTAACGCATCATAACGCACAGTAAAATATTTCAATAAAGAGATACGGTTGGTTATAGGATGGAAATAGTAGGGCTGATTGTGTTACTGAAGAGAACGGGTAATCTTGTTCCTGAGGTTGACAACAGTGATTGGAACACAAGGTCTCGATAAGTAAATTGTGGTAGATAACCTACCATACCATAACGGAGATGCGTATGCCATGATGTTCTGATCACTGAGCTTGGCGTTTAGATCGCATGTGCTAGTGCAGTGCATGTGCCACATGCACTGACGATGTCACCTTGACTGGTGATGAAATGTCTGCGATCATCATCATGGCAACCAACAACCTGAGCTATGACCGACACAAATATATAAAACCATGGAGATGCGTATCCTCAGTGATGATCGGCGATGGTGGAATTCCAGTTTCATGCTGAGCAGTTCACAACACTCGACTGCCGCTGGTCAACTGGCAGTTCAGTTCGGTTTGAACAACCATCAACCATGTAGTGGATGTGACGGTTCTGGTTTCGTGTGCCAAATACTCTAAGCTCAAACTCTGCAATGTTGAAATGGTATTCTCGCCAGATTCAAGAAACTCTGCAAAGACATGAGTACGAATGTTGAGAATCTGTGTATATTCTTCAACTGCAGTGGCGATGCGCCTGAACCGGACAGAAAAACTGATCCAATAGACAAAGAAAAAATCCATTTACGAGGAAAAATTTATCAAAGAAAAGATTAAAGGAAGCGAATCTGCCCCATTATAGAGGACTTGTGGGGCGCACTGCTATTGTCTGAAGAAATTTACGAACTATTAACCGCGTTTATTCTATCTGATTGATGAATGGCGGATTAGATGGAATACGTCTTTTCTTATGTGAATCGATTCGAATTTAGGAAATAGGGATCAGACAGTGAAGACCTGCGCATCTTTGAATTCTCCAAGTTGCGATTGCCATGGCGAAGCTAAGTTCACCTAAGGGTTACTAGACCAAGCATTATCAGGATTTGGGCACAATGACACAATATACTAACACACACAGGCTTTCATATCGAGTAAGCATAACGGTATGCACGCACAGAGTAGTTTCTAACTGCCCCAATAATTTCATTTACCACTCAGATAGGCGAAATCACCACGAAGAGAATCTATCTCATCGAGAAAAATGAAGTCAATTCAGCAGTAGCTTTATACATCCGACTGGGTGGATTTCCAGCATTTACACCATATCTGTGGATATAGAAATACGAATTCGGGAAATACGTCCAAATCGTGGTGATTTTCGTCCAAGCAAACAGTTCCGTAAGTCTGTGATGACTTTCAATGGATCAAAAAGCAGACGAGTATGATACAGCAAAAAAGAATTGCGATATGCAGAAATGTGAATAAATAGAAATTTGAACTTTGGGCGCATATGTAATGTAGACACAGCTTTTAAAAGCTCGTTGCGTAGTGGATGATAAATGTCTGAAAATATTTTGGAAGTCGACTGGCCGAAAGCAGTGAAGTGTATATCAGTTACTGTATCAACAAGTGTACCTCCGGATATGGCACTGCATTTAGAGATGTTTTGTGGATCTCATCATCAAGTTAAGATCTTTCGTCAAAAGACCGGGGAAAGTAACTGGTCAACAGTGTAACCCGTAAAAATTAACTGATTTGGGGCCGAAAGTAATCCTAGACGGAAAAAATGATAACTTGCTGACTTTACGAAATTTCTGTCAAACATGCATGGACCATGAAAGATTATGGAGTAGTGTGACACCAAGACATTCAACCGTTAGTGATACTGGTATGGGTTCAGTCTTCGTATATATAAGGGAAAACCTGTTAGTGAGTGTACTACCTGGTTCATCAAAAAGGTAAGGAAAATATACGTCCTGTCATTCAGAAGCATTCAGTACAAGGGAACGGTATGAGGACCAGTTTACAACTTTATTTAGTTTTTTCTGAATTTGTGAAGTTCCTCCGAGTGTCGCTAATTTACATACTAAAACATCATCAGCGACACATTTGCAGCCAATGAATGCCGACGGGGTTTGAACTTGTGTAACGCACAAAAAAGAAAAAAAAAAAAGAAAAAATGCACCTTTCAAGAGATCAGAGTCAACTGGAAGAGAAGAGGTCTATTGGCCGTTGAAACAACTGAAATGTCTTCGATCAGTGAAGTAGTCTGATATCAGCCTGCAGACGTTTGGGTCAACACTAATTACGAAGAGCATACTGAGCAGATACTGGTCGATCAAGGCAATCAAATGCGTTTTGTAGTCTAAAAACGCAATTCTGACAGTTTTATATTTTCTGTCTAAAGCCAAAGCCATTGAATGGACTAGGTAAGCTACGATGCCAGGTGTGGAACGCGAAGATCGATAGGCAAACTGGTGTATATCGTCTTCAGCAGACCCGACGTTAAACCATGGCAAAACGCCTCTCGAAAAATTTGAGCATCACAGAAGCGAAGATGATGGGGCGGTGTTTCCCAGGTTCTTTCTCGGGGGCAGACGTTATCTTGGCCAGTCTCCAAATATCAGGGAATTCCCGCTTGTTAGACAATCACTGAAGATATTGGATGGCGGAATCGAAGGGCGTCAGCACACTCTTTGAGTACAACAGGTGATCGTTCATCTGGACCAGGAGCTTGATTTATCTTCACTTTGCACAGTTGTTGATAGCCCATGGTGGGTTCGATAATTTGTGGTTGAGATGGGCTGTTGAAGACCGACAAGGAAGTATACTACGACACCAAAACTGAAATCGAAGTTGAGTTTATCAACACCAACACTTTTTTTTATTGTTTTTTGGGTTACTGCCACATAGGTGTTCTATGGCTTTCCGCTTGCTACGACAACTGACGTTCTCTAAGATGGAAGCTATGTACAACTTATTCAGGCGTTTAAATTCAGATTTGATTGAGTGGATGAGTTTTTCCACTTGCGTTCTCTATCCATGTTTGTAAGCCTGCTCTTTCTTTCTTCGTAGCTGTTTAAGTACTGGTAAAGAATACTGATCAGTTTCAAAAGGGCAACAATGATTAAAGCAAAAACTAAAATAATCAGTGACACGTTCATTGAAGACAGAATGGTTGGAGTTTGAAAACACATGGACTATTCGGTTGAGGTAACCAGGGTCCCTAACTTGATCAAGTTGTTGCGTGAACAATTTCTTTCATTCATTATTCTGGATGGTTTTCCAAACATAATGTACCGGCTGGTCTTACTACACACTGTTGGACATAGTTTCAAGACAAAGTGGTCAGAGCCGCATGTTTTCGAACACTGAACATTTGTGGTCTATTTGTAAACACCAAGTCCAGTTGTACGTCAAGTCTGGTGGGAAAACGTACCAAATTAATCAGGCCAAGTGTGATGTGAAAAGTAACATCATGTCTGTTAAAGTCATCAACAAAAATGCATAGGGGTTCACTCATTTGTGTAATTACTGAGGTAGAGATCAGACAGTGATGTGTTAGGCACAAATTATGTGTTTCCGATGAAATCCATCCAGAAAATATGGCTTACAGTCTACGGCTGAGTATGTTAGGAGTAAATTAGCTGATTTGCTCCAGTTATTGTTAATATAAGTGATGCCATCTCTTCCGCGATCATGGACACCAGTGAGACAATCGGCTCGGTACGAATGGAAATCATCCAATTGTATAATTCCATCAGGTATATCCTTGTGCCACCAAGACTCCTGTAACAATTAGGCATTTTTATACTTCTTTTTCTGCACGGCTGCTGCCATCTGTTCGATTTTCCCCAAAAAAGAACGAACACTGCTGGTTGAGTTCACGGGAATAAGAGTTTTCGCAGCACCGTCTTATCGGAGACCAGCTTGCTAGCCTGAACGATGTTTCTTACTCTGCCATCACGTTTTTTTTTATAATCCGTTCGAAGTTATTCCGAAACTTATCGCCATGATTCACAAAATATTCCATGGTTACGAAAACACGTGAGGATTTCATAAACGTGTACGTGTACGACTGCATTGATGACCACCAAATTTGTATGATTACGAATATTTATAGAAACACCCACAGAAAATAGTACAGTTTGGTATTCCAACGACACAACACGGCCGATTTCAAAGGCCACGCTACCTGGGTACAGAATTATTGCTGGAAGAAGAAGTCATCGGTACTTGACCCCCGTTTGCGAAAACGATGTCAACCTATCCATCAGCTGGTAGTGCGAATCAAGGCTACTGGGAGCATAATTCTTATAGTCAGATTATCTAAGAAGTGGCTAATAACGGAAATAATAATGCACTGAGACTAATCACCCAGTATTGCCCATTTGATGCACTCATGCCTCGCCTAGTGGAACAACGATTGATGTCTGCCAAACGGGCAAAGAAGATATGTTCTACAGGAACGAGGCTATGAAAAACTGACAATGACATCGCAGAAACTTCCCACATTCAAAAACTGGAACAATCATTATCAGCACCACGATCCCGAATGAACATCAATTCCAGATCAAGTGATTCACACTGGTTACAATGTTTTAGAGGCCAACAGTGTACATCGTGATCAATCAGCGATCGTAGACAATAATTTCCTCGTTCTTCAGCTCTGCAGAGAATAGCTTTTAGCCTCAAAAAAACCAAACAATAACGGGCTCGCGGACCACCTACCTAACTTTCCCATCACGAGAAGGGAAGACTGAATAAATAAGCGTGTATTACAATGCAGAGGACACCGAAAGAAATAGCATGTCTAAAAACAGATCAAACCAAGCTTGGAAATCGATAACAGATAAGGTGACCAACCAATAAGAGGGGAATCCGGCTGTCACCCAAGCACCAAAGATGCAATCAGTAATCAACTGATGAAAACAAAAAAGACGAATAATGAGGCTGAGAGAAAAGAAGGGTTATTACGGAAAATAACATCTTTTTCGAATCGACGTCTTCATACTGGGGAGACTGAATCGTCTTCTTAACACATTGCACTCTGCTCTGTATCTGGGGATAAAAACTAAAAATGATCGACAACCGTGGACTTTAGTTCCGCTTTCGGAACTGATAACCAGTCAACAAGGTGCAGTGTATGTGAAGTCCTTCCTTGAAATTCAGTTGGAAGAGTAGGAAAAGTGTGAGAGCACGACTAAAAACTTCGAGTAGAGTAAAACTGTGGATACACGTATGCCACTTCTCATACCACAGAGAACAAGGATCTCACAACCTACCTAAGGATTTTGGGGGACATTATAGATCCGAAAATATCGACCGTATATTCATACGAAATGGAGAACATATAGTATTGAAGAAGACAAGACGGGTAGGGGGTACACCTGTATTTGAGCAGCCAAAAAAGTCAAGTCGGAAAAACACGTACAACGGTTTATATAGTTCTTTTTCCAGACCGCGATGTGGCTACATCGATCTTCGGGCTGCCTGAGTATTTCGATTCCGTTCTGGCCAGGTGCCTGTCGCTATTAGGTTGATTCTTTTGACTGCCATTCTCGTTTGGTTGGTCCGATTGATCCGGTTGACAACTTAATCGATAGCCATTCCCATGGGCTACCTTGCTGACTGCCTCAGATCCCACCGAGTTCCATCGACAAATCCGCATGCCTCTTTCCGTCTGTTGCGGGACACTTCCAATATATTCTTTGGTCTACGGCTGTCGACTGGTTGGCCTGAAGGGCTTGATAATCGCCTCGCTCTCTGACCACAGCGTTCCGCGCCACAATATTACTCCTCATCATATTTCACCCATTATGCAACCGATAACCAGTGAAAACCAATCAATATGTCAGAACCGAACGAGATTCGGAGTGTATCGAAAAAATGATGCGCTATATGATGCGTTAAACAAGAAAATATAATGTCAACAACACGGCGTTATCGGTGGAAAAATTATGAGCCGACTTTCCGGTTACCATGGTTAACGTTTCCCAATGCAGTTTTCCAATCAAATGACTCTGCGGGATCAGTTACAAGTCAACGGAATTGTGTGGGAGGGGGGCTGTACCGATCGTCCATTGGATTGACTGGATCTTAGTCGCAAGGGGTCCCATTGTCCGAACCAGCAGTGACAAGGCTAACTGCCGATGTGACCTTTGGGCTGCTTATGCGTTAGCGATGTCAGTGCGGTCCTAATTTCAGGATTGTCTGCTCCATCATTTCGGTTGACACATGCAGGGTGGATGCTGATTGCCAGAGCTTCGGTATACAGGTGCCCAGCGCATGTGTTTCAGTCCACATTGGAGGATTTTCCTGTTTTCATAGTCTATGTCGCGCCCCTTGGCTATGGCGTGAAGGGCGATCGCTGTTGGAAGGCTTGCATTTTTCTTTTCATTTGTGTTCCGTTGTTATGATTTTTAGTTGTCTGGACGTGTATCCAATATATTTAGCTGGACAGTTCTCGCAACCGATTTAGTAAATGCAGTTGTATTGGTCTTGCAAGTTAATTGAATCCTTGGCCTTGGTGAGGCGGTGGGTCAATGTTGTCAAACCGTATACTATAATCGCCGAGGACTTCTTGGATTGCTCCGAAGCGCCTGATCTGTATGGAATGTCAATGGAAGCCAAAGTCTTTTCCTCTAACAGCTTGCGTCGTTAGCTTATTTCTCCTTCTCAGATGACTTTTTACTATATGTGGTTGTCATGACGGACTTGCCTTGAGCGTCTCATTTCATTATCACGAGTGACGTCCACATTAGAGTTGTTCAACTCTGTTGGCTGGCGATGAGATAAGCGTTCATTTTACAAAATGTGGATGAACTGAATTGAAATGTAAATATTTAGCCGAGTGTGTTAGTTTTCAATGAACATTGGTGGTTATTTTTTTGGAAGTCATTCACCCTCAGACGGCAGTCTAGGAAACATTATATATATATATATATATATATATATATATATATATATATATATATATATATATATATATATCACACATTCGCCTGATTTCAGACTGTGTATCAAACAAAACATGGTACAATCGGGGAGGAAGGGGTTGATAGTCCGAGTCGATGGAAACTTACCACTCCGTCAGTTTCTTCTGCCTCGATCGTAAAATTAATGGAGCTGTATTGTTCATCAAGGCATTAAAGGAATTCATCTTAGTGTTTGGATTTGATAACCAAAAAAGTATCAACAACGTATCTCGAAACATAAACGTGGTGGGGGTTCAAAAGCAGCTAGGGCTTTGGATTCGACTGAATGTAGAACGAATGTAAAAAACCAATCAGGTATATCCAAAACTGACTTTGATGAAATTGGCTTAGCGCTAAAGTTGCTCGCCACAGAATGGGACTAGTGGTGCAACAATACTGCACGACTTATGTATAAGACGATGTCACTGTATTTCATTTTCTTAACCAGGTTGTACACAGAACAACATTCGGATCTCTTTATTAAAAGGACACTTGTACAAGTCATTATTGGCACCAGGAAAGACTTGTGCCTTTGGAATATAAGCGTGGTTTCTTGAAAATATAATGCACGAAATGCTATTAAACCCAGTTGTTGTGATATATTTTGAACGAAACCATTCAGGGTAACCAATTTTGGGATGCTGATGCGTCAACCTGCTAATTTACCAAATATGCACACGAATTTTAGGCACGAAACAGATAAACCGATTCATCATGGGAGATGTGCCTGAGGGGGTTTTGTGTTATTTTGTCCACTTATCGAGGATGGCGTTCGTCAACTCGTGTGAAGCGGCGAAAACTCTTCCATCCGCACAGAATTTCCTCGGTAACAGAAGCCAGATATCTTCAGTCGGGTTTATTTCTGGGTTGTTAGTTGGCCAGACCATAGTCTTCGATGTTCCGGTACTACAGTCATGTTCTGATGAGGTTGATCGCACTTATGGCCGTAATGTAATGCTGAAATGTCATGGTCTTAAGTCGATTTCCCGAGATCTTCGGCAGTAGGAATTCATTTAATGTTCTGATGTACGAGTTAGTCACCTGCTCCCCTTCTAAATTTGCTAGCTGAAATTCTCCTTCTTCAAAAACCGCACCCCAGAGCCTCATAGTGCCATCGCCGAAGGCTTGACAACTGGGACTCAAGTTGCTTTTTCTGAAGTCGTACCAGTGGTACATTATTCCATCGAGGCGGTTTAAATTGAACTTATTCTCATCGCTTAATATCACATCACTCCATTCAGCAATCCAGGTGGTGATTTCTCACCCATTTCTCTTCATTTTGAAAATGACGACCATCTATCCAGGGTACTGATCTCATTTTACTGTATTGTAGATGTGGTGCAGATTGTAGCTGTTCTACACGGCAAACGCTTGAATTCATTTCGAAGAACCACTGCAGCTTTGATGCACTCGTAAGTTGGCTCGAAGTGCCGCGCAAGTCTTATTGTAACGTGCTCCGATTTCTCCCCGAGTCTCGTCTCCTCGTAGTGACATAATGACTGGGATCCTTCAAAAAGCTGTGAAAAACTATTTTCGATCTGGGAATTTTTCTCAGATATATGCTGTATACTTACCTCCGAGACTCAATATGTAAGTATTTTCTCTTCTTCTAACTCAAAGAAACTTGGACCTCGTATCATTCCTCTGTTTTCATCAATGTAGTCTCCAATTTTAATCCGAGCCTGAGTGAAATTGTCCACGAATTACATGTGACGTGAGCACTGTTCAATAACACATCCCTGAGTAACGAGAACGAGTCAATTACGACGAACGTCGTTGCCTTTGCAAGCCAGTTTGGTGGTCTTGCCATTCCTTCAGGAGCAGATCTAATAGCATTTCGCACCCCCTCAGGCACATTTCCCATGACAAATCGATTTATCTATTTCGTGCCTAAAATTCGTGTGCATATTTGGTATAATAGTAAGTTGACACATCAGCGTCCCAAAATTAGTTACCCTGAATGGTTTTGTTCAAAATATATCGCATAAAAATCGGATGGGTTCAGTCGACCTCAAAATGATCCATCGAACAATTAGAATATGTATATTCTCGGTGGAACAGCGTCTATTCCTGTATACAAAATCTAACCTAATTTACGAATTTCAACTTGAGT
Organism: Fasciola hepatica; assembly: GCA_948099385.1. Classification (NCBI taxonomy): domain Eukaryota; kingdom Metazoa; phylum Platyhelminthes; class Trematoda; order Plagiorchiida; family Fasciolidae; genus Fasciola; species Fasciola hepatica. The sequence continues at coordinate 4,687,649 of CANUEZ040000110.1, forward strand.
GCGGAGCGAATTACGAGGGTTGAACACAACGACAATTACGTAACACAGTGGTGGAACGAATTCTAGATTAGATCTAACGTTTCGTGACGCAGTACAGGTCAGGAAAAATTCACTGTGATAATTATCAGAGAAGAATTTACTGATGACACGAGGAGCTGAAATAACATACTGAATGGAAAATCCACTTGAATTTTCTTATTCGAAAGTCTACGTCGCGAGCCGGAATCCAACCAGTGACCTTTCATTTACTATTTGTTCTACACTATTTTTTTTACAACAGTTGAAAGTGCAGCTAGCAAACGAAAGTGCTCTTAGATTCCTCCGTATAAATAACTAACATCAGTGGCTTCAACATTCGATTTTCACTTGCATTATTTGCGATGGGGGAAGCACTGAGTATAAACAGGTAAAGCACGAGCGAAAGAACACCGTCAGCAAATGAGCTCTCAAGTCCAAAATTATGCACAAATGCGTTGCGGATGACTTTACATCTTGGGGGAAGTGGTATCTGATGGAAAAATACTATTGATCACCCTTTCCAACATGAAATAGCATATCGATACTACGAACCCTTATCATTCTTAACGTGCCCAGTGTTGATTTTACACGTTAGTCTGCTCAAAAGGCAGGAGGAATTCGGCACGATCCATATAAACACACCCATACACTAAGAAAAAGAAGGAGAGAGAATTGTGCGCACACTAACGTCCTCTTTCTCCTAAGACATACACTTACGTGCAAACACAAACATACAAACAAGAAACCAACGCAGACAAGTACAAGTCTGATCTGGATGAGATCAGAAAAGTCACTAGTCGATTATGAATCGAAACATTCCGTTCGTGATAGTGTGATAAATTCGTTTGGTTCGATGAGGAGATACGTTAGCACTAAAAGGATAAATAGACGCTAATTCCGAAAAAATGTCGATTTTTCACCAGTAACGATGCTGACAGTAAGTATCTTAGTTGTCACTGTAAAATAGATAGCAAAACATACTCGTTTATAGAATAACTTATTGGAGACCGATGAGAATGGTTTCATGCTTTTTGTATATGTTATGTGCTGGCAACTCCGATATATTCTGTAGACAATCCTCGTCTTGAGAACAATCCTCACTGAGGAAGTACAATTGGGATCAAGCGCAAGACTCCCCACTCTGCACAAACAGAGCACCTGATAAAGTGACCGACCCTGATTGCTGAATAATCTCACTGATAATTACCGATTCGGTGGCTCGATCCTGTCCGAACAATGCTGTGAATATACCCAACTATCATCAACTGTTGATATCCATGTATTGAATACTTTTTTTAGTTCACCATTGTATTTTGCCTTTTATTACGACTTCCCCATCATCCAGATGCTGTATAAACCATATAGCTGGATTGAATTGACTTGAATCGGCTTTCAAACACCAATGGTCTCTGCTTGTCTTCTGCTCTCAGTTTTCTGAATTCCAAAAGCTTTAGTGTACATTCAACCTTCATGGACAAATGAATGTCACACTAAGCCCACAGATGACCGGGGTTGAAAACGGCGCGAAAATCGTTATAGGCGATCAAAAACAAATAGGAAAAAACCAAACACCTGAGGAGAAACAAAGTGTAGCAGAAACTGTTGTGGTAGCAGAAGGAAACCGGTGTCGATTCGGTAGCGTTCACCAACTATAAGCCGAAGACCGTGGAAGAAGCAGTGACCAATTTGGATGCATCGCGTGACAGACAAAAAGAATCTCGCTGAGAACGAATCAGACCACAACAAGAGCCGAAGTGGGCAGTGAGATGGACCAAGTTGAGGGCTGCAGATCAAGATATCACGTGGGACAATCAAGCCAACACAGCGAGAATGTTGCGCGCATTCGAGAACAAGCTCAACAACCGCAAGCAGATGACCAAAAAGGAACCGAAATGCACAGGTAACCGGAGGATCGATTCGGCTGCAGTGCACTTGCGTGAAAACCAACTACCCAAGTGACCACACATGTATTACCAATTTGAATTGTACGGCTGATTAAATACAGGAACGGTTTACCCGTTGCATCTTCTAGGTACAAAAGAAGCATTTACTTCTTACCGGATAGTTATAATCAGTTTCTGCTTAACTTGCTTTCGATTTTAGTAACAACTAATGCACATTAGTGGCGATCAAGTGGTTCAGAGCGTTTGCCCACCAACTCGGAGATCAGACGTTCGAATCCCGCGATCGCCGATCACTTTGGCGGTAGACAAAAGCTATCACTGTCGTCCGGATGGTCACCATACCCGACCCGTTAGGACTTTACGCGGTTCCTCGTTAGTCCATGTTCCAGGATTTGGTTGCTGGTTGTCTTTACGAGCAAAGTGGGCCTCGGAGGCTATGGGGCAAATGCCCCTTCTACTGCACTCATGTGCAGAGATAGAAACACCGAATAAGAAGTGGGACCGACTCTCATATCGAAGCAATGGAGCATACTCAAAACGGCAAAGAACACTTCAGTACAGCATATTGATTCAATGCTCACACACACACACACACACACACACACACACACACACACTCACCACTAACTTTGGTCCCGTCCAATGGGTAGTTTTGGTCATTAGCAAGTGAGTTGACCTATATGAGAAACGAGGAGACAGGGAATGAGAGAGAGAAAGAAAAACGCACAAGAAACCGATGTACTAAGACTTTGAAGTATCCAAGCGACCAACTAGAATGAAATGAACAAATTATGGAATCGGGTAAAAAGAGAATAACAATTGTCCATATCCGATGAAGTGATGATAGGTGCGTGCATTCACACGACTACCACGATACTTCCAGGTTTCAGCATATTTCAAAACTACAACAATGCATAAGTGCAGTTGAAGGGGTATACCGAATAGTCTCGTAATTCCATTGCACTATGAGACAATCGGCAACCTGGTCCTGTGATTTGGAGTGCAAAATAATTTGTCTATATTAGATTGTAATATTGTCATGCGCTGCAATCCAGGCAACTTGTTCAATTGACCATCAACTATGAGACGAGAGATCTTGGACAAAAAACATCACACAGTGGGCGACCATTGTTCAGAGTAGACTTGACAGTCATGGCCCAAAATGTTAATAATAATAATAATAATAACAATAATAAGTGATAATAATAGCAACAGTAGTAGTAATAGTAATAATAGTATTATTAGTAGTAGTTTCCTTCTCTCTGTCAAGATACGTCGACGAAGCGGAGGTACTAGTAGTGTTGGATTGGCAATCAGTTATCAGTTTCTGTAGCTCTTCGTAAAAGCCACAAAATCTTATCTCCTAGAAAGAAAAGTAAATGAAACCTAACTGGGAAGCATTCTTAGAAATCGATGAAGTCAATTGATGCAGCATCAAACAATGATTGTTTCGCATAAAAATACGATAAATAGTGGAAGAAGTATCAGCAGCGACAACGACCACCCATGGTACTATTTGACAGAAATGATTTGTATCCAGTCCCCTTACATATTCACCCGTTCAGCTGAAAAACATCCGACAAGAAATAAGTTTGTCCCGGGAACCGGTTTTGTTGAAAAAAAGTTCGACAGGCGAATGACAGTTAGCTTAGGTAGTGCACAACCGTTGAAGAAATACGCTGACGTGACAGAACAAACTGACCGATACACCTAACACCAGGCGGTCGTTTTGACCCCATCGTTCGCAACTGTTAACAGAGAACCGAAAGGCAAAAAGAAAACTATTTTTCACTTACCGGATGTTCTGGTCTGCCCCACTTACTCTAAAAAGAAAACTTTTCTGCATTCGAATCATTTCCGGTTACTAGCTCAGAAAACACGGTTTATACAGAAAGAAACGGTAACCGACACCAATCGCTGCAACACGAATTACCTGGTTCAAACTTAGATCGGGTAACCACTCTTCTGGTTGGCGACGGTACCAGCTACTACTGGACGGGACGTTCTCATCTTATCGATCTATTTGCCTTGTCGTTTGCGTATCCGTTGTCTCAAGCATTGACCTGGATTTCACACAAGTACTGGCGTGATGACTGCTAATGAGATTTGGTTGTCTATCGACAAGGGATCAGTCCACGTCTAGACCAGTGTCGACCATAATCGGTCAACACAGTTGAAAACATTTGATCGAAAGCTACCGAAATTGGCTGATTTAAGTGTGGGACTGAGGTGAACTTGGCTTGTTAATCGGACGCTGAAGTCCGTTTAGGAACTCAGCGGCACTGGACGGCGGTGACGTGCATACCCAGAAAACCAACCCGATTTCAGAGGTCAGCACCTTCCGCGTTCTAATAGGTGTTTGCGTAGGAGTGCACCCTCTGGTTGACCGCGAAGCCCTTCCAGAAATAGTGTACTTTGTCATAAGATAAACAGTGAAAGCGTAGAAATTATAAAGTAGAAGAGGTGTATTCTCATGGTTTCAAGGGCTTACTGCGCTATTAGAGATAAACGGCAACCTGATCCTGAGACTTGGAGTGAAGAACCACATAATGTCCTAATGGGTCTGGAATGGCAGCGAGCCGGGTGACAGTGAATAAATAGCTGTCTACCATCAAAGTGACCGGCAGCGAGGGAATTCGAATTTCTCACTTGTGAAGTGATGAACGCTTAAATCGCCACCAACACCGGTGAAAACATAATTAGCGTTGAACCATGCGAAACACCAACGCATTTGCGCAATAAATGTCGACAGTGCGGTGGAAAAATGAAAACACGATTGATTTTGGCTAGTGGCATGACAGTTTATTACAGCCCAAGATGTAAACATTCCAAACTCATCACTGCTGGTCTATTCGAGTAACAGACAACGATGCCACTAGGATTAATACATCAAACCAGTTGGTCTTTTCCCGAAGACGGGGCATTTTGATCACGTGATCCACGCTTTAGACCATAAGCGTCTTTTTGTTGTTGAATAAAATAGCTCGAGAAACACAGATCAACAGAAACGGAAAAACTGTGACTTCAGCATACCACTTACTTCAAACATCATATATACTTAATTAGATGAAAACCGGTTCTGCTTCATGATCATGAGCCTAATTGCGGCTTAAAGCACCAACTATTTGATGGGGCACTCAATTTAACAGTGGAAAATGCCAGAGTTCCCCGCTTACCAAAAAAGATATTGGAAGCTGTACATATTCAAGGTCTGAGAGAACACTAAATTCATCATCACATCGTTCTTTAATGACTGGAACAACCGTTTACTACTAGTGAACGTGAACAACCAATCCATATTATTATGAGCTACAGGACCGGTAACGGTCGAACGTGACGTAAGACGGCGGTGATTGGTAATAACAGTATTTCGTGTCGTTTCGTTGTATTCGTGAACACATGTGGATTACGACTGCGTACAGTACAATGTCGATTGCGAGCCATTTCAATTGGTGTTCACACTGCTCCAGTGCGTTTAGTCTGAGCCGTAGCATTGTGGATAGTTCGAGCACCTGAGTGTAATTTCTAAGTGTCACAGAGAGTCAACACACACTAGTTCCGATCAATTTTGATGGTAGATGGTACTATGCACTAAACCGGATCGTTACGAAACCTGATTTATTGGGGCTTTATGTGGTTCTCCACTCCACGGTATCAGAGCCATTGTTGCCGTCAACATACCTGACAGTGTAACTTGTCTCATCAGTAAAAGGTATAAATCTTCCAATGCACTCATGCACAAGTAAGGAACGATTATTATTGCCCGTCATCCCTTTCAATTCCGAAAATTGAATGAGACAATTAGAACTCTTTCGATTAGCTTTCTACAATTTTCGTTACTATATAAATGTGATTGTAATGGCTTGAGAATGAAATCACCGAAAACAAATGTTCGCCTACGTCCTGTGCTCTGATCAAGTTGATGTGATTATTCTGCAATCTGAAAGAATAGTCATTATTTTATTTATTGATGGAAGGACGTGTCTAAGCATATTACGTGACTTGACAACAAAATACCAGCGTCAATAGCTAATGAACAAGTTATTATAAGCGACAGCTAAATACTAATCCGCAGATCAAAGTTTTCTGATTTCATCGTTTACGCATACCACATAAAAAATATACGCTTGCTGTGATTATTCAGAAGGAAAAACCACCTTCGAAAGGAGCGTGAAATGCAGGGCGTAGCCCCAAAATCCCTAAGCGTGAATAGTTTTCATCTCCGCAAACCTTGCAACATCACTTATCCCGGACGAGAAATGGTTACCATATGAAAAAGTAAACAACTCAATTTTGAACGGAAAAGAAACGCATCCGGAGCCTTCTCATTGTTCTGACCCCATTCTGCCAGGTTGTCGTCATAGATTTTGTAACCATGTGTGTATATTTCAGTTCAAAGTATGCACATAAACACAACCAAACCAGTTTATCTAGAATTCTTAAGAGACTTCTGCTGTACTATTCTTTCGTTGGTCACGATGCGCGTTTACAGGATTTTTGTGGTTAACTCTACCACAGGGAACAAACACATCAGTGGGAGTGGTAAGATGGATGGAAAACGAACAATTACAAAATCTGGGATTGTTTACCGTAGAATACGTTCACACACACACACACACACACACACACACACACACACACACACACAAACACAAACACGCCCGAACACACGTAAACAAACAAACAAACAAACACACGAAAAGATGAGCAAGAGAGTGTCCCGTTAAGTTACTAATGCGTGTAGAATACTGACAAGCGGGGATAAGCATGCCCTGGGACACGCAATAACCGTTTATCAGTGAATGTGATGATTTCCAATGTGATCGGAAAGACGATTTTCAATTTGCGGAAACGGGATGAAAGCGAAATAGTCGGAAGACAAGGAAGATAAGTTGCGCTGATTACCCCAATAACCGTGGGAATTATCTACCTAAATTTGCGAGCACATCGGAAAAGAACTTGGGATTTTACTGAGAACGGTGACTGACTGTGACTTTAGCTGACTCTGTCAAAAAATTAAGAATTGAAATGAAAATTTCTAATCTGAACAGCGAAACTTAGAAAACTGGAAATGAAAATGACGATTACGGATTTCCCAAATGTCAATTTGTGGAAAACTCGGGAATCAAATCAAAGGAACAGTGCAGTGACTAAGGAGGAATGAACTAAAAGAATATCTGAACTAATGATTGGTTGTTATTCTGATTTTATAGTGAGGCATATATCGCTTCTATGGAAAAGGATTCAACCACTAAACCACAAGGGCGGTATACTTCGTCAGGGGATCACTGGATGAATGCTATTCATAGCGCTGTCCAATAATTTTACTTTTAAACAACTATATGACACTGAAATCCTACAGGAACTGAGCAGCAAAAGATGTAGCTAGATGTTCAACTTTTGTCATCATCTTGTATTAGACGATTCTATCTATAGAAGAGTGCTGACATCGGTGAGTTCTTCAGCGTGGGTTACGCCGATTGTGACTCCGTCGAAACGCAATCGGAAGACTCCCAGGATTTTTTTCTTTCTTCCTAATCACTTTCTTTTTATTATATAACAATGATACAATACTTCAGGAAAAGGATGGCAGCCAAGTTGAGGCTGTCAACTGGGGAAAGTGACAGGCGGTGGCGGGATTCGGACCCAGGACAGAAAAGTTCAAAGTCCACTATGGTAACCACTTGTTCATCGCCGGTGATTACCGCATTACTCTAAACAAGTCCGTGAAACAGTTTAGCTGTTCCATTCTCAAACCTGAAGATATTCTCCATCAATTCCACGGTCCAAAGTACTTTTCGAAACTTGACCTGAAACAGCATTTAGCAGATCCCACCTGATGCGCAGTCCCACGAACTTACCACAATCAATACACCATTTGATTTGCACCACTAAAATTTCCTACCTTTCGGTCTTAACGTTTCCCCTGCTAATTTTGAAGGCACCGCTGATTCACCCATTTCTGACCTAAAAAGTGTTCACCCGAACTAAGATGACATTACTGCACATGCTACCACTAAAATTTGCACGATAAACGTTTATGTTTGTTGCTAGACTTATTTATCTAACACGGCGTAGCTGACAACCTCGATAAGTGTGTTTTCTCCACTTCCGAGTTCTCTTGTTTGGGTTATTTGATTGGTGATTACAAGTTTTGTCCTGAACTCAACTTTGTTCCTTTATTCGATGCCCCCTCTCCCAAATTTTCTGCAGAATTACGTTCTCTGCCGGATTCCCTTCAGCAAAAATCTAGATTTATGCCTATTTTTGACACTAGGACAGCATCCTTATTCGATCTTCCCTGTCAGCAGCAGCAACGAGACCTGTTAAATTTCTGTCCACTGATACCAAACCTCGCACATTCTCCCCACATGGGCGGTCACCATCTGCCAACTGTATCTCGGCCCCTCCAGTACAGTATAGCAGATGAAAACGTTGATCCTACTTTGAAGAGCGCAACTGCATCCCTGCACGTTAATATGTTCAACGAGCTCAACAGAAGAGTTGATGATTTCCTGATGCGATACCGGAATCCCATTCGCTCGACGACTGGAGAGAGTTCAATGAAGTTGCATTAGAACAAAGTATTGCGAACGAACTTGTGGAAGTTGGAATCAGTGGAGCTAACTTATCCTAGAGGATATGAACTGAGACCTTCCCATGGCATCGTTATTAATCAAAAGGATAAAAGAGTGTGTGAGATTCATTATTTGGATGGTGGTTCAGTACACCGTAAGCATTTAGATTAGATTGCCTATTTCCGATACTATATCTGATCGCCTTATTCCGATCTTCCTGAGTCTAGTCCAGAAGAGAACCATTCAAATGCATTTGCCACTGATCCAGCAATACAAGTTTGAGATCTGAAAGACTGCACCATAGAAATGGCTGAATCACAGAAGACTCGAACTTCATTCAAGCTGTGGCGGATGGGATGACTGTTAATGACAGCACTTTGCGCTGTTTTATTACATTTGTGAATACATGTGCGTTACGATTGTGCATCGTACAATGCTGACTACGGGTCATTTTAACTGGTGTTCCCACCACTTCAGTGCGTTCAGTTTCGGCTGAAATATTTTTCGCGTTTATGGTGAATAGCCCTAGTTCCCGAGTGTATTTTCAATTCTTATGGACTGAAATCTGAAAGCAATCGCGCAATAAAAGATGCAGCAAGATGTTCGACTGTTGCATTTATTTTTCTCACATTCGGAAAGTCTATTTAGGGAGAGGGTAGTCAGAGCGAGTTAAAAAACTGCCCTGACCGAGCACCGACGTTGATATGCAAAGCATTGGGCGACGCAACCGAAAGCGGTACAATATCTTGGCATCACTCCATTCCGACTGTGGTGTTTTGCTGTTCAGAATACAACAAGCAACGACCCACCCAAACACACATTTTCCCGGTCAATACCACAGTTTGTATGTTTGGTGCGTGTTGTAGTGGTCAGGCGATGAAAATTCCTGACTTAAGTCTGCGTTGTTGCGAAGCCCAAAACCCATGACAACCAGTCAACTCTCATGCTAGACAGCACAAGATGGGGTGGGATTTTGTTGCTATTTTTCATCTGATACTAAAACATTCGAAAGGTGAAAACAACAAAGGAAGTTACAACTGAAATACTCCATGTCCTCTAGTGAACTACATCTTGAAAGCCTAACCGGCTTTGTGTCGGCGAGGGATATCATACCTTTTTGTCACATCATGGATTGTCCATTTTTATAAATCTTACAACCAATAACTATCTCTGCCTAGTAAGTACCAACCAGCGTAGTCTGTTCCCAATTAGTGACTTACTTCCAGCATTTAACACGCTAAGCCTAGCTCCAATGTTCTCCATGGATTCAAGTGGTGCTTGGAAAATCCGTTGAAGTGTAGAACCAACAGCAGAGTTGATCGAAAAACAAGCAGTAGAACTGGAAGTGGTGGAATACAAGACTACGAACAAAACTGCGGTAACAATATCCACTTCAGCGACGCTGAAATCATTGTCCGAACCCGGGCATTAGCATGAAGTACAAATTCCACCGTATGCGGTAGATCCTTGTTAGAGAATGCCCAGTGGATCATCTTTATTTCCTTAGATACTTCATCATTAGATTGCAATGCCAGTGATGTTTAAACCATATAGAATAGCTATTTTGTTATGACATGTTGGCGCATGAGTACAATATACCTCGCAATATCGAATGCTCACTTCACTATTAGGGACAACCGGAAACCCGATTAGGAGTGGAGAACCATATTAGGTCACAATAGGAAAGGTGTGGTAACGGGCCGGGCCACAGCGAGTTGCTGAACATATTAGTGAGACAGTTTACGATCACCCGCCAGCAACACTTACCGACGACTTTGTTACGTCCAAATGTTCGAAAACCGTGGTGCGTTGTGATCCGCAATCAGAACCTGCCAATTTGTTTCGTTCCAACAAGTCCACATGAGCGCGAAGCAGTTCATTATATCGGTCCTGTGCAGCATTCAATTCGGTCTGTAACTGTGCGTCACGCTCTTCGAGACGTAGAGCTAGTGAACGAGAGTGAAGGAGAAGCGAAAAACGGAAGAACCATTTCAACTGCGAATGGATTTTCAAGATATCGTTCATGCTCTAAAACTCTATCGAGATATCGCTGGAAAGCCAGGCATAGGAATAGAATTGCCCGATTTGATTGGGTTTCCGCTTTCTTCATCGGTTTAGGTGCTCCTATCATATGTCTGATGTTTTTAATCCCGTTTTTTCCCCAGTACATACACGAAACACTGTACCAATTTACATCCGGCTTTTGGCTTAAACTACGAATGAAGAAAGCTTCAGTCTGTCAGCCTCAAGGTTGCCAAACAAATGAATTAATTTGTCAGCCCATCGCAGTCTTGCCATCACATTCGCATTTCGAATCGAGTACGAATCTACTTATTGGCTATCACTAGATATGAGTCACTCATTGAGATACCAAGAGGATAACGATGACCAGTCGTGATCAGATGGAATTTGTCCGGTAAGTACCACCGTCCAACTCAAAATCCCTATGTGATTTGCTACTCCAAGCTCTTTGGCTGGGTTGCCGATTTTTCTCATCAGTCGTATGAACAAGACATCCATCAACTGATCCCATGGGTAATTGGTCTCGTCAATGCTCTCTGGTTTCACACATTTCAATCATAGACTTTCATGGGCTAAATAGCGGCATTATTTGAGCACGAATTTCTTGGATTTCACTCCATCCTTGCCCTATTTTCGTGTGAAGCTAAAAGATCCCCCTCCTGTGACGCAACCCCTATTCCTTTTCCCTGATATTTACTTTACCAATCATTTTTTCATAGAGTGGCGGTCTGTGCTCATATCCACCAATTTGCCACGACCACTCACCGGGCCAATCTCGACATTTATAACTGAGTTCCAGCTCATCTGGTTAAAATTCAAATTTTCACTTACCAATTATCTTTTTTTTCTATATAGTCCCCAAAATAGCACTGACTGTAATTGTTTTTGAATGTGGGGAGATATCATAGATATTTCCGAAACTGAACCCGGCGCTAACATAACCATCCTAGGAGACTATAATGTCTATAACCACGACTGGCTTATGCATTCCTATGGCACTACTATCCCAGGATAAGAAAATGGAGGCATTTGCAGTAACTAACAACCTGTCACACCTGATCCGTTTCCCACACGGGTCACCGATCGTTTTGTTGGTCGTACACGCACTCTTGACCTTCTCACATCCAACCCATCTTTTTGTTCAACAATTTCTACCCCTTATCCCCTCGGTAGATTGAACCATCTCCTCATGTGTCCACGGCACCTTTCCATCCGTTTCAGATCTCACCTTCTACATTCACTCTTTGGCTCTGTGCGCTGATCCGCTGCGGACCAATGTACCTCCGTGATGAGCGTTGACGATCACACTACAAGGCATGCATCAGTTCGTCCCTCACTACTCCAAACCCCATAGACTTATTCCAACGAATGGTTTAGCCACGCATGTATTCGTGCACTGCAGAATGGAAAAGTTGCATTCATGCGATGGCGCCACTCCCAAACCCAACATTCGCACAACCGTTACTTGCAAGCGGACAAAAAATGCTGGGCAGTTGTGCAAAAGACCAAAACAAATTTACTTACAATGAAGCTCACAAGTTAGCAGCCTGTCTCTCTGGTGGTCGTTCTTTTGGTCCCTCCCATTGTTTGCCCATCTTTATTTTTTCTATCTTAACTATGTCAGTGAGACATATTCGATCTGTCGAAAACATTTGAGGTTTTGCAGTCATGTTTGTCTTTAACTTCACTCTTTTACATATTCTTGCTGTACCTTTTCCATCACTTCTTCTTGAGTCTATTTGTAAGGCTAAAAATACTAACAGGAATCTTTGTTTGCTTTCACTTGCACCCGAAAAACCTCCTGACTCGAAAGGCATTCCGCCTATCACGCTAAAAAACTGCACAACTTTTGCCAATTATCCGTCGTCTATCCAAACTGCCCGCAAAAATACCGTCACCATCAACTAGAAACATTATTTGTTTCCCCATCTCCAAGCGTGATTAACCCTCACAACCTACTAACTATCGACTCATTTTTCTTTCACCGAATCTGTCCAAGACCACGAAAACTCTGATCGCCAAACAACACTTTTGTATCTGGAATGCTATGTACTCCTGAGTAACCATCAGTATGAGTTTCACCGCCACAGATCTATTTATTATTCATTACACAAAAAGTGATTCACAGTAGAGGTGTGAACCCCATGTAGAGAGGTACTGTAAGAGGGAGCTTGGGGAAACATTCAAGTCAGAACTAGCTTACTGACACGTCCTTTGAAGAAAGATAGATTGTACGTGGGTGGGTAGGAAGACAGAAAGACGTGATGTTTCACAATTTGGGAATCCGGTAAAAAGGAAAGTTAAATGATAGAGGTACGACATCTGGGGACGGAATCTTGATAAGGAAGACTGGCCGTCTGTGTACGAGAATGGCGATTACAGGTCAGAGAAAGGAGAACGGCCAAGGGAATCTCCGAATAACAGAAGCTGAAATAGTGGCGGTATAAAACGGATAATAACTCAACCGCCCTATGGTGGACTGAAGACTGGAGGTTATAGGAAGATCGCCGACCAGTCGGATGATCTGACGTTGAACCCGATTAGGAGAAGAAAGAGCGGGAGACAAAGCACCACTTCACATGACTGAAGTATTCGAGTGTCGGGCGGATTTGAGCTTTTTGCAGTAGCGAAGTCAGTTGGAGCAAATAAACGTCTGGCTTCGAACAGAAAACTAATTTCGCGCGCAGCACGAAAAGTGATTTGAGATATGAAAGGGAATCAACACAGTGAAAAAGTTACGAATAAACCTAGAAGAAACACAGAGTCTGTAGAATGCCAGCACATTGAATCAAAAAATAAATGCGAAAAGAACGAATGAAGTCTGACGAAAACTGAAGAAGGAGAAATTTTGGAGGCTTTGAAGTCAATTTGATTGTGAGAGCCCCGTGCGAAAATGTGTTCGAAGTCCGAATCCATTGATACACTGACAACAATACGATCACGATTGACACTGGTGATAGTATGACGGGAGGTGGAATCAGAAACAGAACAACGTAGGGCGGCACAGTCAACAAAAGTGTGCATTGGGTTGAACAAAAGACCATTCATGAACAGAAAAAGATGGGCGTAAGTACGGAACTTTGGGGAATGCCAGTATTCACAGAGGACGGCTGGGATAGAACCCTATCGACTCGAACGGAAATGGCCTGCTTATTTAGGAAATATGATGTCCACGATACGAAAGCCGGAGGGAACCCGAACACTAGCAATTCCGCCAATAGACCTTCGCACCAGACTCGGTCGAAGGCCTCTGAGATGCTGAATGACATCAAGAGTGATTCTCCGTCGTTCTCGAGTGCAGCCGACCAGGGATGAGACAAGAGCTCGAAGGTCATCAGTGGAACGATAGGACCGGAAGCCATATTACTGATCGCTTAATAATCCTTTTCGTCCGAAGAGCATGCGTAACTGGTCGGACATAATGGCTTCAAGAACTTCTGAAATAATAGCTGTGAGGGAGATCGGCAATATCTGCTGGGGCTGGAGGTCACTGCGTTCGGAAATAAGAGGCATCACGGCGTTTTCAAGAGGTTGGGAAAGCAGTAAGATGGAGCGAGACAGTAAAGATGGCGTAAAAGAGGAGCCAAAACCATTGCACATCTCTTATTGTTTTTTTTTATATTTCCACGCCCGCCAGTTTTCAGGCTGTGTGCCAAAAAAACAGTACAAGCGGAGAGGAAGAGCTAGATGGAGTCAGATTCCATCATTTGTTTTCTTTGTGGGCGTAATACTGCCAGGTTGTCCAAGTCAAAGCAGGTGGTTTTCATGGTTCCACAACCGGAGCTTTTAGCTAACCAAAACTTAACCGGCAAGGCAGCGGGATGAAACGTCTGGTCCGTAACCCACTGGAGGCCGGTGACTGAACGCGCAGTTCATACGCCCTTCGGATGAGGTCAAACGTCCTGGGTATCCAGTGCAACTCTCCGCCACAGATTCCCATGAGCATACCATGGTCAGTTTCGAATTAGGGTTTAGCTATCGCCCCTAGACTGAATATCAGTCAACCCGGTGGAGAGTGCCGGGGGTTCGCATTCGTCCTCACACTTTGGTGAAAACACCTCCACAACGAGAGGGCAGTGTGCAGGACTTCCTCGGCAGAGGCTGTGACGGACGCACGGTCACTTGGGAGCATTTCAAGAGGCGTTCAGGGAGAGTAACTATCTCAGAGCCTGAGACACCCACCTCCGACCATATTAAGGCATTTGGAGGCACATCTCGGGAAAGTTTTGTTGGTACACGTCTCAGAGTTGGTCCTCCGTGATTAATGATCACGGTGAATCGCACTCGGTGTTGTTAAATATCTGCAAAGCCATGATCAAATGTCGCACGGAGGTTTGCTGTCAAAATTAAAAGGATGTGGATTCTCACTCGAATTCATCTCCTGGAATAGAGGCCTCTTTAGCGTATGCTCCATTGCGATTCAAGTCAACGGGGCTCCCTCAAACGCAAACTGCTGGCGTCACCAAGGTTCCGTCTTAGCCCTTGCGTTGCTCTTCCTTTCCATTACCGACCTACTTATTAATTCTAGTCATATTCACGTTTCTGCCGATGACACTTGTCTTATCGTGCTCTATCAGCTAGCATATTTCGCAATCGTTCCAGTGTTCCTGTGTCATGAAGTCCCGATCTTGATCACGTTATTCCTTGTGCCACGACCCTCCCCCCTCCCCCCGGTATGTCCTTCAATGACGCAAAACCTGCTAGTTCATCTATTCCCTTAAAAGAATGTCTTTATTGTCCAACCCTCGATTTCGACTGCAAAACTCCTAATTTCACATTTTTCTTGTTCTCATTTCTTAATCCCCCCCTTTGGTCCAAGCATGTAACCACCACGGCGAGACTGAACCTTGACGTGGTGTGATGGCTTGCGCGCCTCCATGACTCGAAGAGCCACGCAAAATGGCTTCCTTAAGCCGCAGCTGCAATAATGCCTAACAGATCAATGGGTAGGGGCCAGACAAAGCCCACTTTCCGAACCAGTTCATGGGCAACATTTGGTTCCAACCAGTATGCCCCTGCAGAGGACATTCCAGCAAATAAACACGAAGAGGAGCAGTTTACCGGTCAATAAACTTCCACTAGATGGATGTAGGAGTGCAGTACCTGGGGTTTCTCTGGACGTCGCACTTCATAGGACAGCTATCGCCTGCCCACGCTGGGCAGCCCCCTTTCCAAGGGATGCTGCCCCATTCACGTTCCGCTTGCTACATTGGATGCATGGGACTAAGAACTGGCAGAATAGTGCAAAAATAGAGCCCACGTGACAGACCAGAAGTTTCTTCACGAGTGCTTCGATCGCATTCCCATGCTGGGTTAACGCCCTATTGCCTCCTGGGTCAAACTTTTAAGTCCAAGGCTCTGGTTAGTGTTCCCAAAGAAGAACCACTTCTGCGATGTGGGCGGCCGCGAAGTAGGATTTGCCCAGAGACCCCCAGTATCCTCTCTGGTCGTCTCCATCTTTTCTCAACAACAAGGGTGAAGCTTTGGTTTCGGAGTTAACAAAACTCCCCTGGATAATCTGAGTTAGTGAACAGAATCTCAGAAAATGATGTGAACCGGTGATTGCACCGATTTTCAAGGTGAAAGATCCTCTTGTGAAAACTACAGAGGCATTGGCTCCGTAAATATCGCATCCAAACTGCTCACCGGGCTAATTCTCCACCGGTTATCCGACGCTCGTGCAAGTCGTACGCTTAAGAATCAAGTCGCCTTCAAACCCGGTAGAGGTTGTTTCCACCACATCTTTTCTCTTCGTCAAATTTTAGAGCACAATCACACACTCCATAGACCTACAAACTCTATTTTTCTTGATCTGAAAGTGGCATTCGACTTAGTCGACTGCGCCTCTGAAAGGTGTGTCAGAGAAATTTTTTCTCTTTTTCAGTGCTTGTATGCAAACAGCTGAGGTGGATTACGTGCTTAAGGTGGTTTTTCACCCATAGCTCACCACGAGAAGTGGTGTTCGTCAGGGTTGCCCTCTTTCGCCCTTCCTCTTCAATTTTGTGATTATAACGGCTCTTGAAGTAGCCCTATCCTCGTGTGGTAATACGGACATGGATCTGTGCTCAAGCAGTGAACTGTCTGACTTGGAACACGCGGACAACATTTTTCTTCTGAGTGAAGATTCAGGTAAGCTGCAAGCTTTCCTACATGACCTAAAAAACGGCGTAGCAGTGCTTGGGATGCGTTTTTCTCCGTTAAAGTGTAAAATGCTGTTGTGGAACCGGGTTGGCCCAACACCAAACCTTGTCTTGGCAGGGGAAGCTCTATCTGAAGTGGATAAATTTTGTTACCTAGGCAGTTACATTGCACCAGATGGACAGATATTGGACGAAATGTTATCGCGTATACAGGAGGCGCGATTGGCTTTTACCAACCTCAGTCATCTGTGGCACCGGTGTGACATCTGATTGTCTGTTGAGGGTCGAGTGTACAATGTGGTGGTTAGGTCCGTTCTTTTATACGGGTCAGAAACATGGCCGTTAAGGGTAGGAGATAGACGAAGACTGCCGGTTTTCAAGCATCGATGTCTGCTTAGCATTGTCCGAGTATGGTCGGAACACTGTACCACCAATGCTGAGGTTAGGCATAGGGTTGTTGGGAACCAGTGGTCCGTCTCTGAACTGAGCACTAAATCTAAACAAGCTAAGGTGATTGGGACATCTGTTACGCATGTCTACTGATAGACTCCCTCGGCATACGCTGTTCTCCAAGGCACGTAATGGTTGGAAGATAGGTCGAGGTGATCAGTCCATGACACGGCAAAAAGGTACAGAAATCTTGACCAGTGGACTTGGCCAAGTAGGACTTGTTAGACTTTCGGGTCTTTCTATTACACACGAAGTGAATCACAGTAGAATAGGGTTAATCCCACAGTTCAAAAACACTGCGAGAGGAAGCTGTAGGGAACATTCGAAATCAGCTTTTTGATTCCGCTTTTGAAAAGAGAAAGGTTGTCGGTGGGCGGAAAGACAGAGGGGGGAAGGGGGGAAACGTTCCATAACAAAACCGTCCGGAGGAAAAAAGAAGACTGAAAGATCGAGGTCCAAGATTGAGTGACAGAAACCTGACAGGATTGACTAGCTGCCTGTGCTCGGGATTGGCGTTGACAAGTAATGGAGACAGGTGCAGCCGAGGCAAGCTTGAAGAAACAAAACTCGTAATAATGGCGGTAGAATGGGGACAACGAAGCAACTGTCCGGCAATGGGCAGGCGACTGCAAACTGGATGTTAAAACTGGGTCACCTACCAAACGGACTCGGTAGAGATGAGATAAAAAAGAAGACGAAGCTTCGCCCTATGCGCGACAGCTGTATTCAAGTGTGGGACGAATTTGAGCTCTGTATAGCAAGAGGAGTGGGTTGGTTTGAAGAAACATCTGCAGCGAAATAGAAAATCAATCTTGCGCGCAGCATGCGATGCAAGCGAACATACGTATGGAGAGCAAGATAGAGAGACGGTCTTAAGACCCAGAAAAGCCATTCATTTGGAGGAACGAAGAGGAACCGAATCAGAATTCAAGCGGGGAGAAAACAAATGGTATTTGAGGAATTGAGAGAATAGATGTTTTAGAAGCAATAAAGAGAACACGATTCTGAGAGCCCCAAAAAGAGATCACTCGAAGGTCCAAACTGAGCGCTGTTGCAAGGATATAATGGTCACGGTTGACGTTGGTACTGGCATAGTATCAGGTGGGATATGAAAGGGAGTAGTGCAGGGTGGCATCATCGGCAAAAGCGTGGATAGGGTTGGAAGCAGTGTATAAGAGATCGTTAATGGAAAGCAGAAACAGGGTGGATGAGAGTACAGAACCCCGGGGAACACCAGCATTCACGGGAAAAAACTATGATTGTGCCCCATCGACACGAGATAGGGTTCATGCGATCCAATTACCAGATGGCTAAAGATACTAAGTGATATGACTAGGTGTTGTGGCCAGTGGCGTAGTTGCATTCGAACTCTGTCCTTGCCTTCCTGGTTTCCGCTCCCTACCTCGCTTTCGGCTCTTCATTACTCCATTATTTTACCCTTGATTTGACGATACTGGAAGGCAGCAAACGAAACCAGAACCCAGGTGCGAGGTTAGTTGTGGAAAGAACCGAACTGAACTCAACATATATCTGTTCTTGCTTCGAAGGCATCAAAAGAAATAGGTTTTCTGTTTCGTGTTAAGTATTCCTTTACACCTACCCGACTTCTTTTTCTAAATAGGGTCCAAAATCGTCCCTTTCTTGAATATTGCAGCCATGTCTGAGATGGGGCTTTCTTTGTTATCCCTCCTCTACCGTGCCCAACGTAAAGCCATCCATCCTATCCGTGACCCCACAATGACCTTCACTTTGCAGTCACTAGCCCATCCCTGGGCAGTTACTACACTCTTCTTATTCTACCGGTGTCACTATGGATCGTTTTTAGAGACTTACTTATTTGGTCCCAACTCCTACGGTTCTCAATTATTCGGCCGGTTGCCAGGCAACAAGAAATCCATATAAGATGACTCGCCTAGTCTGCTGTGTTGTTGGTTTTTGCCCTGTTTTCATAGGAGCAGTGGAACTGCGGGAAAACCTACCCTCTCTTTGTGTTCTCTCTTTCCTATGACCTTCATACTTTCAAGCGCAGAATCGACATGCTGATTTTTATATGGCTATGGCGGAGGGGTTTACTGAGCATCCAGGATGTTTGGCCTCATTCGAAGGGTAAATGAACTGACCACTCAGTTATCGGCACCCAGTGGTTTCCAGAAGAGGGGAATGAACCATACAATCGGCCACCGGCTTATTTGGATCAACCCCGTTGCCTTGCACGATGCGGTTGGTTGAGAAAAGGCTGGAGGTGCATCCTCGAATAAAAATGCCTGCCATGGACTGGGCGACCGAGTAGCACAACAGCCCACAATGCAAACAACCATGATAGACTCTGCCATTGTGATTAACTGCTCCCCCGTGCGCACGAACAAACACTCCCCTACACCGTACACAACCTGTCTTCCCATTTCCACTCCATTCCCATTTTCTTTTCCAGTTTTACACCCCGCGGGTTTTTCGGTCGACCGTGCCTGCTGTAGTGTCATTGATGGAAATCCTGTCCATTGTCTCTCTCATCCTTCTTCGACTAGCTTTCGATACTCACCAAACTTGCTACCACCAGTTGATGCCTTGTTTCGTCCTCGATGCCCATTCAAACCAACCACGTTCAACGTGCGAACCCTGGTGCGTTTAGGACAACCGGCGGACTTCGCTCGTACGCTTGAACTCCTTGCCATCGATGTATGTTGCATTCAAGAGGCTCGTATCCAAGACATCCGTTTCTAAATTCGATTGCCACCAGCATCTAATTGGTCCGTGAAGTTTCAATCACGCCTTTCTGGGGACACTGAGGCTGCCGCTGCTGGTTTTTCTGGCGTTGGCATTGCTCTCAGTGAAATGGCTGAAGTGGCGCTGCTAAACTGGATCCCAGTCGACAGTCCCTTATGCGCAGTGAGACTCAGGGGTTCGTGCAAAGTGAGCAGTCGCCGATCCGATAGATGCAATCTATTTATCGTTTCGGCGTATGCACCAACCGACTGCACCCCAGATTCGATCAAAGATACTCTCTACCAAAAGTTACACGGCCTCTCACACTAAACAACCCGAGCTGATATTGTGATCTTAGCAGAAGATCTGAACGCTAGAGTGGGTCGGCTGTCATCGAATGAGGCGCATCTATGAGACCCTTTTGGGCTAAATCCCTGTCGCTCGGAAAAGGGGGAACAGTTGATGGCTTTGCGCTCAGACCATCAACTGCTCCTCGCCAGCACGAATTTCAAACGTTTTAATCGCCGGTACGCCACGTGGCGTCCGCCCTCTTTGAGTCAACTGTGGACCCAGAACGACTACACCACTATAAGCCACAAATGGCGGGGTTGAGTACAAGACTGTCGCTTGCACTAGAGCACTCCCCTTGATTCTGACCACGCCTTAGTTCGCACCAAGCTGTCCATGTGCTTCGGTGGGCGATCCAAACGCATGCTGCAACGACAGTTAGATTGCGATGAGCTCTCCGATCTATCTCGCTTATCCGTCTTCCAAAACGCACAAGCTGAAAAGCTTGATGCAGCTCCACCAGATTACATAAACCAGCACTAGTCGCCTATCAAGAATGCTTTGTATTCTGTTGGTCTAGTAAATTGCGGCCTGTTTCGTCGTGCCCCAAAACCTTGGGTTTCTGCTGAACCTCTGAACCTCCGTCTCGAAACGAGACGTGCATTTAGCGCGGGTCTTCGTAGGGACCGCAAAACCTGGTGCTCGCAACGCGCATCGGAGATGGAACGTACTGCCGCCATGGGAAATTCCCGCAAGCTACTCTATCTCATTTGTGTCACCGGTAGGAAGCTAGTAGGCACGAATGAAACAATCTGGAGCTGACAGTCTGCAAATTCACAATCAGAAGAGACATCTCGAACGCTGCGCACAGCACCTTTAGACAAAATTTAGCTGGCCCCCAGTGCCGGCCTCTCCTTTAGCTCCTCCAGCAGACGTCCGGTGGCCCGTTTTGACAGATACACCTACCGAGATAGAGATCCGGAAGGAAATCCAGGCCTTAGAACGTTACAAACCGAGGGGCCCAATGGCATTCCCTTAGCCCTGTTTACAGATAGTGGGGTGCAGCTCGTTAGAGGACTTCATGTTTTGTTCTCAAAGGTTTGGGATTCTGAGAAGGTTCCGTCCTTGTGGGGGGTATCGATTGTTTTTCGCATCTTTAAGAAAGGTTCACGCACTGACTGCGCTAACCACAAGGATGTAAGTCTTATTCCAATAGCGTCGAACCTCTATGTGCCTGTTGTACTTCCCGGGTTGTACCAAACGCGTGAAAAGCAGACTCGCGAGGAGCAGACTGGGTTTCGTGCCGTTCGTGGATGGATTGACCAAAACTTCAGCCTCCGACAACTGCCAGAGCACCGTCTCACTTTCTAAAGACCAACAGTCATCTTGGTCTTAGACATTAGCATGGCCTTCGATTCCATCGACAGGACTGTGCTGTGGGACTCTTCGTTGAAAAATGGAGTATCTCAGAAGCATGCATCCGACCTTAACGAGTTGCATCGGCACATCTCAGGCCGGGTTAAGGCCTACGGCCGGCTTTTATCCCCTTTCGTCGTCTCCAGTGGAATACATCAAGGTTGCCCTATATCCCCATTTCTTTTCAATTTTGCCATAGGATGTTCTGCGAAATACGTTTTGGGGTCTTCTAGGCGGTGAAGTTGAGTCCCTCTGAGGGAACAGAGTTTCCGACTTTGAATACGACGATGATATTACCTTGCTAAGCAACAATGCCCAGGCAATATAAAACGCACTGAACCGCTTGGCGATTGAGGTATCCAGATACGGAATGCACTTTGTGCCTTCCAAGTGCAAAGTGCTTTTGCAAGATTGGCAGGATCCTGTGACTGCACTCACCTTTTGTGGCGATCAACTAGTTAGTCGACCACTTTAAGTACCTCAGGAGCTTTATGACAGCTGGAGGTGGTGTTGAGGCCATCTCATCACGACCAGCGAGTGACGGAACACCTTTTGCCAACCTGTGACACCTATGGCATCGTGTGTCGTAGTGTTACTTTATCGTTGCGTGACCTGGTCACTCCGCGTTGAGGATTCTCGGTGGCTTTCCGTGTTTGATCACCGACGTCTCTGAAGTATTGTTCGCGTCCGGTGGGAACATGGAATGAGTAATAACGAGGTGCGCCGTCGTGTTGGGCACGGATAGCCATCCCCTTAACGAAGGGATCGTTCCACACCTCCTCCGGTAGCTCAGTCATGTTTTACGAATGCCTGTGTATCGTCCACCTTTCCGTGCTTTATTTGCACGTGCTGGACAAGGCTGGAAGAAGCGAAGCGACGGTTAGGCCATGATTTGATGTATAGGTATGAAGAAGTTAGCACCAGCATTGGCTTCGGTTGGAGTTTCCCAACTTCCTCGTTGGGGTCCAAGGGATTAGAATTGTCGTTGATTGTAGAGGTTGAGGGGCATGGCTGAGAGTAGAAGTCAGTGGCGCGGCTGCTGTGCGGTCTGTCTGTCCAACTTTCATGCCCCGTAATCACAAAAATGTTATTTCAGTAAACAAAATGACAAAAAAAAATCAGAAAATGTACGGCGAAAAGCAGAAACATTGGGCATTTTTCCCCCTCGCTCTGGCTAACCGTCTGTTTTACTGTGTTTTAACCCTCTACCTCTATTTTGTAATTGTCGTTGTTGCGTTTGCAACTTCATTGATCTCAAACCGGTGTATATATATACATATATATATAACTGTTCCCCAACTTATTCCTTATTTCAAAATAGGTCCATAGACTGTGGTTTATCTATTCTATTCTGACTCTCATTTACCATACAATTTTTCTTAAAAACAGAGGTACGGCATTTGAACTCATCCACTGCCAGTTAACTTTGGCGGTAGACAGCACTCCGCTGTCCTCCAGCCGGGACTATGCCTAATGTATTGGGACGCTACGTAGCTCTGCGTTTTCTGTTTCGGGGTCATGCTCACGTTTTTGCCCTGACAGTAAAATGGATCCTTATGGCTATGTGATGTGACTCTCCCACTGCGCCCAAGCCTTAATATCGAATAAAAAACTTCGAAGTGATGACTTCTGACTTGTTTTCTGAGGGGATAAAGCAGATAGAAAATGAAAATTGAGCATTCAGCGTCAGCTATCACAAATACAAGCTGCCACGACACAAATCAACTGCGGACGAAAGAGAACTGCACATAAGAATGGAATCAATTCCCTCATATGCAACTGTGCTCACTAATACATGCATTTTTTGACCCGGGATTACGAGGCGAGCCCTAGGACCTAAGTAAATCCCATAAACTTACCATGCTCTTCCGCATTTCTTGTTAACATTTCGCGATGTCGAAGCAGTGATTCTAGTTTTTCTATCTTCAGCTGTGAATCTTTCTTCAGACCAATCAATTCATCCTCAAGGTAGTGCACACGCTGTGAGTGAATTTGATGTTCAGATGGCAAAGAACGACACATAAGGACATACCTGATCTGCAACAAAACGCAGTTTGTTTGCTCGTTCTAGCTGAAATAAAATATCATTCTTTTCGGCGACTTGTAAATTCAAATCCAAATCCAATTTATTTCTCTCCGAGTAAATTTGATTCATTTCTTCCAGAATCCGCAGGCTGAGTGGAAGCAAACTTTGGTAGGTTGTTTCTCCGTGTGATTCTCGCAGAATTTCAAGCTCGCGACAAACAAGCTGAGCTAACTGATAAACACGCGGAGCAAGCCCATTTGTGTCTCCCAAAACTCTGGGTTCCTTTTTGGTACTCATGATTCCTGAAATGATTTCCAAAAACTTGCTTTATAACAGAGCAGAAACACATAAGACGATCACATCAGATGCACGAATAATACACACAAAATTAACTACAAGCTGTTTCGTTTTGCCTTTTTCACTGTCCAAAGAATTCAATTCAAGCCAAGTCGAGTCAAGTATATGTTGTATGCACCCGAGGGTAAACATTCAGCTTCAACATAACCCCTGCAGCGCAAAATCAGTAATTAAAAACAGCAATGGAAGAAAACATGCGTTTAACAGGGCCAGTCAAGAAAATCGGTGGTGATGGTGTAAGGTTTGATGAGGAAACGAACGAGGTAAGGAACTACAGAGGATCTATCTGCTCTGGTGCGAGCAGTAGACAGTAATACACCGTCTTCCGGCTCGCAACCACACCTGACCTATTGTTACCCTATGTGATTCTCCACTCTAAGTCTCAGGGTCTGATTGCCGGTTGTCCTTAACAGTGTAGTGGGCCTTCGTGGCTGTGGTATATGCCCCTTCCATTTCACTCATGTGCAAGCGTGTAATAAAAAAACAGATCTGTATTGCGATCAAATGGCAGATGTTGATATGCAAGTGGTAAGATCGGGATGAAGGGGGTGTGTGCTGTCTTCTAAGATCTTACGAGAAAAATTCAGACATGTCTTGTGATGTTAAATTGCGATAATGTGGGTGACAAGGTCAAAAGTGATGCTATTATATCAAGACAAATGTTCAAGGGACCTGACGAGAACTTTAAAATCTTTCGCAAGCATTCCGGGGAATACGGCAGAGGAAGCATACAGCCGGATGCATGAAAATAGACGCGCGGTAGTCGTATCAAGCGAACGGTGAGTAAAAGACCGTCGAATTTCACCGATTGGCCCGCAAAGCTATTGATTCCTGATAGGTTGTGGGTTATACTTACATAACCAAAGATTTTTCTCGGTCCTTGGGCATTAATCGGGAAGTCAAAAAGTGTCATATGGGACAGCAAACCACTATATATATATATATATATATATATATATATATATATATATATATATATATATATATATATATGGGGTTATACCATCATCATCGTACAGCGTTAAACAGAGGGGCAAGCCCCACTGACCACCGCCTGACCACTCACCATGTTGCACGTATAATTAGAAGGTATGAATATACAACATGGACAGACAGTGGACCTACACGGAACGGAAAATGAAAGAACGCCCTAATAGCCAACACATGGAATACACGGTCTAACTGTACAAACGCACATCGATCATTCTGATTCGACAGAAAGTGACAACACGATCGCCACTGTCCACGGTTCGCTGCAACACCCTTCGCTATCTTCCGCCAACTGTTTGACGGATCTTTAAGACCCCAAACACGAAGACTTGACGTACCTGCTTTTTCTAAGTTTGGTGTACGTTTTCTCATTCTTGGCTGCCACGTCATCTGCTGGCCTCCATGTAGTTTCTTCCACTCCGTGCGAGGAACGGAGAACAGGGCACGGTATGGTAGGCGGTGTTTACCATATGTACCACGTGTCCCAACCAACGAGGTCTACTAATCTGGATAGGCTGTGATAGAAAACTCCCTGAAATGACATCCAATACCCGATTTCCGACCTCAGCATCGCTCACTCGGTTATTCCACCGAATCTTAACGATGCTACGCAAACATTGATGGTCGAAAACCTAAAGATGACGGACACCTTCCGCATGCAGATCCCCAGTCTCGCAACCATACAACAAAACTGAAAGCACCACGCCACAGTACACATGACCTTCTAACTTCAGAGAAATATCAGGTCAGCGCCACAAGTGCCTCAGTCCAGCGTACGCCGCTTGAGCCTTCGATGTACGCGTGATCACCCTTACTATCGTGCTTCCATCCGTTGTCACGCTGCTGTCGAGATAAGTGAAGCAGTCGACAATTGCCAGCACCTCCCCATCGAGCACCAAGTTCGAAATCGTTGACGTCTAGTCATGCAACGCCACTTTACACTTTGAAGGTGCAAAGCGCATGCCAAATGGAGCTACAGCTCTTCCCAGTCTATCTAGCGCATGTTGCGCATGTTTCGTGCATTCGAACAAGCAGACAGGTTTGTCCGCGTAATTTAGGTCACATAGCCTCTCGCTATTTCCTAGTTCAACGTCCACATCCTGAAGGTTTCACGAGGCATTCTGCATTATCTCGTCCATGACGAGGTTGAACAAGAATGGAGACATGGGACATCCTTGTCGAATACTGTTGGTCGTTTCTAACCGACCGGATAGTTCGCCGTAAACCATCACGCAGCCAGAAGTATGGGAATACAATGATCTCAGTAGATTCACGAACTTCTGGGGCATAATTTCTCGATGAACAGCAGTGAAAAGCGTTGCTTGATCAACTGAATCGAGGGCGCCTTTCAAGTTGAGGAAAACCATCACTGTCGGTCGACGGTGTATGTGAAGAGTCTCAAGTAGTTGGCGAACAGTAAAAATCTGGTCGATACATCCTCCACCTGGGTGGAATCCGGCATGTTAATCGCGGGCGTTTTTCTCGCGACCCGGTGTCAGACGGCGCGGCCACACCGAGGCTAATCCCATGATAATTACTACAGTCGGTGCGTATTCCCTTCTTGAAGATGCGTATAATCAATGACTCATCCCATAATAATGGAATACATTTCTCTTTCCTAACTTCGAGGTTCAAGGTGGTAAATGATTTTATCAACTCACCAACATCCATTTTGAAAAGAACTGGAGGGGGTTTGTCAGGACCGGACGCTTTTTCCTGCTTTAGTAATTAAATTCTTGACTGTACTTCTACTTCCGACGGAGGCCCAAGTGATACGCCCCAAGGAGTCGCATTTGTTGGCACAGGAGTAACTACATTTGCGCACGGCCAGCTAAACTGCTCCTTGAAGTATTCGGCCCAACGGTTAGGCCTTTGCTGTTTGCCATGAATAGGCTTTCCATTTCTGTTGCTTATCGCTTCACTGACAAGGGTCCGCTGTCCACCGGTGTCGCGAATAAATCTGAACAGTCTTCGACTGTTACCTGAAGCAACTGCTACTTTCATTTCTTCGGCTACCTTGACCCATCAATTTTTGCGATCATTTTTACGAGTTTTCGTAGATTTCTTCGCATCATATTTATTTTCTCACAGTTCGAGAGCTGACCTTTTTGCTCCATTAGATTGCTCGACTCTTGAGAAATCCAGTGTCTTTGATGGGCATCGGATCTAGGACCACAGGCAAAACCTGTTGCCATGTGCATCGCCTGTAGGATATGGGCCTGATGCTCATCTACATAAATGTTCATCGTGCATCCTGGCTCATGTGCTAACTTCTGTTCATAACTGGTGTGAACTTCTAGTTCACACAAACGTTTCACGGCTAACCGGGTTTTCGGTTTTCGTGGATAACCATGGAACTGGAAATAATCGCATTAAAATTAATGCACAGTTCGACTCTACGTACGTGGACCGGTAAGATCTACAATTCTGAACAGAACTGCGCCACCGGTAACTTAAGGCGATACGATTAATCTGACTCAAAGAACCTGTACAGTTAGAGCACCATGTCGCTGTGCGACAAGTGCTGTGTTGGGAATTCGTACTAAACAAGAATAACCGATTGCCTGCACAAACTGGAAAGGCCTATCCCCGTTTACTGTACCGTGAGCAGGTAAAGCACAACGCCCACCTAAACAAGCTCCTGATGCACTACGTTTGTCAACTTGTGCATTAAAATTACCTGCTAGCACTACGATATCAAAGCCTTTGTTCCTGCGAACGAGAGTGGCGAGTTCCCCATAGAACTCACCCTTCTGCGTGTCCGAGCTGCAGTCTGTTAAGGCGTACGCCGAGATCACAAACAAACTGCGCTTAACACAGCTATCCTTTCGAACGCCAACTGATCCTTGGAGTCTAGCAGTACGTAAACGACTTTTAACAGGGATCCAGTCTAAAAGAGCACCCTCAGCCTTGTCAGTCAAGATTATCCCTACACCACGTTAAACCCCAGCTCTCTACCTGCTTCGTCTCCTGAAATGCGCAAGAAAAACCTCGATTAGATACCGGAAGCAGTTAGTTGAATCACACTGCTCGAATGCCGGATACGTGGTTCACTTATGCAGCGGACATCTATCTTCAGACAGTCTATTGTGAGCACCAGGCACACCTGATGACCGGCATGCATGAGTGTACGCACTTTAAAGGAGCCGAGATTCAGAAGCTGACAAGGCTTGAGAAAATGTGAGTTACAAGATAGAGGATTATTCCCGACACTATTTGACAATGAATCGTTGCGAGTATCGACCGTGTTATCAGTGGGAGCATTATGGGTGGATACATGGGGCAGAGAGGGGTGGTTGGGGACAGAAGACAAAGGTTGAATAAAAGAGAGGAAACTCTGAGCAGTAGCTCACTTATCACTACCCACTCCGCTCGATGCAATGGGCAGCGCGGTCCTGGTTAGCCTGCGCGACGACTGATGCAGTATGGAATTACTTTTATTCGTACAGTTCATGGGAGATGCTGGACGGGTACTGCTAGGGTGTCCAGCCACAAAGCAGGAGAACGATTAGGGTTTTCAACCAAAAACATTAGTTCTAACGAGAACTTAACGGCAAGGCAGCGAGGTGGCTGAGTGGAAGCCCATTTGCTTGGATTAATTATTCCTTCACTGATTTCACCGACTGAGTTGCTAATTCAACTCGACTCCCGGCCTGGAGGACCAGGAGACTGGACTTTGTCTGGCCTCTACCCATTGACCTGTCAGGCATGATTGCATCTCCGACTTAAAAAAGCCATCCTGTATAGCTCTTTGGGTCTTAGAAGCATGCAAGCCATCACACCACGTCAAGGTGCAGTCTCATCGTGAGTGCTCCAGACCAATGATGGTGCCTAGGCAACAACACCCATTACAGAAATGGGGAGACAGTAAAACAAAGTACAATAGTCAGTAACTGAATAAGCTGTTTCTTTCATGATTGAATGTGTTGTGGAATGTTAATCTACCCGGTCGTCCAGTCCAGAGTCGGCCAATTTGTTCACGGATGCACTACTAGCCTTTGCGCAGCCGCGTGCATCCTGCTAGGTAGCAGCACTGGTCCAGATGAGCCGGTGGCTAATGGTGCGGTTCATTCACCTCTTCTGGAAACCTTGTCGGCCAAGTAGAACACAACCAGGGGCTATGGCCATATTTGGTGGCATGCCACACTCGCTACGGTACAGTGCTGTAGGCAGATTTATGTGGCGTTTTACACTGCAGAGCGCCTACCAAAGGGGAGATCCCATCATATCCTCCAGCATTGGCGATTATTTGGTGAAAATACGGAAGTGTTTATTACCTTATCCGCGACCTGCGGAAGCACCCGGTAGAATGCAGTTCTTCTCCGTCCGGAAGGGACAACCGGGAAATCCGGCGTACAATATCAAGTTTAAGAATGACCACCTCGCCGCTTCAAGTTAACTTCGGGGAATAATAATGATGCATGGCAATGACAGTATAGCAGTATCATATCGGTCACATGGCGGAAAAACCCCACAAAGCTGACGACAAAGCTAATGATATTGTTTTACTTCCACTACGTATTATATATATATATATATATATATATATATATATATATATATATATATATATATATATATATATATATATATATATATATATATATATATATATATATATGGTACGACGTTCTAGGAAGGATGACGCAGGTAATTAGAAGCTGTCGAATGGAGAAGCGACCGACAATGACAGGATTTGAATCTGGAACATTCCGGTCTGAGGTTCGTTATGATGATCGAAGTATCTATTTGTCAGTGGTTTGAAACCAAGGTTGGTGCCAGCGAAACGACTTTACCAGAAACATAAATAACAAAAACGACCGGGTACAACAGGATGAGAGAGGGCAGTTAATAAACAATGGCAAAACGAACGTTTTTATTCTTTTTTCGCCGTACATATTGTTTCTCGTTCTGATTTTGTTTAGTGCGTTCACGGAGGACGGAAATGTGCCAGACAGATTACAGCACTCACACCACCAACTTCTATTCACAGCCACGCCCCTCAACCTCTACAATCAACGACAATTCTAATCCCTTGGACCCCAACGAGGAAGTTGGGAAACTCCAACCGAAGCCAATGCTGGTGCTAACTTCTTCATACCTATACATCAAATCATGGCCTAACCGTCGCTTCGCTTCTTCCAGCCTTGTCCAGCACGTGCAAATAAAGCACGGAAAGGTGGACGATACACAGGCATTCGTAAAACATGACTGAGCTACCGGAGGAGGTGTGGAACGATCCCTTCGTTAAGGGGATGGCTATCCGTGCCCAACACGACGGCGCACCTCGTTATTACTCATTCCATGTTCCCACCGGACGCGAACAATACTTCAGAGACGTCGGTGATCAAACACGGAAAGCCACCGAGAATCCTCAACGCGGAGTGACCAGGTCACGCAACGATAAAGTAACACTACGACACACGATGCCATAGGTGTCACAGGTTGGCAAAAGGTGTTCCGTCACTCGCTGGTCGTGATGAGATGGCCTCAACACCACCTCCAGCTGTCATAAAGCTCCTGAGGTACTTAAAGTGGTCGACTAACTAGTTGATCGCCACAAAAGGTGAGTGCAGTCACAGGATCCTGCCAATCTTGCAAAAGCACTTTGCACTTGGAAGGCACAAAGTGCATTCCGTATCTGGATACCTCAATCGCCAAGCGGTTCAGTGCGTTTTATATTGCCTGGGCATTGTTGCTTAGCAAGGTAATATCATCGTCGTATTCAAAGTCGGAAACTCTGTTCCCTCAGAGGGACTCAACTTCACCGCCTAGAAGACCCCAAAACGTATTTCGCAGAACATCCTATGGCAAAATTGAAAAGAAATGGGGATATAGGGCAACCTTGATGTATTCCACTGGAGACGACGAAAGGGGATAAAAGCCGGCCGTAGGCCCGTCCCGAGGTGTGAGGATATAATTCTTTGTGGATGGACACTATCTGAGTAAAAAGTACAGCAGTGCGATATTATCGACAAAGTGGGAATCCGCTTAAATTGTGAAAGGCGCGATGTTTGCCAGTATGATCTTCACGAATTTGGAATAACCTGCAAAGTGTGACGGACGCAAGCAGCTTCGACGTTACCGCGATAAGGGAGATTAGTTCAAGCTTCATCACAATCACTGTAAGGTCGAACTGGACATCGGCTGCCAATATACAAAAACTGAAAAAGATAGATGCATTTATTTGGTACATTTTTTGATAGAACAGCATCGGAAAGCTGTCTGATCGGAGAGTTCAAGTTCACTTTTTGTTGTAGGAAAGCACATTAGTAAGCTTTCGAAAGATAGGTCTGCTTTGAAGCCTGTTACAGGGCGAAGATGTGGTCAATACAGCAGCGACTGCGTGTCAAACAAACTCAGTACATAAAGTGAAAAAATGTCCGAAGGAAAAACACTTCATAGAATATATTATTGGCACGAGGAGCTTGAATCTTACATTATGAAAAATTTGCTTGCATTTTTCACATCAACGCCAAAAAAATATTTGATCGTTCTTAGTGAATCCTTTTCCGCAACATTCTAACTGGTCGCTTTTTTATGCGGTTGTAGTTTTGGTCTCGCCCATGTAACCACTGTAAAATACACAACGAATAATTAGCTGGAGATCTCATTCTCACTCTATTATTCTTGTAAACGCTTCAAACTACTTAGGGTAGATCACAAATGAGAAAAATGTGGCCACAAATGGCCAAATACGAAGTTTTCACTCGGAAAGAGCGGTCATCCTTAATCCAGCACGGTACTAGATGGATTCAGAATGAGCACATTATAATTGGAAATGCGATGGGCAAGTCTTGTGGCTATTTACTGTTTGACTGCACATCTGACAACAAAATCAACATGCAAGTAAACGTATAGCAGAATATATTCATTCATTATTAGTATTTTCATTGGTGACAGTTAACCGGAAAACTGTCGATAAGAACGAAGGTGGTACAAATAGCACAGCGCGTGAAACTGGTATGTAGAGATATTTTTTGGGGGAAAAGGAAGGAACAATACGAAACGAAATATAGCCGACGATGAGAATACTTAATGAATGATACCAAGAAGCATAAGTATGAAGGAAATAATAAGTCAAAGAAACACGTTTCCCGGTTAGATCGGACTGGGGATCGCACGAGTAGCCCACCACTAAGCTAAGTATTTATGTCCGTCACTTGCCAATTCTAAACAAGTCCAGCTTAGCCTGGAACGGAACTAGAAGAGATGGGATGGAACATCTAATGCATAAAATGGAAGGGGTACTCATGAATGTCCCCCCCCCCCTTCGGTAATGACTCGTTTTACCTGTTTTTATTATCAGGCAAACCACTGGGCCGTACTTACTGTATAAAAGGTGTAAGTTAGATGTATGACCGTAGGGTAAGGTCATAGGATTAGCGGCTTCAGTCAACAAACGTCTAGATGTTTGCGCTGCAAGATCCGGAGGTTCCCGCTCTGGTGAATCTACCAGGCATTCCGTGCAAGTTGGTGTTTCTGTATTAGACGTGGGAAAGGGAAGACAGGTTTGCTTTTGGGGACAGCAACTGCACCATAAGATAAGTTCAGAAGCTCAACCCGCTGCCATCTCTACCGATGTAGCAAAACCGTTCTGAAACCGGTCGGTTTTCGACCGGTTTGCGCTATTGCTCTGAGCGGTTTCCGAGCGGTTTCGGAGCGGTTCCTAATCGGTTTAAGCCGACCGTCTGAAATACCGGATAAACTTTATTAGTTTCTGTGACTAACCCTTATTACGTTTTGCCTTGCTCACTTTCGTCTCGTGAACAATGAACTCCTAATAATTATCCTTATTTTACCTATTTTACAGCACACGAAATAGAACGGCCCGTGACCTGGTATTAACCCAGTCAGCACAGGGGTGCGCATTGTAGTCCCAAAATAGTCCCGTGAAAGACAATTTTTAGTAATTAGTTTGAGGAGAATTTTTGTCGTACTATTAGATTTGGAGAGGTCTAAACCATGTAAATTATTTTAATTCATTGAAAAACACTATGGTTTACCAGCCCAGCCAGCACAAAAAGAGAACACTTAACTTTAACTACGTTATATGAGTTGGGGAATTTCGCTCGTTGTTTCAAGTACGGCTCATAACACGGAAATACACCTTGACTTCCTTGTAAAATGCTACTTCTTTTAGGGATATTGGGCAACAGAGAGAAGTCGGCTCGTGCCAAGTAATTTTCGAGTGTATTCACAGATTACGTTATTTCCCCTGATGGAAACCTCAAGACGAAGTAATGTAGTAGAGCTTACCGAAATTTCAAAGTAAGGCACGTAGGCCACTGCATTCTCGGTGTGCTTAAAAATAGTCCCAAAAACGTCCCCGGTGTATTTCAAAAAGGACTAAAATGGGACTAATTTGGGGCTATTTTTGGACCAATTTGGGACTATTTTGCTGATTATGAAAGGACGTGTCAGTGTGCTTAAATCAATGAATTGAAATATAATGCTCATTAAAAATGTGCAGTATCCCAGTCGTCGATTTCCTTTAAATTGCTTTCGATCTGCGGTAGGATGGCTACTAAACAAACAGGTCGGAAGCCGTTCGCAAACCTACATTACGAACGGGCTGTGCTTCGAGAGTAGTCAAAAAGCGGGAGGAAAAATGACAAGCACTGACGATGCATGATTCTGTAGAGATAAATAGAAACCATAAAATAGGTGAGTGCGTGAAGAATTGATTAGGGGCCAAGAAAAAGACCATGGGAAGAAAAACTTGAGA
Organism: Fasciola hepatica; assembly: GCA_948099385.1. Taxonomy (NCBI): domain Eukaryota; kingdom Metazoa; phylum Platyhelminthes; class Trematoda; order Plagiorchiida; family Fasciolidae; genus Fasciola; species Fasciola hepatica. The sequence goes on from CANUEZ040000110.1 coordinate 4,721,269, forward strand.
ATGATTATTGAATGGTTAGCGACATTTTAGAACATGAGAGTTCATTCGTCTGCCAAAATATATTCATTTAAAAACAGGAATAAAGATGTGGGAACTTCCGAAACGCGTAAGAAACTGAATGCCAATTTTATCAGCGCAATTGTCAATGACGAGAGTGGAGTAAGTTCCGACCTGGCTTGGTGTAATGCAGATATCAAACAGCTGACAGAAAAAATTTTGAATTAAAGTGGAACAAAAATGTCTTAAAATTGTGCGTAATAAGGGTGACTTTTATCAAAATATATTCTCTATTTTTGGTGAATCTTGTTTTTCTTGGTTAAATCTCAGTAATTAGCTTTCCAGTCATTGGCTTAGTTGTTGCTAATTTTTGATTGGGTTAGCGGTCATATAGAATCCGTTACACGAGAATCGGTGCTCGCTTGCGTTCCCTTCAGCACAGTAGCCGGATTTCGGCGTGTAGCGGAGCATCTCCGATGATTCTGCCCAGTTGCAGAATTTTGGATTCGATTTTCGGGACTTCAAACTAACCACGTCTTCGAGTTTTTACTGATACGATTCACGAACAAGGGGAATGACACCATTCAGGACGGAAAGCAAATGTCCACGTGTGAATCCAGTGGCTTCATCGATTCGGGAGGAGCGCATACACTGTCTGGCTTGATGACGAACGTGGAGGACTACGTGACTGTCAACATGGTCCCTAGGCCACATTTTGTTTACCGTGTTGTTTTCATGAAGCCTTTTTGTTGTTGTCTTATTGCGTTTCATTTCACGTGCACCACGGCGGGTGTACCAGCTTAATGTAGGGGTGATCATACGTGTGAATTGTTCACGTGAAATAAACGGGCTGGGTATGGTACGAAGAAAACTTCGTGCTCTGTTAAACATTTAGTGAAGTTCGACAACTTCACAAGATGGAAAGGAAATTGCTTTCGATTCCACCTGTTAGCCATGCAATGTAAGTTGCAGTAATACATACGGAAAGGATCAGACCAGAGGGTCAATTAGTTAGTTCAGTATCCGTTTGATGAGAGCCATAGCCATCACTATAGCGAAGTCTAGGCATTCCTTGTTTTATTGTGCATATATATATATATATATATATATATATATATATATATATCGTACTGCTCGGTGAAAGCAAAACCCAACGAGGTCGGTCATGTAACTACACTGTTCTATGATAACTCGTAGAAACCTGCTCCGTTTCCACCGATAACTTAGCATATGTACATATGCTAACTGTGTACCGGCAGAAAACAAGACAGTGTCGTATACTAGCAGTAATTGTTCACACTGAACTTCACTGGATGGGAAAGCCTGCATTGTTGGGTCTTCATCCTGCCATAGTAAAATCCTCGTATCACGGGATAGTATAGGTTGCTCAAAGACTTTCGATACATGCCTCAATGTTTACATCGTCCTATTATCTTTCTCCCCACCACCCGTGGCGGGGTTTCACAAAAACAATTTCGGGGCAATCGGAGCGCAGGACTCTCTTTCAATGAAGTATTTAGGAAACATTCTGATATTCCTAATCATTTAGCACACTGTGAGCCAATAATAGGTATTACCAGCCCATACAGATCAACTTTATAGTCCCGTACATATAAATGACAACAAATAGACTGAATGGAAAATTCTCACTGGGGTAAATTGCCCAATTTTTTCTCATTATGAGTATGACAAGTAAGTCACTTAAAACTCAGCAACTCCTGTGTACTTCACAATGACGTTAGCAGACCAATTTCGCTCTTTTCGAAAACAGCGCTTCAAGAATACGGCAGTCTGCATTAATTTAAACATCTCCAGGCCGGAACTTACGCCCACACCGCCAATGCCCATCCAGCACCAAACAGCCGCTGGACGGAGTCAAGACGCGTCCAGTCTGTGCCTAGGATGAAGGTCACGTCAATTCAGTTCAGTTCAGTTCAGTTCAGTCTGCACAGGACAGGTAATGGCCACGGCCAATCGAGCGTCCAGAGTTCCTTCGATGGTATGCACACCAGTTATGCACCCACCACTGCCGAGTGTATTTCGTCGAATCCCCGCTAAAAATGAGAGGGAAACGGAAAACCTCATCGCACATCAACTGCAAGAGACATTATGCATCGTGAGCGTTCACTGAGACAGTATGCAATGAGGGGAAAAGTCTGTTACAACATACTCCAGAAGGACCACAGTGCTACCCGTCATCCATCTAGTTGATATTCTTAAGGCTCACTACAAGGAAAAATCTCGTACCATTTGCGATCAAGGGCACATTTGAAGGATTGGACTGTCTGCAGATCTACCATTTCACCAGGCAGACCGTTCCAACTGTTCACAACCCTGTTGCTGAAGAAGTGCGATCTAGCCATCAACCTAGATCGGGCTTTTATCAACTTCTTTTCGTGTCCCCTTGTTCTGGAGTCTACGGCCAATTGGAATAGACTATCTGGTCTAAGGCCAGAAAAGCCCTTCATTACCTTGAACGTTTCTATGAGATCCCCTCGACGTCTCCTCCTTTCCAGCGAGAAGAGATTCAGGTCACAGAGTCTCTGCTCGTAAGTCTTACCCCTCTGCCCTTCAACCATCCGCGTGGCGAGACGTTGGACTTTCTCTAGGCAGGCGGCGTCCTTCTTGTAGAAGGGTGACCAAGCCTGCACACTACCTTCTAAGTGAGGTCGTACTATAGCCATGTAAATAGGTACGAATACCTCCGGCTTCCGGCAAGACAAAGCCGATCGCAGTCTAAAGAGCTCCCCACGAGCCTTATGCGCAGCCGCGTTGCACTGCTCCGACCATTTGAAGTCACTTTTCATGATGATCCCCAGGTCTTTAACCCTACTGGCTGCCTCTACGGTGAACAGCCCTTGATCATGAGCGACAGTTAGGCTCTCTGTTGCCCTTGACAACAAATGGCTTTTTTGAGCGTTTAGAGGTAGGTCCCATTTGTATGCCCAGTTTAGGACGGTGCCTGTTTCCCTGCCCAAGTCCGCCCTACCCTTAGATCCAACAATCTTCACATCATCCGCAAAAATAAAGCTGGGCGATTGAAGAGTGGATGCTAGGTCATTAATAAATAACAAGAATAGGACCGGGCCTAGGACGGATCCCTGAGGTACACCACTGGTGCCGTTCACCAAACTGGAGCACCTGTCCCCCACTTTGACATAAAGCGTCCTGTGGGAGAGGAAGTCCTCCAGCCACCTATATACTGGCCCACCTATCCCGAAAGTTTCCATCTTGTATAGCAAAAGACGATGATTAACGGAGTCGAACGCCTTGCTAAAGTCGAGGTAACATACCTCAACATGCCTACCTTCGTCCAGTCGTCGAGTCACTTCATCTAAGAAGCACAGGAGATTGGTCAGGCAAGATCTATTTTTCAGGAATCCATGCTGCGCCGGGCTTAGCATGGAGTGCTGCAGTAAGTGCTGGCAGATATGGGCACGGATGATCTTCTCGAGAACTTTACAGAGAATGCTAGTTAGGCTTACCGGCCTGTAGTTCTGCACATCCGACTTAGGCCCACTCTTATGTATTGCCACGACTGCCGCGACTTTCCAGTCCTGAGGCAGCTTTCCCTGGTCCAACGTGGATCTATACAATCTGCATACCGATGGAGCTATGATATCCGCCGACGGCTTGATGATAGCTGGATGAATGCCATCTGGGCCCGCTGACTTGTGGCTGTTTAACTCCTGTAGGTACTTACGCACGCATTCCTCTGAAAGATCTAGCTCGTTTAACTGAGGAGGATGTATCAGTGCCAGATCTACTAGTACCCCACTATCTATCCTATGTACACTACCAAAGTATTCCCCCAGGGCGTCTGCTTTGCCCTGGTCGTCAGTGACAATACCATATTCTCTAGTGGATAGCGGACCTACGTCATTTCTTGTTGAGCCTTTAGACTGTACATAGCTGTAGAACTTCTTCGGCTGTTGTCTTACAGACTGGGCCAATTTGAGCTCAAATTCCCGTTTAGAAGTTCTCAAAAGGCTTACAGTCTCGTTTCTCAGCTTCGTATAGCGATTCCAGGCTAGCTGGCTGCCGGAAGCTTTGTACTGGTTCCAATAGCGGTTTCTACGTCTGATGGCCTTGGCTATTGCAGCCTTCCACCACATGGGCTTGCCCTCCCCACTCCTTCGTTTTAGGGGTGCGAACTCTTCCTGTAGGGCAGTCAGGGATCCTTTTATGGCCTGCCAGCGCTCCTCCACAGTAGCCTCCTCTGGCGCGTCCCAGGTCAAACCCATCGCCCTATTACGAAGCCTATCTATGTCCATACTACCGAAATTCCTAATCAGCCTTGAGGGTACCTTCGGTTGCCGCATGCATAGAACTATTTTGACACACGTGGTCACTCTTTCCCAGCGGTGCACAATAATGCAGTCCAGCCACATCGTTGGGGAAGTTCGTTATAGCTAGATCCAGCAGGGATGGAACGCATCCAGTCCTATATCTGGTATTCTCCCTAATATGCTGATGCAACGCATTATCATGCAGCCATTCTAAGTAAGTTTGCTCCTCCGATCCCGGCACGCAGACCTCAGCCACCCAGTCGATGTGCGGAAGATTGAAGTCACCCACTATGAGGGTCTTTTGTGCGTCCTTAACTAGTTCAGTCAAAGTCCGCAGCAAACAAACGTCCTCTTCGTGGTTTGTGCTTGGTGCCCTGTAGACACAGACGACGTTAACCCTTCTGCCGGGAAGGATGATCGTAACGGCGCATAGCTGGATATTGCGAGTGCACATCTTGGTCTGGGACTCAAGGTGGTTTGCACCTGACCTAACGAGGATGGCTACTCCACCACCAAGGCAATCTTGTTCCCGATCCTGCCTGTAGGCTGCAAAACTGTTACTTATTAGGCCTGGCACATGGTCTTCTTCAGAAAGCCACGTTTCCGTGACGGCAACTATTGATGCTTTCTGTTCGTCAGCGGTTTTGGCAAGTTCCGCCCATTTGTTTCTAATACTACACGCGTTAGTATATAACACCACCGCGTTTGCTCCGTCGCCTAGGTGTCTTTTGTCATTCATTCCTGACTGTTTCTCAGGCGCAACGCCTGAGATGATGGCACGTTTTTTGCTTCGGATGTCCCCACTGGGGTGCATGAAGCCGGCTGATGGTCCAGAATTTCTGACGACTCCCAGTCCATCTCTATAGGAGTGGCCACAACATCCAGACTGGCAGGGGTCGCGCTGTCATCTATCTTCGGGCAGCACTGCCAATTCTCGTCTTCCAGCGCATCTTCAATTACAACTATTAGCGACCCCGCACGTGGCTTCTTTACTATTGCCGGGGTCGGGGCCTGAGAGACGAGTACGGCTTTTCGCTGAACTTTTAGGTTTCTCATCAGCGCCCTGGCTGGTCGGGCAAGGATACCTCCCGGGGCTAGACCACCAGGCCTTACCCTATGCTCGTCCGGCACAATCTGGTATCTGCCCTTGGTAATCTGAGCTACTACCGCTGCCCTCGCCAGTAGTCTATCCCGGGTAGCCTCATCAGCGAACTCCACCAGTATTGGTCTCGCACGAAGTTCGCCTTTGTTTCCCAGTGGTGACTTCCATGTCCCCACTCTGTGCACCCATCTTAGAGTAGGAGGGTACGGAACACCTGCGATTCGCAGTATGTCGCAGACCCTCCTCCTGTCAATGTCTCTCCTGGCCTTCGATTCCCTTATAAAGGGTTCTTCCTGGTTTGGGATCAGAAGCCTGTGGCTTGAGACCCTGCCCATCGACAAGACCTGCCTCTGCAGGTCCTTCACCTTGTTTTCTAATACCAGGAGAGCAGGGTCATCCACCCTAGCCAACCCATCTTTCGCTCTATTACAGTCTCCCTTCTTTTTGACCTGCCTCTCCCTTCTTGGCTTCTGCTCCGTCCACTGGCCCTCGTCGGTCTGCTTCAAAGGAGTGGAGGCAACGACCGCCTGGCAAGCCTTCGGAACTGGTTCATTCGCTCGGATGATTGTCCTCTCGGGTGTTGATACTACTTCCGCAAACGACTTACTACTACAACCTGCTTGCGGTGGTTTGGGGCTTACAACCGAGGTACTACTTGGTGGACGTTGGTCCTGCAGTTTAAAGGCCAGACTGGCCGCCTCCTTGCAGGGGGCACAGACCCATTCAGTCCATGGGTTCTGTTTATAAAGGACATAGATGTCCTTTGATATCCCTGAACAGTTCAGTTTGCACAGGACAGGTAATGGCCACGGCCAATCGAGCGTCCAGAATTCCTTCGATGGTATGCACACCAGTTATGCACCCACCACTGCCGAGTGTACTTCGTCGAATCCTAGCTAAAAATGAGAGGGAAACGGCAAACCTCATCGCACATCAACTGCGAGGGACATTATGCATCGTGAGCGTTCACTGAGACCGTATGCAATGAGCGAAAAGTGGATGTCTTGAAGTCTTGAAGTCTTGAAGTTCTACACGTATTCGAGGCTTTGAGCCCAATTGTCCCGGTTCTTGAGGAAATCTTTGATCTTCTGTCGGATTCACCGAGCTGAAACGAGAGTAAAAAGAAGCGGGGGGGGGCGGGTTGGCAGCGAAAACGAGATACACATAACATCATGCAGTGTCACACTGTGGACAGTGACTTGAGCGGAGTTGGGGTGCGACATTCATGAACATATATACGATAAAAGACAAATATTTTGTTTGTTTTTTTGACAAAGGGAAATATTGGGAGAGACCCAGGTAGATGTCTATGTTTTTCATGAAGATAGTTTTGTTCTTCGAGAGAACAGTATCTTCCGGAAGTGTATTCCACAGAGTAATAACCCTGTAGCTAAAAAAGTTCATCCTTGGTGAAGTGCTTGGCCTCGGTTTTAAAACTTTTCTGCTGTGACCACGGAGAGAAGAGGCTGGACAGACAGAGAAGAAGCAATCGCTTTGACCTGCTTAAAAAGGTGGAACATCAAAAACAGATCACCTCTTACGCGTCTTACGGCAAGGGGATAGAGGTTGGGGAGTGAGAGGCGGACGGGATAAGGTGGGTGGGACAGACCCATACTGCTTTGGTGGAGGCCCTCTGAACTCTCTCTAGGATCCCACCGTCTCGGACAAGACCAGAGTGCATTATCTGACTACCGTACTCCAGCAGAGGTCGGATATACGTGCCAAAAATTATGGGGAAATCATCCCTAGGCATGCACGGGAAGGACCTTCGAACCATATTTAGGACTCAAAAGGCAGATTTGCCCGCAAGTTGGTGATGATGAGAGAAGGATAAGTTACAATCTAACCAGAAATTGAGCACCTTGTGTCGGTCAACCCTTGGCAGTGTGGTTGCTCCATTAAGGGAAAACGTGTGACCAGTCTCTCTGCCGAAAGACATGCTCACGCATTTGTCATCATTAACTGGGAGGTTCCAATCCTCGGACACGCGTTTTGTTTCATAACCTGCAATTTGCAGGTCTTCAACACTTGGACTCCAGAGGGTTACATCATCTGCGTACATAGCAGTGTTCGCAAGAAGGGCTGTCGGAAGATCGTTTATGTGAACCAAGAAAAGAATATGACCTAAGACCGACCCTTGGGGGACCCCGGTTGTTACTGTGGCGGGTTGGGACAAAACATTCTTGACTTTAACCACAAAGGTGCGGTCAGTAAGGAAGCTGCGTAGGATGGCCAACATGGGGCCTGCAATCCCGTATGTCTGCAGCTTATAAAGAAGAGGGGCATGGGGGACCTTATCGAAGGCCTTAGAAAAATCGAGGAACACAGTGTGAGTGCTGGTCATCATCATAGGCTTTCGTTAGACTATCCACGGCAGTAAGCATATTGGTGATGCATGACCTGCCAGGAAGAAACCCATGTTGGGACGGGGAGAGGATCTTATTTCTATGAAGATGGGAAAGAATGTCACCCTTAAGAATTCCCTCAAAAATTTTGCTGGGGATGCTAGTGAGGCTTATGGGTCTGTAACTAGAAGCAAGGTGTCTACTACCCTTCTTATAGATGGGTGCGATCACCGATTTTTCCCAATTACTGGGGAAAACTCCATCGTCAACGCATTGCTGAAAAAGCGAGGCATGAGGAGCAGCTAGTGTCCGCGGCATCCTTGATAATACGGGGGTGGTATAGGTCAGGACCCATAGAGCAATATTGGTTGAGCCGTCGGAAACCTTGAGTGACCGCACCAATGGGAATAGTGACGCGGTTAAGAGTAGTGGTCAGAGATATCGGGTGCATGGTAGGGTGGGATGATATGGGTATGGAGCTAAAAATTGTACGGAAGTAGGAGCTGAATGCCTCGGCTACTTGGCTAGGGGAAGTGATTGGAGATCCGGCACTGTCTTTGAGAGCTAATGGCGTCGGAGCTGTGCCCCTTAGCCGGCGCATGTACTGAAAGAAAAATGCCTCATCGGTCCGTGCTCGATCAAGTACAGATCGTTGGACTGCATTCTGATAGGACCTAATCTTGTCTTTGCATATGTTGCGTAAGATCCTGAAATCTTCTGCACCACGGGCAAGGCCTGTGGCTTTATATCTAGCGAAGAGGCGTACTCGATCGTCTAGAATGCACCTAATGGGGCGAGGGAGGGGTCGCTTAGCGGTCCGTGGACGACGAATTCTGGGGACAAATAGCCCATCAGCTAAGGAGATTAACTCTATGAGATTCTCTGCCATTTTATCAGCAGAGTTACCTGGGTTAGTTGAATTCAGCTGGGAGCGAATAAATGCAGGGGCTTGGTCAAAACTGGTCCTTTTGAAGGATCTCAAAATTTTGGTTTCTGAGGGGAGAGGAGTCCATTTCACGATATAATCGAATCCAATGAGAATGTGATCACTGTTGCCGAGGGGCGGCAAGTAACGCACCACATCTATTAGGAACCGATCATTGGTGATGACCAGGTCTAGTACGGACGGGGCGTGTCCTGTGCGATATCCAGTCGGATCTCTCACGTTCTGCACCCATGAGTTTTTCAGTACGAGATCAAGGAGGGGTTTACCGAAAGTGATATCCGGGGCATCAGCTCTGTGCCAGTCGGTACTGGGTGAGTTGAAGTCACCAGTGACTAACAGATAGGTGAAGTCAGTATGGCTTTTCAGAGAGCATAATAAGTCTATGAAACCTAGGCTATCAGTTGAATTGCATGCGGGAGGACGATAGACAACACCAAGCAGTAGGGTGTCTGTCCTAGGGAGGGTAAACACAGCCCACAAACAATCAATACATGGAAAGGTTGGGGTTTTCAGTAAGGTGGGAGGAGGGATCGAATTATCGTAGTATATGATGACCCCGCCGGCACGACCTCTACTGGAGTCCTGCCTTACTGCGAAGTATCCCGGAATGGATGTTTCGTCATCAAGTATGTCAGGGATGAGCCAGGTTTCTGTGGGGGCTATGATCTGGGGCTCCTTATCTACCGCCAGCTGTCAAAGCTGCGGGGTCTTATTCAACACACTCAGGCAATTGCTGTAAAAACACTTGAGCACATGCTCAGGAGTTGTTGCAGAATCGCCAGAGGCAACTAATTTTGGGTTTGTGGAGTGGGAAAGAGGGGTATTTGGGGGCGGAAAGGAAGCCCTAGGGGAGTCGGGGGCTGAAGATATTGGGGGGCTAGAGAGTAAGCAGACTGTTGGGGGACTGGTAAGTTTTGACGTCTAGTAACCTGGGGGGGTATCATACCAGGCGGACGGTCTACATCCTTCAGTCTCCGAAAAGGGTGGGCTGCTTTTTATTGGTTTGCCTTTCTGCGCACTGCGTGATGTCTTGTTCTGAGTTTTATTGTTGGTGATCTTGTTTTACATGACCGCACCAGACATATTCCTGGTGCGTTAATCTCCTCACTGCAGCTTTCAGCAGAAACAGGTTGCAGGTTCATGTCTGGGCTCAAGGATGAGTGAGTCTCGTGCGTTGAAATAGTCTTATTAGCTATGTTGGGGTCTGGGATACTCTTCGTAGGAGTCAGATGTTTAGTGGCACTAGGCCTACTACTGGGAGTACTTTCGGCGACGGAAAATGGTGTCAGTAGGGAAGCGAGGGATGGTGGGCACGCAGCTCGGTCCTCAAGGCGAGTTACCTGGATGAATGACAGCACTCTGAGCCTGGGATTGGCTTCTGTGGAATTGCTGGCTTAGCCTTCTCACTGCGGAGCCTCTGATAAAGTGGCTCATCAATGGATACGCCCTTGAGCCCTTTAATTTCCTCCTTGAGCTTTTCGGCCGAGGAAACAATTCGTTCGGCTGCCTCTGTAGAACCCATTACAATGAGAATACCGTGAACCCCGTTGGTGCGTTTGGTTACCCACCAAGTGGACCGACGTTTAAGTGAGAAAGGGAGCTTAAGGCGATTAAACACCTGGGCGTAGGTGTCATGAGGGTGATCTGAACTGAGGAAGCGGCCCAAAGGATGACTCGCTGGGAGCAATTCTCGGTATCTTGTAAAATCTTTGCGGCACCAAGAATTTGCTGCTCACAATTTCTACACACCCAATCAGCTGCCTGGGACACCGGGAGGGATTTGACTGCCAAACTCCTCAGGCTGGTCAGCTCATCCTTAAGAGTGCTGACGGTGGCCCTTAGCTCGGCTATCTCTGCAGCCTGACTTTGGACTGCACATTTTAGTGCATCCTTTGCCAGCGCATTATGAAGGACGGTTTCGTCCGGAGTGAGGAGTGAGGCATTGGCCACGGAGGGGAAATCGCACTGCCTTATGGGGAAAGCAGCCTCATCTGAGCAACTGGTTATATCAATGATGAGGGGCATTGGCATTACTTAGGATCCAGTCAGCACAGATAAAGATAAACTTAAATGGAGGGGGGCGAGCTGTGTGTTCTAAAATTTTCAAAACAGCTACCAAACCATACTCCAAAAGGCCACAGTGCTACCCGTCATCCATCTAGTTGACCTACTCGAGGCTCATTACGAGTAAATATCTCGTAAAACTTGCCATCTAGGGCAGCGTTCAAAGATATGAGGTACCGTCCAATCACTCAGTAGGTGCTGGTGTAAAGCATCGCCCAGCTGTTGTGACATTAATGGGGAAAAGACGAATGTCACGGTATAATGCTAATTCCATATGAATTGATAACTCTCTTTCATTGTAGAATGCTGACCGGTTTTACTTCTTTTCTCTGCTTATTCCTGCCATTTAATTTGTTTTGGTGCCTTTTGATTAGCCCATCGGTCATACACAGACTTTTGTGAGCCGCAGTTCCGTCAGTCGGTTGCCACTTGCTGTGCGGTGGGTTGGGTGGTCGGTCGTGGCGTATGTGGACTGGAAGCTGCCGAGGATCTAGGACGGGGATATTTAATGGGCATAGAGTGTAAGTTGTTGACAAAGGATATGTTTTCATTGCGCAGCTAATTGATGGGACTCCTTTGGTGGTAATTTAGTGGTTAAAGTCGAAAAGATCGCCAATACTGTACCGGTGTATTAGGCGACTGGGCGAAAGTGAAGTTATTGGCATGTTATGGATTTTTCTCAATGAATATTATTATATAAGGACAGTGCGTAGAATATTTTACTCATTCTAAAGACATAAATTAGAGCTGTCTATAACTATTTATGTATATTTAATCTATCAAGTATTCCCTTTCTTAATGAACGAAAAGACTATTTTTTACACGCCTTACCCAGTTTGTTAAACTACAAGCCAAAGCAATACAGAAATTTGTAAACCTTACTTCCCCAGAATTAGGAAGGGGAAAAACCATAAACCTAGACCATTCTTCCTCTACAAAAACACCTGGTAGTTCAATTCCAATCTCAATAACTTAATTATTAAATAGACCGCCCATGGCGTACATAGCAGCCATCTTAGAAACGGCAGTTGCTCAAATTTTATTTCGGACCAATTGGACGCTACCAGGATTTGACGGTCTACAGATCTATCATCCCACCAGGCAGACCGTTCTAACTGTTCACAATCCTTGTAGAGTCCAGCCACCGGAACGTTCGCGCGAAGAGTAGCAACCAATTCCGACACAATTCAAAACAAGGTCGATTCCAAATAGCTACGGTACTATATACAAAAAATTAATTAATTTTACAATAATCAAACCTTAATAGTGTACCCACTGGGCTCTTTTGCTCCAAATTGGACAACAAATCAACAACTGCAGCTGGGTTACAGCAAAAGGTTGGATACAGAACATAAGATTACCAAATACAGTCACAACGGGATGCAGCCGCGCAGTCAGATACCACCCTCAACTTGCAAGAGTTTTCAGGGTTTGTAGCTGCTCGGTGTGGCAAGTACCACTTTGGCTCAAAACCCATTTTTAGCTGTACATCGTAAACTAACTGGGCATGGCCCTTGCGTACATAACTCTGTATCATTGTAGAGCATTTGTCAAAGAATTCAGGGTCACTCGGAAACCTTTTCCTCAAGCCGTTCAATCCCTCTTTGGCCAAAACATACTTATTTGGAAGTCTCACTTCAGGATTCTTCCACGGAAGTGAAATTTCATAGTGTCCTTTCAATCAGGTCATGGCATTGGGAACCATATCAACAGCCTGTTTGTCTTCTAATGACGGAGAGTTTTTCGATGCATACCTATTGCAAAAATCGACATTGTACAGTCGATCGATCTGTTCTGCTAAGGGATAGATTCCCCACTCAATGTGATTTGCTGTCCTCACAAAGCTTGCTTCCTGATTTATCGGACCAAGAACAGTCCATCCTAAAATCGTCCGCACAGCATAGCGTTGTTTCCTTTTGCCGCATCTTTGCTCTAATGCACAATGCGCCTCTGGGACGTCGGCACCTATCAGGATTTGCACTCTCGAATCTTCCAGATTGGGCCTTTGGACGCGATGTAGGTGAGGCCATGATAAAACCTCCGCATCTGTGCAGCACTGGACTGCTTGGACTGGTAGCCTATCAACACAAAAGACTCTCTCTACATTCACGAAACCATTCTCTGACAATGAGTTCAGTCGCAGCTCCGTTATTCCCGAATTCCAAGTGGTAGTCCCATCTATAGTTGAAATCGAAAGCAAGGTCATAGATGCCCTTAAGCCCACCAGCTCCATAAGGTCTTTTTGTCCTAAATTCACATCGGACCCGCTGTCCAGCAGAGTCTCGGATCCGTCTACTCGCACTGGTAGCACACCAAAAAAGACCCTACATTCTGGCCTGAGAGTAGCCGCACAATTATTGGTCCACTGCCCAGGTCTTTTTGCATTGTCTGTACCCAGCTTATCCAGCTTCAGCCTTTGCGTTGTATCTTGAGTGACTCGATCGATAGGTTGCCTCTGTGCAACATGCAGTAGAGTGTGATGCCGTCTTTGAAAACCTGATGCTGAACATGGTTTAGAAACAGGAAGTTGCCGGACAGATGTCCACACTTGAGATACGAAAATAAGCCTTGATTTCTTTGATCAAAGCCCCAACGACCGGGCATATCACGAGACAGGAATCGCTGACATTCCTCAAGTGCGTGTATTTCATTACATACCGAGCACCAATTAGCTGCGACCAACAAAGTACTACCCTGATTTGGCGTAAACCTTGTCGCTTCTGGATGCAGGTTTTGTGCGTAATTCCTCCAACTGGATGGCCGCGAATACCCCTGAGCCTTGCTGTTGGCAGCCAGTTTGCCAAACCTACTTCAGAGCAATCCGTGCCTCAGGGGACACTATGTGTTGCATATCTTGGAACCTAGGTTTGTCTCCTCTTCCCAAGATATCACCAAAGGTCCAAGCTCACATATCCTGGAGGTGCGTTGGTAGGACTCGAGTAATACTTTCCGTAGCATGCAGTGAGTTGATATCTGACATAATAATAATAATAATAATAATAATAATAATAATAATAATATTGGTTTATTTCGGAAAAGCCCGAAGCGTGCCATGTGCATGATCTTGTTGATACAGGTGATGGAATGGACAGATATAATCCATGGAAATATGGAAACTCACGAAAATATTGGATAAAAAGGCTCAAAAGGGGGAATAAGGTAGGATGAAAATAGGATAAACGTATGCACACCATAGAGATTGTGTGGAGTTTAAATGAGCTCAAGGGCGGATTTGAATGGACGCCCGGTGAGTTTGAAAGTCAAGGTCAGGTGGACTGAATGGCTGATCCGGGCAATTAAATATGGAGGCAGACTGGTAAACACGAGTAAGGCTGGAAATCGGTATAAGAAACTGCACCAGCGAGGAACGATGGAGAAAAAGGTGAGGTGCACTGCAGTGGATTAGATGTCAACGAAGCATTGGCACTTTGCAGTGGATTGTCGGCGGATAGAACACAAAACTCACCGTAAAACAGGCAGCTAGCAATGAAAGACGTAGAGGGATGATCAGATAACAAAAACGATTTAGACGGATTGGATACGGTAGATGTGAGGCACAGATGTAAAGTTGATGGATGCCTATGATGACGAACGTTGGGATGATAGCAAGAGAAATGGCCGGTGAGGAACTGCAAGATGCAGAGCGCGTGCACATAGATATATATGCGTAAGTTTATATATATATATATATGTAGATTTATTATATATATGTATATGTATAGGTATCAGAGGAGCAGGAGCAATAACAATGGGGTCCTAGAAAGAAATTGTCAGTCATTAGGAGGAGTAGGTAAGGTTAGGTCAGTTGGTTGTAGAATTAACTTTGGAGTGTCGTGGTGGATTAACCTCATGACGAGTGCACGTGGCAGCCCAACGGAGAGAAAAATAGAATGCGGAAGCACAGAAGTGATGAAGACTGTGAGGAGCAGTTCATGGAAGAGTGAAGTTGAAAGACAGGATCAAGGAAAACAGGTAAGAATGGGTCTAATTATTTGATCAATGCAGGTGCGAGGTGTAGCAACGGACCAGAGGAATCGGGTTGTAACAGGTCAAACGATTTGGAACTGTAAAAGAACACCGTGACTTAACGTTGTCATTACAACAATAATAATAATAATGGTTTATTTCGGGGACACCCGAAGCATGCTCGATTGCATGATCATATGATACAGGTGAGGTCACAAAAAGGTTCCTTGGATATTCATTTGGGTAAATGCAGCCTAAAAGTGTACAGGTTCTAGTGGTCGCACGAACGATTGCCCGGCAAATTTGAGTTTGAAGGTCGGGTGGACGCACGTTTGCGAAATGAGTGAAATGGGCTCCGCCGTCGAGATACGTGACGAAGTAAAGCGGTGATGAAGTAAAAACGCGCAGTATTTTGGATAGCGTCGATGCAAAGTCTCTAGGGTGAGTAAACCGACAAAGAAAACTTTCGAAAAAGCACCAACGAAAAATTGGAGAATTTTGGGTGATGAAGGACATGCACTTGAACCAGTAGTCCAGATGACCCGGAAAATAGCAGAGATATAATATCTAAGGATTTGTGGTGTCCTTCGAGGGGGGGGGGGAATGCGTAAATGAAACAGTCCGTGCAACCACGGAATCGGTATTTGCTATTCATCAAGAGGTTGTGGAGGACGCCCTCATGAAGAGGTGAATGTAGCTGCCCGAGCCTGGAAATTTTACTGGAGCAGAGTGACGAAAGTTGACAGGTGAGTGAAACGCGATTCGAATAAAGGGTTCGTTTCAGGTTAATTGGTGAACACAATTTGACAACAGCAGTTGATACACGATGATCTTATGAAGTCGCATGGGGGTGGTGCATAAACGATACTGTCAAAACATGTAAAGAATCGCTTAACGGGATGCGCTGGTAAGAGTCTGACATGGGGCATTTGGGAAACAACTGGAAGGTCAGTAAATTGGCATACGTATAGTTCATTGCCAGCCAAGGTTTGGAGAAGTCGCTTTCGCAGTGTCGAACTATTTTTGTCCTGGATTGTGAATACTTCATTGCCAATGCAACTGTAATGAGATGCAAATGGCTGAATGAGAAAAGGTGCAACGGAAGGATACACTGAACATAGAGGTGGTGTCACGCCGATGAAGCGCTGGAAGGGGGACCATTTCGTTTTGTGTGAAATTATTTGCGGGTGAGAGACGAATCATTAAATGATGGTTTTGTTTAGATAAATGTAGTGGTGACATACAAATTACCAATTGGATGAATGGTCTCTTCAAGAGTATACCAGGAATTGTCATATTCATAATAAAGATCTGAACAGTGAAACCGTTTCATGTTTTGGGGTACAGAATCCGGTAACTGGATATAATAGAATGAGGGTGAACATGGCATCAGTTCAAACAAATAAAAGATAAGTCGATGGACATAAATGCCAGTATAGTAAACCTTGTTCAGGAACGTTGGAGGAGGCAATGGGTGGCAGCAGTAATATGCAGGGGATGTTGTTTTTCAATCCGCAGTTGGCACTAGTGGGTGGGGCTGGCCGTGCGCTGGACACCCAACCTGGAAACCAATTCTGGTGACAGGAGGTGCGATCCGCCGGCCTAGTTGCGCCCGCGTATCGTTGCAGTTGGCCTGCACGCCCGATGTGCGCCGGCCAAAGCGGTGGATCTGACCGCGCCTTGCACTGTTGTGATTGACATGAGTTTTCTTGGTGGGGCCAAACGGCCGTAGGCATCAGGAAGTCCGCGATCAGGCGACCAGGCACCAGGGGGTCCCGGAACGTAACCAAAGAAGCAACATTCGGGTAGCGTATGAATAGCCAACAGTCAGGTAGATGCGTAGGCCAGGTTAGTGACCGGTGTGGTCTCCAGAGTATTAAGAGTCATCGAGAGAAAGGTACGCACGAATGAAGGTCTGGAAATAGAGAAAAAGTAGAGGAGCGCAGTCTAGGATGCTCCCAGCTGAGGATAAATGAGAATCGATTCAAAGGGGCAACAATAATAGACAGTGACTCTCTGAGACTAGTTTTTCGATTGCAGAAGGCGGAAAAACTAAGAATGGTTATTTAATTTCATCTGTCATAGGTCGCCGGTGTTTGCGCGATTCAAAAGTCTAGACCCTTCTCATAGGCTTCGTCATCGGGCATGTCTACATTTAGGAGCTGTAAGGTTTGGGTAACCGTGAGGAATTTATCCAACGCACTTCTAAACCGATGGCTGGAAGTAGAACTGCGTATTTCTAACGGTAATTTATTCCATAAGTTAGAGTGCACTATGATGAAGAAATGTGAACGTAAGCTGGTGTTGGTAATAGGGGTTGAAAGGGTAAGAATTCTAGAACGTAGTGGATAGCTAGAAACGGGCGCAAAGTGCAGTGGATTAGAAGTATATGTCCGACTGTGAAGGATGTTATACAAAAAGATAAGGTTCAGTTTCATACGGCGAAGCCATAAAG
The DNA here is from genome assembly GCA_948099385.1 of Fasciola hepatica. Taxonomy (NCBI): domain Eukaryota; kingdom Metazoa; phylum Platyhelminthes; class Trematoda; order Plagiorchiida; family Fasciolidae; genus Fasciola; species Fasciola hepatica. The sequence continues at coordinate 4,738,433 of CANUEZ040000110.1, forward strand.
GGTCTAGTTTAAAAAATAAGCAGCGTTCTTTATAAGTGAGGGCTGAGCTCCATCCAATCAGTCGCTTGGTAAAACTACGTTGAACTGACTCGATACCAATTCTGTCTGATTTCCGCATACTAGAAAAGATCAGTGGGCAGTATTCTAATAAAGGCCTGGCATGAGATTTATAAAGGAAAAGAATGCAGTCTCGAAGTTGGAAGGAGCGAAATATTAGCCCTAGACACTTTCTGGCCTTAGCGACTTGGAGGGCCGAATATTCCGAGAAATTAAATGTGCAGGAATAGTTCAAGCCAAGGTCCCGAACTATTTGCTTGTTAGCAATGGTTGAACCACAAACGGTTAAGGATCCTGGAGGTAGCTTGCATTTATATGTAAGAACCTCACATTTGTCAGCGGAAAAATTCATCTGCCAAGTTGAACACCATCTATGGAGTGCAGATATGTCTTTAGAGATGTTTAAGATAGCCGAGGCGATGCATTCAGGCTTGTATGAGTATACAATTTTAATGTCATCAGTAAAAAGAAATGGGGTGCCATGACTCACTGAGAGGAATATGTCGTTTATATACATGAGAATTAACAGAGGGCCAAGGACGCTACACTGTATAACACCGCTTGTAACTGGTTTAGGCTTGGAACAGTGTCCGTTTATCGAGACAACCTGAGAGCGATTAGACAGGTAAGAATTGATCCAAGATAGTAAAGTGTGGTAATGCCTAATGATCGGATTTTGGCCAGAAGATGTGGGTGTGGCATGCGGCCAAATGCCTTTGACATATCCAAGTAAAGTACTATAAGGGCCATTCCATTGTCTGCCGTTTCAGTGATGAGATTTAAAAAATCGAGTCGGCAGGTTGCGCAAGATCTTGATTGAAGAAAGCCGTGTTGTCGAGGATTAATGACGTCCAATTGAAAGGGGTGCTTGACGATGTGTTCTTTTACGATTTTTTCCATTAGCCGAGAGAGGACAGGTGTATGGTTAATGGGACGGTAGTTTGTTACCTCATGCAGTGGACCTTTCTTGTGATGCGGGATTATGACTGAGCATTTCCAGTTTGCGGGCACCAGACTGGAGTTCATTGATAGGGTTAATATATTCAGTAGTAGATAAGGTATGTCAGGTCAGCATTTAACTATTGCAGTGGGCGGTAAGCCGTCAGGTCCTGGGTAAGATGATGGCTTGAAAGTGGTTAATAATTGGGAGATAATTGAGGCGTCAAACTTCACTGTGGACAGAGTTGAAGCGGTAACTAGGGGAAGAGGCGGAGGGTCAACATTAATAATAGGGGCCATAGTTGAGGCGAAGGATGAGTTGAAGGCCTCCGCAATAGAAAGGGGAGTAGAGGCGGATACACTGTCCATTGAAACAGTGTGTGGGATTTTCCCATGATTATGAGAGGATCTGGTCCTGTACAATAATGACAGTCGGAGAGATCTATTTTGGTGTCGCAGAGCTTTTGTTTCCTGGTTATGTAGTGTAGTTTCTTCAAGCTTTTAGATAGTAGAAGTGAGGCGAAAAAGTTGAATAAGAATTGCAAAGTCGTGTGTAGTTTCATGAACTTTTGGAGCCTGGCATACTTTGTTTGCAGCGAAGTGATATGGGATTTCCTATTATTCTTTTGCTGGGGGAGGTAGGTAATCCTATTAAGACATCTGAAGAACTGTGCATAGAAAATATCAGTGGCGTTTTGTGGGTCACGAGAGAGAAAAAACTCACTCCAATCGGCTTGTCGAATGGTAGCAGGGAGAACCTTCCAGTCAGGGAGAGGAGAGGGTTTGATGCAGTGCGATTTCAGGTTAGGCTGTGGGTGGGTGGGAATGCGGCAGTTAACCAGATTGTGATCGCTACCGGGCAAACTTCGGGAGATTGAGACAAATGTATGAGGGACGCCTTGGGAGAAAATGAGCTCTAAAATGCTGTTTTTTCTCGTAGGAGAGCGGATATGCTGTACCCACCCTGCTACAGTAATACTTGTGACAAATGGTAAAAGGTTGGCGGGTGCAGATAAAGATGGCCAAGCTATCTTGGACAGGTTAAAGTCACCAGCAATAACTTTTATACATGGGGGCAGTAAGGATAGGTATTCAAACGCATCCGGCGAAATTTTCGCTTGGTGGACGGTAAACACATCCAACATGAAGTTGAGAGCCAGGAATGGTGGAACATGGGAAAGCGGACCACACTGGAAGGTGCAGAAAAATGCCTGTAGCGAGAAATAAACGGATCAAGGGATGAAAGCAATGACCGAGGAGACGCAGGTAAGAAATCACCAATCAGATCATTTTACTGCAGATGAAACACGAAGGAGACGGACATGGAAGCGGGAAGCCTCGAGATAAGTGAACCATTAATAGAACAAAAAGGCCACAAAAAATGAATGCGCAAAAGAGTTGGGGCAATGGAGCTGGAGAGTTGTGTGCCGGCAGACAATTGAACGGGTGGATACCAATCAGGACACTGGAAAGAACCACAGAGAAATCGCGGAGCCAAGTGAGGAAGATACGGTGGTGGTAATTAGATAATAAATACGACTGTGAAAGATGCGAAGTTTGGGGCGGCAAGTTCTAATATGCGGATTGGTCATGAGTGCGGTTGCGATTGGTGCATCATGGCATTGGGCATGAGGAGGGATTTAACAGAACGACAGGTTTAAGGAAGCTATCAATGGGCGTTCTGAGCAGAGGGTAACACCAAGCGCATAGATGATAGAAGCCAGCAGTGACGGCAGGTGGGAAGAGAGTTATTGGCGAGCGTCGACAGAGAAGAGTGGTTAGGACGATAGTGACTCAATGCAGTGAAAGTTGATGTAGAGAGAGGCGATGGGAGGAAGGACAAAACGGGTAGGTGTGCATACCGTGGTAGGGCGACCAAAATGGGAAGTGGAAACAGATGATAAGAGCTATAGGTGAACAAGCTGTGGCGAAAAAAGGATGAGGAGCACGCAATTTTCAACCGACAGCATTGGATTCGGTAGTCCAAGAAAAGTTAGAGCGTGCCATCCGCAACCGGTGCTAGTGGGTGGGACTGGCCGTGCGCTCGGCACCCAACCTGAAAAACACTTCGTGAAGTGAATGCAGGAGGTGTGATCCACCAGTCTATTTGCGCTCGCACATCGTTGCAGACGGCCTGCACGCCCGATGTGTGCCGGCCATAGCGGTGGATCTGACCGCGACCCGCACTGTTGGGAGTGGCACGAGTGTTCATGGATAATTGTACAGGGGACGAAACGACCGCGATGGGGGTGCGTGAACCAGGAACAATTGACCAAGACGTGAGACCATGGACAGGAGAGCCAACGGAAATAGCGAGTGGTAGACGACCGTGTAGCAATATTATCCAGGTGCACCTTCCAGGGAGATGGTAAGTACAGTGCCCGAAGTAGTTGACCGTCAGTGAGGATCACTGGAAAGGGAAAAGGGATAGAGAAGCGCCATCTGGGTGTGCCCCAGCTGAGAATCAACGGATACTGAGGAGAAAACAAGTGAATATGATGGATAATAGATGAACGTAGGTGAGCAATAGGGTTACCTTATGATGGCAGGAGGTAGGTAGGTTCGCTGTGGATCAGTGAAGGCAATGACCTTAGTTCGCGGGGTGTACCTAGTGGCCTGTGGCGCAGAGGTAGTAGAGTTACAGTTTGAGGCCTCTTTTAAAGGCTAGGTCGGCGGGGACGAGCTCATTGGTGAGCAATATAGCATTGGGGACTGTTAAGCGTGACAAAAGTGCGCGCCTAAAAGCGGACATTGAGGAGGCACTGCGTAAGCTAAGGGGCAGCTTATTCCATATTTTGGAATAGGCTGACAGAAAGAATCGGGACTTCATACAGAGATTAGAATGAGGGACAGTGAGGGTGACTTCGCAGTTCAGCATTTTCAACGACAACTTGGTCAGGGCGTCCGAATCTTCCACCAGAGGCTTCAAACCTCACAGTAGGCCGCCAATCAGTGAACGAGCCACTGCATGGTTTTGTCTATACAGATCATTTGGGATTTCCCTGGCCATACTGAATGCCAAGGTTGGAGGCAACATAACACATTCGGCAATTGCATCCCTTGCTTGTCCCTTGCAGTAATGCATCAAATGAGATAAGCGCTGGCTAACGTCTCGAACTGGACCTTCGACGTAGTATTCGAACTGTTTCACAAACCTCCACTACGTTGACGGGCAGCCCGCAAGTGACTCCAGTTCCACCCTGGATAAGTCCAAACGATAACTCACTGCAGGTTGCGCCACTGGAACCAAGCTTGTTGTTCATGGTTTATCGTTCTGTACGTGGCTATCACCTAGGTATCGAGAAAGATGTTCACTGACCACTACTCCATCCTTGACTTCATCTCTGTTGACTATGTTTTCTTCCTCCTCAGCGAGTGCCAAACGCAGTTTCGCCATTTCCGTCTCATTTCTTACCTGGAGCAGCTTACGTTACTTATCTTATTCTAATTGTTTTGCAACCTGCTTCTCCTTCAACTCAGCCAACAGCAGATCAGCCCTAGCTCTATGGGACAGCGAGCTCACCCTAAGAAAACCTGATGTACTAGAGCCTGAGCAGGAAACATGGACAACACTTACGGGCAAAAGGGTTTGGGTCACCTGCAGGGCATTGTCCTTTGATTCGGAACGGTTTGCCGATTTTCTGCGTAATTTCATGTCTGATAAGTTGCCGAGGATATTGAGTACTGTTAAGTCCAGCCACCTGAGCGTTTGAGTGACGCGTAGCAACCCATTCCGACACAATTCAAAACAAAGTCAATTCCAAGTAGCTACGGTACTATATACAACAAAGTAATTAACTTTACAATAATCCATTCTCTATAGTGTTTCTTCTGGGCTCTTACTCTCCAAATTGGATAACAAATCAACAACTGCAGCGAAAACAGTCACAGCAAAGTTCAAGCTGAGCAGCTGTCGCTCGCGGCGACGGTGGGAGTCCGATTTGTGACAAAGATTTAGAGAAATAAAACAAACAATCGGAATTCCAGCAAAGATAGTTCGTAGGAATGATAAATGTCGTTTGTAACATGAATGCTAAAGCATGGAACGGGGTCTCCTGAACTCTTTTACAACAAGAATGGTATCAGGCCTGAGAAGGATCCTGGAGGGAAGCAGCTGGCGACCTTCACCAAACTAGGGCACCTGTCCCCTACTTTGGAGTTGAACATCCCGCAGGGGAGGAAGACCGCCAGCCATCTGGGTAGCGACCGACATACGCCTGACGTCTCCATTGTGCACAGCAAAAGATTGATTTATGAAGTCCAACTCCTTGTAACGGTCATTCCGATCGTGGGCAACTTGTAGCCCAATTAACGAATCCCAAAGTCAGAACAAGATTGATTTGCGGATTCTGCGGTGCTGAATTACCAAATTGTACGCATTGAAATTGTGTACAAACCCCAACTGTGCGGCCACAACGTTTAGCAAAGAAGATAAATGTTCAGCAAATTTCACTGTCAGGTACCACCGTCACGGCGGTCCGAGTTCGAATCAAAAATATGCTACAACACATGGGCAAAATATAAACAAATGTTCAAGTGTAGTGGTTGATGCGTGTTGTACTTGCTCGAAGTTCAATAACATAAAGATCATGGCCTCAACAATACAAGGTCTTGGAAACGGCTCGGGAGGTTTTCAAGTCATTTTCGTTACGCCGCCTACCAAATCCTCCCATGAAACGGCCAACATCCAAGAGGTAGGTGGGGGTGCTGGTTCGCCCCAACCTACCTAGACCAAGAAGTCTATACAAAAGTCCGTCGCAATGGGCCTCATCTGTTGTTTTTAGTCACAGAGAAACCCACAAGCTTTCTTGAGATTATGCTTCATACATTCATGCCTAAGGGTTCCACATAAAGCTGATTAAACTTTATCGGTGTACGAAAAAGAGGGTTTGGAGTGATCGTGATGCGTATATAGATTGGGGAGTGCAGAGGACAAAAGGCTTTCCGACTGAAAGTAAAGTACATGGTAAAGTGAAAGCCGAGAATTCTCGGTGAAGAATCCAGATGTCTGCAGGGTACTTGAAACACCAGTGAGTTCAATGTGTGGTGTAACCACCCTAAAAGTGTTTGGCTCAAAACCTGCATCAAGCTGAACACGGGTTGGATAATAATACAGATTGAAGGTTACGCAGATAGAAATGTTTCCACAAACGGTCAACATGTACTTTATCCAAAGTTTCTCTATTTCACAAACAATGCCGTGCAGTGTGCTAAATTAGAGTTTCGACTGCTAACTCCATTGTAATTCATGAACACCGTATCAACTCAGACTCGAACGTACTCCAAGTACTGTGTGAGGGTTCACGAACTGCAGAAGAATACAGGAGGGTTAAGTAAATAAATTCTGTTCCCGTTGGTATCGGTGGAGTTGGCTTTGGGTTGGCCTGAAGCTTCGAAGTGTTCCTCGCCACCATCAGTAGCCCGTTCCCTGGCGTGCGTTTTATTCTTCGGAGGTGACTGTGCAACAGCCTGCTTCTCTTGGCTTTATCGTCTATCCCAGAAAGCTCAAGTATCTCGAATTGAAAGACAGCTAGTGGTATTAGGCAAAAAACATCGGGTTCGGCTTGGACCAACTCGCCCGATAGTATCGTTCCTATATTTAACCTGTTTTTTGGTCGCTTGCACTTCAAAATCGTCAACGGTTTTTTGTATTTCGTCCACCAGGCCACGGTTCCCAACATTTTTATCCGGCTCATGCCCCCCTTGGAGTTTGTAGCCAGTATCGGTAGCTTTATTTCGATATCACCATCCTCAGGTGCGAGTTCAGCTGTTCTCATCCGATGCAATCCTCTCCCCCTGTTCTGACTTCCTACCGTTCCTGTAACTTGCCCCTAGTGCCAATGATAATCCGCTCCCTTAACTGAGACACATTGTTTCTTTCATCCGATCCCCGCACTGTTATGAACTCTCTCTACTCCAACCTCCTACACTGCCTAAATACCGCCAACCCATGTGCCGATCCACGCCTCAAATCCAGCACCTCAGGCTTGTCACTTTTAGAGCGTAAGCTGTCTAAGATGCAACTTACCTTCGCTGGATCACACGAATTTACAATTCTCCTGCGCATAAACCAGCTACAACTGAGGCTGCGTTGCATGGTCGATTCGCATCTGAGAAGTCCAGAGGCCATCGCCCTGGGACACCCAAACAAAACTGGCTACCTGTCCAACCTGCTTAGTTAAAGGTCCAATCAATCTAATCATACCTCGCCCAAGTTTCTCATCTGCGGCTCATCTACCGCTAATACTCCTGCATCTATTTCTGAGGCCTTCAATGAGCATTTTTCTTCCTCCCTTATAAGCTGTCCTGGTATTCCCCCTCCTACAATCCACCCCTGCACCTCTGCCTCTCCTTCATCGATTCCCTTCTCCCATCTAGAAATTGAAAAATCAGTTTCCTCTATTAAACCTTCCTCGAAACCGGGACCAGATGATCTCCCACCGGCCCTCCTCCATTTCGGTGGTCCTAACCTCCCTTTATTGTTACTTAATATGTATACCTCCTCCATGCTTCACAGTTTCGTTCCACCTCAATGGAAATCCTCTGTTATAGTTCCGCGCTTCAAAAAGGGCGTATTACACGACCCAGATAACTATCGGCCCATTAATCACACCCCAGTAGTCTGCAAAATTATGGAGAGAATTATCAAAAAACACATTGTCCAGTACCTCTTATCTAACAACCTGCTGAACCCTGGTCAGCATGGTTTCTTGAACTCCCGTTCCTGCTCTTCCTGCCAGCTAGACTTTCTCAATGTCCTATCGTCTGCTGCCGACGCCGGCAACTCTGTAATTGACCTGTGCCTTGACATGTCTAAGGCTTTTGACCGTGTTCCCCTTATTCATCTGTTGGCCAAAATCCGATCTCTCGGTGTTACTGACCCTCTCCTCCCCTGGCTATCCTCCTATCTCTCTCACAAATCACAAGCCGTGCTCGTCGACGGCCACCTATCTTCCGCCAAACCAATTACTAGTGGCGTCATCCAAGGCAGTGTCCTAGGCCCATTACTATTCCTTATTTATATCAATGACATTTTCTCTTCTATTCGACACAGCACTCCTTTCCTCTTTGCCGACGGTATAAAAATAGTGTACTCTTTCCTCCTTAGTAACCTATCCGTGACTCTATGCAACATATCGCATGACTTACTCGTTCTCCAAACTTGGTGCGTCTCGTGGTTCATGAAATTCTCCGCGGAGAAAAGCTTCCTCCTACCATACAAGTGCACGGTACCACCCGGCCAATTTTGTCTGGAAGGCCTGCCCATCCCCATACACCCCATGTTTACCGATCTTGGCGTAGGCTACTCTTGTTCCTTTAACTTCTCAGAACAGGCATCGTTCCAAGTCGCTAAGGTTAAGCGAATCCTAGGCCTGATTAATCGATGTTTCTTATTACCGGCCAGTCGCCTCTCCATGTATCTCTCACACATGAGACCGCTTCTAGAATATTGTCCCATTACCTGCAGCCTCTGGCCACGTTCCTCTATTGTATCTCTTGGAAACTTTCAGCGTAGTTTCACCAAAAGGCTGTTGGGCGTATCCCTAGCCCTAACATACCGCCAGCGGTGTGAGCTCCTACAAATTGAGCCTCAATGGATTCGTCGCATGAGGCTCAACCTGATTTTCCTCTTTCAGCTAATCCATAACCTGGATTACACATCTTATCCCATCTCATTCGCTGGGCCCAGCTCCTACCCAATCCGACACCGTGCCTTCTCCCTCACTGTCCCTCATTCTAATCTCTGTATGAAGTCCCGATTCTTTCTGTCAGCCTATTCCAAAATATGGAATAAGCTGCCCCTTAGCTTACGCAGTGCCTCCTCAATGTCCGCTTTTAGGCGCGCACTTTTGTCACGCTTAACAGTCCCCAATGCTATATTGCTCACCAATGAGCTCGTCCCCGCCGACCTAGCCTTTAAAAGAGGCCTCAAACTGTAACTCTACTACCTCTGCGCCACAGGCCACTAGGTACACCCCGCGAACTAAGGTCATTGCCTTCACTGATCCACAGCGAACCTACCTACCTCCTGCCATCATAAGGTAACCCTATTGCTCACCTACGTTCATCTATTATCCATCATATTCACTTGTTTTCTCCTCAGTATCCGTTGATTCTCAGCTGGGGCACACCCAGATGGCGCTTCTCTATCCCTTTTCCCTTTCCAGTGATCCTCACTGACGGTCAACTACTTCGGGCACTGTACTTACCATCTCCCTGGAAGGTGCACCTGGATAATATTGCTACACGGTCGTCTACCACTCGCTATTTCCGTTGGCTCTCCTGTCCATGGTCTCACGTCTTGGTCAATTGTTCCTGGTTCACGCACCCCCATCGCGGTCGTTTCGTCCCCTGTACAATTATCCATGAACACTCGTGCCACTCCCAACAGTGCGGGTCGCGGTCAGATCCACCGCTATGGCCGGCACACATCGGGCGTGCAGGCCGTCTGCAACGATGTGCGAGCGCAAATAGACTGGTGGATCACACCTCCTGCATTCACTTCACGAAGTGTTTTTCAGGTTGGGTGCCGAGCGCACGGCCAGTCCCACCCACTAGCACCGGTTGCGGATGGCACGCTCTAACTTTTCTTGGACTACCGAATCCAATGCTGTCGGTTGAAAATTGCGTGCTCCTCATCCTTTTTTCGCCACAGCTTGTTCACCTATAGCTCTTATCATCTGTTTCCACTTCCCATTTTGGTCGCCCTACCACGGTATGCACACCTACCCGTTTTGTCCTTCCTCCTATCGCCTCTCTCTACATCAACTTTCACTGCATTGAGTCACTATCGTCCTAACCACTCTTCTCTGTCGACGCTCGCCAATAACTCTCTTCCCACCTGCCGTCACTGCTGGCTTCTATCATCTATGCGCTTGGTGTTACCCTCTGCTCAGAACGCCCATTGATAGCTTCCTTAAACCTGTCGTTCTGTTAAATCCCTCCTCATGCCCAATGCCATGATGCACCAATCGCAACCGCACTCATGACCAATCCGCATATTAGAACTTGCCGCCCCAAACTTCGCATCTTTCACAGTCGTATTTATTATCTAATTACCACCACCGTATCTTCCTCACTTGGCTCCGCGATTTCTCTGTGGTTCTTTCCAGTGTCCTGATTGGTATCCACCCGTTCAATTGTCTGCCGGCACACAACTCTCCAGCTCCATTGCCCCAACTCTTTTGCGCATTCATTTTTTGTGGCCTTTTTGTTCTATTAATGGTTCACTTATCTCGAGGCTTCCCGCTTCCATGTCCGTCTCCTTCGTGTTTCATCTGCAGTAAAATGATCTGATTGGTGATTTCTTACCTGCGTCTCCTCGGTCATTGCTTTCATCCCTTGATCCGTTTATTTCTCGCTACAGGCATTTTTCTGCACCTTCCAGTGTGGTCCGCTTTTCCATGTTCCACCACCGTGATGACAACGTTAAGTCACGGTGTTCTTTCACAGTTCCAAATCGTTTGACCTGTTACAACCCGATTCCTCTGGTCCGTTGCTACACCTCGCACCTGCATTGATCAAATAATTAGACCCATTCTTACCTGTTTTCCTTGATCCTGTCTTTCAACTTCACTCTTCCATGAACTGCTCCTCACAGTCTTCATCACTTCTGTGCTTCCGCATTCTATTTTTCTCTCCGTTGGGCTGCCACGTGCACTCGTCATGAGGTTAATCCACCACGACACTCCAAAGTTAATTCTACAACCAACTGACCTAACCTTACCTACTCCTCCTAATGACTGACAATTTCTTTCTAGGACCCCATTGTTATTGCTCCTGCTCCTCTGATACCTATACATATACATATATATAATAAATCTACATATATATATATATATAACTTACGCATATATATCTATGTGCACGCGCTCTGCATCTTGCAGTTCCTCACCGGCCATTTCTCTTGCTATCATCCCAACGTTCGTCATCATAGGCATCCATCAACTTTACATCTGTGCCTCACATCTACCGTATCCAATCCGTCTAAATCGTTTTTGTTATCTGATCATCCCTCTACGTCTTTCATTGCTAGCTGCCTGTTTTACGGTGAGTTTTGTGTTCTATCCGCCGACAATCCACTGCAAAGTGCCAATGCTTCGTTGACATCTAATCCACTGCAGTGCACCTCACCTTTTTCTCCATCGTTCCTCGCTGGTGCAGTTTCTTATACCGATTTCCAGCCTTACTCGTGTTTACCAGTCTGCCTCCATATTTAATTGCCCGGATCAGCCATTCAGTCCACCTGACCTTGACTTTCAAACTCACCGGGCGTCCATTCAAATCCGCCCTTGAGCTCATTTAAACTCCACACAATCTCTATGGTGTGCATACGTTTATCCTATTTTCATCCTACCTTATTCCCCCTTTTGAGCCTTTTTATCCAATATTTTCGTGAGTTTCCATATTTCCATGGATTATATCTGTCCATTCCATCACCTGTATCAACAAGATCATGCACATGGCACGCTTCGGGCTTTTCCGAAATAAACCATTATTATTATTATTTGTTGGCTATATCTCTTTAGCTGCGGTTAAGAAGTCCGGCCCTGTTGTCCCAATCCGCAGCCTTTCTAGTTATCGTAGGCCACTCGAGCAGAACTCGGCCGGGTTACTGGCAGATTGTACATAGTGCCAACGACCGGTCTTAATCATCCCATGCATCACAGTGAGTCCGCTGGCCAAGAAATTGTTTAAAAGAACGTTAGTGTTGCTTTTGTAAGGCAGCACTTTCGCTGAGTCCGTTTAAAAGTTGAACTCCCAGTTAATCTGATCAAAGCACCTTCTAATCGTAGTCGCGGCTTTCCCGTCAAGTACTGCTGCGGTTAACACTAGCATCTGAACAGACACAGCCTTCATTGGAGCTACTCTCGCCTTCGCGAATACTATCTGATTGTGCCACCCACAATTTTAGCCTACCCAGCGGCAATGAGCCACTACAACGTAGCCCAAGTCTAATGCATCTGAAAACAAGCGGGGTTGGGCGTCGCACTTACACTCGATTCCTGTCGAGTATCTTGATACCTTGGTCTCGCCAAGTTGATCTAGGCTGTGAAACAAGCTATGCCGTCACTTAGCATCGTCGTCCTGGAGAGGTTCATCCCAACCCATCCCGCTTTGGGGCTGCGATTGCGGCAATCCGTTTGCCGGTGGCACCCGTGGTGAAACATAACCTAGAGAATCATAGAGACTTGAAACTAACGATAAGATTCCTCTCCGAGTGGCTGGTCGTTTGGGTAGGCCCAGAGTGCATATGAACTCGTCACCCTCGGGCTTCCACCGAACTACAGGCGAATACTCCATCCGTAAAGAAGACTCCAAAATCTCTGTTGTGAACCCATTTTTCCCGGACTCAGGAATAACGTTAGGAATCGCAGGGATGTTTGAGATCCATTTATTGAGGCTGAACCCTCCATATTTTAGAGGGCGGATCTGCTCGGTCACATATGGGAAAGCAGTATTTTGGTCGCCAAAGCAGCATAGAAGACCATCCGTGTGGAAATGGTCCACAGCCCTTCCTAACATATTCCTAATCCTGCCAATAGCTTTGAGGGTTTCCCGAAGGGCAAAGACAGCACACAAACGGGATGACGAAGCTCAAAGTAAATGTCACGGCCGGTTTCGAAAAATCCTCCAAAGAAACACTGCAATTTCATGTTTTCCCGACATCAATCACTCATTTACACTATCGGCTTGCTTTTGTGCGTTGTATGTTTCCACAAATCAACGTTCGTTTGTTCGCGTCCAACGCGCTACTCTGCAATACCCTATTTTGGACCCGCGTGACGCAAGTGCTCCTTCCTCGCACATCACAATTTGGCTCTCGTTTTCTGATTCCCCTGATCGCATAATTGAGGTTCGTATCCGTTTTATGTCACGGTTCATTTGAAAATCTGGTATCGTAGAATTTCACGGATAATTGCGTTCTGATTTCGGGGTCCCTTTCCAATTCGGCCACGTCTTGTTCAAAGGCACCTCACAATACCAAACTGATCATTATGAAACGGGAAAATACGCGAGACGCAAAGGAGTGGATTGGATCAATTGAAATCTGGACAGAAAGTAATACGGCATATCACTGGAGAGGTTTAGGGTACTTTTGATTCTTCAGGTAATGCTAGGTCTCCTAGTCCTGTCAGTGCTAGCTCATGTGAGGGCAATATGGATTGCCAAATGTTGATCTATTTAGGCTTAGGATATTAGACCTAGAACAACAACTGTTATTGGCTAGGCAGCAGGCCCAGGAAGCAGAAGAGAAGTGTAGACAGAACGAGCGTGAGGAATAGGCCCACGGCTATGATCTATCTGACAGATCAGGAAAAGTGAGAATAAGAAACTCTGCGCCGGCCGTCGAATATAAAACATTGAAGCAACCAAAAATCGGTCTACCGAGAGTGGAGCTGACAGTCCTCGACGGCCGATCTGAACACTACTGCAAGTTCATCAGGCAGTTCGAAAATTTCGTCAAAAACGAGGTGACCGACCCGGGCAGAGGTTCCTCTACCTGAGTCATTACTGTCGGGGCCGAGCAAGAGAAGCTATCGATGGGTGCACAATGATCGACCCGGAACAGGGCTACACACAAGCAAGAAAGATTTTGAGTGGCCTGGACGGCCAGCCATTCAGAGTAAACTTATAGGGAGCGCGATACCAGAGACCGAAAGAACGAGGGGCGACGTCTATGCAATGGCCGACCTAGTGAGCAAACTTCAGGGCCGCTGAACAGCCCTCGACTATTTAGGTTACAGGGCTGACCTCGATACAATGCACACCTTGGAGGGCATAGTCCGTTAACTCTCTCCCAAACTATAGGATCGGTGGACGGAAGAAGCGGAACGTATGAGCCGGAGCGGCCCTGAGGCCAACTTCGAAGACTTGACCGAATACTTGGACAGGCAAACCAAGATAGCCGACAGTAGATTTAGTCGACTCATCCGGGGCAGTGACCGGGTTAACAAGCCTAGCACCAGCCAGGCACAAATCACTGCACAGGAATACCCGAAATATAAGGGTTGGAACAAGGCACACACGGTTTCACGCTAGTTTATGGCGCATCCAAGTTGCAGGTCCTTTGACGCTGACCATGGGCTACAGAAATGCCCCAAGTTCATCAACGCCACAATAGGCGAACATTGGAGAGTGTTGAGGGTGGCAGGAGCGTGCTTTATAAGCCTCAAAACCACAGACCGGGCGGCAGCTTGTCGAACAAGGACCAGATGTGGTCACGAAGGGTGCGCGGGCGGGCACCGCCGGTTAATGCTCCGGGCAAAAGAAACTTCAACGGAGGCGAACACCAAGCCCAGTGTGATTCGGTCAACATCGCGCCCTGCCAGTAAACCAGTACGTTTAGGAGTAGTTGCTTTGGGAGTGGTGACCCCAACTGGGGTGGTCAAAGCCTTGGCCTTCGTCGAAAGTGGATCAGACACAACACTGGTGAAGGAGCGGTTTTCCGACAAACACCGGCCCGCTAGAAGTGCGACGTCGCTAGCGATGAGCACGTTCGGTGCAACACAAGTAATGACTGTCGGCCGGTTGAGGTTACAGCTCACCTGCCTAGACATAAACTAGCAAATCGAATCAACGTGGGTCTTTGCATTAGCACCAAGGTCGATGAACGCACTTTTGACAAGGTGGCCTCACCTGCAGGATGTAACAGTCGTAGCCTGGGAGGATGACGAAGTGGACCTCTTCATCGGCTGCGACATCCAGGGGCACATTGGGTAGTTGACCAGAGAGCAGCCTACCACCAGGCACCTTAAGCCGTACGCATAATACTGGGATGGATATTATATGGTCCAGCTGGGGGACGGGGTTCCACGAATTACGTATCAGCCAAAACGGACCGCATAGGGTAGCAACTGAAGCGGACGTATAAAAAGGAGTTTCACGACATCGTAAGTGAAAGGTTATCGTCGTCTGAAGTGGACCACTCCGCTTTGCATACGGTACGGCAAGGCACCAGAGGCCTTAAAAACCAGTTCGAGGTTCCCCTTCCATGGCGCACACCAGCTGACTCTTTGGTTGACAAAGGAAACTAGGCTCCACGAAGACCACCACGGCTGGAAGAAGGCTTCATTCGAGATCAGGGTCAGTGGGAAAGATATGCAGAATAAATGAAGCGAAACGAAGTTCTTGGCTACGTTGAAAGGGTGCCAGCCACCACCGACGGCCGGAAGGGGATCTGGCATCGCCCTCACCACCCGGTTCTCCACCCCAAGAAATCCAAAATCTGCGGGTGGTTTGCGACTGTGTAGCCAAGTTTCAGGGCGAGCTGGTAAACGACCGACCGCTACAGGGGCCTGGCTGAACCAGGCCACTGATTAAAGTTTTGTGCCTTTCCAGACTGGGTACAGTTGTTCTGTCCGCCGACATCAAGTAAGTGTTTCTCCAGGTTCAAACGTCGGTAGAAGAGCGAAATGCGTTATGTTTCCTGTGGTGGGGAGGGGACGATTGGAACAACGCAGTGATAAACTATACGATGACCGTCTACCCCTTCTGAGCCATATCATCACCGTTTTGTGCGAACAACGCCCTTCAAGAAACGGCGAAAAAGCATGGAGCTCTGGTCCACCGGTCGGCAGTAGGTAGCGTCAGCAGAAACTTCTGCGTCGACGACTATCTGGGGTCATTCGATGATGTTGACTCAGCCCTAGCGCAGTTCAGAGGCCTAACAAGATCGCTGAAAGAGGGCGGCTTCCATCTAACGAAATGGTGGTCGAGCGCTCCAGAAGTACTCGAAGTCATTCCGTTCCATCAGGGGGCCGAAAATGTTCACAATCTGAACGGCTCACCACTCCCTACCGGACGCACTCTATGAATACAATGAAACGCGGAAACGGACGACTTTATTTCGAGGTAAACGTTCCCGAGCAACCAGTAACCCGTCGTGGTATACTATCTGGTGTCTCTAGTTTGTTCGATCCGCTTGGTTTTGTCTCCCTTTGGCTGTTACCCGGAAAGATCCTGCCGCGGTGGCTCTGCCGTGCGAAAGTCAGTTGGGACAAGCCATTGGACCGAGAAGATCGGTTGGACTGGAAGGAACTTCTGAAAGCCCTAAATAAACTGGGAGATATACGGATTCTACGATGTTTGCTCCCTGTTCATACACAACAGACGGAAGAACTACATGCCTTTTCTGACGCATCCGAAGTCGGTTGCGGAGCCGTGGTGTACGTACGATGGTGCACGGGAGACGGAAAATATGCCACGAAGAGGCTTCTTGCCAAAGCCCGCGTTGCCCCACTGAAGTTGGTTTCGATCCCGCTCCTCAAGCTCAGCGCAGCCTCGTCAGCAGTCAGGGCGGTACAAGTAACAAAGTGGTGCTTCGACTTCCACATTTTGTCGGTTAGTTTTTGGGTGGGCTCAACGATAGTACTGTACTGCATTAACAACTTCAGGAGCCGGTTCAGTACTTTCGTTGCTAGCCGGCTCACGGTCATCCACGACGAATCTGCCATGAACCAGTGGAAACATGTCAGGTCTGCCGATAACCCGGCCAATCTGTGCTCACGAGGTTCGACCAACTTCCGGAAACTGGGCACGTGGATGGGAGGACCGAAATTCCTACAAATGCCTAAACGGGACCGGCCCGTGTACGAAGTAAAACCCCCTCTGGAATTGGAACCGGAGATCAAAGGCGTAGTGGTGACGGCCACAGTCGTCGAAGCGATATCTGTTTTGTCAAGCTTTGTCAGGTTTTATTCCTGGGTGAAGACGCTGCGGTCATTAGTTTGGTTGGCCATGTTCAAGAGAAATTTGCTAGTCATGAAAGAGATCCGCCAACCGAGCGGTGTGCGAGCAGGCCCGATATGCCTGATGAATTACGACCGGCAGGACACGATTTATTCAAGACGACACAACGGGAGGCTTCTTCACGAGAACTCAAAAGGGACTAAGGAAAGGGACCAATCGACGAGTGAATATCACCTCTGAAAGGCAACTTGAAGCATTTAAACCCCAAGCTCGCTGTTGGGTCACCACGGGTAGATGGTAGGCTGACTAACTCCTACCCGAATTTTGACACGAAATACCACATACCAATACCGGCTTGACAATCTGTGATAAAGCTAATGGCACAAAACATCCACGCCGTAAGGGGTCAGGCCGGGCGAAGTCACGTAACAAATGTCATTCGAAAGCGCCTTTCGTTGTTGAGAGGAAGAGCGACCGTAAAACGCGAAATGGAACGTTGTGTACATTGTAGGAAACGCAACGTCGCAGCGGGCAAACAACACATGGCCCTGTTGCCAGAATGTAGAGTGACTCCGGGTTGGTGGCCGTTCAGTGACACCGGGCGGGACTATTTCGTGGATCAAGTGTGGGGAGACGTTGGAAAAAAGATACGGGTGTATCATGACGTACATGAAGTCACGCGCGGTACACTCACACGTTGCACATTCGATGACAACCGACTCCTTCCTACGGGCCTTGCAGCGGTTTGTCAACCGAAGAGGCATACCAGCGGGTGTTTACTCCAACAATGGGTCGAATCTCGCGGGCGCTCATCGGGAACTGCAGCGTTGGCACCAAAACATGAACAAGGGCCAGCTGCAGAATCGAACCATAGCCTATGGCGTGCGGTGGCACTTCAATCACCCGCAGGCCAGTCATCGCGATGGCATATGGGAACGCTTGATCCTGTCCACCAGGCGAATATTTTTGTCGATCATCGAGCAACAGCCGCCCGATGATGAAACGTTGGGCACTGTCATGACTGAGGTCGAGAGAATTCTGAACAACCGCCCACTTGTTCCGGTGGCCAACGGCAATCCCACCCATATTGCGCTCACCCAGAACGACCTATCGACGTTAAGGTCGAACGAGGACTTCCGAGGTCCGGCAAACCCCCGCGGGAGCCTACTCCATGGATGGAAGCAGGCAAACTACTTTGCTGAGGATTTTTGGAGGCCATGTCTTTGGGATTGCCTACGGGCTCTGCAAGCTCGACATAAGTGACTGATCAAAGTAAGACCATTCAAGATTGGAGATATAGTGATGATCGCCGACGAACACGCGCATTTCAGCACCTGGCCTTTGGGCGTTGTCGTGGAAACTATCGAAAGCTCTGACGAAATGATAAGAACTGTGAAGGTGAAGACCGCCACAGGAGTGCTAACCCGTGACTTACGAAGTAATAATCTCCTCAAGAGTGAAGACATAGAAGTCGACACCACAGAACCCCGGCAGACTGTTCTTCATTCGTCGCTGAAGTGGTCAAAAGTATGTAGCGGTTGCCATCTTCGTTCATACTTTTACCACGTTTATTGTTTAACTGAACGCTGACTGCCAAGCGCGGTTGCCATTTGACCGTTGCTTTTGCCCACGCTCTCACGCACGCTCCCAAATACACGCTAACCACTATCTCTCCCAATCGCCTTCTCGTTCTCACGGGTCGTGGAGAATACTGTTCGGGTTAACATATTGGTGCAGTGCCGCACATTAGAGTAACGTACAGGTGGTCCACGCAGTACGAAGGACCGAAGCACGCGTTTACTGAGGAAACCGCGAAGTAAGGTCTAATCAACCTTACAAGTACGTGCCGTGAGTGGAGGCAGCCGTGACATACTTAAGTACTCAACCCAACACCAAGGCGAGGTTTTTGTATATTTCGCTAATTTTTCATATTAGTTATTCTAGGAATATTTCACCAGCAACCTATATTAAACGTTTCACCATTGCCATATTCAAGAAATCCACACCCTGTCCAAACTACTAGTCCCTCATAATTCGTGTGAGCGACCCAGAGTTAGCTACAGAAATAAAACAGCAGTAGCTATTCTTACCCGCCCTTGGGTTGTCTATCCGTTTTTCATCATCATAGATCATATCGCCTGCCACCAATATTCTCTAAAAGAAGTGGCCAGATCAACGAGCTAACGGTCTCAACCGATGGCTTCTTGCTCTACCGCAAATCAGAAACCCAAACGACCTGAGCACAAAGATACCCCCAATATGATAGAAATATTTGGTGAAGCCAGTAGGAGGGCCAGTGCCACTGAAAGTAACTTGGCAAGCATGTCTACCCAGATCGCGTCAGTTGATAATATATTAATAAAACTAACACCACTAACCTACGTTCTTGAGCCCTCGGCACTCACTGGTCCCCAGAACCTAATAGCAGCTAGTCATTTTCTTGACTCAAGGCATCGGAAATCCTGCGACGGCTGCAGAATGCAAAATATGCAGTTGCCTTCAACATCCCTGATTGGCTAGACATCACAGTGGTTAAATCTACTATCCTTCAAGCCGCGGGCATGGCTTACTTTCCATATCACTGTAGAAGACTAAGAAAAAGGTCGCAGAAGCACTCTTGTCCCCTTCTATTCCAATTTCCTTATGTAAAAATCCCTAGAGAATTCATCTCTAAACAGCGTATAGTCGCAACTGCTTCGCAGTTTAAATCAATCAAGATACAAGCTGATAGAAAGCCACTACAAAGAGAAGTGATAAGATGTGTCGCTTTGAATTCCAATCACACCGGCATTAAGATCCAGAAGTCACCCTCTTCCCCAAGCACTGTACCAAGGATCAACTAAACCCCTCACTCTTCTACCCCTAGAAGATCCACAGGGTTAGCCGATATAGACGAATCTTTCCCCACCTCCTCAAAGCTGTCCCCGCCAAAAGGACAACACTTATCGACAACACCTACGTGCTCATCCCAGGAGGGTCCTCATATTACGCCTTCCGCTCCGGTCGACCGTTCCACAGGACTTCAAGTTCTCAATGAAATAAAACCTGCAGCACTAATATCTGTCCTCATAGGCCCCCGTTTAAAAACTGACGAAAAGCCCCTGCGTGCCACTCGCAAGCCACGTATGTCGCTGACAATATATAACCGTCCAGAAGAGAGGGTCAACGAGAGGTTGGTTGCTAAGGCTCAGTCTCCGTGCAGGCAAAGGATACGGAGATGCATGAACAATGACAATGATCGTTCTTCCTCTCGACCAAATTCGGCACCGACCGACTTTTCTCATTTAGGATACCCTCGCATTTCTCAGCATATGAAACAAAATAGCACTTCCAAGGTGATGATACAACAACAATGGTTTGATGAGCAAACTGCGTTCACACCTAACTCCGGACCAGTGGAACCTTGTCATCAGCTTAATCTCCCATTATCTCCATCTTTCTTACCTCCCTTTCCGATAAACTATCCGAGCTGATCGCATATACTCCCATCTACCAGCGGGTGCCCCATATCTAGCCAAAGTGCCTATTTTTTCCATACGTACCGTGGGCACAACATGGCCCTCGAACCTAGATTTGCTTCACATGAACCGTTCCAATCAGCCGTATAGTAGTGTAAC
Organism: Fasciola hepatica; assembly: GCA_948099385.1. Taxonomy (NCBI): domain Eukaryota; kingdom Metazoa; phylum Platyhelminthes; class Trematoda; order Plagiorchiida; family Fasciolidae; genus Fasciola; species Fasciola hepatica. The sequence goes on from CANUEZ040000110.1 coordinate 4,758,739, forward strand.
ACCTAATACCCTGTCATTTAATATTTTGCATGCAGACCCAAGTCCTCCCTTTGCTAATGACAACTTAAGCGGGCTTGCATCCTGCGCTGATGATTCTTTTCAGGCTAAATGCAGCGGTCAACGAAGATTAGGTACTAATATCAATGATGACGTCAGAAGCACTGGAACTTTCACGTTGCTATTGGCCAATGCACGCTCTATTATGAACAAAATCCAATACATACGATCAGCTGCAGCAATGAGCGACTATAACTTTATTTTGGTGAAGGAATCTTGGTTATCGGACACATTTCTAGTAGGGGACATTGAGGTACTCGGCTACAAATCCTTCAGCAAAGGCAGAACACATCAACGTGGTGGAGGCTGTCTAGTGTATGTAAAGGAAACTATCAGGGTGACAAGCTTTCAGCATCTTACCAAGACGGCATTGTCGACTCCGTATGGCTGAACGTTGAAATCGAACGTCAAGAACTGATACTAAATTGCGTATACCGTCCGCCTAGATCTAGTCTTGATAGCTTCCTGCAAATTATATAGGCACTCAACTTGATTAGTGATCTTAAAGTAGGCCCAAAATTGATAGCTGGTGACTTTAATGCACCCAAAATATGCTGGAAATAGCTCACAGCACCACGCCATTTACTACAGTTTTTGAATGCAATTCACCTAGGAGGATGGAAGCAGCAGGTCACGTCCCCAACCTGACGCGACCACACTCTTGACTTAATCTAGTCACTGGGATTAACCCAGGTTATAAAAAAGGTTCAAACTAATCTACCCGGAAGTGATCACGCAACTGTCCACTGCTGCTTCACAGTGCCCATAAAGGATAAACAGCCGACACCCCAGCCCAAACCATATCATAAGGCTAACTGGAATATACTACCTTCTCTGATCCACAGCCAAAATCGGGACACCTTTTTAAGTGCAGATCCCCAGCTGGTGGCTGATAAACTTTATTCTATCTTTGAAGGATGCCTCAACCGGATAACCCCGTCACAAGAGTCGTCAGTCGGCCATGAAGACAGTAAATTGTCTCGTCTCAACTTGAAGTTAAGTAGACTCCAACGCGTTTATCTTAAAACAAGGGACTTTTCACTGTTAAACAGTTAAATCGTTCGACTGAAACGACAAAACTGTACTCAGAGAGTGAAATGATACAACAGGAACTCAGGGCCTTACGTGATTCCAAGAAAGTCGAGATTCTTGCAAAACTGATGAAGTCGAGGAACCCCAAAACAACTTCATCTATCTCTTATATCTCTTTCACTAACACGTGCCTCGACAAACCTGTGGACATAGCAGAAGCGCTTAACACGTTTTTTGCTTCTTCTTTGATTAGTGACACAGCACCATTTTCCTACAATCCACCAGCACCATCATATGAGCCACTTTCTTCTCTAACATTCTTGCCCTCCGAAAGCGAGCCTTTAATTTCAATTATCAAATTGTCTTTCAACCCCGGATCGGACTCGTTACCATCGACCATCTTTAAATTGGGTGGCCCAGATATCCCAATGCTTTTATCGAATTTATTCAATTTGTCTATGCGCTTTATTTGGTATCCTATACAGTGGAAAACGTCGGCTATTATTGCAACTCATAGGAAGGGAACACGAGAGGACCCGGTCAACTACCGGCCTGTGAATCATACCCCAGTAGTATAGAGGATTATGGAAAGAATAATAAAAGTTAAACTAACAGATCACCTCCTCAGAAACCACCTTATAAGTAAAGATCAGCACTGATTCCTAAAACATCGATCCTGCGCAACTTGTATGACTGACTTTCTGAACCTTATTACGATAGCTGCCAATGATGGTAAGGCAGTGATCTTAGTCTTTTTAGACATGTCTAAGGCCCTCGACCTGGTGTCTTATATTCGTTTGTTGTCAAAGGCTAAGGCATTCGGCATTGTTGGCCCACTAAACGCCTGGCTAGAGTCGTACTTGTCCTCGCGCAGTCAAGTAGTAAAAGTTGATGGCACAACTTCCACACCCAGCCCTGTAACCAGCGGTGTAATCCAAAGTAGTGTACTGGGCCCATTGTTGCTTCTCATGTACATAAATGATATATTTACCGTGGTTCACCATGGAACTCCGTTTTTATTTTCTGATGATGTAAAGTTGTTGTACACCTTCGACCATAATTCATTGGGTAATACTATAGCAAAAATATCGAAGGACTTACGGATGCTCAACTCGTGGTGTACCGATTGGGTAACGAAGTTCTCGGCGGACAGCAGCTGCATTCTCACATACAAGTGTCATGTCCCTCCAGAAACGTTTAGTATAGGTGGTAATCTGATCCCCAACAAATCATTAGTACGCGACCTGGGCATATACTACTCCTGTTCGTTCAACTTCTCGGAGCAAACAGACATTCAAATTGCTAGGTCCCGCAGGTTAATAGGACTTGCCCACAAAACATTCTTTTTGCGAGAAAGAAAGCTCAGTGTCTATACAACACACGTAAGACGACTGCTAGAGTACAGTTCAATAGTTGGCTCCAACATGCGCCAGACTGATAGGATCGCCATCGAAAATGTTTGGATATTCCTCTATTCTCAACCATAAACAGTGCTGTGACCTGCTACACCTCGAACCTCTTTGGCTCCGAAGGATAAAGAACAACTTGTCTTTTTTCCACTCACTATTAAAATATAGATCCTGCAAAGCCTCCCCTGTGGTACGAGACCCATCAAGCCTAAGATATTCGTTACGACACAGCAGACATTCGGTCACTGTGCCGTCCTCGAGAACCAGCCTACGGTCTAATTTCTTTACTGGTAAACATTCACAAATGTGGAATAAACTTTTCCCAAATGTCCGTGCAAAAAGGCCACTTGCCGAGATTTAAAGAGGAATTAAAAAAATGGCTTGATGTCCAGACACTCGTATCAAACAGTGATCCATACACTTCGGAGGGGCAAGCGTACGAAGTTGGTTTGGGTTACTGACACGCGGGTCTGAGTCGGGGCCACGAGACCTACGTACCACATAATTTGCTGTATAAACCACTCAAGTTTTATTGATTCTTCGTGTGCAACCTTGTGTTTTGCAAAGTCGAACGATTCATCAAGTAGTTTCAATTTATAGATACCAGAGGTTTCTCTTTACCACTGACCGTTGATCCTCAGCTGGGAGCACCTCAGACTGCGTTTTTCTATTTTTACCTTTCCAGACAACAACTGATGTGTGCCTTCCCTTCGACGGCTCGGCATAATACCTGGCCCACATTATCGGCTGAAAATTTGATACCTTCTCTTCATCTTGTCACTGCCACATAGACCGTGCTCTCCAGGACCTCTCGCAACCCGGTTGCAAGCTCCTGGACCGTGGTCAATACACATGCACAAGGCAAGATCAGAGTATACAGCAGTACATGTCAATGTGAGGTATTCACAGATTCTAAATTTATAAATCACACAGCAACCGATCTCTATGTGACAACTCCAATATCACTCAAGCAAAGCCAACCGGTGTGGGGCGCGGTCAGATGCACCTCTTTGGCCGTCGCACATCGGGTGTGCAGGACGTCTGCAACGATGACCGGGCGCAGCTAGGATGGCGGATCGCACCTCCTGTCACCAAAACTGGTTTCTGGTTAGGTGTCCAGCACACGGTCAGCCCCACCCAACAGCACCGGTTGCGGCAAAAAAACAACATTTATTCACCCGAAATGCTGCAAATATGGGACTTTCTCCCCCAGTTATCGCGTGTTTTTCATCGTACTTGTCTCCATTTTCGCCACCTTAACTTACCGCTTCTTAAGCCCGGAAAAATCTACCTTCCCTAGAACATAGTTATCGCGGGGTTAAAAGACCGTTTCCGTAATCGGCTTACCGATGATTCGTGCCAAACCACCCGCTTGTCCCGTTCGCAAACTTAATCAACTCCTAAGATAAAACTCGCTATTACTTTATCACAGTTATCGATATATTTGCAAAACTTCACATTTAATGTTGCCATACACTTTCGTCCCACAAAGTCCAAACAGTATATTTCACTGAGGTATATTTGTCTCCAGAGCATCCCAACAGTCGGCGATATTGTGATAACTCGCTCTCTCTATCAGTCTTTCTGTTCGCCCACACGGCTGTGGCATTGCAATATTTTCATCTTGCAAAGATTCATGCCCCCCATATGTTGACATCTGATAGACATCTGTATGGCAGCGTTTTGATCTTTCGCCATCACAGGATCCACCTCTTACAAAGAATACCAGCAGATAGTATTTCGACTGTCATATACTTCACCGCCCAACTTCGCAAACGTATTCATCGGTTGCTTGATGCTTTTTCATATCCGGTATTCTATCTTGGTAAATCTTCTCAGACAACTTTGATTCTCGCATCCCTCTGGTCATCATGTTCAGTCCTCAGACAACGATAATCAAGCGTAAATACTTACCCGTGATTTAAATACTCATCTGTGCAAACCGTGTATCTGCTACTATCATGGCTTCGCACCACAAATTGATTTGTCGCCCAGTTCCCATTTTCGTTTTGGTGCATCACATTCCACCTTTATGGAAGTAAACAATGTGCGCAACGATTTAACGGACTCAGCTGATATTTGGTCTCTGAACGTTACAAAGAAAATCTTCGAAAGATTTTGATTGTTCTTTGCCTGCAAATTCATTTCTTTTATCGTCTGATTTCAGTCCAAAGCCGTGCCATTCTCCGCGGAGCGCTATAGCTGGTTCATGTCTCCCTTGGGAACTTCTTTTTCCTCAAGGTGAACAAAACTTTGTCAATTCTGTTCGATTCTCTCGTTGCATAGCCCCCCTTTTTTACTATTTCAGGAGTCTACTACCTCCAACCAGCTCCAACATGACTTGGCCAGGTTGGCCACCCGCCCTTGAGTTCAAATTTGCCGGGCGCCGCTTTAAAGAGTAACTTAAATACTTTCTCCTGTACAGTATCGGGTGCATATACCTGAGTCATCCTCTTGGAATTTGGACTCTACGTCCAACTGTACCGTTTGATCTTGCGTTACAGCATGCCTTGGGGTTATTCGAAATAAACCATTATTATTATTATTATTATTATTATTATTATTATTATTATTGTTAACCTAACATTCTACCGAAAAAAGTAAAATCCTTTGCACAACGTAGAAATCAATATTTCCTTCACCATGGTGCATAAAGCACATGCCTCTAGTCAACCACCAGAAAAATACGACCGGACTGCCTCGACGGCCCAAGGCAACCTTTTCTACTTCTCCATTGCTCCAAATTCATACATCTGAAACCTATCTTCCCACCCTAGCTTTGTCTCCCTCGCTTGCCACCAAAACCCACGGCGGAAACCACTTCCAGCCTGATGACCTCCGCATTCATTCTGGGCCTTGGTTTATACGTTCCTTTAAAATGTTATTACTAGATCTCTAACAAAACGGTAATCATAAACCCCAGCTGGAGCATTCTCCAAATTTATGTATCAGAAATCTCTTTCAGATCATGCTGGTCACCTGGGTAGCCGTCAGTCCACTGAATGTTACTAACGGATTACCGCACGGATCTAAAGAATAAATTGATCGGGCTGGACTATTTTCTACTCTGGCCGTTGCTGCATGGAACCTCTCACATCGGTAGCCACGGTGGTCAAAATCCCACTGCTCAAGTCGCAGGCCCTTATCGGCCGATTTTTTGCCTGGTATCCTAATCAACTTCCCTTGAAGATCAGTTGTGTCTTTCGAGCTCGCCTCTGCTCAAGACTCAGTTCATGACCTGCCATCCGTGGGAGTCACAACCATTAAGAAATAAAACACCAGGCTCTCGCTTCTGGCTGTGACATGGCAGTAAATTATTTTGCTGTGACTATAGAAACGTTTCTTCTCACACACAAATGACAGTAGTTGCAGCCACGGGCCGGTTTTTGCGCAAGTCACATCAACAAGCCCTCGCGTCCATGTTCATCCCATTATGATTTCTTCGTATTTGCTTCGACGCGTCTGCTCCGTCTTCTAACTTAACTGACTGTCACTTCAATGATTCCATTTTGAATTCCCCGGCTGAGCACCGAACTAACATCCATGCTGCTCCGATAGCACATCACTTTTCATGCGATTTACTTATCTTCCTGCCACCTTCACCATGGAATTATCCAAACAGAAAGGTTGTAATAAACTTACCTGACTCACTGGCATTTATCCTGCAAATTCCCTCCTTCGTTATTTATTACAAATCATCGTTCTCCTGGCCTAGTGAGTTGTCCAAATGACATTAGTGGAGATAAACTCATCTATGCTTCGTTAATATGACGGTTTTTTCTTTGAAGGCCCCGTGCTGGTTATATTCTCTCCCATGACTGGGTACTAGATGGTGAGCCTCTCTCTCTCTCCAGATTTTGATATGGAACTTTCAGATATCTGATAGGCATGTCCACTTTTTATTCTTTTTTTCTTCCTCTGCACGCCTCCAATTTCCCCCGTATCTCACCAAAATTGATTGGTTACACAATCATCATATATACAGCACGTTTCACACTTTTAAAAGGCTTCTTCAGCATTGCTTATTCAAATACAGCCAAGATTCACTGTATTGTTATTACCGAGAGTGAATCCCGCCTTCAGATTTTGGAATATCTCACGCTGCAGTGCAGTGTTTTACTCATTATTCATGCCTTGCTCGTGCGTTTTGATCCTGGTCCAGAAATATATTTTTACTTGGAATTATTTGTAACTACACTCACACTCAGTCACACGCGTACATGATATGCGTTTATGCTTTTTGATCCCCAGAAAACACTTTGTTGTGCTCACCGCTCTTCGTTGACGTTACAGAAGGCTTTTCATGTATGTGGAAGTAGTTATGATTCGGTCATACACGCGGACGCTCTCAACGCCAACCCCACACACGTATATGATACACGATTATGCCTCATGACCTCCATAAAGAACACCGCAGTGCTCACTGTTCGTTGTTTACCACCAACATCATGGAATGTCTCCCGCAGGTGGTAGTGGTTGATATTTGCCCACACACCAGATTGCGACCCCACCCACGACACCCCCACGCACACACCCTCACACAAGCAAACAGTAATTGCGGGACTGCTCTCCCGAGGCCAGTACCTATGCCTCTCCTCCATGCTCGCTGTCGGTCGGCCGTTCTCATGGACGACGCAGGGTACCATCGAGTTCGTGTAGTCACCGGATCAAGTGCGATCGTGAGTAGAACTTTGACGTTGCAATTATTAAGTACGCGTACCGACAGCAGGGCCTACGTCAGTAGGAACAATCAGTTCCCTTATTCCAAGCCCTTGAATCTGCTAAGTTTCGTGAGGATTCTGGTGGGTGGTGTAACGACAGGTTGTGGATGATCCCCCAAAGAAACACTGCAATTTCATGTTTTCCCGACATCAATCACTCACTTACACTATCGGCTTGCTTTTGTGCGCTGTATGTTTCCACAAATCAACGTTCATTTATTCGCTTCCAACGCGCTACTCTGCAATACCCTATTTCGGACCCGCGTGACGCAAGTGCTCCTTCCTCGCACACCGCAATTTGGCTCTCGTTTTCTGATTCCCCTGATCGCATAATTGAGGTTCGTATCCGTTTTATATCAAGGTTTATTTGACAATCTGGTATCGTAGAATTTCACGGATAATTGCGTTCTGATTTCGGGATATACAGAAAGGCGCGGGACTAGATGTATTTGCACCGGTATCCGTAACGAATACTAAAATAAATGGAGTAAATTTGTTGGCAAAGTTAGTCATCTCACCTAGGGGACCCGGGCCTCACTTTCTGAACCCAATCAGTTATTCTCCTCTAAATAAAGTGAAACATAACAACAATTCCTCCAACAACGAAAACGGAAGCCTCGGCAGGACTGTTCATATCGTTATGCCGGTACCCTATCCAAATGCAGTTACGGTCGACTACTTACGGCCTGCCCAACAACAGGCATCCTGCTCCCCATTTCCAAATAGTCATAAGCTTTCGGACTCAACGCCATCCTATCCGAATTTGTCGGTTTGTCCATTTCTTCTGAAAGTCCTGCTTACTCTCGTACCATGTCTCCTCCCACGTCATCCCACTGTCTACCAGTGTCCACAATTTCTCCAAACCTGGCAGCCAACTTAAGGTGTCATACATTCAATGTACGTCATGGACATGACGATGATAGTTTCACAATTGCACTTTTCAATGCTCTCTCCCTTGTAAGTAGAATTGCATCCGCCCGCTCTTTTGCACTGCAATTTCACCCGGAAATGATCCTAGCAACTGAAACCTGGCTCGCTGATAAAACTCTCCTCCGACACATCTCCATACCCGGTTATAATATATTTGCTAGGAACAGATCTAAGACGTGGTGGTGGTTGTTTTGCTCATAGCAAGAGCAGTCTTGGAACACACTTACTCTAACATCCTGTTCTTGATAAGGTCTATGAGTCTGTATGGATCTCTATACCACTGCTTCAGAAACAGCTCGTAATTGTTTGTGTTTACTGTCCACCGGGGTACAAAATGGGCCATGTGAATGCAATCGCCCATGCGTTCTGTCACGTAGTTGAAATCCCGCATGCTGCCAAAATCACAGCAGAGGACTTTAACCTCCCTGGCATTTGTTGGAAAACTCTGAATTCTTCTCCAAAGTTATGCAGTTTCGTCTTAAACATCCGTGCAGGCAAATGGACGCAACATGTAAAATCACCAACCAGAGGGAACAATATTCTAGATCTTATCTTTACTCTAGGCCTCCGAAATATAAAGGCAAATGCACCTGACCACTTTCCTAGTTGTGATCATAAGATTATAACATGTGGATTCTCCGTTCAACCGCATCACTAGGAAAGACCTCAAAATCGGAAATCATTCCGAAATGCAAATTTGGGAATCCTACCCACCATCCTACGTAATCAGACTTGGGATGAATTCTTCCTAACATCTGATCCTCATTTGGCGTCCGATGTGGTGTACTCTAACTTATTGTGCTCTCTGAACATCATCTCTCTCAAGATAATGTAACTCAATGTGAGAAAGACCTATCGACAACAAAAAGTGCAACTTGAATTCGGGAGGTTTCAGCTTGCTTACGAAAGGAACATAGACCCCTCCATTTTCCCCTGCCTCATCCACCTCTCACGACAGCTCCTAAGCGAAAAAAGAACAAGCAGAAAAAGCAAAAAACTGTACGCTCTTAATTAGCCGAACAAAATAGCCCACTTCTCTGGCCTTATTAAAACTCAAAACTCCAGCCGCACAACCAAAACACCATATTTACTCCTATCCGAGAACACTTATGTTAGCTCGGTTCAGTTAAACGCTTCTGCTTTCATAAGAGACCACCATAGTCCATCCCAGGAGCTCACCTCCTTGATTGCCGACACCTTGTCAACCGTAGTATTCTCAGCCAACGAAATTAGGAAGCTGTTAAATACTGCTCGGCCCCTGGCCCACCCTTGACCCGATAATATCGCTCCAGCTCTGTTCTTCTTGGCAGCCAGGACACTGTGATACTTTTGCTGAACTTATTTAACCTCTCAATGTCACAAAGCGTTTTCCTATCTCAGTGGAAAACTTCCGTTATCACTCCCATCCACAAGAAGTATGCCTTACATGACCCTGCTAATTACCACTCCATAAACCACGCTCCCATTATTTCTAGGATGATGGAACGAGTAGTTAAAGATGAGATAGCCAGTTTTATCCTCAATCGTGGGTTATTAAATAAAAACTAACACGGCTTCTTAAAGTGTAGGTCGTGTCTGACCTGTCAACTTGATTTCCCCAATCTAACCATAAGGTCGGCTGACTCTGGAAATGCATTTATCGTTATCATCCTTGATATGACGAAAGCATTTGATCGCGTGCCTCATGCTCAGTTGCTAACCAAGGTTAAATCTCATGGCATAGCAGACCCACTTTTTCTTGGTTGTCGTCCCATCCAAGCATGAAATCGCAAGCAGTAAATATTGGGGGTTAACTTTCGTCACCCCAGCCAGTCACAAGCGATGTTATGCAGGGCAGTGCTTTAGGCCCACTTTTATTTCTTCTGTATATTAGAGACGTTTTCAAAGTAATACGCCATGGCACCGCGTTTCTACCAGCCGATATTACCAAAGTTGTATAATCCTCTGAACCCCATACCCCGACCTATACCCTCACCAAAATAGCTGACGACCTAAACGCTCTTGATGTATGGTGCAACACCTAGAAAATGAGTTTCTCTGCTGCTAAGGGTGCCATTTTAACGTATAAGAGTCAAATTTCTCCTGAATCCCCCGCCCTAAACGGCTTGTACATACCTGTCACTTCGCTGGTACGAGATCTCGGCCTACAGTATTCCTGCACCTTGACCTTTCAAGAACAATCCGCCCACCAGGTGGCTAAGACAAAGAAAACGATAGCCCTCATTCGCATTACCTTAAAATGCTCGACAGCCATCTCCTGAACTTTAAATCCCACGCCAGACCGCAGCTCGAGTACTGCCCTCTCGAGTACACTCACATGTGCAAATCTGACAGTCTTTCGATAGAAAGAGTTCGGCTATCCTTTTCCAGGCACTTACTCGGACCATCTTCTCCCTAGGTAACAAAGAGAGATAGGAGCCACTAGGACTTGAATCCCTGTAGCTACGACGTATGAAACTCAATCTTTCTCTTCTATTCAACTTCATACATTCTAGGGCGCATATGTCCATCACTGATCTACTTTTCGCTCAAGAGGCACCCTACCCTCAGCGTAGCCGAAATCATACTACTGAAGTTTCATACTCCAGGACAAAACTGGGAGAAAGGTCCTCCATCACAGTCTATTCCCGTATTTGGAACGAACTGCTTAAAGACATTCGGGTCTGCCAGACCCTAGACCGTTTTAAAATTGTCCTTACAAAATATTCAGATGTCGCCAAAGTACCGCTTTTAAACCCATACGTGCGCCATGTTGGGACAAGCTTACGAGGGTAACCTAGATTTTTGAATGGATAAAGAAAACATGACCCGGGTAACATCCTTTGCAAAGTAAAGATCGCCTACCCCATATGCCTTCTTCATCGCCGGCATATAAGTACCCCTTAGAATGACTTACATCACTGGCACTGCTCATGTTAGATTCTCCCTAATTCACGCACTTTAACATCTCTTATCCATCTCCATCATACTTAATTCGCTTTACTCGGTACGACCTGACCCCATTTCCCTTCTTTATTTTCCCCTAGCTTTCCAACTCTAAATCCAATTCCGACGACCACCATTTACCTCCAAATCATCATCCATGTTCCTAGTTTTGGTCATTATTTTTGTATTATTATTCACTCCTGATGGCTCATTGTCCTCATTCTTTCCAAAGCAGTCTGTGTCTAAATTACTAGATTTCTTTTTACACCACTGACCGTTGATCTTCAGCTGGGAGCATATCATATTTTGTCTCTCTACTCTTGTTTCAGAAACCAGACGATGCGCATCCCCCTTCTGATGTCTTGGAATGATCCGGAGATAATACCGGCGAACTATCTGGCTCACACTTCTAGCTGAAAATCCGATACTCGCTTATCTTTCCGTTGCTCACTCATTGACCCTGTTCTCTAGAACCCCTGGCAACCTCCTAGACTACCACAACTCTACCTCTGTGCGATGCCGACTAATATCATTTGTGCAAATCCTGCCGGTACGAGGTGCGGTCAGATCCACCGCTTTGGCCGGTGCACATCGGACAAGCAGGACGTCTGCAACGATGTGACGGAGCAAATAGGTTGGCGAATCGCACCTCCTGCCTCAAGAAGCGGTTTTCAGGTTGGGTGACCAGCGCACGGTCAGCCCTACCCACTAGCGCCGGTTGCGGAGTAAAAAGAAGACCAAACAAAAATAACATGCGTATACTCAAAACGCTGCAAACGTGCTGCTGTCTCCTCCAGCTAACAGGGACTCTCTATCGTGCCCGCCTCCAAATTCGCCGTTATAACTTACCTCTTTTTACGCCAGGCAAAATTTGATTTCTTCGGTGCATAATTAAGGCACACCTAAAAACCCATCAACATTCTTGGCTTTTTGTTCCCAGTTCACTTCCCGCGGTTTCATGCCAAACTATTCACCAGTGTTGGTTGTTAACTTGACCATTCTCTAGGATAAAGCTCACCCTTTTTTGCTACTTTTACCGATATACTCGAAAACTGACGCATTCCGTGTTGCCATTCACTCCCGTACCACAATCTTCAAACAGTGTATGACACTGCGGAATATATCTCTAGAGATTTCCAATAATCGATGATTCTGTGATTGTTTGCCTTTTCTACCAGTTCCGCTGTTCGCCCACTTGGGGCTGTTGCATTGCAATATCCTTGTCCTGCAAGGTATCATGCCCCACGTATGCATATCTGATAAAATGTTGTACCGCACAGTTCTTTTCTGTCGCCATTAAGTGGTCCACCTTCTGTAATGAACTTAAACTGTTAATCTCCTACCCATCACTTCATTATTTTTGCTGGCTGTCATTCCTACTGTTGTAGTTGAGCACCACAAGCCGATTTTTTGCCAGCTCCCAGCTTCATGTTGATGCATTATATTCCTTTCTCCTACAGGCAAAACAATCCGCGCAAAGTCTATATGTTTTTATCCGGCCACTTCTCTCGCCATCACTTTGGCAACCACGGTCCAGGTGCACATCCATTTGGTTTATCGCACACTCCGCCAATATCCGGCCACCGAACTTGGCGAATCTATTCATCGGTTGTTCTGTGCATTTTCTTTCTCGTGCTTTATTCCGATAGATCATCTTAAATACCTTCGATCCTCGATACACTTTTTTCACCACTTGAAGTCTTTGCTGAGAATTATCAGTATGTAAATACCTGTCATTTAACTGGTCATCCCTCCTGAGAGCCAGGTTTTTGTCTGCGCACCGCACACCAATTTTTTGCCAGTTTTCAGCTTCACGTTGATGCATTATATTCCTTTCTGCTGAAAGCAAAACAGTCCGCTCAAAGTCTATAGGTTTTTATCCGGCCACTTCTCTCGCCATCACTTTGGAAACCACAGTCCAGTTTGTTTTCCGTCTGTCATACAACTGCATGGTCCATCCCATATACGGTCACTGAAATTCACAATTGTCATCCTCGTCTGGTTTTCTTGGTCTTTATGTGTAATGCCACCATTTTTCATCGTCTAACTTTGCGTCGTACCCATCTCATATATCGCGAGGCTCTTTACTTGATTACATCTCCTTCGGGAGTGTTTCTTTTTCACGATATCCACGTATCCGTCAATCCAGTTTAATTCTCCTGCAGGACATTCTTCCTTCCGTAGGATTTGTGTGATTCTTCACTAATCTCCATCCACTCCACACTTTGGCAGAATAACTACAACCCACCTTGGGCCGGGTGGACCACCTGGATAGTGTCTTGTGGTCCAACCTCATTGACGGCCAAATTGGCGTTATTCGGGAATTCTGAAGAAAATGGTTCCAACTGATGAAGTCATTTTTGGGGAAAATAAGAATGGTGTTCCTACTTTTGCGGCGACTTTTGTTTAAGTTGGCCACTTCGTAGTATATAAGGGTTGCGCAAGGCTGTTACCGCTCAGACCTCTTGACTGTCATGGCCGTTGCACGTGCTTTCGTTGATGACTGAGAGTTTCTCCAGACATGTAAAAGATGCCTATACATTGTTCTCAAGGTTCGAGGAAGACGCTCGTTTATTTCAGCAGCAGACTTTCACCTCGTTTTACGTGTATGAGAGTGTTAGTTCCGAGAACTGGCTTTGTAAGCATCCGGGTGCACTGCCGAAAAATTTCCCATACTATCGGGTTAAATTTTGTTGCACAGCCGACGCCGAAATAGGACAGCCACTACGTTTGAGTCCACCGTCTGGCTGGTAAAAAGTAAGTGAGTTACAACCACGATTTTCATTTTGCCTTGTACAAAGTAAAAACAGATAATAATTGTTTCCATTTCTACTTTACAGACCGAACACGGCAAAACATTACAACGTCGAGGGTGCTGGAGGCTGTCCAGTCCACCGTTATGACCGTAGAACTTCGGCAAGGAAGTGTGCATGAAAGGATCATTTTGTACAATTGAACAACCATCTTTCAATACAACTCTTATTTAGATGTCGACCTCTATGACAGCCAGAAATGCCCGACAGCTTTCAAATGGAGACACGGTTCCGGACCTAGTTAACTCCAAGCGAATGCCTCCCACCAATCAGGTCTTCTCCACAGGATGAGGGAAACGGACCCACATTTTTAAACCTGCTTCGCGTTTTTGGTACATATGTCACGCAATTACTTGCGAGTAGTGTGGGATTGTTCAATTTTCGTTTGATTGACTGTCCTTTTGGACTCCACGTTTCACGCACAAACCTCAGGTCATCCGACCAACCTGCACTCGGAAGCGAAACTCGAGTCTGGTGCTTCCGAGTGCAGGTTGGTCGGATGACCTGAGGTTTGCGCGTGAAACGTGGAGTCCAAAAGGACAGTCAATCAAACGAAAATTAAACAATCCCACACTAATCGCAAGTAATTGCGTGACAACTCTTATTCTTCACTCTGTCCTCCATTTCGCATTCGTTACTGAATGGGTCTGTCCGTTAGGTGCAACGTATTACGATGTGGGTGGTTTATGTGTAGGTAGGTGCGCCCAATGGGCGTCGTGCTTCAGCTCGCGTAATTAGAGGTCGGCCTAGTTGCGGTCAGGGAAGCAAAATCGTTCAGGCAGGAGTTGATCGGCGAAATCCAGAAAAGTAATCCCTATACGTATCGGATCTTCATTGTGGTTACACATATATTTGTATAGGTATATATATATATATGTATATATATATATACGGATCTATGCACACGTAAGTACATGTATAGATCCGTATACACATATATATATTCCTATATAAATATATATACAAGTAAATAGATAAATACACAAATATGTTCCTACGTGTACAGATATGCTGATAAACATATATATATATATATATATATATATTTATATACAAAATGTGTTCACGTGTGCACATATATATATATATATATATGCACACATATACATTTGTATATTTATTTATATGGGGAATGCACCAGACCTATTTACATTATTTAGGTATACAAATACAATTGGAGCTTATTCCTTCTTATGATCAATTTAGCTGTATAGTTCCCCGTTTTGCTGTACAATTACCACATTTGGGTATCGGTTACCGTGAACTGTATCTTAGCCCAAATTGCTGTACTTTGACCAAAAAAGCAACTGAGTTATCGCGCACTCAATCAGATCGACGCTAAATTTTCAAATAACGCGCTGTTGGACCACAGAACGCTACCGACCACCTGACCACAAGTTTAAATTCGCCGGGCCGTACCGAAAAAATTGACTTGGAGGCTTTCCCTTACATTCAATATAGTTCACATAACGGTACAATCTTCCTGTAAATCTGAATCAGCTTTCACCTGTACCTTTTGATCTTGCATTGCAGCAAGCTTCGGGGTTATCCGAAATAAACCATTATTATTATTATTATTATTATTATTATTATTATTATTATCCCTTTTGAATGTGGCTACGTATTGCTTGAAGACGTCATGCAGGGACGAACCATCAGCCTGTAGTCGTCCGGTGTACCATCTACGTCTCTTTCAGGCCACTAGAGAAGACGAAATGTGTCACTTCTTTAACGGGACTTTTCACTTGTAGAGACATTTCACCTATGTCTGCAGAGACGGCTTTGTTCCTGGCCGAAAACGCCATAAATTCTCTACCAGTGGTGTTGTCCAGTGTGAGCCCTGTAGTATATCGTCGTTATTTATCACATCCTGGCATTTCGCGGCACAATGAAAGACCACTCCGACCTTCCCCGGTTTTTTGGGTTTACGACTGGGTGATGGGGTAGGTACCACCCAAAACTTCTTCCCAATACTTCTGTTTCTGCTTTTTCGATGTAATCCAACTGTGTCATGTTGCGTGGCTTGCCTATATTCTACCCTTTGCTGTGGTTCTAGAATCAACCTGTTTTTAAGGAGGCATAATCATTTCAGAGCCGTTTCTCTGCTGTTTGACATTGGTTTCATGTTGCTCCTGTGAGGGACAGGAACCTCGAAGAGCTCTGTTTCGTGCTTGGCTTTCTCGGCTACCATTTTCAGAGCCGGCCTATCTTCTCGCAAGTGAGCATCTCTGTCAATGGCCTCGTAGGCCGATTTAGCGTTATAAAGCCGTTGAATTGCCAGCTCAGTACTAGCCGTTTCCACCGAAGTGCATCTGATTCGGATCGGTTCGCTTTATCTTCCGTTTATACTACCATAATAAGTCCAACCAAATATTGTGCTTACTGTATACGGTGCTTTGCGGCTTCCTATTCTTTGAACCAGGACCCAGCGTGTCTCTGGTACATTGCAACCAGTCTGACGATTTACTTCGGTACACTGCTACTCCTCGGTTGTAAAAAATGTGACACGCCGCCACTGACTCAGAATTGGTTTTATTAAGTGAGGTGTTCTCATTAGCAGATCCTTTATGGTGAATGCTCCAACGGTTCCTTCTCTATTATTGTGGACCAAGGAAACTATTTGTAGGAGCAGTTTGGTCTATCAGACGATCGAGCCGCCACTCACTGTGCTCACGGCTGATGAACATTTATGTCCTCTGATCCCGTATCTCCCAGCAAACTCCTCCCCCACCAGAGTGGTATCCGAGCCACTATCTACGATGTCCAAGGCTCTTATAACTCCAACTGGGGTTTCTAAGCCGACTGCTATTTCCCTCAAAAGTGTGGGCCTAATAACTGAACGATAAACTGAGCAGACCACACTTGGCTTCGGGACTTCTTCGGCATTCGGTTCTTGGGTTTGTGCGGTAGTTAATAGTGCTTCCCGTGGGACCCAGCCAGACCACAACTTGCTTTCATCAGCTCCACTCGATGTTATTGGTTGAGACAAACAAAGTACGAGCCCATTCTCTTAGCCATTTCTCATCGTTTGTCGACGTCTAAGTTACGGAAGCAGGGATATTCCGCTAGGCAATGAAGCGCGCCACAAACCTTACATACCGACAAATTTTCACCCTCTCTGGGTAATGCGTGTGCATTTGCCCATGGTTAGCCTCTACCCGGTTCCCTGGTCCAGCTTTGTATTGTCGCGGTCCTAGGTAGCTCGCTGATCTCGCGCACAAGTTGGCCGAAAATACTCCACTATTCGGGCATAATGGCGCAAAGAAGGAGAACTAAAAATACTTTCAAAAGTTTCCTCATGCCTTGTGAATTTGGCTTTATTTGACATCCTTTTGTAAAGCTTGTCCAAACACTACACGTTTGCACATTTTTATTCATGTGAGACATCTGAATTTGGCTTTGAACCGTTTCTGACTGTCGTGCTTGAGCCACGGGGCTTCAACCCTTTGGGTTTTACAGTGGGGCCTATTTGGCCGCTTACTTGAGGTTTGTGTATATTTGTACCTTTTATGAATTTCAGTTTAGTACCGTAGAAAGTACATATCAACTCTGTTCTGGTTTTCGGATTTGTTCGAGTTGGCTACACGTTGCTAGCTTTTCGAGAAGTGAATTACAGACGGTCTATAAATAGCGTCAGGTCCTCAAACGTAGCCTTTCGCCCAAATCTACTGACCTCTCGGATTCTTCTGCCTGTCTTCTTTGTAGTTCCGCGGGTAAATTGCTCATTATGGTCGCCAATGCGTGAGAGGCTTTTAGGTCCGATCGGTAACCCAGGCAATTCAGAGCGATGCTGCGGTTTTGCATTTTTATCACCAGACAGAATAGAGAACCTGACACGCCTTTGGAATGTCTTGCCTCTGATGGCACACCAATGGACACATTCCGGGTGGCCTTGAATGCTTGCCCAAACAGGTCTTTCAAGATTTCACGTGCTAGGGTGTAACGCTATTCGGGGTCCAACATCGAGCACTCATTCATCGCTTCCTTGGCTCGCTCGCTGCAGTGCCGTAGCAGATACAAGAATCACTGCCCTGGATCAGATACTCCCCTTCCTACAAAGTTCTCGTATTGTTTAATAAATTTACGGTGCTGTTTGGCACCCCTAGAAAATGGGGTGGGGTTCCACTTTTGTTAAGTTGGTTGCGTGTTTTCCGCTGGGACCAGTCGTTCCTTGGAATTGCTAGGCAGTATAGTCGCGAGCGCCTTGGGTTCCATGGCCACAATGGAATCGCACTCATCTGCGGTCTGAAGCCGACAGCACCGCTGCGCTACACCGGGCCTCTATTTTCCCTAGGTTATGTTTGGTTTTTATGTTTATGAAGCTTGTAACCGTCTGTCATTTAGCTAGAAAGGCGTAAGAAAAATACCCAAAATTTTCTACGTAGCTCTACACTCTCAAAAAGTTCAACTTGCTGACCCATAATCTTTCCCTCTTCACATCATCTCCCGAACTACCTATGGAAGCTCCAAAGGGTCTGCGTAAACGTGCCAAGGTCCCGGGTGCAAATCAGGCAATTCGTACCGTTAGGCTCAAAAAAACCAGGAACACTCAACCTCAGTCTGCACTCAGTCCATGCTCAGTACCTCTCGTTGATGTTTATGACGTAGTCAACATGAAGATTAACGAAGTAGATCAAAGAGTGGCGGACC
Organism: Fasciola hepatica; assembly: GCA_948099385.1. Classification (NCBI taxonomy): domain Eukaryota; kingdom Metazoa; phylum Platyhelminthes; class Trematoda; order Plagiorchiida; family Fasciolidae; genus Fasciola; species Fasciola hepatica. The sequence goes on from CANUEZ040000110.1 coordinate 4,777,276, forward strand.
TGCATAACCAGATCCAGTCCATCGATGATATTCTATTAAAGATATCCCCTTGTTCTAGCATAATGGAGCCCATGCCTATTGCTAATCGCCAGAGCCTATTCATGGCGGGCCACTTCTTAGACTCAGTTGCGACGGAAGTTCATAAGCGTATAGCCAACTCCAAAAACGCGATAGTTTCCAACATCCCTGATTGACTACCCCTGCCGTCAACCAAACTCGCCATCCTGAATGCTTGCAACATGGCACACCACAGGTGCTATTGCACTCGACTGCGCAAAAAATCACAACGCACTGACTGTCCCTTAAAGTTCCAATTCGCTGACGAAGTAACAGCTAGAGAATTCATAACTAGTTGGCAAAGCATTGCCAATTCCACCCCATTCAAAAGAATAAGAATACAACCGGATAAAACGCCCCACCAAAGAGAGGTTTTTCGATCACTAAAAAGTGCCTTAGCTTCACCAGCGCAACCTGTGGCTGAAATATCAGTCGCCGCGTCTTCTCGCTGCTTGTCGAGCCACCCCGTAACACAAAAGCCCTCAGTTGTCTGCACCACTCTGGTTGACCTAGACCTGACCCCATCTCCAGCACACACCCCTAGTAAACGGCCCTGCCTTCTACCATCAAACTCCGCTTCTTCAAACAGCAACGATATCCATGCCAAACCCACTATTAGCCCAGGGCCACCAAAGTCCCGTGCATCCAAGCCTGCCGCTGCTAATGCTAGCCTACTGCCCACCGTCTCACCACCGAAAAAGACTCCGGGGAAGTCTGTTGCCAACAGCCCGTCCTGCTCTAACTCGTGTCCCACCGTCTTGCGAACACAGATCGTTCATAAAAGGCATGATCTACTATGTGGCCAATCGTCCCATTGGCAGACAGGACTCTGTGACCCAACACAGCTTTTAGCTACTCCGGCTATTCCCGTATTCCCCCCCGTAAGTCTTCTCAGAATCCCATTTAGAACCCCCACCAAGCACTCCAAGTACACCCCAAATAAATCATACTTGTTGGCAAGCAGGACGCAACCCTGCATCACCCTAAAGCAGCCAACCCCACCTCGTTGTATTAGCGTGGTACCTCGGCTAATCGACAAGGCCCTCCCAACTCCACTCTACAATACAGGCGAAAGCGGCCACCGAGTAGCGCATCATCATGCATCGGGATCAAACACACCATATTCTCCACGTTTCCCGAAACAGTTTTCCAATCATCTGGCTGAGCGCCAGCATCTCCCGTCGAACCTCCGTAACCAATTTCTCTCTCCTCAAATGATACAAATAAGTAACCCCCAGTCGAATTATAACCAATGGCCTCAATTGTCTAGCTCCGCGCCCTTTCCTGAACACAGGATGGGCCAGCCCAACCAACTACAGTTATTTCGTCGGTCCTGGTCAAGCGGCAACTACCCGCCCCCTGCGTACCCCGTTGAACCCAGTCACCACTACTTTCTGCCATCTCACTTGCCGTTATCCATTACCTCAGCATCCAACCCCCCACCTGGCTACTTCAACCACCCCGGAAATCCCACCTCCCCAAACGACCAATTTTTTCTTGACGGCACCCCCCCAACCCAGCTTCACCCCTTCTTCACAATGCCGGCTCCCCACTTCTAACCCCTGTTTAGACTCCTTCACTTCTATACATGACAACCCTGTCGTTATGAGTCCACTTAATGACGTTTACCACCTCGGTAGTGTTAGCCATCAACACCCGCAGATGGTTGTTCCCACTCCACACCATGACGGTACAGTTGCACTTAACTTGCTTCTCATTAACGCTCGCTCATTACTGAATAAAACCCATACTCTCCATAATTTAGTACTGTCTTCCGACTTCGACATCATTGTCATAACCGAAACCTGGCTAAGTGATTCTGTCCCATTGGACCAAATTTCTATTGCTGGTTATCAAACCTTCATGAAAAATCGTCGTCGTCGTGGAGGAGGCTGTCTAATCCACGTTAAAAACAGCTTGCCTACAATTCCTCTCTCTGATCCAATACTGGACTCAATATGGGTAACGGTTCTTCTGGCCAACTCTCCACTCCATATCGGCTGCGTTTATCGACCACCCAATTCAAACACCACGGACCTCGCCCACGTAGTCAAAGCCTTTGACCACTTTGCACTATTACCCTCCGCGTCAAAAATCATTGCTGGCGATTTCAATGCACCTAATATCTGCTGGGACACCATGTCATCACCCCAATACTTCACGAGCTTCGTTTCGACCATACGCACAGGGCGCTGGGTCCAGCACGTAATGACACCAACCGGAGGTAACAGCATGCTAGACCTGATATTTACAATTGGCCTATCGGACGTGATGACTACCGCCCTCAACCCTTTCCCAGGCAGTGACCATAGAATGGTATCTTGCAAATTCACAGCCGGATCAATAGACCCCATATGTAGCTCATCTCAACAGCCCCTGCACACGATCAACTGGATGAACCTCAAGCCTATGCTTCGATCCCTCAACTGGAATGACTACTTCCTACAGCACAACACTCAGCTCGCCAGTGACGTACTCTACCATAAGCTACATAGCTGCTTGTCAGAAATCACCACCATCGGGACCAACCGTTCTCAAGCCCGCGGCTCCTACCAAACAAGGCTGCAAAATAAACATGCAAAACTGCAGAAGATCTACAATAAAACCAAGGACTTCTCCATACTATTGCAACTTCACTCTCTCTCTGTCACCATCAGTCTTCGGACTAATGAACTGCTGAGAAAGCAGGAGCTTTCGGCCTTGAATTCCTTCGACAGATCGTACCGATTGTCCCGACTGCTGAAGAGCAGAAATCAGAGAGAGCCTACAGGGATACCATATCTAATTTTTGGAAAAAGCACGCATATTAAATCTGCAGCTGAAATCGCTGAGGCACTCAATACCTTCTTTTCAGAATCCATGACCACTGACGCCACTGTAAACCCGCCACCCGTACCCCTCATCACCGAGCAAGTTCTCTCTGACATTGAATTTAGTTTGAACGATGTGACCCACCTGCTGCTGCGTGTTAGACCCTCCTCCCGCCCTGGCTATGACGGCATCCCCCCAGCACTCTTTCATCTTGGTGGAACTGACATCGCTGCTATCTTTATGAAACTCTACAACTTATCCCTTAAAAATGGCATTTTTCCATCCCAGTGGAAAACTTCAACCATTATTCCTATCCACAAAAAAGGTCCAGTGCATGACCCTTCAAATTATCGTCCTATCAACCATACCCCTTTAGCTGCCAGAATAATGGAGCGTTTGATTAAACAGCGGATGTCCGATTATCTCACTTCCCATAACCTCATTCACAGCAGCCAACATGGCTTCCTAAAGTCACGTTCTTGTACCACATGCCAGTTTGGTTTCTTCAACCTAGTGACCACGGCAGCTGACGACGGAAAATCTATGATTTTCATCTACCTCGATATGACCAAGGCATTTGACCGAGTTCCTCACTCCCGATTGTTAACAAAACTCCGGGCCTATGGTATCCATGACCCGCTTTTATCATGGATCACTTCTTACCTGTCGGATCGAACCCAGGTTGTATATGCTAATGGTCATCTATCGCAACCGGCGCCTGTCACTAGTGGAGTCATACAAGGAAGTGTACTTGGTCCGCTATTTTTCTTACTGTATATTAACGACATTTTTTCGATTGTGCGACATGGCACACCTTTCCTCTTCGCCGACGACATCAAAATCGTGTATGATTTCCGCCATCAAGATCTGAGCACAGCACTGTCTGAAATAGGTAGTGATCTTGAGAAACTTGATCAATGGTGCACTTCATGGCAAATGTGCTTCTCGATATCTAAAAGCTTCTACACAACCTACAGATGTCAAGTCCCCCTCGGAACTCTGTCACTGAACCAAGTACCCATCGCCCCAAGCTCATCAGTGAAGGATCTTAGGCTTCGATACACTAACAATCTACAATTTTCGGAACATGTCTCATTTCAGACGGCCAGGGCCAGACAGATAATAGGCCTAGTTCTCAGATAATTTAAATTGAAACATAGTATCCTCCTTACATACCAATCCCATGCTAGACCCCACCTCGAATACTGCCCTATAATCTTCTCTGGAATGTCTAAATCTGACAGAATACGCCTGGAGAAAGTCCAGCGCACCTTCACCAAGAAGCTTATGGGATATTCCTCTCCACTGAGCTATAAAGAGCGAGGCATTCTATTAAAACTTGAGCCCGTATGGCTTAGACATGTCAGGCTTAACTTGTGTTTTCTATACAGACTTATTCATTGCTCTGCGTTCACTTCTACCAACTCTATACAGTTTTCCCTACCCTCATCTTACCCCCTGCGCCACAGAGACTTCAGTCTGACCATCCCACATTGCAGGCTGGCAATCAGATCCAACTTCTTTCTCATTAAATATTCAAAGCTTTGGAATAAGCTGCCTCGGACCATTCGCAAATGTGCGTCAATAACCCAGCTCAGCCATGCCCTTAAATCACAACTTACCGTTAGTCATATGTTATCTTTGACTAACGCCAGCATATCTGAGGATCGAGCCTATGAAGAAGGCACCGAACTTTAGAACCCTAGCTTCAGTCTCTCCTCCCGCTCTCTGCTATCCGTCGAGCTGGCCTTCAAAAACGGGTTCAACTACTAGGATCACGGCACCATATTCCAAAAACCTACCATTTTCTGCCTAACGACAGACGATAGGCTTACCATTTATTATTATTTTTTACGTATAACCCACATTGCAGAAGGATAGTTTTTGTCGTTTACAACTATAAATATCTAGATGCCTGCCGGTTCTCGCTACTCACCCACGTTCACCTACCATCACCTAACTTCTATACATCCCTGCCTCATCTAATTCACTAGTCGGTTTCCACAACCATGTCTAAACAATTACTGCCTCCCTCGCCATATAGTACTAGGGCAGCCATGTAAAACAACCCTTCTCTAGCTGAAGGTTTTAGCCAATGATGTTTTCCCCCCCTTCACCAAATTACCCAGTGGTGGTGGATCCTAAGACATTAAGTCCCACCACCCACTAATTCACTCCTTGATCCTCTTATTTATCCTGGCTTCCGCTCCTCTAAGCTTTATACATTTATATATAAACATATATATATATATACACCTGTTCACATATATATATATATACCTATTCATATATATACATATATGTGTAAATATATAACATTTTTATATACTATATATATATATATAAATATATATATATATATATATATATATATATATATACTCACCACTGTCCTATAATTATTAACACAAGCACGGTGAGTAACTCAACGCTCCTCGATATCTCTCAGCTTACAATGCCTCTCTTCCGCACCAGGTCCCACCACATATACTTCCCTCACCACCTCTGCGATTTCGAACTGGAAAATCCAGTCTGATTCATCCCACTTAGCGTGACTCACTAACTGAACTCAACACCCAGTTATGACGTTACCATTTCTGCTCCCACCCTATCCACCAGCTAAGGTTCTTCTGTAATTCCATGCAGAACTTGGTCTCTACTCCTCCTCAATGACCACTCTAGGCGAAATACTAACTTTCCCATTGAAAGTTTTAGCCACAATTAGGCGTTTCCCTTTTAGTCTCACGTTTCATGGCCTCAATGTGCCTTTGGGATCCGCCGCACCGATGAGCCCGTGCTTAACTTTTGTTCTTCTTTCCGTTAACCGTTGATCCTCAGCTGCGTCACTCTATCTCACTTTCCTTGCCATAGTCTTTTGCGTCCGACCGCTTTCGCATGACCCGTCCGATGATCGCACCCACCTATACATCAATATATATATATATATATATATATATATACCTTGGGTATGCTCCACTCACTTGTCCCCCTTCCTAACTAGATTGTGCCATTTTACAACACAATTTGCATATATATAAATAAAACCGCTCCGTCCTTTAGCGATGGGTGCTCGCTCTCACCTAATTCCTGGCTCAGGCTAGAACTCAGCCGTCCCATCCTGCTTTTTTGCGCCTTTCTCGTACACTGAAGCCTTGCCACACGGATTACCATTCCTTAGTAACTAGGCTTCACTTCTCTACGCATATGCTCATGGTAAGTTGAGACCCCATTCCAACCGGAATCCGTATGCCCCTGCCGAATACCAGCACGTTTGCCCCCACATGAAAAATCCTCATTTTTACACTCAGTGTTTTTCTCCTTTTTTACTGTTTGCCGTCCTCGACCACAGCTGGTGAACTGACCAGACTGCTATCTTCCTATTTTCTCATTCTTGTTCCAGACCATACCATCTACTATTGTTTTATTCCTGGTTCCCTAACGGACACACTCTCCTCATCCACCGCCTACCTGATATCACCCCAAATCTCTACTATCACCCAACTACCCTAGAAAGCTACCAGTCTCCGTCTAGGGATCCATAATAGACCGGTCCACCAGCCAAACGATAACTAACTGTTCGGATAACAAAATTTTCATTTTCTTGCTTCCATAAAAACGATAATCATAACCCACAGCTGGAACACTCTCCAGACTGCCGCACTCCTGATCTCTTCCAGATTGCATTGGTTACTTGGGTAGCCATCGGCCGAATCGACGTTTATTCCGGATTACCGTAAGGACTGGACGATTTGATCAATGGTTTAAACCTATACTCTCGCCCGCTGACGTTACATGGGACACCGTACACGGATTAACAAAACCTCATGAAAGCCTCACCGGATCGCAGAGGTGATTCCTGACACCAACCATCAACACATCCGCTCAACGTCTATTACCAAATAATCCAACCCAACAGTTCAATTCTTCCCGTGTTGCAGTACGAAACCAATGGCCGGAACCCAGCCTTCGCAGCTGTCAACTTCGTCAAGCCAGACCTTTTTTACCTGCTTCCCTCAACATCCTACCTGCCACCATCTGCAACCAAGGTCTTTATGAAACAGAATACCAGCCATCTGCAGCCAACCATAATTTGGTTAACAATTTTCTATCACATACAAAAAAACATTTACACTCTTCCAACTTTTGCCTAGCCGAACCATTGACGTTTTGTCTCCACTAATCCGTTTCATTGACGGCTTTTCTTCTCTTTAAAAGTCCGTTATATGTCCATACATCATTCATGCTCTTCAACAGTTCACTGAAGTCCCTGCGAAGCTTTTCGCCTTCATTTGAATTTCCATATGACACTGTAATCACCTGCACAAAAGGTCCGTTTTATTATCACCTTTGACTCACTTGTCTTTATTTCACATGCTTCCTCCACAATTAGTTATCCAATGCTGGATCAGTGTCCAATACTCCGCTGGTATCTCTGACTGCACTTTGAAAGCCCCACGCTTGCTTTACTTCTAACAATGTTCTTTGGCATCTCTTCCGTCCGGTTACTCGTTAGTGACCGTCCATTTGTCGCTTATATCAGCAATCCCACGACTGTTCAGCTACCCACACCGCCCTCCAGCGATTTCGAAACCGATTCGGAATTCCCGCCTCAACCATAACAACTTTTGTTCACTCAAACACTACATGACTTTACTGGTGTATTTCGGTTGCTGTGTGATTAATAAATTTAGAATCTGTGAATACCTCACATTGACATGTACTGCTGTATACTCTGATCTTACCTTGTGCATGCGTATTGACCACGGTCAAGAAACGTACTATACTATACTACACTTCTTACTCTTGTTTCGGAGTTGTTCTTTCCTGGCTGACTCAGCTCCTGCCTCAGCCTGCCTTTACTGGTTTTCCGGTTCTATCATTCTCACTCCATAAATATTGTCACTTCCCAAATTCCTATCATTGGCTGAAAAGCATGAAGTTGCATTGACAGGACCGGTAGAACCAGCCTTACCTAAAGAATGAGTATCACCCCAAAATACCCCCAGAGACTTACCGGGCTACTTCTTGTCCAACTTCTATTTGCTTATGTCCTTTTCTTGGCGTTTCTGGTTGATTTCCTCGAGAAGATTCCAGGTTGGATACCGTAACGTTTATTGCGATCGTGAGCAAAGTGTAGCTCAATTAACGAATCTCAAAGTCAGAGCAAGATTGATTTGCTGATTCTACGGTAGTGAATTACCAAATTATACGCATATAAATTGTGTATAAACCCCAACTGTGCGGCCACAACGTTTAGCAAAGAAGATAGATGTTCAGCAAAGTTCACTGTCAGGTACCACCGTCACGGCGGTCCGAGTTCGAATCAAAAATATGCTACGACACATGGGCAAAATATAAACAAATGTTCAAGTGTAGTGGTTGATGCGTGCTGTACTTGCTCGAGGGTCAGTAAGATAAAGAGCATAGTCTCAACAAAACCGCTTTGGAGGGTTTCCGCACACGTACTTTGCACTCTTTGCTTAAGTCAAGATAACATACCTCGACTCCTTACCCTCATCCTTTCTTCGAGTCACTTCATCTCAGAAGCACAGGAGTTTGGTAAGTCGAGACCTATTTTTCAGGAATTCATGGTGGGTTGGGCTTAGCATGGAGTGCATCAGTAAAAGCTGAAAGATGTGGATGCGGACGGTTTTCTCAAGAACTTTGCGTGAGATGCTAGTCAAGCTTACTGGTCAGTAGTAATCCATAGCCGACTTAGGTCCTCTCTTATGCATTGCCAGAACGGCCGTGCTTTTTCAGCCCTCGGGCAGCTTACTCTGGCCCAGGGTGGACCACCTGCGGGTAACTCTCCGGGATAGACGTTATGTCAGCTGCAAATAAAAAGATTCTAGCTTCAGCAGGGCCAGTGTGTGTCCCAGAGTGCGACAAGATTCAAGAAATTGGAAGATCGTCGGTATTTCTGGTCCCAGGTCACCTTCGAAAATGTGACGAACACAGCCGAGTTCGCCTCGTATTCTTCGATAGGTTTCTGGGAGCAGTCGAGCTGCTTGGCCTTCGTAGCCGGTCCACCGTTGACTAACAATAGTGCGGTTAGCATCTCTGTGAACTCTTTTCAGCTTGGCCAACTCGCAGCAGCGCACGGGTATGCTTTCCCAGCACCATACTCCGGCCGAGATCCAACATTTTATAGTGTACAACAGCCGACTAGCGTCCTAAAAGAGTTCCTCTAAAAGACTCCGAATTGCCCCAGGGATATCCTAAGCTCCAACTATATGGCCTCTCATTTTTAAGATCTTAGACAGCTCCACCGGAAGATCACGTTTGCAGGCCGTCGTACCCAGCGGAGTGCCAGAGAGAATAGCCTGACGTTGACCGTTTTCGACCTATGAGCATATGTGCGGACTCTTCTAGGTTTATCGGAAGATCCAGCGTTTTAGACAAATACGCCGGACTGTTGAGGTCTTCCTGGGGGCTTGTTTGTCCCTATCGGGATGAGGTACGCGCCATGTGTTCAGATCGTTAGCACAGAGTAAGCCCGGCGACTTTAGGCCGATTGGGAGACCACTGATGCGGACCAGGAGCAACAGTGTACCTTGAACGAACAGCCCCAGATGCCGGACACCAGGTGGATAGCGTCCCAGAAACTTTAGTCTCAAGTTTCCGCCCTCTTGGGAAGTCATCGATCTAGCACACTAGTGGGTCCACTCTTCCCAATAGCCTGAGCATATGGAAGAGTCAGTCGTGTGATACTTTTTCAAATGCCTCGATAAAACAGTGGAAACGACTTCTGCTGGATATCCTTTAGCTTCCGCTTCTGTCCGCTGTCTTCGAACCAACAGGGGTTGGAAATGTCTGAGCCTAATTTAGGAGGTCCGAGCTTCACCAGGGTAAACACTTTCTGGTGGTCAAGATGTTCTTCAACGTGCTTGGTTATAGGCCGCTCCATCACTTGGAAGATGATGCATGTGGGGCTTACCGGTCGATAACTGAAAGCTGCCACTTTGGCTCCGCTCTAGAACCTCTGTACAGCGGTCGCTTGCTCCCAACCTCCCGGGAGTTCTCCGGCTGCAAGTGAGGTTTTAAGAAACTTTGCAACCGGGCTCACGTAGTACAGCTGGTGGGTGCCACCCTGTCTGGGTGACTTATATGGCTCGAGAGATCATGGAGTTGTGGTTATTTCATCAGCTTCAGCATCACCAAACGGGATGGGAGGTTTAAACACCGCCGAGAGATGTGACCAAGTTTCGTCACGTGCAGACACAGATTATAGTGGCGTCCCATGGCGTTGGCCTCAGCTACGTCGAAGTCAGCCACTCTCCCGTCTACCACAAACGCGGTTACTATTGGCGTCGATCTCATTCTTCTTTTCAGGTACATACACATGTTTGGCCGTTAGCCTCCCTTCGAACTTGCACCATTTGACCATCTTCACGGAAAAGCTTTGAGTTAGTGGTGCTTTTTGCCCGCTGTAGCGCGCTGTTGTTGCTCTATACTGCCTCCAAGCCGGGTTTCGTCTGCGGGGGTTGCGTTGGAGCTCTGTGTCGAACCATGGGGACCTTGGGCATGGGACAGTCGGCAGTGTGGCGGGGCTGACCACACCAGTTGGTGGATTCCGTCCGAGATAAAACACCCGGCCAGATTCGCATCATTTGGATCATAATTCTCCTAGGTAATTTTTTGAGCCTTTCCTCCCGTATCTCCTAAAGGTATGCCCCGCCCATTCGGTTTATAGCGGGGTGCCTGTGAGATTTGAGTCCTACGCCTTCAGCATATATTCAGCGCGGCATGATCACTGGCCAAGGAAAGGGTAGTGCATCAACACAGGTGACATCCGACTTTCGGGGAGTGAAAAATAGTTCCAAAATAGATTTCCATTCATTCAAGAAGCGAGTGGGCCCATGCTCATTTTGGTGGAGTGCCAAATCACACATTGACGTGCGTAAGCTTTGAGGGAAATTATCTGTTGCTGTAAAGTAGTAGTTAGCCTTCAATCAATGTAGGGCGCGCTGAAGTAACTCGGGACCAGACAGCTTTCCTCCGCCAGCCAGGGCCGCAGTAAATGTTACGCATTTAACCGCCCAGCAGCCGGTGTCCTATAGAGCGGACCTAGGGCCATGTATCCATGGCTGGTCAGTTTCATCTTACTACAAATCGCTTCACCAGGCCCTTGAGGGTTCGCAAAATTGCCAGAAATGTGTGTCGAGACCTCATCTTTCACCCCGGGACAAGTAAGTGACTCCCTTTGGTTACCAGCAAACACCAATGACCATGCAATATTCTGAGGGTGTGTCTCCCGTTCTCCCGGGTTGTGGGCTACTTCTACTAACGCCTTGGTTGATGCATTTACGGCAGCTTGAGCCACATTGTTAGGGCCAAACTCCTTCAGAGAAACTTCAGGCATCCTCAGTTTAACCCGTCCTCTAAAAACAACCCGCTTGGTTCCACCGGTTTATGTTCATTTGTTCTCAGAGGACTTGTGCAAAAATAAACGAGCACTAGAGGGCGAAATGTCTTTGACCCAGTCTCCAGGTATAAACCACCCGGCCTCGAAACTCAAGTCAATCGCCTATTCCTGGACAACGACCACAAAGCTGTCATGTGCACATTCAACTGCCCCTACATTGTCCCCCTACTGACAACATCATCATACTTTGTGGCCACTGCGACTGAGATTTACTAACAAACGTGGATGGCCCTGGGGCCTGAAGTTCACTCCTTCTGGACTCCGACCCTCGAATTTTAGCTGACTCCTCTTACGCCAACATTATTAGCATCAGTTTAATTCCCACAACATTCGTTCGGCGCAGGGTCCTAGAAAACCGAAAACTGCGCTCAAGATGCTAAGCCTGAATGGCAAACACCAAAAACAGAAGGCTTCACCATTCTATAACGCATCAATAGGACTATCCTATACCTCAGTTACCTTAACCAAATGCATGTCAAAAAACAGGAAGTACTCGCCCCAGGGCGCTTTAACACAGTTGAAGGTTCGCCCAATTTGTTAAGTGTAAAATCTTGACGTTCCAAAATGAGTTCCCCAGGCTCGGTAGTTTGTGGCTATATTGTCATCAAGTCATCCTAACTGAAGCAGAAGTGTTCGGTTTCCACTCCTCCTCCTAGCTCATATGCTACTCCATTGTTCATCTTCTTTTCATTCCTGTTGCTTCTAGCACCAAATTTACCACTTTTAGTTTCAAACCCTCTGAACTACACAAGCTAGTCCTTCAGAATAGATCCTCGCCAAAACCCGTGCCAGATGGAACTCCTCCTGCTCTTCTCCGTTTCCGTCGTCCCGACATGGCTTTGTCGTCACTCAGTTTGTTTACTTTCCCCGTGGGCAATGAAATAGCTCCACAGCGGTGAAGGTCTTCTGCTATCACACCCTGCCTTAAAAAGAGTTCGCAGCACAACCCTGAGAAGTAGTTCAGTCAAACACGCTGGGGTGGTATGCAAATTTACGGAGTTATGACGCCTCAACTTACCGAATATCTCATGTCCAAAGGTCATCTAAACTCTATTGAACGAGGCTCCACCAAAATGGCGTTAGTGTTAGCCCCGTCCAACTGAATTCTCTAGCTCACTAACCTCAGCTACTGGCGACCGGATGCCTGTTATCATCTTATTCCTAGATTTGTCAGAAGCCCTCGACCGAATACCACACCACCATCCGTCGATCGACCCCAAGCCTCCGCATCTAGCTATCCCGCCGCCATCGTGGTTGCTTTCTTATCTGTCCTCTCGATCTCCGGTAGTACCAGCCCATGGCTACTCATCTGCCGGGCATATAGCAGGAGGTGTGATTCGAAATAGTATTCTCGGATTTTCAATATTGCTCATGTATATCAGCGATGTCTTCCACGGACTCCGCTGTTGGGCTCGATCTCTCTTTGCAGATGACAACAAAATTGTGTACTCCTTTCCCATAGGTAGCCTGTCGTCTAAGCCTAATAACATTCAAGAGGATCTCGCTCCTCTCAGTTACTGATGGAACCTGTGGCAAATGAAATTGTGTGCGTCCAAAATTTCTGTACTTCCCTAAATTTGTAATTTATTTACAAGCCCCTTTGCCCTCGATGGACAACCCATACCTACCAACCCGGTGTTATCTGACCCTGGATTTCGTTTTTCATATTTTTTCGACTTTTCCGAATGGGCCAGCTTTCAGGTCTCCATGGCCAAATGACCCATTCTCTTGTGCATCAAACTACAGCACAGGTGGATGTGCTTTTACATCTCCCGTGCCCGACCCCTAATTTAATATATTTCTATTATCTCCTCCGATCTTTTCAAATCTGCCACAGCTACCCTGGAGAAAGCTCAGCACACTTTCGCTAAAAAACTGGTTGAGATAGCTTCTGCAAGGACCTATCGTGAGCGTTGTGAGCTGTTCATTCTTGATACCCCGTGGCTGTTTTTCGTTCGGCACAACTTGAACCTCATATTCAGATTGATCCACCTCCCTGAGTTCACAACCTGCCCATTGTCTTTTAACTCACAGAGCTCTTACCCTCTTCCTAATTGCGTCCCTTTTACTTCAGTCCCACCATGCAAGTGGGATCTTTGATCTCGGTTCTTCCGAACGGTACGTGGCAGAGTATGGAAAGAACTGCCCCTGCTTTAAGTCATGCCGCCTCTTTGTCTGTATTTAACTTTACACTCCGTGACTATCTCACGATTCATACTGCCCTCATGTTATCCGAAGGATGCGTCATTTTCGAAGCTGCTTTTGAAAATAGCCTCCACTTAAGTTATTAAAAGCTGCAACACTCTCCAGGATATAACACACTCACTTCTACTGCTGTTTATCTACTGTATATAAAGTACCCTTAGTCTATCTCATTTGAGCATGAATTTATCTCATTATCACCCCACTCAAAGGTCTGCGCCTTTAGCCCTCTTCTTGTCAAATGGTTCGGTAAAACTCAGTCTGTTCGGCCCCCCTCCTGCGCATATTCCTTTTACTCTCGAAGTTTAGCCCGGAGCACATATTTAGCCGCTTGCAACGTATGCATCCTCTCTCTTCCGCACTTGCCTCTGGCCGTCACCATAAAGGGCCTTAGCTTTTCACGCGCGATTCGTTAATGACGAGCACCCACCACTCATTACATAAAGTGCGTTTCCTTTGCCGTATTTATTCCTCCCGCAGGTCCATAGTGCATCATGGCCAACCATTCTCCAGCTTTCATCCACGCATCACACTTATGGGCTTTGGGCTGCATTTTACTCTAGCCGGTCATGCGGCTTCCTTTTAGGACCATCAGCAGCCCCCCCCCGCATACAAAGTGCGCGATTCACGCCAAACTTCCTGCTTTTTCATTTTGCAACACTGTTCACTGTCAGCAACTGCCTTTGTCTACGTAGCCAGCTTTCCCTTAAGTTCGCCTCTAAGCTCGTAATGTAGCCTCACTCCTTACGTTCACCACTTACCGCCACGCAAGGGTCTGAATAGAGTGCTTTCATGGCATAACGTTAGCCACAACCAGGTTCCAAGTCCGTTTTGCGTCTTTTCCCTGGATTAGGCTACATGGGGCTCTTGCTGCACAAGCAGCTTTCTCATTAGACCTGTGCTGGACGTACAATATACCCTGTACGTCTTCTGCAATTTATCTGTCCCTTGCCACAACGGTAGCTGGCACCATCAGCAACCTCCCTTCATCCGCTTAGCCGACTTCGCCTTGACCTCTTCAGTAATAGCCGTAGAGTGTTGATCCTCAGCTGGGACCGGCCCAGACTCAACACCCCTTCCTGTCTTCCGCTTTCCGTCCTTCGTCTGTACATATACACCAGTCTACGATGTATGATCACCCTGGGTACTACGATGGTCTCTATCCGGGCCATCGCACTTGGACACTGATCCGTCGCTTTTTCAACGACCAATGCTTGTGTCCACTAGCCTTGGTCTCCTTGTGCCCTTGCATCACCCAGCCAGCTACCTTATCCACCGCGTAAAATACATCCTAGCCCACACTTGCTCCCACCGAAGCGGGGAGGAGTCAGACCCACAGCTTTAACTGGTGCATGGGGAGCTCGTACGACAAACGGAAAAGAGTGTGGGGGGCAACTAGGCTGGCGGATTGCACCTCTTGTCACCAAAAACGGTTTTCTGTTCGGGTGTCCGGCGCACGGTCATTCCAAGCCACGGGTGCCCTTTTGCGGATTACAGATCAGCATTTTTGCATTCACATAGGTGCTACAAACATGTTATTCGCTCTGTCCTCTACAAAGGCTGTATGTTACTTCAGACTCTATCAATATTGATACCATAACTAACATTTCCATACCTGTGAACATTTATAGCTCTATTTATATACTAAGCAGCATGTAGGTTTAAACCCTACAAGTCAACTTCTTTCTCCGAGACTCTACATCTGCGAATATAAGCGCTCATCCGTCTTGGAAAGCAGCTCATTGCCTATGTTCCCCCTCTTTCAGGTCTGACTACCCTCCCGTCCCTTCCTTAAATTTGTTCGTCCCCCGCGTCAAAGATCGCTGCTACCATTCGTTCACTGGCGCATTTGTTGTTGCTCTTCATTTCCTCACCACCGTCGCCGAGGGATGGTCTTCGCTAAACAGAGTTTACTAACCGACGTGCACTAGCCCGTCGTCCACTCCGTCGTCTCTGCTGCGAGTTATTCACCTCTGTAATCGCTGTACCTGTGCGCATCCCGTATTGATTTATCTTCCATTTTCACTTCGATGTTTCTCGAGCAACCCAATGGAGGTAAACATTTAATGATGATAATGATGATAATGGTATATTTCTCGGC
Source organism: Fasciola hepatica (assembly GCA_948099385.1). Classification (NCBI taxonomy): domain Eukaryota; kingdom Metazoa; phylum Platyhelminthes; class Trematoda; order Plagiorchiida; family Fasciolidae; genus Fasciola; species Fasciola hepatica. The sequence continues at coordinate 4,792,872 of CANUEZ040000110.1, forward strand.
CATGGTCGAGACGCACGCGCTAGCGCCCCACGTAAACTGTTTCTCCCCGGCCCTCCCTTTATCATCACTTTGATTGCCGCTTGATCCCTCCAGAAGTTTCGCTCGTTCGCTACACAACTGATCTCACCAACATTCAACCACCAACGTCTACTGCCTTCTCTGCCGACTTTTTTTATTTTATTCTAAGTCCGATGCCCCGTTTCCATCTTTCCCATCAGATTCACTGGTCCCGTAGCTGTCTCTTTACCGATGTCGTGTGATCCACTCATCAATACGGTCACACGGACACTCGCCCACCTTCTACCCCTTTATCACTTGAGGACACTATTTGCCTCTGCATTCGCCATATAAAGCAACTCAGATCAGTCCATCACTTAGTTCCTTGCCCTGGCTGATACTTGGAGGCATACCTATGAGAGTGTACGTTATTCGCCTAACGCTTATTGGTCTCTCCTGGCCATTCCTTCCATCACCTCTCTGTAAATCTCTCCCGCCCCCTATCGAATTTTCTGTTCTTTTCCCGTGTGGATGACTCCGTTGGCATCGCGCCACCAAATTTTACTAACATACCGGCCGGTTGGTTCGTTGCAATGAACCTCTCATGATCCACTCCCGTACATCTTTGGGAGTTTTCTATACACATACTTTTCATGCCCTGCAGCGCGGAAATGATTCATCGAACTTCTCTTGATAAAAGCTTGTCTTCAGAAAAGCCTAACAGATGTCCCTTGATTGTGCTCAGATTTTCAATTTCTATGATCACGTACGGTACTATTGTTGTATATAATCTCCATTTCCAACCCACTCCAATCACCACTGGCCGGATTGACCATGTGACAGTGACCTTCAAATTTTCCTTTTTGGTCCATTTAAACGTCCCGTTACCTTCCTTTTTATACGAATGTTATACTCTTTTGAACATTCACATTCTAGCTTCACTCAAATTATCTGATCGAGCTGCGGGCTCATCCGAAATATATCATTATTATTGATGTGAGCATCAATATTATTACTGTTATATCCCCTCACCAAGTCCTTCAGAATCGGAAGAAAGATCGAAAATGTAGAGATAACCTATCTCCGATGTAAGCCGCTGCTCCACTCCCACATCTGGACCGAATTCTGTCCGAACAAAAGGGAAAGTGGCCTGGACGAGACAATTCCGTGCCCGCTGCTTCCCTACCCAATCAGGATTTGATAAGAGCTATGAAGACAGGTCACGTGGCTGCCGCGAATTATTCCAGGGGTAGCTCTCATTAGATAACTCAGGAATGTTACTAAAAAATAATTCTGCCACGTGACTCTTTATGAGCATGTTGGGGGAAGTTTTCATCCCCGGATCCTCGCGGACGGGGACCCTCAAGCAGCTTTTTCCTACTGACATGAAAATCATGAATAAAGCGATTGACTTCACACCTTCCACTGCGCTTCCGCACTTCCGTAAGTGCTTACTTGCCTCCGTGGCTGTCCTTCTGGTCGAAATCCCTAGGTAGCCATATTTTGCATCCTCGAAACACCAAGGACTTTGCATAACTGAATAAGCTTGCCTCTGGGGTGAGAGAACAGTCTCAGGCGTTCGAAGCAGTCAGTCTTCTCGTAGTTCCCCAGTCGGAAAGCTGCCTCAACTCGGATCGACTCAGCAGAGCAACCTTCACTCTCCGAGCAAAATGTTTTGGAGGATGGTCCCCAGTACCAAGAGATCATGGTTGAGGCTCCCTGGGGAAACTGCTGTCTTTGCTCCTAAGAAGTTGACAACCACAATACACTGAGGTCGCGGAGGTGAAAGTTTTCCTGAAGCTTTCTTCGTTTTAATCCCCGAACCATTTTGTTCCCGCTGGATGAGCTTGGGGGCTGCAGGCGTATGGGTGACATAGGGACGTTCCTTATTTGGGCAGCGCCTTGCTGCAGTGGGTGCGATGTCAGACGCTGACACAGCATCCGCATACGCGTTAGCACAATTTGAACAGAATACCTGATATACATAGCACAGTTCTGAGTTGCAGCCCCCAAACAAGGTAGCAAGCTCCAGAATAAGTCTTGAGGAATAAGGCTTTCTGTTCTAAGACCAAGGAAGCCTTGCTGAGCGGCGACGAAACCCGGGAAACAATAATCTTAGCTTCATCATAGCAAATGATGGACCCACTGGTGTAGCACACAAGTTATCTTCAGTGAAATTCTTCCCCTACGGCGATGGTGATGGTGGCTTTGATGACACTGGCGAAGAAGTTGATGATGCGTTAGCTTCCGCTGCTGTGGATGGTGATGAGCAGTTTGACGGCATTAATGAAAATGGTGATGATGTGGCGGGAAATGTCATCCCCACTGACTGATTTTCCGGCCATGCTGGTTTCGTTAGCTCAAAGCTTTTGATGCACAGAACTTTTGGGCAAATTCACGAGGCGTTTTTGGAGGCCGTCTTTAAGATCTTTGCTTATTTCGGCACATTCATGGAGGATCCAACCGCCACACCAATTGCGTGAGAGCGAACGGTCTTCGAATAAACCGGAAATGCAGATGCTGCTTGTTTGGCTTGTTTGTAGCAGTGTGGATAAATTATGATCAATAGATTGACACAAACACAGAAAGTATAATCGCAAGTATCACGTCAACAACTCATCGATGAAGCGCAATCGAGGTCGATTAGCGTCAGTGTAAACGAAATCCTTTCGACCGTCAACTTTGACCGTTTCTATTGAATTCCACTCAGATTCGTACGACCTAGCTGCTTTCAGCCCTTCTAGGGTGCTCCTTCTCGGTGGGGCTTACTTCTAGTCTCGAACAAATTTCAAAAGACTTCCACCGATAGGCGTATTAATCCGAAACACGGTTCCGTAATCGGTACAACGGTAATGAACAATGAATAGACAAATTATACAGCCAAATTTTGAACCGAGTGAGATACAGATCGTGGATAGTCAGATTTACTGTTAAACGAGGCGGGAGCGTCATATGTTCATTTAAACAAATGCAGGTCAATGTCAGAAAGAGGGAAACGGATAAGGCAGTTCAAATCACATGAAAGAGTAAGATCAAATCCATGTGAATTAAATAAAACCATATTGTCACGCTACCGTAGGATTGGATTAAGGACCAACCACGAATCGGGACTGAGTACAGTAAAATGACCAACTTTGTACCAACAACGCAGGGGAATGACTTGGAAGAGATTCACATGTAGATTGTGGCCACTAACAAGCTGTTAGTAGCCAGTAGGAAAAACGTTTAGTTTGTACGAAACGTACAGTCAGGTTGGGCTTTATTTTCCCTCAGGCTCCGGGACTTGATGGCGGAATGCCTAAATGTCCAGATTCTTGCACTGGCGAGTTTCTTGGATCCTCCGGTGCTTCGACAAATGAAAGTGACGAGTCTGCCTCGGCACTTAGCCATGATCCATGTGAGCTCAGACTAGGTCTCCAATCCCCGTTCGCCCGAACAAATTATCGGATCACAGCAGCTAGTCCTACACTCCTCGAAGTCATCCTCTCCCATAACAAAGATAACATAGCAGGGGTACTTGGCGTTATATGAGAGCGCCATGAGGAAATGAACTGAAAGGAGCGCGTCAGTTGCCCAGCCATATCGGAACCAGTTCAGATCAGTTCGCTCCACAGGACGTGTGCTGCTGGGGGCCAAAACTGTTCGGATCCTTGTGCTGTGAGCTCCGCGGATTTACGGGCGCTGCAACAAGCAAAAAGGCCAGGTTTTCTTCAAAGCAATGGCCGGGGAGAAACGAAAAATAGATCTCCGGCTACTGTGCGCCAATGGGAAGCGTTTAGTGGGTACCGGTTACTGGCTGCTAACAGCTGGTGATCCGCGTCACACGGAGTCGAGTTACAGGAAGGTACTGAAGGACAACGAATCAAAAGTGATAAGGTAGAATGAGCGAAAAATAAGACAGTAATAGGGGGTACAGTTAAAGAAGTGGGTAAAGTTAGGGCAGGGAGTAGGAGAAATTCAGTGCCACCCAATACACCTCTTGGTGAAACAAGCAGTTCCACCTTATGTCAAGCCCTCCCTTAAGATCATTCACGTTCGATCCTGGGACTATCTCTTCTGACAGTTTATTCCACTAGTTAACTAACCTAATGGAGAAAAACTCTGCTCCCATTTGAGCCCCTACTCTCTCCTGCCGTAACCCAAAAAGTGTATACCCGGACTACGGTGCTGCTACTGGACATCAGCCAAGGCCTCATTCCTACATCGACATCAACTTTACCCCTCAATAATATGAGGGTTTTCATCATATAGTCCCTACACCCAGTTCCCAGTGAGTAATGTTCAGTCTCTGGAGGCTCTGTTCATAACTGAGCCCTCGTAGGCAGACAAGCCCACTCCTGAAATGTTTCCGCGTCAGCCCCACGATCTTTATGTCCCTTACCATGCATGGCGAAAAGCCTGAGCAAACTTTTCAGATGAGTGCGCACAAAAGTTTTGTATACTGACCGTGCTACCTTTGGCTTTCTCGTTGCCACCTCTCTTGTGAGCTGCCGCATAGCTCAAGAGGCTTTCTGGTTGGCCGTTCAGTATTGCTCATCTGGTTTCAATTCACCGCTGATTACAAACTCCAGGTCTTTCTCAATACTTACCCATGATATTGCCGATTCCCTCTCTGGCAGACCCAGTGGCCTCAATGGGCGTTTCCGACTGTCATTTGCTTAACGCAAGCACTCGCTGGAATTCATTGGCAGATATCATTCAACAGACGAAGGCAAACCTTGTTCAGGCCTCCGCAGAATGAAATCTTCCGACATAGAAGCAGCCACTTTGGCCTCGTGGACAAATACGAGGGCAGGGTTTTCTAAGCCCATTGCGAATTTGTTCAGAAACACTTGAAAGGACAGAGGCTCTAGTACTGAATCCTGAGGTGCGCATGTGTGCAGGAAGCCCACTTGCTGAAGACTCCCCTCTGTTCCGATCTGAGAGGTTCTCCCTGTCATAGAATTTCTAAACGAAGCTGGAACTTCCAGGGGACGGGGAGGAAGCCGCTGGATTGCAAAGTACTAAGCGATGGTTAAAAGGGCCCAGCCAGCAGTCATTGTCGAGAAAACATATTTTCATTAATTTTTCCAGGTCTAGCCTACCGGTTACCTCGTTATGGAGGTTCGACTTTTTGGCCAGCCATGAATGCTGTCCCACACAACGATGCTGATCCGGTACCACTAGAGGGTTTGAGTTGTGGGTTCCTACTCCGTTCCTTGAAACACCTTCCATCGCTTTAAGACCATTGAGGTAAAGCACAACGGACGGTAGTTTGAGCTACTCTCCCGCTCACCGCCCTCGTGAATTGGGCACACTGTGGACCCCACCAAATCATTTGGGACGGCACCTTTTTCCATTGATACGGTAAACAGCACGTCAGAGGTTCCATAAGTACGTAAGGTAGTGGCTTTAGGATGGCTGGGTGGATACCACTGAGCCCTGCCGTTTTGGATGTCTCTAATCCGCTCAAGGCCGTGGCTACTCCTGAGAAATCTGTTACAGCATCCTGCATGATCAACATGTGTGTCAAGTCCTCTCAGAGTCGAGCCGGCACACCACCGTCAAGTTTGTAGACCTATTGGAAGAAAAACATCGGTTCATCCACCTTATCAGAGCTGATTTCCTAGTGCTTTCCCTGATCGTCTTTTATGCTGCCTGCAGATACCCATTGGACCGATCTTGACTGCGTGTAAGTAAATTCAGCCCGGTGTTGGCCTGCATTCATTGCCGGTTTTTGTTCATATTTCTTTCTGTCAGCTATCTGCGTGGTCACAAACTCGCCCGCCCAGCCCTGTAATATGGGAAGTGTCGATGGCTACCACTATCCATGTATTTCATCTGCGTAACTTTTTCGCCTTGGGTGACTTTCAGACTCGACTCGTCCACCACGGTTGAGCTCCTCGCCATCGCACTGCCCTGAGTGGGGCCACCCGGTCTGTCAAACGTTTTAGGCTGTCCCGAATGTGAGAACATTGTCCTTCTACGCAGCTTGCCCTCCTATCTACCCACCAGTCCAGCGCTTCTCCAGTCCCTCTGAAAAATCTTAGGACGAACTGGTGGAACCAATGCCTGGGCTAATTTGGAATGAAGGACCTCTTCGTGTTAACCACTCATCTTGGCACTCTGTGGTTGCTCTTTACCAATGAGTCCTCCACTGTCAGATTTGCAATATCCTCTGGGTGTCTGGTGGCTGCCATCTCCGAGGCAGTGGTCCTCTGTCCATGTCCTCACCTCGTTCATTCCTTAACGCTCTGTGTCGGACCCCTCCTATGCTGTGACTGTCAATAACGATCCAAATGTCTTGTTGACCCGCTTTTTTTCAGATGCATTGAAATCTACCGATACTAGGACCGTAGGGCTCAAATTTATCAAGCCACCTATCCAGAAAAATTGCTGTGCATCTTCCTCACTGCCGGAAGATGGGCTGCGTCATAAACATACTGCCGTTAGATCTGCACGGTTTGAACTAATTTGGATGGCTGAGGCCAGCACATTGCGTAGGCTGAGTCGGGTCTGCTCATGTTTAGCTTGCTGCTCTGGTACAAGCGCCTCCACACCGTGCTTCCTGCTTGTCCATTCTGCTCAGAAGGTAGCTCGTTGGGCAAAACCTCCGGATATCTTTGTGGGATCTCAACCATGTCTCCGTAATTGCAATCATGTCGTCTTTATGAGTGTGGACCCTCAATTCCGACAACTTATTTCCCAAGCTATCTGTATTGGCGCCCAGAACAAGTAGTTTCGATGACCTCAGTGGAAATTTCAGTTTACCAGGGAATCTATTCTACTCGGAACTTGGTTCCGAACCATTCTCCAGTCTTTCAGAGTTTCAGTCGAGGTTGGTGCGTAGGCCAACTTTTGCGGAATTCCAGGTCCCGTTTACTTGCGGCCGCACAGGAGGTGCCCTAACCGAGGTGCTTGTATTCGTAAACACCAGCTCTGGTGATTTTCTGCTTCTTATAGAGACTGCGCGCCTTAGGAGCTTCGTCATTTATCACGTTGTTTATTTGTAAAAAGTTCTAGCGAGCAGATTTCAGTTTCGGTAAGTCGTCCGGCTGGTTTGAAGGGTTATAATCTCGTAGGTTTGCATCAGTAGCCGCGGTGCCTGGCGTACTCAATCCTGGATCGCAGGCATTGAAGGTGAATAAAGCGTTTGTTACTGCCACTGACACGTCGTCGCAGGTTGCACATGATAAGGCCGATGAATTGCCTATTTAAATAGAGGGTGATCCTTTCTTTCTATCTTCATCCTATCCCAAAAGCTTCGGTTTTATCGGGTCTTTGTTATCAGTTCCGGACGTTTTGTTTTTGTTGTTTATCACAGTTGGCCCTGTTCAACTCTCAAGGTCAGCTTGCTGACGAGTGCAGACAGAGGTTTTTCGTAGTCTCGATTAATCGATATTCAATATTTATGTGCCTGTGGTGTCTGGAGTGCTATCGCCCGTGATCTAGGGCGCCACAGCTCCACTGCCCGTATCAGGCCTGTCGGGTGTGGCTGGGCCATAAAAGTAAGATCGTGTTGATACGGCTAGGTCACGGTGATTGACCAGCACTTCATCTGCAGGTAATTGCGTACCTCTTTAAGCTTAGAAGGAGTTTGCGACAGTCAAATGTCAGAGAACATATTCCTGTCGTTGCTGTCTGGTCTCTTCGCTCTTCTGGTTTGCGAAGTAGACACGACTCTTACAATACTCTCTCAATCAGCATAAATGTCTCGTCTCCCGTGGGTTTTACCTGTCGTACCTCGTGATATCCGGGTAGGTAGGCTGCAACATCTCGTTCTTTAGTGCGCTTAAATCCCACTATTTCGAGCTATAGTACGTTATATAGCTTCCGCAGTGCTCGGGGGTTCTGAGTCCCTGGGAGATTCGTATCAGTCGGTTTTTTGGTTACTGTTGCGGCTTCAAGTTGGCTTATTCGCGGAGTTCCCATCCAGCTTGCTTTTGTTACCTTGCTTTTCTCCCTGGTTCCGGTTGTTTTTTCAGTCGTTATTTCGAATGTCTTCCCTGGTTTCCCCAGCTAGCAACAAAAAAGATGATAAAGTTAAATTTGATTCCGTCAGCTGCATAAATGGCCGTTGCACTATTACCCGGTATGTCTCAAGCCCCTGCTGTCGGAATTGTATCAGGTGGTTAAGTGGGGGTAAAACTAGAACCGGAAGGTGCCCACTCAGGCGTGGAAGTCAATGCGACTTTGCTTGGAGAGGCTGAAACAAAACGAATAGGAGTTGAATGGCCAACATAGGACGGCGGTGGAAGTGTCACCGGACGGCCTGTAATCGGACAAAAGGTTCGTGGTGTTTCCCACACTGAGTTTTCCGTCAAAGGTACCAGCACGTCCACGAGTGGGAGGACAGCGATGGGAGCTTTTGTGCTGTTGAGAAACCTGACTCAGAGAGTGAAATGGACGGGCCAGTCTAGCTCTCGGTCACCCCAAAGTTCCCTGGGCATGAAGTTCACAGTTAAGATTGTTCACTTTTGCGGCATGTTTCGTTCCTCAAGAGTCAGATCGAGAGAGGGATTAGGCACGATGACCAGAGACTGAACTATTTGTTTCAGTGTCGTGAAGGAAAAAATAAAGAAGCTATTCGATGCTGTTTAATATGTCCCGTCAGTAGAGGTTATCAGTGGGTGTGATGTTTATCGAGAAGTTTTGGCCAGGAGCACAATTTTGCGCACTGTTCGCAAGAATAAATAACCGGATCAAGGTTGGTTTCTAGGGCTCCAAACATCTACTTGCCTTATGTCAGTCGGCTGACTAGCTACGTAGGTGTACTGAAGAAAATAGGATATTTGGGTGACCTCACTTTGGTTCACGCCTTGAGGCCAGTTTTTATCCAGTCGCCCCGGTAAATGGCAGTTGGTTGGTTGAAAATTTCTACAAGGTCTACCAGATTGACCGAGAACCAGGGCTTCACGATTCGTCGATCCTCTGGTCTTAAGTACGTTTGCCCTCGCGCACCATGGCCCTGAAACGTGGCTGTTCTACCATCCCATCCATGTGTTCATCAATAAAGGAACGCTTATCATGTGTCAGCACCGTCCTGGGCAACTGCCGGAGCAGCAACCCACCCCGGATTCTCCTTCATTTTCCCCCAGAGATGACCACTGTCTTCCAAAGAAATGGGACTATTAACTGCTGATTACTGCGCTCGAGACAGGAAAGGTTCCCAAAAAACTTCCAGGTGCATAACTTGGCTTCCAGGCACAATATATTTACCTTTCACACCACATCATGGCCATCAAATCTTCCTCCAGCAGTGACTCGGGTTTCCTCTGCGCCAGCTCCATCGTCAATTCTCCATGCATCTCAAGTGATTTGTTCTACATTTTATCAGCCTTCGCACTCGCATTACCACTTCTCCAATCGGCCTTTCTGATGTCCGTTGATACCAGAGGTTTCTTTCTTGTTTCTGAGCCTCGCGAAAGTTCCGTTCTTTTATCATTCTGTTGCGCACAATTCACTCATATAGGTCGCATAAAAATGTCTCAATCGTATTTGGTCCCTGACACTCGCCAGTTTTGACCCCCTTCAACATTTAAGCAGCCTACTTTGCCACTTCCAGCCATTCTCTCCCTAATGTTGCCACTGGTAGCAAGTTATATTTTGCCGGCGAATTCCACTTGTTCCGCTGCATTCTAAGATAACTGGAAGCGACTGCCAAGCAACGGCCAACACCTAATGTCCGCCTTCATCAATGCAAATTTCTCTACACTCTGAATAATGCTGATCCCTTCGGTCGTGCACCTAGGCATGACTTCCGATTCATGTAGGAGATGTGTGAATACTGTGATGATTATTTAGGCGGCCTCATCTCGGCCCAAAGCATAGAGATGGTTTGCTTCATCTATAAATGGTGCAAATCGCGTCAGGTGTCATGGAAGGCATAACCTGGAAAACCTTCAAGGGTTTCAAGCATTGACGCTCAAAGATGATTGAGGTTTTGTGTCCCTATTTAAAGGCAGGTTTTGTTTGTTTAATTCCAGGTCATCGCGCTGATGGATGCCATTTGAGGAGGGTCGGGAAGAAAACTCCAACCCACACATTATCGTTCATCGTATGATACGAGTAGGGTCTCGGTCCCGCTTTGAGTTTGATGTTCGCAGCAGGGTCGAGTCAACAACGAAAGTGGCATTGTTGGCACAACCGACCATAGCCCATGATCCCTTGGGTTGAGCTGGTCCGCTGATTTTGCCTAGGAAATATCTGTTGCAAGATTTACGCTGGAGGTAATTTGTTAGGACTGAACAAGTGAGCGTGGATACTGAAACCACGTGGGAAGAAAAGGTGGGGATTGTGAAAGAGACCGTAGTGGTAGGAGTGTCGAGATGGTTGGCACACTATGTTTTGGAAGCGAAGGCGGACGTTGAATCGCTCTTATTTTGTAAGGTGTCTAATAATCGACTTCGGATCAGCATCCTTACTCGGTCTGCAGCCTACTCCTCTCAGTAAGAATGTGTACCTGTGTCTGCTAAGTCGTGCAAGGCATTACTGAAGACAGTCTCCACACCAAGATAAGAGTTGACTGCAGCTGCTGTTGTTGCATGGATGGCAGGGAAACTTAGGGAGGCTGCAGATCTACGGTTACGAGACGTTCGGTTTTGGATTGACCCTATCGTAGTTCTTCGTTGCACGAAGAGTTGAAGGGGGCTCTTTGCTACGTTTGTTGCGAACACCGTTCGCCATTTACGCCTGCTCAATTAGCAAGAATTGAACCTGGTTAACCAAACTAGCGAACGAAGCGTCTTCATCCAGGAAGAAAACCTGACCAGTCGCGATAGAATGGATGTCGCTTCGACGACGTTGGCCACCATCACGAAGCCTTTGATCTCCAGTTCCACTTCCGTAGGGGGTTTTAATTCGAACACGGTCCAGTCCTGTTTGGGCAATTGCAGGAAGTTTGGCCCTCTCGTCCACGTGTCCAGTTGCCTGAAGTTGTTCGCACCTCGGGAGCACAGATCGGCCGGATTATCGCCAGACCTGACATGACTCCACTGGTGCGTGGCTGATTCATCGTGGATAATCGTGAGCCGGTTAGCAACGAAAGTACTAAACCGGCTCCGGACGTTGTTGATATGGTAAAGTACTATCGTTGAATCCGTCCAGAAGCTCACCGACCAAATGTAGAGATCGAAACATCTCTTCACAGCTTGCACCACCCTGACTGCCAACACGGCTGCGTTGAGTTCAAGGCGTGGGATTGAGACCGACTTCAGTGGAGCAACGCGGGCTTTGGCGAACAGGATCCTCGTGGTATATTGTCCATCTTCTGCGCACCATCGTCCGTACACCACAGCTCCATAACCGACTTCGGATGCATCGGAAAAGGCATGTGGTTCTCCAGTCCGTGTCGTATGGCCAGGAGTCAAACATCGTGGGATTCTTATGTCCCCTAATTTCTTCAAGGTGTTCAAACATTCTTCCCAGTCCAGCCGGTCCCCTCGGTCCAGTGACTGGTCCCAATCAACTTTCTTACAGCACAGCCGCTGCAGCAAGATCTTTCCGGGTAGCAGCCATGGTGAGACGAAACCGAGCGGGTCGAACAAACTTGAGACGGCAGATAGTATGCCACGACGGGTTATTGGCAGCTCGGGAACGTTTAGTTCGAAAACAAAATCGTCCGTTTCCGCGTCCCATTGTATCCCTAAGGTGCGCTCGACAGAAGGTGGAGAGCCGTCCAAATCTCTCACCCTTTCGGACCTTTCGTGATACGGGATGACCTTCAGCACTTCTGAAGCGTTCGACATCCATTTAGTTAGATGGAAGCCGCCCTCTTCCAGCAATCTCGTCAGACCCCTGAACTGCTCTAGAGCTGATTCCACATCATCGAATGACCCAAGGTAGTCGTCGACGTAGAAGTTCCTGCTGACGCTTTCTACCACCGTACGATGTACTAGATCGCCATGTTTGTTCGCTGATTCTCGGAGGGCGTAGTTGGCACAAAATGGTGACGATATGGCTCCGAAGGGGTGGACGGTCATCCTATAATTCACCACTGCGTTGTCCCGGTCGCTCCCTTCCCACCACATGAAAGGCAAAGCATCTCGTTCTCCTACCGGAATCTTCACCTGATGGAACATTTTCCTAAAGTCGGCAGACAAAGCCACTTTACCCACTCTGAAACGGATAAGTAATTCACGGAACCGCGTACCCATACTGGACCGTATAACATCCATTCCAGAGCCGTGCGTACGGCATAAGGTGCCTGGCGGTCGCCCATTCTCTGGTCAAGCACCCAATGCGCCTCTGGCACGTCGCAGCCGATGAGGAGATCCACTTCAACATCCTCCCAGTCTGCAAAGGTTACATCCTGCAGGTGGGGCCGCCTAGTCAAGATTGCGTTCACCGACCTTGGTGCTCGCATGGGGAGATCCGCTAACGTGAATGCCTCCGTTGGTTTAATTTCCTCGTTAGCGTCTAGAGAGATGAGTTGCAGCCTTGATCTACTGGCAGTCATTACCTGTGTTCCGCCCACCGTGCTCACTTCTAACGACGCCGCACCTTTAGCCAGTTGGTGTTTGTCGGCAAACCGCTCTTTCACTAAAGTGGTGTCGGATCCACTATCAGCGAAAGCCAACGCCTTGACTATCCCAGTCGGAGTCACTACTCCCACGGCCACTACGCCTAAACGTACCGGTTTACTGGCAGATTGTGAAGTTGAACAAATCACGCTGGGATTGGTACTCGCCTCGGATATGGTTACTCTCGCCTGATGCAGCAGCCGATGGTGTCTGCCCGTGCAGCCCTCGTAACCACATCGATTCCTTGTCCTACAGGCTGCTGCCCGGTGCGTGGTGTTGAGACAGATAAAACATGCTCCTGCCATCCTCGCCATTCCCCACCGTTCGTCTATTGTGGCGTTGCCGAACTTGGGGCATTCTGGTGGTCCATGGTTAGTACCACAGGATCTGCAATTTGGTTTCGCCGTAGCATCTCGTGAAATGACGTGTGTATTGGTCCAAGGCTGGTACTTTGGATGTTCCCGTACAGGGGTTTGGGCTTGGCTAGTACTGGGCTCGTTTGCTCGGTTGCTGTCCCGGATGAGTCGGCCGAATCTGCTGTCAGCTATCTTCGTTTGCCTGTTCAAGTATTCGGTCAGGTCTTCGAAGTTGGCTTCTCTGTCGCTTCGGCTTATCCGTTCTGCTTCTTCCGCCCACCGACCCTGTAGTTCGGGAGAGAGGTGACGGATTATGCCTTCCAAAGTGTGCATGGCGTCTAGGTCAGCCCTGTAACCTAAATGGTCGAGGGCTAATGAGCAGTTCTGCATCTTAATCACTAGGTCGGCCATTGTGTAGACGTCGCCCTTAGTTCTCTTTGCCTCTACCATCACGCCCTCTATTAGGTTACAGGCTACTTTGAAAGGTTGGCCAAACAAGTCCCTTAGAATCTTCCTTGCCCTTGTGTAGCCTTGTTCTGGGTCGAGCATGGTGCACCCGTCGATAGCTTCTCTTGCTCGGCCCCGGCAGTAGTGAGTAAGGGTTACCTTATTTTCAACGAACGTCTCGAACTGCCTGACAAACTTGCAGTATTGCTCAGCTCGCCCGTCGAAAACCGTTAGCTCCACTCTAGGCAGATCGATCGATGGTGGTTTGTAGTCGGCGACCGGCGTGGGGTTCCCTACCTTATAGCACCCTAATCTATCGGAAGTGTCGAAGTCACTGTTCTCATGCTCTCGCTGTTTCTGTGTACACTTCTCTGCTTCCTGCGCCTGCAGTATAGCCCATAGTAACTGTTGCTCTAGTTCTAGTATTCTCAGCTTATATAAATCGACATCCTTACGATCAATATTGTTCTCAATAACACATGAACTAGCACTGACAGGACTAGGCGATCTAGCATTAACTAAAGAATCATATGTACCCAAAACCTCCCCAGAGACTTGCAGTATTACTTCCTGTCCGGATTCGACTGCTTTTGATCCTTTTCTTGGCATTTTGCGTGTTTTTCCTCGTTCCAAAATGATCTATTGAGTATTGTAACGAACGTTTGAGCAATGCGTAGCCAAATTCACAACGGATCCCGAAATCAAAAGACGATTGTCCGTGATATTCTACGATACTAGATTATTACATGAACAATGACATAAACAATATACAAACCTCAATAATACAATCACAAGGACTCAACAACGAAAAACCGAATAGCAGCGTGTGAGCAGACAGCACGTGCGTCACGCAGGTCCTGAACAAGGATGTGCCAAAGTAGCGCTCTGGGAGCGAACAAACAACAAATGGTCCAGAAAAACAACCAGTTCGTAAGGACAAGTCAACAGTGTAGGCAAATGAGTGATGTTGGGAAGAACGCTGAATCGCGAGGAAAATAGGGGGATTTTCCACGACCGTCTGTTACACGGGGTGCTCCGTCTGAAGCAGCCTAGAATGGCCCAAGTTATCGCCTAGGGCGAAGTATCCAATTATTTTTCCAAACGCGCGTTAGGTGACCAAACTGAGTGCAGGAGGCTACTGCGGAATGACAGGCCATGTTGGCTGTTCACAAACCTTGGCCGGCTTCTTGGGGACATTGTAGATTTTTAGGAAATGGCAGTCTTGCAGCGCGTTATTAGTGGACGACTACAAGGCCGCAAATTGGCTGCACATCAGCGTTCCCTGCCAAGAAATTCACGGCAATTTAGTGTAAAATACTAGCGGGGTACGCCTGTAACACGCTTTAGAGAAAAACGTGGCCAATTCACACGAATCCTGAAACCAGAACAAGGTTGATTCGCAGTTTCCACAATGCTGAATTATTGGATGAACAACCGCGTCAAACGCGCACAGTTCTGGGATATGCTATCACAAAGGCTCATAACGGAAGCCATATTCACGGGGTACGACAAATAAGCACGTGAGTCACACAAGTTCAACCAGGGTACGAAAAGTCGAGCTTTCGATGCGACTGAATAGAGGTTCGTTCACAAATGGATAAGTGGTACGAAGCACACAAATAATGTGTGTAAGTGAGCATTTTCACCAAATAAGGGTACTATATTGTGTTCTCGAAGAAGTTTTCAGCTGGTCGCTGCACCTCCCATCAGAATACTTCGGTCTTAGGGAAGCAACTGGTCTGGAATGAGGGTACATATACTTCCTAACCATCTGAGCCCTGCTGTCAGTGCATGCGTCCACTGCTGCTGCCAGCTGAAATCTTCTCACAAATAAACAGTCACTTGCGACCCGGTGTCTAGGTCAGAGATTTGTTCCTCGCAGCATCAGGTGACCCTTTTCCCTTCTGACCTTTATCTATCAGCAATATCTGTAAGAGCAGCTGTTGTCCAAGTTTACCAACGGCAAATTTATGTAAGGGCTCTGAGCCCGCTCCCGAGTATGGGCGAACAATCCCCCAAATGCGCGTATGCTTATTTGAGCGAGAGTGCTTGCGTAAAAAACAACCATAACTACCGAAAATGGAATCTTTTTAATCAAAAGCAAGCAATAACTGGGGACCCAGGATTCCGTAATGACCCACTGGTAGCCAGGAACAAACATACTTGTCATCTACTACGGATATCCGTTAGCAAATTATGATACCTGTGTGGGCAATATGCAGAGAATTTTCACTTGGAATGAAGATAACGTGATAAATTGCGTGCGTACAGTTTCTTGGTTAAAAGCTTCCACCTGGAAGTCTATGGAACGGATGAGTCCATGGCCGAAGGAAGCTCTAAGCAATGAGTAGCCAAATTCGCAGGAATCCCAAAACCAAAACATGATTGGTCCTTAGCCTTTGGTATGTAATAACCGACCACTTTGGACCTTCCTATGAAACGTGGCAAGTTTACCGCAAAAAGTGGACAGATTTTAATAGTCCTCAGCTGTAATGGAATAAGTAATAAAGGATCGTGGGATGAGCCTTGAACTGGTATCCGGATTTCCTTCTTAAGGAGGATGGAAAGTTTCTTATCAAGGTGTTAAATCGAAAGTCGTTTCGGACCAACCGAGGCTGGTCACTGTGGCATGGTTTGAAAGTTTACGACAGGCTCCGTACAATATGTTTTCCACGCATTAGCCTACAATGAACGATAACGGGCGCAAGTTTATTTACTGTTTTGGTAGAGGTACAGGGGATGTTCTACGATCACTGCTCTGTGCCTGCGACGGAGGAAGAGAAGGATCTCGAAAAGTTGACAACTGGTAAATTGATTCTACTTCAAAGTAACGAAGTTTTGTTCGACGGAACGAAGTTTGAGCGTACTAGTATTCGGCACTGGAGACAAGTGGAAATTTCAGCAGGTAGACTGTGGAAGTTTCGGGAACTTGGATGAGGATCCGTGTTACAAGGAGGATAGGAGTAATTGGAAGTGAATGAAAACCTCAGATAATACTTTTAGTCTCTGCCACAAATGAAAGGTCTTACGGAAGTCAGTGGCCTCTAGGAATAGGTAATAAAATGCACCTTGAAAAGGGTGACCTAGTGAAGGACTGCCTAGATGGTACGTCCCCTGATGTTTTAAAACGGAACGAGCGTAAGCTTTGTTCTCTGAAAGGAAGTTTGAGTTGATTTTTAGGACTTTTGTGCCATGAATGAGTGACTTCTAGGTGAACAATACCCGAGAACCAAGACAGAGGTCACGAGCTTGCAGTACTACTTGAACCGCAGATTAAATTGTCAAAAAGTAACATCACTATTTCTTACACTTCGGGCAAGTTAGTCACAGAATCAAGACAATAACAAGGGTTTCAAAGTGCCCAGGCAACAAGAGGAGGGAACTCTCGAGATGATGATGCAGAAGCCAGCGGAGTGGCTTAAGATGTAGGTTCCCATTTTTGGGGGCCTTTTGACCAGTCTGCGGTCAGAAGAAAAACAATTGTCTAAGGGACACACGCAATGGTGAAGAACGAACGGGATAGCCTGATTATGTGTAAATTCCATGATCAGATCGCGGCGAATTGGGCCAGTCCTTCACACAGATGAGGCTGCTGGAGAGAGTAACCTTTCTACTTCTAAAAATATGGGCCCTATCAAATGTCCCGAGGGATTATGACATAATAACAGAACGTTCGTGAATACTAATGAGTCAGTAAGCTCAGGTTCCAAAACGGGGATAAAGTTACTTTAGGAGATGAAGTCTATCTAGAGTCCGAGTTTAATAGGAATAGACATGATCAACTTTAGACAAATGACAATCAAGGTCGGTCGACACACTTCACGGGGAAAAGACCAAAATTGAGTGGCACGGTGAGAATGAACAAACAAAAGATCACACGGCCGTGGAAGGAAGGAGATGGTAACCGGTGAGGAAACTAGTGGTCACGTTGCGTGAAAAGCAAAGGAACGGTTTGGTTTACGAAGGACATGTTTCGTGGATAAAATCTGATCTGTGCTCAAACAGTTTGAAGGAGCCTCCGGGTATGACCAGCTAAATTTCCGTGTCCAACTTCTATAAATCTGTTCACTTGGGGACCTCTTAATTCACTAGGTACATAGGACGCTTCATGACATTGAGGAGGATTTTGCGCTACACCGTTGCTGTGCGTTCTCTGTCATGGACAGTAACTTTCGTGGGTTTCCAGGAGTTTTTTTGGCCATTCCGCAGTGGGTCGTCCCGGGAAGTTACGAAAATTCCTAAAATTTTCCCCAACACTCGTATTAGGCCTGCTAGTCAAAAATACCGAACGAAGGTTAAAGTTAAGAAATAACCGACGAAGCTGAAACAGTGCTTCGTACCATTAGTGGATATCTTGAGGGGTGTTTATTATGATGCAACTATTCATCTTGACGTAAAGTACATTACAACAAGCCTAAATATCCTAGATGACAACATAGCTAAGCTCGCTCCGCTAGTGTGCCTAATAGGCCCTGCGGCAAACTATGCTCATCTGTAGCCTAGACCCGCTACTGGCCTTCTTGACTCTGTCTTCAGAGATCTTCAAATACATCTCAAACAGCAAAAATGCTACAGATTTTAATCTTTGTGAACGGAATCCCACTGCCCAACTAAAATCCATCTTGCCCAGAGCACCCGGCATGGAACACAATTCTTGCACGTGCACAAGGCTACGCGGAAGTTCACCGAGCCACACTTAACCTAACATCTTCAAATACCCTTCCGGCCATATAGCAAGGGAATTTATCAAAAAGGAACATTTGCTTTTTCTCGACACCACACATAAGCTAGTCAGAATTACGGAAGACAAAACCTCTTTTCCAAGGGAAGCATCAAGGGCGATTTTCAGATCAGTACCGTCTACACGTACTCCGCAGACCGGTCACGGACAGACAACAGCCCCATCCATACTATCGCCGCCTCGCCAACTTATTCCCTTTGCACCAATTCAGGTACCTGTCGACATCGACGGTTTATCCTCGTTGCCCCCCTTCCGTTAGCATCCTGCCAACGGCAGGCACCTCCGGCTGCAGCTCTCGCCTTCACCAATCCCGTATCTGCCATCTCTATTCTTGAAAATTCTACCGTAGACCTGATATCAAAGACCTCCTTTTCTCCCACGACACCTTCACCAGGCAATCAGCCTTACAGGACACCTGTTTCCTCCACTCCTTCGACCTCATCCGGCGGGGCCCATCAGCTCTTCTCTGTTGCCATTATCAGAACCCCAATAGCTCCCGCGGACGTCATCCAGCCTGCAGCCTGAGCAAACTCTAGGCTTACGCCTACCCGACACCTCCTACAAACTGATCGAGTCGAGCCTCAACTCTACGAAAAATCTACCACGAAACCCGCGGTCAAACCGGAAAGCAACTGGCAGGCTTCTGAGACCTCTCGGCAGCAACCGCACTGTTCCATCTATCTACACGCGCCCTGGAGTTCACGTAGCTAGCTATTCAAAATACCTTCTAGAGGGTGCCTCTGCTAACAAAGTGGCCCCCCAAGCGGTTTGGTTCGGGGCGGTTATTCTAATAAAAGCGTCTACAAAACCAGCTCACCAATGACTCACCAGCCAAGAAACAGAAGGCGTGATACAGCCCTCAAGTTAGCCACTCAATGGCTATCACCATCTTGCCTCATCAACTTATGAGTCAGCAGGGCCTCATAAAAAATCGTTTCAGTGCCAATCTTATGAAGGAAGCCTTGAGCCCCATTATGACAGCCACCGACGTTAGTGAGGATACGATCGCAGTTTTCTAGACACTGCCGAAGCCTATGACCAAGCTTCTCCTTGTGTGCTGTAAAAGCCCCAGATGCGCTGCCCTGGTGACTCACTATGTTCCTGGGTATACTGATAAGTGTCCCCGCGCTGCACAGTGGCCAACTTTGACGGCACCAGTTTATACCTCTCCCTGTAACCAGCTCGGCTGTCCAAGGTGGCCTACAGAGTCTATCATTGTTCATAGCGTCTGCAAACGACATTCGCTGTAGCTCGGCATTGGACTTCTTTTCCTTTTACCGGAAACGTAAAGCTATCACACATTTTCCATGTCAGTTCATTCGGTAGCACCGAAACAAACTCATCCGAGGAATTGTTTGCTCGGTTCGCGGTTTGATGTTCGGCTGATAAGGCCGTCGCCTCCTAAGTGTTGCATTCGTGCAGCTAAGAAATGCATGGCCCAAACAAATTCACCACAAATAATATAAGGACTACTGACGCTTCGTAAGATGGTTATGAAGCATGTATTCAAAATTAGTTTGGTCCTAAAGGGCAAGGAGCGCTTGTTCTTTAAACTCCCATTCATTTTAGTGGTTTGATTTACTTAATCTCTTCTGGAGATTTAGCCATTCGTCTTCTGATTTTTTTTCCTTGCTGCTGCTGTTCGCTGCATAGAGAAGACCACTGCCAAGTGTGTGCCGCAAAACATTGAGCCAGTAATGTGTTTATTTCAGATACCGCATTGACAGAACATGTCCTCCCGTTACCCGTCGCATATGCACTTTGCTCTGTCACTGATATTTTCGGGCTCAAGCCTTGGGTAGCTTGCTTTGGCGACTGTTCGTCGCTATCAGTTCATGCACGTGTTCGGAGTCTAGTATTTGGAAGCCACTATAAATAGTTATGTGATTATAAACGAATCATCAGAACCTGACTTACGTGCACATTCTTCTTCGTAATTCAGATCCTCTGAGGCAGCAGGCGCTCAAACTGCCAGGACCTTCCGGCCATTATGACCAGTTAACATAACACTAAATTTTCAAAAATAACCTCGTTGTCTTTGCTTTCTAAGCCAGACCGTTAACAGAGCACGGCTTAACAGAGTGACCGTTGGAAAGATCCTGCTACTTTCATGAAAAAAGAGTTGCAGTCAGTCCAATCCCCCTCAATCATAGTCGGCCTGGGTTTGCCAGTTGTTACCCTTTCTCAACAACTGCTGTATCATGAAACCTGGTGTTGGCGACCCGAAATTTCGCAGATTGTCCGCAAATTAAACTGCCCGGACGATAATTTTTACTGAGTGCGGAAGGCGCAATGCTTGTTGGTGAAATTTATAGTCCTCCCAGGCAGTTGATGGAAGGTAAGTTAGACCAGTGATGCGGCTTGGCAACACAAACGAATAATCTCAAGTTTACGACATTCTATGTTCTGTTGAAAACTAAGCTTCCCTGCTAACAACCTTCCTTGTATACGAGCACAACTATATATTTAGTTATATGATGTCGTCGTCTTATTAAATGACAAATAAATGGCCTAAACCCGCAGGTTTTTTGATGAGTCGTAAAGCAATATAAACCAGAAAATACATTCATTTAAGAAAGCGCACGAGTTGCGAAAACTTCAGAATTTACCTGGCAACGACTTTTATTTGGCTCGTTGGCCGATCACCGGTATGTAGGCGGTGTGAAATACTAGCTTAGTCAAACACTCTACCCGCTGAACTGATTGCCATCCGCAGTTTGCTGAAGTATCATGCAATCAGACACAAAAGTAACATTGCATGTCTGCAAGTTTTTTTTCCACAGATATAGTCATAAGGGTGTTTGTCCAAAAGTGAGGTTTACCAGATATATGGTATCTCGGAATGATAGCCTTGATGCGTAATGAGCAACGGAATTTCGCAGCTTGAAGGCTTGAAAGTGAGGGAATTCAACAAATCAAGTCTAAAGAGGTGGGAAAAGTTTGTGGTGACTGACGCGGTATCTCATTATTGGGCAACAATAAACTAGTGCATTTTGATCCGCATCTGCCCCTGATTATCCAAAGTTAAAGCTTTGAAATGAATGGGAACTGACGGTTAGAACCGATCAAGAACAGAAATTTCTGAGCAGATCGTATGACTCAGCAAAAAAGAAGCAGGTACTCGGAGAGGAAAAATGAATAAATTACCAGTGACATAAAACAGATACAAACCTCAACTATGCAACCACAGGGACTCAAAAAACGAGAATCAAGTTGCGGTGTGCGGAGAAGGAACACCTGCGTCACACGGGTTCAAAATATGATATGACAGATTAGCGCGTTCGAAGCGAGCAAACAATCCTTGGTTCATGAAAACATACGGTGCATAAAAACAAGCAGATAGTGTATACGAGCCAGCGATATCACGGAAACATGAAGTTGCAGCGGTCCTTTAGGGGATTTTCTACGACCGGTCGTTACAGTGAAAAGACGTCTTATCAGAGATCAATTTATTACAATTTTAAGGAACCTTTAAACTGAGGCCTAGAAATAATGCAGAGGTCATCAGTTTCGAGGAGGTTCCAGCTGCGGGTTGTGTTAGCAAGCGAGATAGACAAAAAAGAGGCGGGAAGATAAGTTTCAGATATATGAGTTTGGAGCATTGGAGAAGTAGGCAAACTTGCCCTGGACCTAGAGGCAGACTGGTCATATTTTGTTGGTTGATTTGTGACATGCGCTATATGGAGTGCACCGTGGTAGAGGGTAATTTTGACTCGCACATTTTTCGAACGTTTTATTTTTTTCCTTAAAATGTTGAGTCGTCGGCTCGTCAAGCTTCTGTGGATGTAGCGGAATGGAATGGTTGTTAGTTTGGACGACTTCCAGGTTAAGATAGCACGCGATATATAGTTCTAGAGGACTGTGGCTATCTAGGCTCTTGCTGTCTGAGGTCTTATGACAGGAAAGGGGATTAGGCCGTGTGTGCGCGATTCCTTTTAGGGTGATGCTGAAGTAAAGGATAAGGAGTCTGTCAGGTGCTACATTTTGGGGTTAGAGATGGAAGCGGAGAATAAATCGATTACAATGCTGGGGCCGAAGCGGAAGCCTTCTCTCGGCCTTAGGTACTTTTCTTCGAAAGGCCCTTCCAGAACATTCGAGATCACAAATTACAATTTGTGCAAATGTTCCAGAGGCACGTCTTTTATGAGGGCAAATAAACGGAGAAAGGGAGCAATCCTACCCTATGCGGATTCTTTTGGGATGGGTTGCTCTTGGATCGATAAATAAGGAACCACTTTTGTGAGGCAGGTAAACCTCACTGCAATGGAAATCGGTCCTTTGGCATAATAGGTCGATCGACTATACAGCGCAAATTTCAGCGACGAAGATGCAGCGTGAAACTCCGCTTCTTAAGACAAATATGCTGTTGATGCAGTTTCCATTGCAATGACCCTGATGAGCAGACTGCATAAGTTTGGACTCCCGTGGTGGGATCCTGTGGTCAAAATTCCGAAATAGCTATAATTTGGCGGTAGGTTGAAGGCACTGATTGGAGGTTTGCAAGTGATCCTCAATTCTTTGGTAGATAATCTACAACAACAGGGGAGAACGTGCTCAAGGGCTATGCCGCTCTGGTGCCCGATGTGCACCTAAGAATGATTTTCAGCCTAAGTGGTCCTTGCCACTTCAGGCAGCAACAAACCCAAAAATACCTAACAAGTCAAAAGTAGTGTTTGCCTGCGAGGCTGCATTCCAGGGACGCTCTCTCAATGATTACTTGCTACGGTGACTGGTCACGACGGATAGTGTAGTTAGAATATTGTTCCGACCTCCGATGGAATCTTTTGCAAAAGCTGCGGAAGAAATATTTGTGCGCGTATGAGAGCCGGCAAGGGAAGAAGGAGCACTAAGGTTCTTTCTATGGGTAAACGGCCAATCAGTTGATAATCCGGTTGATCATCGAATAAATTCTGGGTCCTTCGGCGCCTCTTTTTCCCCTTTTCGTGCGAATTCCATTTTACGTCGCACAACAAACGACTGGGGAGGACGTTATTAAGATTATGTATCCAGGGCCTAGTATGTCCTCTGTGTAGACGAGTGTCCTAGTCCCTCGCTTACGCTGGAGAAGGCAAAAGGTCTTGCACCTCAGCTGAGTGAATCAGGTTCATTAGTGGAGGAGTAATCGTGAGGAGATGCTAGAAACTTTCCCAAACTTGAGTTTGCACATCCCACTTTGGAAATCGACAATTGCGCCGGTGTGGAAGAAGACTTCGGTTTGGAGTGGAAATCCATAGAAGACTTGCTGCAGTTCCATACACAATGCGCTAAAATCCCCAGGCAGGGCTCAGCTTGTTGTCTATTTTGTTGTCAGATTTCGACTCACCGGGGCTAGTCTCACCTTTCCTGCTAGCAGACAGGGTGTTGTTTTGATCAGATGTCGTTTAATGCTTGTTCGGGGCAACCCTGTTGGAGAAAACCCAATAAGCTGCTGAAATGGGTGGCTTAGAAGTATAGAAAGCCATTGCCCGTTGAAAATCCAGCGCTGTGTTTCAGATGCGACTCGTCAGACAAAGGCGCACAGCTTCACATGTCTTGTGACACTTCTGAATTCGGCTGTAGAGCTGTTGCGCCCGCCAGAATGACCTCCAAGGAATAGGCCCCTCTTTGTGCTCTACTGTCCTTCAAATCGACGAAGGCTCCTTTGAAGGACGTAACGATCCCATGGTTGGAGTTAGTGGCAGCAAGACCAGCCGTTACAATCTCTCGGACTCTTGTAGAGGAAACTCGGATCAACTGTGGTAATACTTCTTGTTGGACGGTATCTGACGCAGTTTCGCACCACATAAACAACTCTAAGACGGGATTAAGTGCATACTCTCTTGGCTGAAATGCACGAATGGTCTGGACCTCGGCAAGAGCATCACATCAGGCCGGAGGCTGATCCTGCAGGCTTGGCATCAAGGGGTACGAAATAATGGAGCGATTCCAGCTTCCGGTTAGAAGTGATCTATCTTCGGCGAGCGATGCAACCTCACGGTAGACCGGCCCCTAATTTTCTATAGCACCACCGAGCAGAAGTAAAGTTCTATTGTAGCAGAGTGCACCAAAGGCTCGATACTGGCTAAGTACTCAACTTGGTCTCACGTGCTTAGGTCGGTAGCGTCGCTATCTTGTTTTAAAACATGTACTGAAGTTATTAGAGGCGGTCGCGCAGATCTAGGCGTGGAGAGGATATATTGGTAATCCCTCCAAATGTTCTACGTACTTTGTGAATGCAACTATATTTGCCATAACTTTGCTGAGCTAGTGCACACAAAACAGGTTTGCACGAAAGTTTATGTTGTGCGAGGCGTTTGAATTCGGCTTTGAACCTTTCCTCACCGCCGTGCTTGGACCACGGGACTTTAAACCTTTGGGTTGTATTGTTAGATCTACTTGGCTGCATACTTGCGGTTTGCGCGTATTTTTGCCCTTTGTGATTTTTAAGTAAATGCCATAGAAACAACGAATCAATGTTGTTCTGGTTTTGTATTTCGAGGTAATTGGCTACCCATTGCCCGATTCGGGATTATTGTGACTCACACCGGGATTGATAACCGAGCCGGTAAAGAAACTGCTATGAACAAGGAAAGTGTCATTCTCGTTGTGCATGCCATGGCTTTTGATAAAGAATTAAAATGGTTATGAGACAGGAATCATAACCGATGCTCCAACCGATATCCGATATCGATCCAGTTGTATTAAATGGACTGTTTAGTGTTAAATAATGGTCGGACTACTCCAACTAGCCCCATTGCGTAAAGTGTCTTGTAAGACTACTCAAGGTTCACCCGAATTCGGGCCCACCAATCAGATGGCACAACACTGCTGAATGGCACGTAGGACCATTTCAGCTAGTCGCGGCAATTCTCAAGGTACTTTTGATCGAACATCGCGCAGCCGCCGTAAAGCTTACACTTGGAGGATGTTGGAAACGTTAAAGGCATTTGGCGGTCGTGGGCAAACAGGTGATGCCCCCGTACCTGCTGCAGATGACAGAAAAATGTGGTTTCCATTTGGGCACATCGGAATAGGGGATTTCGGTCAGTTACCACTTGGTCACGGTTGCAGCATCGCGAGATGTATAGATGCATCCATACACGCCTCCAAAGGTGTTTTATATATAAAGGAGTTTCTCACTGATACTGATAATGGTATAATACTTGACCGTGGCCAAGACACACACACCAGGCAAGATCAGAGCTTATAGAAATATATAACGATTTGGGGTATTCACAATTTTGAAACTTAAGAATCACACAGTAACCAAAATAAAGCAGTAAATCTGGGTAGAGTTTGAGTGAACTAAATCTGGAGATGGTCGACGCGGGTATTGTGAACCGGTTTTGAATTCAAGGAGGGCGTTGTGGGTAGCTGGATGAACGTGGGAATGCTGATATGAGCGATACTGGAGAATGCTAAAAACGTGCAGTGATCGCAAGGACCAGTGAATCAGCAGGCGTTAGACATCACAACATGGACTGCAAGCTGACGCAAAATAGAATAGGATATGCTTTGTGGGTGCCGAAGGCTGGCGGCGACGGTTGTGGCCTTCAAAATGGATGCGGTGTGCCAGCTGGATTTCTGGACGATCACTAACGAGTAACCAGCTGGCATAATTACCAAAAGACACCGTTAAAAAATAAAGTGCGCATGGGGCTGTCAACGTGCAGTCAGAAACGCCAACAAAATATGGAAAACTGATCCAACATCGGGTAACTTACTGCGGGGGGAACCTATGAAATGAATACAAGCGAGCACAGATTCATTCTTTGTGACACTACTACGTTTCCTGTCGAGATGTGCACTTTCAAAAACTTTTAGTGGTAATGGTACAAACTTTGTAGGGTCTGAAAGGGGACCGAAGTACCTAAACACGTGTGTAAGTGCCGCGCGGTTTGAATTCATAGCGCTCTCGTCTTTGAATTGAGTTCTTGAATAGTTTTGTGAATTAACCCAGTTTATTTCACAATACTGAGCGTATAATAATTGCATTTAAGGTGCGCTTTATCCGGAGAATATTTGTATTCTCCTTGTAGTATTGCCGAGTAGTGTTCGGTGTTTTTTGAGGCGATCTTTCCTCGCTTCTAATCTTTCTTTTTGTTTTTGTTTTTTGTGTTAGCGGGATTTACCTGCTATTGTCAGAGTGCGAATTTTGTGTTTGGGTAAAGAGCACTTGAGTTGTATTCGCTCTGGTTTTTGGGGTTTTCGGTATGACACGCGTTTCCGACCCGTGTCTAGCACCCAAGTGCGGAAAACGTGTGGTAAATGGTATAGAGTGCGAGATATGCAAGAGATGGGCTCACACAAGGTGTTAAGGGATAGCAAAGGACATCTATGTCCTTTATAAACAGAACCCATGGGCTGAATGGGTCTGTGCCTCCTGCAAGGAGGCGGCCAGTCTGGCCTTTAAACTGCAGGCCCAAGGGCAGGACCAACGTCCACCAAGTAGTACCTCGGTTGTAAGCCCCAAACCACCGCAAGCAGGTTGTAGTAGTAAGTCGTTTGCGGAAGTAGTATCAACACCCGAGAGGACAACCATCCGAGCGAATGGACCAGCTCCGGGGGCTTGCCAGGTGGTCGTTGCCTCCACTTCTTTGAAGCAGACCGATGAGGGCCGGTGGACGGAGCAGAAGCCGAGAAGGGCGAGGCAGGTCAAAAAGAAAAGGGACTGTAACAAACCGAAAGATGGGTTGGCTAGGGTGGATGACCCTGCTCTTCTGGTATTAGAAAACAAGGTGAAGGACCTGCAGAGGCAGATCTTGTCGATGGGCAGGGTCTCAAGCCACAGGCTTCTGATCCTAAACCAGGAAGAACCCTTTATAAGGGAATCGAAGGCCAGGAGAGACATTGACAGGAGGAGGGTCTGCGACATACTGCGAATCGCAGGTGTTCCGTACCCTCCTACTCTAAGATGGGTGCACAGAGTGGGGACATGGAAGTCACCACTGGGGAACAAGGGCGAACTTCGTGCGAGACCAATACTGGTGGAGTTCGCTGATGAGGCTACCTGGGATAGACTACTGGCGAGGGCAGCGGTAGTAGCTCAGATTACCAAGGGCAGATACCAGATCGTGCCGGACGAGCATAGGGTAAGGCCTGGTGGTCTAG
This sequence comes from Fasciola hepatica, assembly GCA_948099385.1. Lineage (NCBI taxonomy): Eukaryota > Metazoa > Platyhelminthes > Trematoda > Plagiorchiida > Fasciolidae > Fasciola > Fasciola hepatica. The sequence goes on from CANUEZ040000110.1 coordinate 4,820,003, forward strand.
CCCCGGGAGGTATCCTTGCTCGACCAGCCAGGGCGCTGATGAGAAACCTAAAAGTTCAGCGAAAAGCCGTACTCGTCTCTCAGGCCCCGACCCCGACAATAGTAAAGAAGCCACGTGCGGGGTCGCTAATAGTTTTAATTGAAGATGCGCTGGAAGACGAGAATTGGCAGTGCTGTCCGAAGATAGATGACAGCGCGACCCCTGCCAGTCTGGATGTTGTGGCCACTCCTATAGAGATGGATTGGGAGTCGTCGGAAATTCTGGACCGTCAGCCGGCTTCATGCACCCCAGTGGGGACATCCGAAGCAAAAAACGTGTCATCACCTCAGGCGTTGCGCCTGAGAAACAGTCAGGAATGAATAACAAAAGACACCTAGGCGACGGAGCAAACGCAGTGGTGTTATATACTAACGCGTGTATTATTAGAAACAAATGGGCGGAACTTGTAAAAACCGCTGACGAACAGAAAGCGTCAATAGTTGCCGTCACGGAAACATGGCTTTCTGAAGAAGACCATGTGCCAGGCCTAATAAGTAACGGTTTTGCAGTCCACAGGCAGGATCGGGAACAAGATCGCCTTGGGGGTGGAGTAGCCATCCTCGTTAGGTCAGGTGCAAACCGCCTTGAGTCCCAGACCAAGATGTGCACTCGCAATATCCAGCTATGCGCCGTTGCAATCATCCTTCCAGGCAGAAGCTTTAACGTCGTTTGTGTCTACAGAGCACCAAGCACCACCCGAGAAGAGGACGTTTGTTTGCTGCGGACTTTGACTGAACTAGTTAAGGACGCACAAAAGACCCTCATAGTGGGTGACTTCAATCTTCCGCACATCGACTGGGTGGCTGAGGTCTGCGTGCCGGGATCGGAGGAGCAAACCTACTTAGAATGGCTGCATGATAATGCGTTGCATCAGCATATTGGGGAGAATACCAGATATAGGACTGGATGCGTTCCATCCTTGTTGGATCTAGCTATAACGAACTTCCTCAACGATGTGGCTGGACTGCATTATTGTGCACCGCTGGGAAAGAGTGACCACGTGTGTGTCAAAATAGTTCTATGCATGCGGCAACCGAAGGTACCCTCAAGGCTGATTAGGAATTTCGGTAGTATGGACATAGATAGGCTTCGTAATAGGGCGATGGGTTTGACCTGGGACGCGCCAGAGGAGCCTACTGTGGAGGAGCGCTGGCAGGCCATAAAGGGATCCCTGACTGCCCCACAGGGACAGTTCGCACCCTTAAAACGAAGGAGTGGGGACGGCAAACCCGTGTGGTGGAAGGCTGCAATAGCCAAGGCCATCAGACGTAGAAACTGCTCTTGGAACCAGAACAAAGCTTCCGGCAGTCAGCTAGCCTGGAACCGCTATACGAAGCTGAGAAACGAGACTGTAAGCCTTTTGAGAACTTCCAAGCGGGAATTTGAGCTCAAATTGGCCCAGTCTGTAAAACAACAGCCGAAGAAGTTCTACAGCTATGTACAGTCTAAAGGCTCAACAAGAAATGCCGTAGGTCTGCTATCCACTGGAGAATATGGTATTGTCACTAATGACCAGGGCAAAGCAGACGCCCTGGGGGAATACTTTGGTAGTGTACATAGGATAGATAGTGAAGTACGAGTAGATCTGGCTGTGGTGCATCCTCTTCAGTTAAACGAGCTGGGTCTCTCAGAGGAATGCGTGCGTAAGTACCTACAGGAGTTAAACAGCCACAAGTCAGCGGGCCCAGATGGCATTCATCCAGCTATCATCAAGCCGTTGGCGGATATCATAGCTCCATCGGCATGCAGGCTGTACAGATCCACGTTGGACCAGGGAAAGCTGCCTCAGGACTGGAAAGTCGCGGCAGTCGTGGCAATACATAAGAGTGGGCCTAAGTCGGATGTGCAGAACTACAGGCCGGTAAGCCTAACTAGCATTCTCTGTAAAGTCCTCGAGAAGATCATCCGTGCCCATATCCGCCAGCACTTACTGCAGCACTTCATGCTAAGGCCGGCGCAGCATGGATTCCTGAAAAATAGATCTTGCCTGACCAATCTCCTGTGCTTCTTAGATGAAGTAACTCGACGACTGGACGAAGGTAAGCAAGTTGAGGTATGCTACCTCGACTTTAGCAAGGCGTTCGACTCCGTTATTCATCGTCTTTTGCTACGCAAGATGGAGACTTTCGGTATAGGTGGGCCAGTATATAGGTGGCTGGAGGACTTCCTCTCCCACAGGACGCTTTATGTCGAAGTGGGGGACAGGTGCTCCAGTTTGGTGAACGGCACCAGTGGTGTAACTCAGGGATCCGTCCTAGGCCCGGTCCTATTCTTGTTATTTATTGATGATGTGGCATCTGCTCTGAAATCGCCCAGCTTTATTTTTGCGGATGATGTGAAGATTGTTGGATCTGAGGGTAGGGCGGACTTGGGCAGGAAAATAGGTACCGTCCTGAACTGGGCATGCAAATGGGACTTACCTCTAAACGCTCAAAAAAGCCATTTGTTGTCAAGGGCAACAGAGAGCCTAACTGTCGCTCATGATCAAGGGCTGTTCACCGTAGAGGCAGTCAGTAGGGTTAAAGACCTGGGGATCACCATGAAAAGTGACTTTAAATGGTCGGAGCAGTGCAACGCTGCTGCGCATAGGGCTCGTGGGGAGCTCTTTAGACTGCGATCAGCGTTGTCTTGCCGGAAGCCGGAGGTATTCGTACCTATTTACATGGTTATAGCACGACCTCACTTAGAAGGTACCGTGCAGGCTTGGTCACCCTTCTGCAAAAGGGGCGCCGCCTGTCTCGAGAAAGTCCAACGTCTCGCCACGCGAACGGTTGAAGGGCCGAGGGGTAAGACTTACGAGCAGAGACTCTGTGACCTGAATCTCTTCTCGTTGGAAAGGAGAAGAAGTCGAGGGGATCTCATAGAAACGTTCAAGTTAATGAAGGAATTTTTTGGCCTTAGACCAGATAGTCTATTCCAATTGGCCGTAGACTCCAGAACAAGGGGACACGAAAAGAAGTTGATAAAAGCCCGATCTAGGTTGATGGCTAGATCGCACTTCTCCAGCAACAGGGTTGTGAACAGTTGGAACGGTCTGCCTGGTGAAATGGCAGATCTGCAGACAGTCCAATCCTTCAAAAATGCCCTTGATCGCAAGTGGTACGAGATTTTTCCTTGTAGTGAGCCTTGAGTATATCAACTAGACGGATGACGGGTAGCACTGTGGTCCTTCTGGAGTATGTTTTAGCAGACTTTTTCCCTTATTGCATACTGTCTCAGTGGACGCTCACGATGCATAATGTCTCTTGCAGTTGATGTGCGATGAGGTTTTCCGTTTCCCTCTCTTTTTTAGCGGGGATTCGACGAAATACACTCGGCAGTGGTGGGTGCATAACTGGTGTGCATACCATCGAAGGAATTCTGGACGCTCGATTGGCCGTGGCCATTACCTGTCCTGTGCAGACTGAACTGAACTGAACTGAAGAAAATAGTTTTAGCGATAAGATTGCTGATAGGTTGTTGCAGCGAAGAGCGCAGTGGCACCTCACTCATCCCACGTCAGCCACGGTGGTGGTATGTGATGTGTCATGGTGCTTCGGGTTAGGAGGATATTTCTGTCGGTTTGTGACGAAAGACCGATGACTGATGAGAGATTGTTGATATCTCTTAGGGAAGGTGGGCGGATGGTAAAAAGACGACCGCGAGTACGTGTCACCACGGACGGTCGTGATCTGCCGGTGCTCATGCCTGATGATTCATTTGTCTCGGGATCAAATCCGCCAGAGAGATTCTCAGAGGAGATAGACGCATAACCTTGAATTTGGGCTTTGGAAGAGATGGAAAAAGAAGCATCCTCCAACTTCGCAACAAAGACAGAAAAGAGTAACTCGAGATGGCAGTATCTGACCTGTTGATGTGGTGTTACTAGTCGCGGAGGCAGTGTCACGAGGCCGATTGCCAATCACAGTTATCAAAAACGTAACCTTCAGGCTACGGTTTCGCTTGAAGGGCAGCATAGCAAAACAAGAAATGGCTAGCCCTTCGTGATGTTAGAAAGATGTCATAATAAAGGTGAAACAGACACTCGTGGCATAAGCTCAACAGCCAACTCTCATTAAATGGCACGAGAGTCCCCGGAAAGGCCAGACGGGTAGGGACCACCGACAGCTGAACCAGTTGTCCAACTTGAGGCTGCCACCGATGACGATAGTTTTAGGGGTTGGGGAACCGTTGAGCGAGCAGATACAAGGGGCCGACCACACCTGACAATACATGCGAGGAACCCCGGCCAGATTTTCGGGGCTGGTGGAGAAGAATCCACGGAACTCTATTCCTTCCATCACCATTCATATTGCAATCAACATTATTTAATTTATGAACAACTTTTACCGGAATTCCGATTGTTTTTTGCACTTCACTGGATCTTTGTCAACAATTGGACCCTCACGGTTGCCTCAGGCACCAGTCACACGACATGAAATTTGCTGTGACAGTATTAAATGGTCCCATTTGCTTCAAGCCTTCTGTTGTAATTCAGCCTCAGTTATTAATTCACTGTTCCATTTGAGAGCTCCAGAGCCCAGAAGAAACATCACCGGTGTTCGGCTATTGCAAAGTTCCCTAATTTGTCGTATATAGTGCCGCAGCTATTTGGGATCACTTTTGTCTTAAATCGTGTTTTATCTGCTCACTACCTTCGTTTAAATCTTCGGCCGGCTGGACTTTACATTGGGTCTTAGTCACTACTCTGGTATAATGGTGCATAACGATCCGTCCGCTACATTCCCGGTCAAAAACATCAAGTATGGAGACGATGTCGTACTCTAAATTTGAAGCTTCCAGCACCTGCAAGTTGCATATGGTTAGACGATACTTTATTTTGCGGATTTTGTCCTCCCAGATGATGACTGCAGTTGCGCAAGCACGGTATTCGGCAAAGCAACTGATCGCACTTTGCCCGCTTGCGGAGACATAACTGCCTGGGGCTGACCTATAACGATATCTCAGTTTCTGAATCAGTTGTTATTTACCCTCCTCCAACTATCAATAACTCGCAAATCATTAAGCATTTCAAGACCTAAATAGGATTCAAAAGTTTATCCCACTAAACTCAAAGGATGATTGACACATAATTTTCAATACTTGCTTCAGCACTGTCCTGAAGCACGGTAGCTAGGCGCTACATTCAAATTTTGCTTAGAACCTTGCGATCTTAGGGGGGCTTGGTTGGCTTCCTAAAGTTTGTATTGGGTGTTTCCGCCCAAAACGTACAATTCTTGGTCGGGGCAAAGCCTGCTCAAACACTAGCCACTCGATCCACTGAATAAAGAAGTTGGCCAAATCTTAACACGTCCATGGAGCTTTCTCCAGTATTGCTTTTATCTGTATTTCCACATTTGGCTAGCTATCCTCAACGTCATCTTCCTGAATTCGAAACTGATCTAAAACTGCCTCGGTAAACCCCTCCATTTTTGTCCATTAGAACACTGCCCAGATTTTTGTTTTATTTCTGCAGCTGAGCGGACCTTAGATTTCACAATTGGTAATACCCCACACTCTTATGGACTGCTGTGTTTTCTGATCGTGTCTTGTGCATGTGTATTGACCACGGTCAATAAATACACCACTATTAATAATAATAATAATAATAATAATAATAATATTGTTAGCAGAACGTGCTTAGCAGGGACTTGAGGAGAGCGAGGGCTACAGTTAGAGGGAAAAAATTGATTGGGGATCGTCCGGGAGCTCTTTATTGCTCGATTCCTTCCGTGGAGCCTTTTGCGAAGGCTTTGATTTTCCCGGGGTTTCATTTTCTAGGTCACTTCTGAGGGATGGACTTGCCTTGATGACGAGCGAAAAGGAATTCGAGAAGAAAACGACTTTTTAGGCCACTATGAGGTGTCAGAAGGGGAGGTCTAAACCTGCGGTTCCCACTCAGGTCATGTTGGTTTTAGGAAAAGTCGGATGATGGGGGCACTAAGAGTTGGAGTTTGAGGGGACTAGCCTAGTACGCCTAAATTCTTTAGCTTGAGCCTCAAGAGTTTACATCTATTGATGTCCGGGCCGGGAGTGGCGAGGCCTGGGGTGGGGCTTGCTTGACGGCCCGCCTGTTCTTCAGAGGTTTATTTAGTCTCAGGCTTGCCACTTGCCATCCGAACGTTCTGGGTCCACTTTTGGCGTTCTGAATGCTAAGGGCTCGACAGATGTCTGAACTGATTTAAGGGACGAACAAAATCTACTGAAAGGGTACCAAGAGGTTCAAGTGCCGTAGATTTAACTGTTAACGAGAGCTTTCACTTGTCTTTCAGTCCTATTGGGACATTTCAGAGGGGGGAGAGCAAGAAGCTTGCAGCTAATGTTGTTCCCTGGAGATTCTTCGTTTTCGTACTGGCACCCCTAGCTTTCTTTCCTTCTGGACGACATGAAGAGGTTCTTTCTATGAGCCCTCCTGACATGCTGGGATATATTTCTTAGCGTGCTTCTCTGTGTGAGGAATCCCAGACGGCACTCTCAGAGCTGAATTCTAAGAGTAGACCTTAAGCCTTTTTCTTAGACTTAGGAAGGAACCAACATGCCCCGACAAATTTGAATTTCAGCGGTTAGAATTCTGACCAGAAAGGAAGCCTCTTTTCATGAGCTTGGAGTCTTTGAAAAATGACCCCGAATAACGGACAATTTTGCTGCGTTGGATGTTTGCTGAAGAAGTCAGCTGCATCCGAGACCGTCTGCTGGGATGCCCCGAATGCTTGAGTTGATGCAGGGGCTGCCGGAAATGAATTCAAAATGATAACTCCTAGGTGGGCTACCTCAGGCTCCAGAATGGCCGCCCGAACCCTCTGTTCTCCCACCCCAATAGTAGGTTGGTCGGGAAAAGATAGATTGAAGATGTGGTCAGCTTCAAAACCACTTCGCCTTGAATCGAGACACATGGGAAAGATAGATTTGCCCAAGTTCGGGGTAGAAGTACCATCAACCAACTGGCCGGAAGTGAAATGTAAAAGCAATGCATCAAACCTAACGTGAGAAACTGAAAGCACAGAGAAGGCTCACGCATATTAGGCAATAATTCAAGGAGCCATAATGCGCAGCAGTGGCAGTTCTTATTCGGAGGTACAGCCAAGATTGGTTCAATTCGGTTCGGTTCATGGGATGTTTTTTCAAATCAGTCGTCACATAAATTTCGAGAGGCTAAGACCGGTCATAAGTCAGACGGTTGTGTTGTTGAGGCGTTTCTGTAAATCCCAAAACTTCTTTTTGGAATAGAGAGTTGGGGTCCGCCTATAGAGAAACACACAACGGCAGGGTCTTTGGAGCATCCACAACGTTAAAATGTCGTTTACTTTTTCCGGCTGAAACGATTTTGCATTGAGAATCCTGGAGACTTTAAACACAGAAAGGTTCTTGTAACGACCGGCTGTGGAAAATCCCCCAAAGAAACGCTGCAATCTCATGGTTCCGTGATACCACTCGCTCACATTCAATATTTGCGTTTTACGCAATATATGTTCTCTTGAACCAACTTTTGTTTGTTCGCGTCCAACGCGCTACTCTGTTATGTCCCATTATGGACCCGAGTGATTCACGTGCTCCTTCCTCGCACGCTGCAATTCGGTTCTCGTTTTCTGAGTCCCTGTGATCGCATAACTGAGGTTCGTATCTGTTTTATGTCACTGGTAATTTGATAATCTAATATTGTAGAATTGCACGGATAATCACTTTCTGATTTCATGATACGTTGCGAATTTGGCCACGCATTGCGCAAACCTGTGTCACAATAATCGGTTGGTCAATTTGGAACGAAAAAGTACGCAACATACCAAGAAAATGATCAGGACAATTGGAATCTGGACAGGAAGTAATACGGCAAGTCACTGGGGAGGTTTAGGGTACTTTGATTGTTCAGGTAATGCTCGGTCTCCTAGTCCTGTCAGTGCTAGCTCATGTGAAGGCAATATGAATTGCCAGAATGTTGATCTATTCAAGCTTAGGATATTAGAGCTAGAACAACAACTGTTATTGGCTAGGCAACAGGCCCAGGAAACAGAAAAGAAGTGTAGACAGAACGAGTGTGAGGAAAGGTTCAAGACCACGACCTATTCGACGGATCAGGAAAAGTGAGAATAGGAAACTCTGCGCCGTCCGTCGAATATAAAACATCGAAGCAACCAAAAATCGATCTACCGAGAGTGGAGCTGACAGTCCTCGACGGCCGATCTGAACACTACTGCAAGTTCATCAGGCAGTTCGAAACTTTCGTCAAAAACGAGGTAACCGACCCCGGGCAGAGGTTCCTCTACCTGAGTCATTATTGTCGAGGCCGAGCAAGAAAAGCTATCGATGGGTGCACAATGATCGACCCGGAACAGGGCTACACACAAGCAAGAAAGATTTTGAGTGGCCTGGACGGCCAGCCATTCAGAGTAAACTTATAGGGAGCGCGATACCAGAGACCGAAAGAACGAGGGGCGACGTCTATGCAATGGCCGACCTAGTGAGCAAAATTCAGGGCCGCTCAACAGCCCTCGACTATTTAGGTTACAGGGCTGACCTCGATGCAATGCAAGCCTTGGAGGGCATAGTCCGTTACTTCTCTCCCGAACTATAGGATCGGTGGACGGAAGAAGCGGAACGTATGAGCCGGAGCGGCCCTGAGGCCAACTTCGAATACCTGGACAGACAAACCAAGATAGCCGACAGTAGATTTAGTCGACTCATCCGGGGCAGTGACCGGGTTAACAAGCCTAGCACCAGCCAGGCACAAATCCCTAACACAGGAATACCCGAAATATCAGCATTGGAACAAAGCACATACGGTTTCACGCTAGGTTATGGCGCATCCAAGTTGCAGGTCCTGTGACGCTGACCATGGGCTACAGGGATGCCCCAAGTTCATCAACGCCACAATAGGCGAGCATTGGAGAGTGTTGAGGATGGCAGGAGCGTGCTTTATAAGCCTCAAAACCACAGACTGGGCGGCAGCTTGTCGAACAAGGACCAGATGTGGTCACGAAGGGTGCGCGGGCGGACTGTAGCGACCGGTCATGGAAAATCCCCCAAAAACCACTGCAGTTCCATGTTTTTCTTAACATCGCTCACTTGCTTACAATATTGACGTGTCTTTACGACCTGTCTGTTTTTATGGACCAATTGTTGTTTGTTTTCTCCCACAGTGCTACTTTGTCATATCCTTGTTCTGGACCTGCGTGACGCACGTGCTTCTTGCTTGCACGTCGCAATTCGGTTTCTCGTTTATTGAGTCCTTGTGATCTCGTTATTGATGTTTGTATCTTTTTGGTGTCATTGTTCATTCAATAATCTAGTATCGTAGAAAATCACGGATAGTCGCCTTTTGATTTCGGAATCCTTTGCGAATTTGGCTACGCATTGCTCAAACGTGTTCTACAATACTCAATAGATCAACTCGGAACGAGGAAAAACACACAAAATGCCAAGAAGAGGATCGAAGACATTGGAATCTGGACAGGAAGTAACACGGCAAATCACTGGGGAGGTTTTGGGTACATTTGATTCTTTAGTTATTGTTAGATCGCCTAGTCCTGTTAGTGCTAGTTCATGTGTTACTAAGGGCAACGTGGATTGTAAGGGTGTTGATATATATAGGCTGAGAATATTAGACCTAGAACAAGGACTTTTGTCGGCTAGACAACAGGCCCACGAAGCAAAACAGAAGTGTAGACATAAAGAGAGACCAGCGACTACGGCACTTCCCATAGATCAGGGTGCAATAAGATAGGGAGCCACACGCCGGTCGCCGACTGTAAAACACCAACGACCGATTTGCCTAGAGTAGAACTAACGGTTTTCGACGGGCGATCTGAACACTACTGCAAGTTTGTCAAGCAGTTTGAGACGTTTGTCGAAAATATGGTAACCGACCCCGGGCAAAGGCTTCTCTACCTGACCCACGACTGTAGAGGCCGGGAAAGAGAAGCTATCGGTGGGTGTACATTGCTCGACCCGGAACAAGGCTACACAAGAGCAAGGAAGATTCTAAAGGACTTGTTTGGCCAACCTTTCGAAGTAGCCCGTAACCTGATGGAGGGCGTGTTGGTAGAGGCAAAGAGAACGAAGGGCGACGTCTACACAATGGCTGACCTGGTGATCAAAATGCAGAACTGCTCAATAACTCTCTACCATTTAGGTTACAGGGCTGACCTCGATGCAATGCACATTTTGGAAGGCATAATCCGTCACCTCTCTCCCGAACTAAAAGGTCGGTGGGCGGAAGAGGCGGAACGGATAAGCCGAAGTGACCGAGAGGCTAGCTTCGAAGACCTGACCGAATACTTGGACAGGCAAACCAAAATAGCTGACAGCAGATTTGGCCGACTTATCCGGGGCAGCAACTGAGCAAACAGGACCAGTACTAGCCAGGCTCAAGCCACTGCTCGGAAACAGCCGAAATATCAACCTTGGACCAATGCGCACGCCATTTCACGCGATGCTACGGCGCAACCAAGTTGCAGATCCTGTGGTACTAGCCATGGACCACCAGAATGCCCCAAGTTCGGCAACGCCACAATAGACGAACGGTGAGGAATGGCGAGAATGGCAGGAGCGCGTTTTATTTGTCTCAACAACACGCACCGAGCGGCAGCTTGTAGAACGAGAAACAGATGTGGTTACGAGGGCTGCACGGGCAGACACCATCGATTGTCGCACCAGGCGAGAGTAATTTTACCCGAGGCGAGTACCAAGCCCAGTATTATTTGTTCAACTTCGCGGTCTGCCAGTGAACCGGTACGTTTATGAGTAGTTGCCGTGGGAGTAGTGACCCCAACTGGGAAGGTCAAAGCGTTGGCTTTCGTCGACAGTGGATCTGACATCACCCCAGTGAAAGAGCGGTTTGTCGACAAACACCGACTCGCTAGAAGTGCGGCGTCGTTAGCAGTGGGCACGGTGGGCGAAACACAAGTAATGACTGTCGGCCGGTTGAGGTTGCAACTCATCTCTTTAGACACAAACAAGCAAGTCGAACCAACGGAGGCTTTCACGTTAGCTGATCTCCCCATGCGAGCACCAACGTCGGTCAACGCAATCTTGACCAGGTGGCCCCATCTACAGGATTTAACCGTTGTAGAATGGGAAGACGATGAAGTGGATCTCCTCATCGGCTGAGACGTGCCAGAGGCGCATTTGGTACTTGACCAGAGAGTGGGCGAACGCCAGGCACCTTATGCCGTACGCACGGCTCTGGGATGGATGTTATCCGGTCCAGTATGGGTACGTGGTTCCGTGAATTATTTGTCCGCCGAAACGGACGGCATAGAGTAGCAACTGCAGCGGCTGTGTGAAAAGGAGTTTCGTGACATTGGAGACGAAAGACTATCGTTGTCTCTAGAGGATCACTTCGCTTTATAAACGGTGCGGCAAGGCACTAGAGGCCTCAAAAACCAGTTCGAGGTTCCCCTCCCATGGCGCACACCAGCTGGCCCGAGGACTGATAACCGAAACTATGTTCTCCAACGTCTACTTTGACTAAAAGAACGCTTCAATTGAGACTAGAATCTGTGGGAATGATACGCGGATTTAATGAAGCGAAAGGAAGCTCTCGGTTACGTTGAAAAGGTGCCTACCAACACCGTCGGCAAAAGGGGTATCTGGTATCTGCCTCACCACCCGGTTATCAACCTCAAGAAACCCAATAAACTGCGGGTGGTTTTCCACTATGCATCCAAGTTCCAGGGCAAGTCGTTATACGATTGCTTACTACAAAGGCCTGACTGCGCCACACCACTAATCGAAGTTTTCTGCCGTTTCAGAATGAGCAAAATGGCCTTGTCCGCCGACATTAGGGGAATGTTTCTTCAGGTAAAAAAGCCGATGGGAGAACGAGATGCGTTATGTTTCCTGTGGTGGGAAGAGGACGATTGGAACAACGCAGTGATAAACTATACGATGACCGTCTACCCCTTCTGAGCCATATCATCACCGTTTTGTGCGAACAACGCCCTTCAAGAAACGGCGAAAAAGCATGGAGCTCTGGTCCACCGGTCGGCAGTAGGTAGCGTCAGCAGAAACTTCTGCGTCGACGACTATCTGGGGTCATTCGATGATGTTGACTCAGCCCTAGCGCAGTTCAGAGGCCTAACAAGATCGCTGAAAGAGGGCGGCTTCCATCTAACGAAATGGTGGTCGAGCGCTCCAGAAGTACTCGAAGTCATTCCGTTCCATCAGGGGGCCGAAAATGTTCACAATCTGAACGGCTCACCACTCCCTACCGGACGCACTCTATGAATACAATGAAACGCGGAAACGGACGACTTTATTTCGAGGTAAACGTTCCCGAGCAACCAGTAACCCGTCGTGGTATACTATCTGGTGTCTCTAGTTTGTTCGATCCGCTTGGTTTTGTCTCCCTTTGGCTGTTACCCGGAAAGATCCTGCCGCGGTGGCTCTGCCGTGCGAAAGTCAGTTGGGACAAGCCATTGGTCCGAGAAGATCGGTTGGACTGGGAGGAACTTCTGAAATCCCTAAATAAACTGGGAGATATACGGATTTTACGATGTTTGCTCCCTGTTCATACACAACAGACGGAAGAACTACATGCCTTTTCTGACGCATCCGAAGTCGGTTGCGGAGCCGTGGTGTACGTACGATGGTGCACGGGAGACGGAAAATATGCCACGAAGAGGCTTCTTGCCAAAGCCCGCGTTGCCCCACTGAAGTTGGTTTCGATCCCGCTCCTCAAGCTCATCGCAACCTCGTCAGCAGTCAGGGCGGTACAAGTAACAAAGTGGTGCTTCGACTTCCACATTTTGTCGGTTAGTTTTTGGGCGGGCTCAACGATAGTACTGTACTACATTAACAACTTCAGGAGCCGGTTCAGTACTTTCGTTGCTAGCCGGCTCACGATCATCCACGACGAATCTGCCATGAACCAGTGGAAACATGTCAGGTCTGCCGATAACCCGGCCAATCTGTGCTCACGAGGTTCGACCAACTTCCGGAAACTGGGCACGTGGATGGGAGGACCGAGATTCCTACAAATGCCTAAATGGGACCGGCCCGTGTACGAACTAAAACCCCCTTTGAAATTGGAACCGGAGATCAAAGGCCACAGTCGTCGAAGCGACATCTGTTTTGTCAGGCTTGGTCAGGTTTTATTCCTGGATGAAGACGCTGCGGTTATTAGTTTGGTTGGCCATGTTCAAGAGAAATTTTCTAGTCATGAGAGCGATCTGCCAATCGAGTGTTGTGCGAGCAGGCCCGATATGCCTGATGAATTACGACCGGCAGGACACGATTAAATCAAGGCGACACAACGGGAGGTTTCTACCCGAGAACTCAGAAAGGATTAAGAAAAGGGACCAATCAAGAAGGGAATTTCACCCCGAGGGACGACTTGAAGCATTTAAACCCCAAGCACATTACTTGATCATTACGGGTAGATGGTAGGCTGACCAACTCCCACCCGAATTTTGACACGAAATACCCCATTTTGCCGCCGGCTCGGCAACCCGTCAAAGAGCTAATGATTCAACACGTCCACGCCGTGGGGGTTAGGCCGGGCGAAATCACGTGAAGAGCGTCATCCGGAAGCGCCTTTGGTTGCTGAGAGGAAGAGCGGCTTTATAACGCGTAATCCAACGTTGTGTACATTGTAGGAAACGCAACGCCGCAGCGGGCAAACAACACATGGCCCTGTTGCCAGAATGTAGAGTGACTCCGGGTTGGTGGCCGTTCAGTGACACCGGGCGGGACTATTTCGTGGATCAAGTGTGAGGAGACGTTGGAAAAAAGATACGGGTGTATCATGACGTACATGAAGTCACGCGCGGTACACTCACACGTTGCACATTCGATGACAACCGACTCCTTCCTATGGGCCTTGCAGCGGTTTGTGAACCGAAGAGGAATACCACCGGGTGTATACTCCAACAATGGGTCGAATCTCGCGGGCGCTCATCGGGAACTGCAGCGTTGGCACCAAAACATGAACAAGGGCCAGCTGAAGAATCGAACTGTAGCCTTTGGCGTGCGATGGCACTTTAATCTCCCGCAGGCCAGTCATCGCGATGGCATATGGGAACGCTTGATCCGGTCCACCAGGCGAATATTTCTGTCGATCATCGAGCAACAGCCGTCCGATGATGAAACGTTGGGCACTGTCATGACTGAGGTCGAGAGAATTCTGAACAACCGCCCACTTGTTCCGGTGGCCAACGGCAATCCCACCCATATTGCGCTCACCCAGAACGACCTATCGACGTTAAGGTCGAACGAGGACTTCCGAGGTCCGGCAAACCACCGCGGGAGCCTACTCCATGGATGAAAGCAGGTAAACTATCTTGCTAAGGCTTTTTGGAGGCGATGGCTGTGGGAGTACATACTGGCTCTGCGCCGACGAACACGCGCATTTCAGCACTTGGCCTTTGGGCGTTGTCGTGGAAACTATCGAAAGCTCTGACGAAATGATAAGAACTGTGAAGGTGAAGACCGCCAAGGGAATGCTATCCCGTGACGCACGAATTAATAACCTCCTTGAGAGTGGAGCCAGGGGAGCCGACGAGACCGAACACCGGTAGACTGTTTCTCATTTGTCGTCGAGGTGGTTAAAGGCACCTCCCGTGTGTGGAGGCATTTATGACATACTGATAACTGAACAACACTCACGCCCAGACACACACACGCACAAGGTACACGTTTATACTTCATGACATCCAGCAAACAAATTTCCGTGTTCGCCTTTCTTTGTTGACGTTACAGAAGGCTTCTTCCATATGTGGCAGTGGTTGTGGTTCGATCATGCACTCTGACGCACACATGTACACGATACATGTCTATGCTCCATGATCTCCACCAACCACGCCGCAGTGCTGATTGTTCGTCGTTTATGACTGACATTATGGAAGATGTCTCCCCTACGTGGTGGTTGTTGCTATTTGCCCATATATAGAATGCGAACTCGTGCACACCCTCACACAAGCAAACGCAATCATTGCATGACGGCTCTCCCGAGGACAGCACCTATGTTTCCCCTTCACGCTCGCCATCGATCGGCCGTTCTCATGGACGATGCAGAGTAACCTCGCGTCGGTGTGGCCACCGGACCAGGCGCGATCGTGAGTAGAATGTTGACGACAGGGTATTAGGTACGCGAACTGACAGCAGGGTCTAGGTAGGTAGGAAGAATCAGCCCCCTTATTCAAAACCTTTGACTCTGCTTAGATTCGGGAGGATTTTGGTAGGCGGTGTTACGACCGGTTGTGGAAAATCCCCCCAAAACCACTGCAGTTCCATGTTTTCTTAACATCACTCACTTATTCACACTATTGGGTTGTTTCATGCATCGCATGTCTTCGTGGTCCAACGTTCGTTCGTTCGCTTCCAGCGCGCTACTCTGTCATGTCCCATTATGGACCCGAGTGATGCACGTGCTCCTTCCTCGCATGCTGCAATTCGGTTCTCGTTTTCTGAGTCCCTGTGATCGCATAACTGAGGTTCGTATCTGTTCCGTATCATTGTTCGTTCAATAATCGAATATTGTAGAATTGCACGGATGATCTCTTTTTGGTTTCGGGATACGTTGCGAATTTGGCCACGCATTGCTCAAGCCTGTGTTACGTTTAGAGCAATTTCCATATGCACCGAGAAGTACGGGCACCCTAACTGCTCACCGATGATGCCACCACGGCTGGTTGCGAAAGACCCGCGACCTTAAAGTCAAGCTCAGCTTTAATCAACGGAAATAAGAACTTTATCGTACTTCCTGCCTCTGCGCTTCGTTTAAGTTACATTTACATAGATACACCAGCCCCGATTATGTCGAAGCACTGTCCCCATTGAGATATTACCTAATGTCACTGTAAAGGAGTTCAGGAAACCCCGTTCCATGCATTAGCATTCTTGTTACAAACGACGTTCTTCATTCCTACGAACTATCTTTGCTGGAACTCCGATTGTTAGTTTTATTTCTCTAAATCTTTGTCGCAAACCGGACTCCTACCTTTGGCTCGGGCGAAAGTCGCTCAGCTCAAACTTCGTTGTGACTGTATTTGGTAATCTTATATTCTGTATCTAACCTTTTGCTTTAACCAAGCTGCAGTTGTTGATTAGTTGTCCAATTTGGATCGAAAGAGCCCAGAAGGAACACTATTGGGATTTGATTATTGTAAAATTAATTAATTCGTTGTATATAGCACCCAAGCCATTTGCAATCGACTTTGTTTTGAACTGTGTCGAAATTGGTTGCTACGCATCGCTCGAACGTTCCGGTGGCTGGACTTTACAGTCAATTTGTGTTTGTTAATCACTCCCGCCACCCTCTCCACTGTAGTTTCGGATCGTTGACTCCGACAGTCCAATATAGATCCGCCAAGAACCTGGGTAGTTAGGATCAGAGCCTAGAACCCGTGCAGTACGTCGAGGATTCAAGACCACAGGGAAAGTATGATTAGTGGCCGTGATCCGAAAATTTCCTGAGAAGGACGGAAGTTGGAGGCATACCCAGAACCTTCCTTGGTTGCAGCCAAGTCCTGAAGAGGACTCGACTCTTCCAATTGTCACAGCGCAGGTGGATCCATGAAGGCCTGTAGTGGAAGAATGAGATTTTTCAGATATCTCACCGTAAAGTTCTGGAACGGAATCGCAACTGGGAACATTACTGGAGAGCCAAAACCAGATCGTCGGTAAACTGAAACCAGAAGCCGGTCGTTCATAGAAGTTTTCGGGGAGCCATTCTCAGCACTGAGTGGCTTATCTGTCAGCGGAACATAGACCAGAGGAAAATTACGACTGCCAGGCCAGTCAGTCCTCGTAGTTCCCCATATGAGCAGGTCCACGAGAGACTGAGGCTGTACTCACTGGAAATTAGAAAGGGTCACGATGGCTAAAATGAAGCTCTCAAAATAATAGAAATATCTGACGAGGATGTAGGGATGAAACTATTACTGAAGCCCAGTACCAACACCGTAGCCCAAAAACATGCCTTTAACGTAATGAGGGAGTGAAAACTGGCCGGCGGGAAAAAGTTTTAGCTGTTGGGCTAGCCAGCGATCAAAATCGACCATTAAACGAAGTTATTGCAGCATAGACAGTAAAGAACTTCAAGAAACGGCTTGGAAAAAATTCGAAGGGCTTATCTACCGGAAAGGAGGTTACTAGTGCCACCACATCTTTCTAATGCTCTCCCATTTACTTTACGCCTCTCGTCAACAGCTACTCTCAGTTATCATCTGATTTATTGTGTCACTTAGGATATCAACTTTTAGGCCCTCAACCTTCAGTAGCTTCCCGCATCGCACGGTGACTTGCTAGCAGGTGGAAACACGCAAGTAAAGAACAAATGCTGAAAATCCTTCCAAATATTCAACGTACTTTGTGAATTTGACTATATTTAACCTTATCTTGAAAAGCTCGCTCATACACCACATTTTTCACGTTTGTTTATCCATGTGAGACAATTTAATTTGGCCTTGAACCGTTTCTGACTGTCGTGCTTGAGCCATGGGGCTTTGGACGTTTACGTTTTACTGTGAAGTCTATTTTTCCGCATACTTGAGGTTTATATATATTTGTATCCTTTGTGAATTTCAATTTAGTACCGTAGAAACTACGAATCATTCTTGTTCTGGTTTTGGGATTCGTTTGAATTGGCTACGCGTTGCTCGATTTGTGCGAATTGAACTACAGAGCATTCCGCACACATTTCGGATTGATCTACGATGGTTACATTTTTTTGCGCGTTCCCCACCTTAAGAATGAAGGGGGCTGGAACTTTCAGCATGTTACCGCAACCATGGATCCGAGGAGATAAAAAGGCGGGAAACTGCAAAACGTCGGCGCATAGAAGTAGCTCGACCTCGCCAGGGCTGTCGAACGCCTTTGAGCAAGACATAGACAAATTTGAAACGCATCCCGCAATCAGAAAGCAATCATCCTTGCAATTCTACTATACTAGATTGTCAAACGTCCAGCGACATAGAAGAGATAGGAACCACAACTATGCGATCACAGGGACTCAGAAAACGAGAACCGAATTGCAGCATGCGAGGAAGGAGCACGTGCATCACTCGGGTCCATAATGGGACATGACAGAGTAGCGCGCTGGAAGCGAACGAACGAACGTTGGACCACGAAGACATGCGATGCATGAAACAACCCAATAGTGTGAATAAGTGAGTGATGTTAAGAAAACATGGAACTGCAGTGGTTTTGGGGGGATTTTCCACAACCGGTCGTAACACCGCCTACCAAAATCCTCCCGAATCTAAGCAGAGTCAAAGGTTTTGAATAAGGGGGCTGATTCTTCCTACCTACCTAGACCCTGCTGTCAGTTCGCGTACCTAATACCCTGTCGTCAACATTCTACTCACGATCGCGCCTGGTCCGGTGGCCACACCGACGCGAGGTTACTCTGCATCGTCCATGAGAACGGCCGATCGATGGCGAGCGTGAAGGGGAAACATAGGTGCTGTCCTCGGGAGAGCCGTCATGCAATGATTGCGTTTGCTTGTGTGAGGGTGTGCACGAGTTCGCATTCTATATATGGGCAAATAGCAACAACCACCACGTAGGGGAGACATCTTCCATAATGTCAGTCATAAACGACGAACAATCAGCACTGCGGCGTGGTTGGTGGAGATCATGGAGCATAGACATGTATCGTGTACATGTGTGCGTCAGAGTGCATGATCGAACCACAACCACTGCCACATATGGAAGAAGCCTTCTGTAACGTCAACAAAGAAAGGCGAACACGGAAATTTGTTTGCTGGATGTCATGAAGTATAAACGTGTACCTTGTGCGTGTGTGTGTCTGGGCGTGAGTGTTGTTCAGTTATCAGTATGTCATAAATGCCTCCACACACGGGAGGTGCCTTTAACCACCTCGACGACAAATGAGAAACAGTCTACCGGTGTTCGGTCTCGTCGGCTCCCCTGGCTCCACTCTCAAGGAGGTTATTAATTCGTGCGTCACGGGATAGCATTCCCTTGGCGGTCTTCACCTTCACAGTTCTTATCATTTCGTCAGAGCTTTCGATAGTTCCCACGACAACGCCCAAAGGCCAAGTGCTGAAATGCGCGTGTTCGTCGGCGATCACCACTAAATCCCCAACCGTGAAGGGCTTTGTTTTGATCAGCCACCTCTGTCGAGCTTGCAGAGCCAGTATGTACTCCCACAGCCATCGCCTCCAAAAAGCCTTAGCAAGATAGTTTACCTGCTTTCATCCATGGAGTAGGCTCCCGCGGGGGTTTGCCGGACCTCGGAAGTCCTCGTTCGACCTTAACGTCGATAGGTCGTTCTGGGTGAGCGCAATATGGGTGGGATTGCCGTTGGCCACCGGAACAAGTGGGCGGTTGTTCAGAATTCTCTCGACCTCAGTCATGACAGTGCCCAACGTTTCATCATCGGACGGCTGTTGCTCGATGATCGACAGAAATATTCGCCTGGTGGACCGGATCAAGCGTTCCCATATGCCATCGCGATGACTGGCCTGCGGGAGATTAAAGTGCCATCGCACGCCAAAGGCTACAGTTCGATTCTTCAGCTGGCCCTTTTCATGTTTTGGTGCCAACGCTGCAGTTCCCGATGAGCGCCCGCGAGATTCGACCCATTGTTGGAGTATACACCCGGTGGTATTCCTCTTCGGTTCACAAACCGCTGCAAGGCCCATAGGAAGGAGTCGGTTGTCATCGAATGTGCAACGTGTGAGTGTACCGCGCGTGACTTCATGTACGTCATGATACACCCGTATCTTTTT
The DNA here is from genome assembly GCA_948099385.1 of Fasciola hepatica. Taxonomy (NCBI): domain Eukaryota; kingdom Metazoa; phylum Platyhelminthes; class Trematoda; order Plagiorchiida; family Fasciolidae; genus Fasciola; species Fasciola hepatica. Next base: position 4,839,712 of record CANUEZ040000110.1, read on the forward strand.
TCCAACGTCTCCTCACACTTGATCCACGAAATAGTCCCGCCCGGTGTCACTGAACGGCCACCAACCCGGAGTCACTCTACATTCTGGCAACAGGGCCATGTGTTGTTTGCCCGCTGCGGCGTTGCGTTTCCTACAATGTACACAACGTTGGATTACGCGTTATAAAGCCGCTCTTCCTCTCAGCAACCAAAGGCGCTTCCGGATGACGCTCTTCACGTGATTTCGCCCGGCCTAACCCCCACGGCGTGGACGTGTTGAATCATTAGCTCTTTGACGGGTTGCCGAGCCGGCGGCAAAATGGGGTATTTCGTGTCAAAATTCGGGTGGGAGTTGGTCAGCCTACCATCTACCCGTAATGATCAAGTAATGTGCTAGGGGTTTAAATGCTTCAAGTCGTCCCCGGAGGTGAAATTCTCGGAACCCCGTCCCCCGGCAGGACCATTTAATATCCATTCTACGTCTGTGCCTACGGCGTAAGTTGCTTGGCGGTTGCCCACTCTCTGGTCAATTCCCAAATGCGCACCTGGCATATCGCAGCCGATGAAGAGGTCCGCTTTGTCATCCTCCCAGTCTACGACTGTTACATCCTCCAGGTGAGGCCACCTTGGTAAAAGTGCGTTCACCGACCTTGTTGCTCGCATGTGGAGATCAGATAATGACAGACCTCCGTTGATTCGATTTGCACGTTTATGTTCAGCCAGGTAAGCTGTAACCTCAACCGGCCGACAGTCATTACTTGTGTTTCGCCCACCGTGCCCACTGCTAACGACGCCGCACTTCTAGCGAGTCGGTGTTTGTCGACAAACCGCTCTTTCACTGGGGTGATGTCAGATCCACTGTCGACGAAAGCCAACGCTTTGACCTTCCCAGTTGGGGTCACTACTCCCACGGCAACTACTCATAAACGTACCGGTTCACTGGCAGACCGCGAAGTTGAACAAATAATACTGGGCTTGGTACTCGCCTCGGGTAAAATTACTCTCGCCTGGTGCGACAATCGATGGTGTCTGCCCGTGCAGCCCTCGTAACCACATCTGTTTCTCGTTCTACAAGCTGCCGCTCGGTGCGTGTTGTTGAGACAAATAAAACGCGCTCCTGCCATTCTCGCCATTCCTCACCGTTCGTCTATTGTGGCGTTGCCGAACTTGGGGCATTCTGGTGGTCCATGGCTAGTACCACAGGATCTGCAACTTGGTTGCGCCGTAGCATCGCGTGAAATGGCGTGCGCATTGGTCCAAGGTTGATATTTCGGCTGTTTCCGAGCAGTGGCTTGAGCCTGGCTAGTACTGGTCCTGTTTGCTCAGTTGCTGCCCCGGATAAGTCGGCCAAATCTGCTGTCAGCTATTTTGGTTTGCCTGTCCAAGTATTCGGTCAGGTCTTCGAAGCTAGCCTCTCGGTCACTTCGGCTTATCCGTTCCGCCTCTTCCGCCCACCGACCCTTTAGTTCGGGAGAGAGGTGACGGATTATGCCTTCCAAAATGTGCATTGCATCGAGGTCAGCCCTGTAACCTAAATGGTAGAGAGTTATTGAGCAGTTCTGCATTTTGATCACCAGGTCAGCCATTGTGTAGACGTCGCCCTTCGTTCTCTTTGCCTCTACCAACACGCCCTCCATCAGGTTACGGGCTACTTCGAAAGGTTGGCCAAACAAGTCCTTTAGAATCTTCCTTGCTCTTGTGTAGCCTTGTTCCGGGTCGAGCAATGTACACCCACCGATAGCTTCTCTTTCCCGGCCTCTACAGTCGTGGGTCAGGTAGAGAAGCCTTTGCCCGGGGTCGGTTACCATATTTTCGACAAACGTCTCAAACTGCTTGACAAACTTGCAGTAGTGTTCAGATCGCCCGTCGAAAACCGTTAGTTCTACTCTAGGCAAATCGGTCGTTGGTGTTTTACAGTCGGCGACCGGCGTGTGGCTCCCTATCTTATTGCACCCTGATCTATGGGAAGTGCCGTAGTCGCTGGTCTCTCTTTATGTCTACACTTCTGTTTTGCTTCGTGGGCCTGTTGTCTAGCCGACAACAGTCCTTGTTCTAGGTCTAATATTCTCAGCCTATATATATCAACACCCTTACAATCCACGTTGCCCTTAGTAACACATGAACTAGCACTAACGGGACTAGGCGATCTAACAATAACTAAAGAATCAAATGTACCCAAAACCTCCCCAGTGATTTGCCGTGTTACTTCCTGTCCAGATTCCAATGTCTTCGATCCTCTTCTTGGCATTTTGTGTGTTTTTCCTCGTTCCGAGTTGATCTATTGAGTATTGTAGAACACGTTTGAGCAATGCGTAGCCAAATTCGCAAAGGATTCCGAAATCAAAAGGCGACTATCCGTGATTTTCTACGATACTAGATTATTGAATGAACAATGACACCAAAAAGATACAAACATCAATAACGAGATCACAAGGACTCAATAAACGAGAAACCGAATTGCGACGTGCAAGCAAGAAGCACGTGCGTCACGCAGGTCCAGAACAAGGATATGACAAAGTAGCACTGTGGGAGAAAACAAACAACAATTGGTCCATAAAAACAGACAGGTCGTAAAGACACGTCAATATTGTAAGCAAGTGAGCGATGTTAAGAAAAACATGGAACTGCAGTGGTTTTTGGGGGATTTTCCATGACCGGTCGTTACAGTCCGCCCGCGCACCCTTCGTGACCACATCTGGTCCTTGTTCGACAAGCTGCCGCCCAGTCTGTGGTTTTGAGGCTTATAAAGCACGCTCCTGCCATCCTCAACACTCTCCAATGCTCGCCTATTGTGGCGTTGATGAACTTGGGGCATCCCTGTAGCCCATGGTCAGCGTCACAGGACCTGCAACTTGGATGCGCCATAACCTAGCGTGAAACCGTATGTGCTTTGTTCCAATGCTGATATTTCGGGTATTCCTGTGTTAGGGATTTGTGCCTGGCTGGTGCTAGGCTTGTTAACCCGGTCACTGCCCCGGATGAGTCGACTAAATCTACTGTCGGCTATCTTGGTTTGTCTGTCCAGGTATTCGAAGTTGGCCTCAGGGCCGCTCCGGCTCATACGTTCCGCTTCTTCCGTCCACCGATCCTATAGTTCGGGAGAGAAGTAACGGACTATGCCCTCCAAGGCTTGCATTGCATCGAGGTCAGCCCTGTAACCTAAATAGTCGAGGGCTGTTGAGCGGCCCTGAATTTTGCTCACTAGGTCGGCCATTGCATAGACGTCGCCCCTCGTTCTTTCGGTCTCTGGTATCGCGCTCCCTATAAGTTTACTCTGAATGGCTGGCCGTCCAGGCCACTCAAAATCTTTCTTGCTTGTGTGTAGCCCTGTTCCGGGTCGATCATTGTGCACCCATCGATAGCTTTTCTTGCTCGGCCTCGACAATAATGACTCAGGTAGAGGAACCTCTGCCCGGGGTCGGTTACCTCGTTTTTGACGAAAGTTTCGAACTGCCTGATGAACTTGCAGTAGTGTTCAGATCGGCCGTCGAGGACTGTCAGCTCCACTCTCGGTAGATCGATTTTTGGTTGCTTCGATGTTTTATATTCGACGGACGGCGCAGAGTTTCCTATTCTCACTTTTCCTGATCCGTCGAATAGGTCGTGGTCTTGAACCTTTCCTCACACTCGTTCTGTCTACACTTCTTTTCTGTTTCCTGGGCCTGTTGCCTAGCCAATAACAGTTGTTGTTCTAGCTCTAATATCCTAAGCTTGAATAGATCAACATTCTGGCAATTCATATTGCCTTCACATGAGCTAGCACTGACAGGACTAGGAGACCGAGCATTACCTGAACAATCAAAGTACCCTAAACCTCCCCAGTGACTTGCCGTATTACTTCCTGTCCAGATTCCAATTGTCCTGATCATTTTCTTGGTATGTTGCGTACTTTTTCGTTCCAAATTGACCAACCGATTATTGTGACACAGGTTTGCGCAATGCGTGGCCAAATTCGCAACGTATCATGAAATCAGAAAGTGATTATCCGTGCAATTCTACAATATTAGATTATCAAATTACCAGTGACATAAAACAGATACGAACCTCAGTTATGCGATCACAGGGACTCAGAAAACGAGAACCGAATTGCAGCGTGCGAGGAAGGAGCACGTGAATCACTCGGGTCCATAATGGGACATAACAGAGTAGCGCGTTGGACGCGAACAAACAAAAGTTGGTTCAAGAGAACATATATTGCGTAAAACGCAAATATTGAATGTGAGCGAGTGGTATCACGGAACCATGAGATTGCAGCGTTTCTTTGGGGGATTTTCCACAGCCGGTCGTTACAAGAACCTTTCTGTGTTTAAAGTCTCCAGGATTCTCAATGCAAAATCGTTTCAGCCGGAAAAAGTAAACGACATTTTAACGTTGTGGATGCTCCAAAGACCCTGCCGTTGTGTGTTTCTCTATAGGCGGACCCCAACTCTCTATTCCAAAAAGAAGTTTTGGGATTTACAGAAACGCCTCAACAACACAACCGTCTGACTTATGACCGGTCTTAGCCTCTCGAAATTTATGTGACGACTGATTTGAAAAAACATCCCATGAACCGAACCGAATTGAACCAATCTTGGCTGTACCTCCGAATAAGAACTGCCACTGCTGCGCATTATGGCTCCTTGAATTATTGCCTAATATGCGTGAGCCTTCTCTGTGCTTTCAGTTTCTCACGTTAGGTTTGATGCATTGCTTTTACATTTCACTTCCGGCCAGTTGGTTGATGGTACTTCTACCCCGAACTTGGGCAAATCTATCTTTCCCATGTGTCTCGATTCAAGGCGAAGTGGTTTTGAAGCTGACCACATCTTCAATCTATCTTTTCCCGACCAACCTACTATTGGGGTGGGAGAACAGAGGGTTCGGGCGGCCATTCTGGAGCCTGAGGTAGCCCACCTAGGAGTTATCATTTTGAATTCATTTCCGGCAGCCCCTGCATCAACTCAAGCATTCGGGGCATCCCAGCAGACGGTCTCGGATGCAGCTGACTTCTTCAGCAAACATCCAACGCAGCAAAATTGTCCGTTATTCGGGGTCATTTTTCAAAGACTCCAAGCTCATGAAAAGAGGCTTCCTTTCTGGTCAGAATTCTAACCGCTGAAATTCAAATTTGTCGGGGCATGTTGGTTCCTTCCTAAGTCTAAGAAAAAGGCTTAAGGTCTACTCTTAGAATTCAGCTCTGAGAGTGCCGTCTGGGATTCCTCACACAGAGAAGCACGCTAAGAAATATATCCCAGCATGTCAGGAGGGCTCATAGAAAGAACCTCTTCATGTCGTCCAGAAGGAAAGAAAGCTAGGGGTGCCAGTACGAAAACGAAGAATCTCCAGGGAACAACATTAGCTGCAAGCTTCTTGCTCTCCCCCCTCTGAAATGTCCCAATAGGACTGAAAGACAAGTGAAAGCCCTCGTTAACAGTTAAATCTACGGCACTTGAACCTCTTGGTACCCTTTCAGTAGATTTTGTTCGTCCCTTAAATCAGTTCAGACATCTGTCGAGCCCTTAGCATTCAGAACGCCAAAAGTGGACCCAGAACGTTCGGATGGCAAGTGGCAAGCCTGAGACTAAATAAACCTCTGAAGAACAGGCGGGCCGTCAAGCAAGCCCCACCCCAGGCCTCGCCACTCCCGGCCCGGACATCAATAGATGTAAACTCTTGAGGCTCAAGCTAAAGAATTTAGGCGTACTAGGCTAGTCCCCTCAAACTCCAACTCTTAGTGCCCCCATCATCCGACTTTTCCTAAAACCAACATGACCTGAGTGGGAACCGCAGGTTTAGACCTCCCCTTCTGACACCTCATAGTGGCCTAAAAAGTCGTTTTCTTCTCGAATTCCTTTTCGCTCGTCATCAAGGCAAGTCCATCCCTCAGAAGTGACCTAGAAAATGAAACCCCGGGAAAATCAAAGCCTTCGCAAAAGGCTCCACGGAAGGAATCGAGCAATAAAGAGCTCCCGGACGATCCCCAATCAATTTTTTCCCTCTAACTGTAGCCCTCGCTCTCCTCAAGTCCCTGCTAAGCACGTTCTGCTAACAATATTATTATTATTATTATTATTATTATTATTAATAGTGGTGTATTTATTGACCGTGGTCAATACACATGCACAAGACACGATCAGAAAACACAGCAGTCCATAAGAGTGTGGGGTATTACCAATTGTGAAATCTAAGGTCCGCTCAGCTGCAGAAATAAAACAAAAATCTGGGCAGTGTTCTAATGGACAAAAATGGAGGGGTTTACCGAGGCAGTTTTAGATCAGTTTCGAATTCAGGAAGATGACGTTGAGGATAGCTAGCCAAATGTGGAAATACAGATAAAAGCGATACTGGAGAAATCTGAAAGTGCAGTGCTTGCAAGAACCAGTAAAGAAACAGGCATCGGACATCACAACATGGACAGGGAGTTTGGGCCTGGACAATACACAATGATCCCTATGGCGGCCGAAAACGGGCTGGGACTGTTGAGGTAGTCGAGAATGGATCACGCCAACCTGCGAAATTTTGTGTGCAGTCGGGTAATATGAAAACAGAGATGGGTGGAATGGAGATTCAGAAAAGGTTCGGGACATTCAGAAAGGGAGGAGAGGGAGCTCCAAATAGATACTTGAATGATCAACATCCAGAGACCGGGTGAGAGTTTACCAAAAGACATGGTCAAAAATATAATACACATGGAGTTATCAGTGTGCAGTCAGAGATGCCATCGGGGTATAAAAAAAATGATCCAACATAAGATAGCTGGTTGTGGAAAGAGCCCACGACAAGGATGCGAGCGAGTCGGATGTGATAGTGAGACTGGCCCCTTTCCATGGGTGATTCCGGCGCCATACGGAAACTCACATGAAGGCAAAAAGTTCAACAAGACTGCTGAGCATCTTTGAAGGGCATTATTGGTGTATGGACGCAAAGCCTATAATTTGAATGAAAACTTTCGAAGAAGCAATCTTTTGGAAGCAGACGTTGCTGATGCGACCGGGCAACTATGCAGAGGTGATGAGGAGGGTGGAAAACAGCGGCGAATGGGAGGAGGCCAAACCAAAATAAACAGTAGAATTTTGCAGATTGTAAGGATAAGGTTTTCTGTATGCGTTACAAAGGAATGAATAACCAAGTCCTGATTTGTTGATGTTTGGCAGATTTAGTCCATCTTTTTAGAGGTGATCCAAATGTTAAAATTCTTTGGCCCCGGCGGCATTCGAACCCACGCACGGTCACCACCCTCGCTTTAGTACCGCTAGTATCCTACGACCTGAGCTAAGGGGCCGCACCGGAGGACCTTCACATTTTTTGCAAATGGATCGCAAAGTACACTCGCAGAAAAGTCGAAGGTCCTTCAGCGTGGCCTCGTAGCTCAGGTAGGAGAGTACTCGCGTACTGAAGCGAGGGTGGCAACCATGCGTGGGTTTGAATGCCGCCGGGGCCAAAGACTTGTACCATTAGGATCACCTCTGAAAGCAAGTTCTGATTGGTTGAGGGTGGTTGGTATTTTGTTTCATGAAGACCTTGGTTGCTGGTAATAGCAGATAGCGAATGGTGATAGTAGCAAACAAAAATGGGCTAGGCTGAACTAAGTCCCCACCAACTGTCTAGGCTTTCACTGTATAAATGTAGCGGCCCAGGCAGCACCTGGCTGACGGGAAACCCCACACTCTAACAGCCACGGAAACGTGGCTGTTTCCAGGTAACCTAGAGGATGAAATTTCTACCACTGGGTACACCTCGGTCCATGTTTTGTCCGAGACTGTTCGGCAAATAACCAAAAAGTTCACTTTCTCGAACGGGTGAGCTTCACGCTTCCCCCGCTGCTGTCACAGTAGTCCGAATGCTTTCTTTGAGAGGCATAGCTGGTGGGCTAGTTTTAAATATCACCAATATTCCCCGTCTCATTTCTTCTATTCCCCTTACTTCCCCACTGACTCCTTTAGGGATAGGATTATAAAGTTTCTTGGATTTTCTCCCCTAGCAGGTGATTTTTCTTCCGCCGAACGCACGTTTAGATGAGTCTCTTCATCTTTTGAAAGAGCTGCGAGGTCTGAAATCCAGTTTTCACTCTAACTACTTCCTTTTACTGGCGGATTCCAACATTCCGGGTGTACCTGGATGAGAAACAGCTCTGGCGACCTCTTTTGGCAGGGAGGTAACAGGACTAGCCGCTGGACTACCATACCTCCCTACCTATTCCCTTCCACTCCCGACTCCCAGATCTACCAGTTCGAAAAATTTGCGCAATTTATTTTTTATTATACATGAAGTAGAGTTCAATTTATACCATCGTAACCCATTGCTTTCGATGGGCCCGGGTGAGATCCACTTCCGAATTTTTGAAGCCGGCAACACAAGACGAAGACAACGCCAGGTTCCTCCAGCGGAGCTTAGGCCCTGGTACGTACTCATCCTACTGAAAAAGGCGGCAATTGGTCCAATATACGAAAGGGGCGATAGTCTTCAGCCAAGGTGCTACCGAACCGTTGGTCCAGTTAGCTTTCCCAGTGAGATGCTTCAGAGCGTGCCAAAACTTGTTATATTGGTACGCCTGCTCAATAACTGAATAATCTCTTCTGCTCAGCACGGCCTCTTACGGAGAACTTCATTCAATAATAATACTCTTTGCACAATATATGGTCTTACTCAAGCTTCGATGAAAGCACAATCCCACAAGCAACCCTTTATTCGATTTCTTTTAAAATTTGTCAGTTAGTCTGTACATTCCGGCCTGGTGAAGGACGGAGGAGCATTGGTAAAAGAGCAAAAATGCCTCAAAGCTAATTCTCGTAATTTTGCACATTCTCTATCCTCAACAACTGACCGGCTTAAAATTGAATCCTCTAAGAAATCGTAGAATTGGAGGAGGTATACTTCTTAATGTACAAGCTTTTCACCACGGGGCTTGCAGATATCTCCTCCGCGCTTTCCGGCCCGGACAACCCCGGGGTGTGCGCTAAGAAAGTATTTGATACTCGCTCTAGTACAAATTTCCGTAAAAACGTTTTACTCACACAATAGTCTGGCTATGGAACAACTTGGCGCAGAAGGCTGTCGATACTCTGAGCAACGGAACCTTTAAAAGGCGTTTAGACAAGTTCCTAGGGGTAACTCATCCTGAGCCTCTTTGACATTACAATTCATGATCGCTAATCCCTGAGTTTTACTCACCCAGTGTGTTTTTGAGCTCCGTGCCCCAAAAACACTAAGCGCAAAACCCGATGTTTCCTTTCCATTTGCTTGAATGTATAGGTGTTGAGCTTCGACATGCAGTTTTATATCCCCCTTTTCCACCTCATTTGAGCGAAATATCCCTCACAATACAGCTCATTTCAAGCCAATGACTGATCTACCATCTGCAGCTTCTGCCCCGGGTATTCGTCCCCTGGTTCCCAGCTCTCTTGGTTTAAGGTCAGCGACTACTACAGAAGAGGACAGACATCTGACCATGAGCTTTGCCCACAGAGAGAGTAATGTTCACAGGAGAATAGCCTTCCTGCAAGCATTGAATGCACTGTGCGCAAGCTTTTGCAGTAACTGGTAAGGGAGCACAAGTAAACACTTGGTGAACTGTAAGTCGCTTTGTTAGGTACAGCACGGGTTTTCGAAAGGCTAATCTTGTCTCTCAGCCCATGTGATATCCTCAGACAGAGCCGCCACCCAGCTGGATGAGGGCATATTGATCGAAGTCTTCTACCTAGAACTTGACCAGGCATTAGACTCAGTCAACCATCTTTTGTTGATGCAGAAACGGAGGACTTGTGGGACATAAGGGCAAATACACATGTGGGCAGCAGTACTCCCGAACGACAGGACGTTTCACGTCACATTAGGAACCTGCAGGTCAAAAACAGCGGGGGTAGCTAAGGAAGTGTCTCAAGGTTCAGCTCTAGGCTCACGGCTTTTTCTTCCTCACACAGACGACTTAGCAACAGATTTAAGACTGTCGAGTCTCTTTTTTGCAGACGATATAAAATTTGTGGGGCAGGAGATCGTGATGAACTAACAAGAGACCTGGCGCGGAAGTTAGCCGGGCAAACAAATGGGATATACCCTCAGAATCAGGCAATGGTCACTTTCCATCCAGGGCTTCAGTCGGACTGATGATAATGGGCAAAAAAGGAACATTCGCAGTTGAGGTGACGCAGTTAACAAGAGACTTCGGTGTCAAAATAACTGCAAACTTTAAGCGTGTTGAACAGTGCAAGCCGGCCGCTTACCGGAAGGGAGGTGAGCTATTTGAGCTGGGCTGGGCACTTTCCGGCAGAAAGTTGGCAGTGTTCACGTCTATGTGCGAGGCAGTAGAAAGGCCGCTATAAGAATTTTCTACTGGCCAGGACAGTTATTTTCGAAAAGGCTGCACCCTGTCCGGGAAAATTTCAGCCACTAGTCTCTCGGATGCTAAAGGACTGAAAGCAAAATCACGAAACGCAAGTGCATAATATGAGAGTCCTCTCTCCCGGAAAAAGACTCAGAGGTAAATTCATTGGGGCGCTTAGCGCGCATGGGTGCCGAGGATATGCTTGGACATGCCGCCGGTCATAGAGTGAGAGGCGGCTGCATAAAATTGTGAAGGTAACGCTCAAAGTTAAATGTGTGGGCGAACTTCTTCATCAGCAGGGCGGTGGGGAGGTGGAACAGATTAACTGGAGTAAAAGTTATCGCTCAAAGTGTAAGGCTTGTTAAAAGAATGCCGGATTGGAACCGGAAATAGTGACTTACAGAAGCAGAATTCTACGGATTAGGGGCAGTCACTATTGACTCCAGAATTTTCGGTTGTCCTGCTTCCTTTTCTTCTATCCGGGATGCTAAAAGGCAGGACGGTCGCTTTTACTCCCTGGTTTTTCACCCGAACTGAAGGACGGAACCATTTCGAGTGAGATACTGGGGTGAATTACCGGAGCCTCAATAGTGGGGGCCGCTCTTTGTGGGTACCAACGAAATAATTCTGGAAGCTTGGTCGGCCCCGGCCACTATCAGTATTGTGCAACCTGCAAACACGTTAGAATTATTTCAGCAGGTATACAGACGGGATCAGAGTGCTCAAGGGCTACCTATGACTAGGATTAGTGAAGTCTTGGAAAAGCGTGACGAATGATTCAACGCAAAAAGGGTATCAAACAGCTCGAAAAAGCTTGAAGTCTTCTATCCATCCACCAACACTGAAGGCCCTGGTTCTCATCTTGGCAGAACCACTGGTTAAGCTGCTCAGAGCGTCACTGGACAGGGATGTTCTGGCCAAGGACCGGCTTGTAAGGGTCGTCACACTCGTTCAAAAAGGTGGAGGCAGGGGAGAGTACCAGCTGCAGGCCGATTAACATAACGCCAGTGGGGCTGAAAACTCTCGAGGGATTATAACCAGTTAAGACAGTGAGAAATTTGGGGGAAAAAGCTAGCAACTATCAACCGGCATGGGTTCTGGCACGGGGGTTTCCGCTTCTTCAAATTATTAGCTTTCTTGAATTAGGTGACCAGTCGAACCGACCGAGAAAAATGCATGGAATTGTTTTATCCGGACTTCCGGAAGACCTTCGATTTGGTTTATTACAGACTGCTTGAAGCAGAGGTCGAATTTTTCTAACTTGCGACAAAAATGCAAGAACCCGGAGGGGGCTACGGGTGAGCGTAGGAGACTGCCAGTCGAATGATTGGAGATTGCATGGTAGTATTCAGCAAGGATTAGTCCTAGGATCCGTGTTGTTTCCTTCGTACAATAACGACACTGAAGGCGGACTGGGAAAACAGTATTTCTGGAGCACAGATGACGCCAAATTTGTAAGAGCAACGGATGATCTAGACAGGGTACACCAGCGACCAGGAGCTTGGGGTCTACGCCTCAATCTGAAAAATATTTCAGCATCTCACCAGCGATGGAGGACCACTGCCCATCCAATACTTGGGTTCACCAGAGAATGTGGTGGCACCAGCTCGGACTATAAGAGCCCAGGACCTAGGGGTGATGGAAAGCGCTGACCTAAGGCCGAGTTTGCAGTGTCAGACATTATTGCAGAACGCACATAGAGCCCCACACCAGCTTTTAAAGGTGGTCTTCTCTAGGAAACCAAGGGTTCTGTCGCCACTGTAGGAAGCTTTCTTGAGCACACACTTAGAAAACCGTCGAAACTTGGAGGCTATATTTGGCGGGAGATATCAAGGCTCTTCAGGAGACATAAGAGCGATTCACTCCATTGTTAGAAGAGTACAGAAACTTTTGCTACGGACAGGGGTTGGAGAAACTAGGGTTACTTTCTATGAAGAGGAGGAGTAACCCCGTGGTGGCCGGAAAATACTGAAAGGTCCCGCAGAGGCACGAGGTCACAGGGAGACATTATTCTAGACGTTTCAATGGCCGTCTAAGGGAGCACACACTGTAACAGCAGGTCGTGGAAAATCCCCCTTTTTCCCTCGCGACTCATTTGCCCACACTATTGACTTGTCTTTACGAACTAGACTACAGGCACAGGAAGCAGAAAAGAAGTGTACACAGAAAGAGCGAGAGCACGAGATCAGCGACTTTGACACTTCCGATAGATCAGGGTGCAATAAGATAGGGAGCCACACGCCGGTCGCCGACTGTAAAACACCAACGACCGATTTGCCTAGAGTAGAACTAACGGTTTTCGACGGGCGATCTGAACACTACTGCAAGTTTGTCAAGCAGTTTGAGACGTTTGTCGAAAATATGGTAACCGACCCCGGGCAAAGGCTTCTCTACCTGACCCACGACTGTAGAGGCCGGGAAAGAGAAGCTATCGGTGGGTGTACTATGCTCGACCCGGAGCAAGGCTACACAAGAGCAAGGAAGATGCTAAAGGACTTGTTTGGCCAACCTTTCGAAGTAGCCCGTAACCTGATGGAGGGCGTGTTGGTAGAGGCAAAGAGAACGAAGGGCGACGTCTACACAATGGCTGACCTGGTGATCAAAATGCAGAACTGCTCAATAACTCTCTACCATTTAGGTTACAGGGCTGACCTCGATGCAATGCACATTTTGGAAGGCATAATCCGTCACCTCTCTCCCGAACTAAAGGGTCGGTGGGCGGAAGAGGCGGAACGGATAAGCCGAAGTGACCGAGAGGCTAGCTTCGAAGACCTGACCGAATACTTGGACAGGCAAACCAAAATAGCTGACAGCAGATTTGGCCGACTTATCCGGGGCAGCAACTGAGCAAACAGGACCAGTACTAGCCAGGCTCAAGCCACTGCTCGGAAACAGCCGAAATATCAACCTTGGACCAATGCGCACGCCATTTCACGCGATGCTACGGCGCAACCAAGTTGCAGATCCTGTGGTACTAGCCATGGACCACCAGAATGCCCCAAGTTCGGCAACGCCACAATAGACGAACGGTGAGGAATGGCGAGAATGGCAGGAGCGCGTTTTATTTGTCTCAACAACACGCACCGAGCGGCAGCTTGTAGAACGAGAAACAGATGTGGTTACGAGGGCTGCACGGGCAGACACCATCGATTGTCGCACCAGGCGAGAGTAATTTTACCCGAGGCGAGTACCAAGCCCAGTATTATTTGTTCAACTTCGCGGTCTGCCAGTGAACCGGTACGTTTATGAGTAGTTGCCGTGGGAGTAGTGACCCCAACTGGGAAGGTCAAAGCGTTGGCTTTCGTCGACAGTGGATCTGACATCACCCCAGTGAAAGAGCGGTTTGTCGACAAACACCGACTCGCTAGAAGTGCGGCGTCGTTAGCAGTGGGCACGGTGGGCGAAACACAAGTAATGACTGTCGGCCGGTTGAGGTTGCAACTCATCTCTTTAGACACAAACAAGCAAGTCGAACCAACGGAGGCTTTCACGTTAGCTGATCTCCCCATGCGAGCACCAACGTCGGTCAACGCAATCTTGACCAGGTGGCCCCATCTACAGGATTTAACCGTTGTAGAATGAGAAGACGATGAAGTGGATCTCCTCATCGGCTGAGACGTGCCAGAGGCGCATTTGGTACTTGACCAGAGAGTGGGCGAACGCCAGGCACCTTATACCGTACGCACGGCTCTGGGATGGATGTTATCCGGTCCAGTATGGGTACGTGGTTCCGTGAATTATTTGTCCGCCGAAACGGACGGCATAGAGTAGCAACTGCAGCGGCTGTGTGAAAAGGAGTTTCGTGACATTGGAGACGAAAGACTATCGTTGTCTCTAGAGGATCACTTCGCTTTATAAACGGTGCGGCAAGGCACTAGAGGCCTCAAAAACCAGTTCGAGGTTCCCCTCCCATGGCGCACACCAGCTGGCCCGAGGACTGATAACCGAAACTATGTTCTCCAACGTCTACTTTGACTAAAAGAACGCTTCAATTGAGACTAGAATCTGTGGGAATGATACGCGGATTTAATGAAGCGAAAGGAAGCTCTCGGTTACGTTGAAAAGGTGCCTACCAACACCGTCGGCAAAAGGGGTATCTGGTATCTGCCTCACCACCCGGTTATCAACCTCAAGAAACCCAATAAACTGCGGGTGGTTTTCCACTGTGCATCCAAGTTCCAGGGCAAGTCGTTATACGATTGCTTACTACAAAGGCCTGACTGCGCCACACCACTAATCGAAGTTTTCTGCCGTTTCAGAATGAGCAAAATGGCCTTGTCCGCCGACATTAGGGGAATGTTTCTTCAGGTAAAAAAGCCGATGGGAGAACGAGATGCGTTATGTTTCCTGTGGTGGGAAGAGGACGATTGGAACAACGCAGTGATAAACTATACGATGACCGTCTACCCCTTCTGAGCCATATCATCACCATTTTGTGCGAACTACGTCCCCCGAGAATCAGCGAACAAACATGGCGATCTAGTCCATCTGTCGGTGGTAGATAGCGTCAGCAGAAGTTTCTACCTCAACGACTATCTTTGGTCATTCGACGATACAGAATTAGCTCTAGCGCAGTTCAGAGGCTTCACAAGATTGCTGGAAGAGGGCGGCCTCCAAAATGGATGTCGAACGCTCCAGAGGTGCTCGAAGGTCATCCCGTATCACGAAAAGTCCGAAAAAGTGAGAGATTTGGACGGCCCTCCACTTCCTATGGAAGGCACTTTAGGAGTACAATGGGAAGCGGAAACGAACGATTTTGTTTTCGAGGTAAACGTTCCCGAGCTTCCAATGACCCGTCGTGGCATACTATCCGCTGTCTCAAGTTTGTTCGACCCTCTCGGTTTCGTCTCACCATGGCTGCTACCCGGAAAGATCTTGCTGCAGCGGCTGTTCCGTAAGAAAGTTGATTGGGACCAGTCACTGGACCGAGGGGACCGGCTGGACTGGGAAGAATTTTTGAACACCTTGAAGAAATTAGGGGACATAAGAATCCCACGATCTTTGACTCTTGGCCATACGACACGGACTGGAGAACCACATGCCTTTTCCGATGCATCCGAAGTCGGTTATGGATTTGTGGTGTGCGGACGATGGTGCGCAGGAGATGGACAATATACCATGAGGATCCTGTTCGCCAAGGCCCGCGTTGCTCCACTGAAGTCGGTCTCAATCCCACGCCTTGAACTCAGCGCATCCGTGTTGGCAGTCAGGGAGGTGCAAGCTGTGAAGAGATGTTTCGATCTCTACATTTGGTCGGTGAGCTTCTGGACGGATTCAACGATAGTACTTTACCATATCAACAACGTCCGGAGCCGGTTTAGTACTTTCGTTGCAAACCGACTCACGATTATCCACGATGAATCAGCCACGCACCAGTGGAGTCATGTCAGGTCTGGCGATAATCCGGCCGATCTGTGCTCCCGAGGTGCGAACAACTTCAGGCAACTGGACACGTGGACGAGAGGGCCAAACTTCCTGCAATTGCCCAAACAGGACTGGCCCGTGTTCGAATTGAAACCCCCTACGGAAGTGGAACTGGAGATCAAAGGCGTCGTGATGGTGGCGAACGTCGTCGAAGCGTCGTCCATTCTATCGCGACTGGTCAGGTTTTCTTCCTGGATGAAGACGCTTCGTTCGCTGGTTTGGTTAACCAGGTTCAAGAGAAATTTACTAGTCATGAAAGGGCTACGGCCCTCAGGTCGGATACGGATCGGCCCGATAGGTCCCGATGAGCTACAAGCGGCAGAGTACGATACTTTCCAAATGATACAACGCGAGGCTTTCTCCCGAGAACTCAAGAGGGCGGAAGAAGTGGGACCGACCAATAAAGACATACCATCTCCAGGAGGCAAGCTGAAGCGTATAAACCCCAAACTCATTGATGGACTGCTGCGGGTGGATGGTAGGCTGGCCAACTCCCACCTGAGCTTCGACACAAAGTATCCTATACTGCTGCCTGCGAGACAACCTGTAGTAGAGCTAATGATTCAACACGTCCACGCCGTGGAGGGACATGCCGGGGAAAGTCACGTGACGAGCGTCATCCGAAAGCGTCTTTGGTTGTTGAGAGGACGAGAGACTGTAAAACGCGTAATCCGACGGTGTGTGCAATGCAGGAGACGCAATGCCACAGCAGGCAAACAACTCATGGCCCCACTACCAGAATGCAGGGTGACTACGGGCTGGTGGCCGTTCAGTGACACCGGGTTGGACTATTTCGGGCCCTTGTGGATCAAGTGTGGGAAAAGATTAGAGAAGCGATATGGGTGTATCATGGCGTGCATGAAGTCGCGTGCGGTACACTTAACGGTCGCACATTCGATGACGACCGACTCCTTCCTACGGGCCTTGCAGAGATTTACCAACCGAAGAGGCGTACCGGCCGATATATACTCAGATAATGGATCGAACTTTGTGGGCGCTCACCATAAATTGCAGAGTGGCACAAGAACATAAACGGGGACGAAATGCAGGATCAAACCGTGGCCTACGGCATGAATAGAGAAAGAAAGCACGACCCGGTTAACATCATTTGCAACGTCGACATCACCTACCCCATATGCTTTCTCCATTGCCAGCATATTAGTACCCCTTAGAATGACTTACATCACTGACACTGCTCTTGTTAGATTCTCCCCAATTCACGCGCTCCAAAGTCTTCTACCTATTATCTATATCATACCTAATTTGCTTTACTCGGTCCGAACTGACCCCATTCCCCTCCTTTATTTTGCCTTAGCGTCCCAACACTTAATCCAGTTCCAGTGACCACCACTTACCTTCTAAATCATGATTCTTATTCCTAGGCCAAAGGCTTTTCACATTTGGATCACCTCAAAACGTTATTTTTGTATTTCCATTCACTCCCAATGGCTCACAGTCCTCATTCTTTCCAAAGTAGTCTGTGTCTACATTACTAGATTTCTCTTCTCACCACTGACCGTTGATCCTCAGCTGGGAGCATCCCAGACTGCGTCTCTCTACTCTTATGCTTCCAGACACCAACCGGCGCGCATCTCCCATTTGATGTCTTGGAATGATCCGGAGATAACACCAGCGAAATATCTGGCCCAAACGTCAGGCTTTAAATCTGGATCCCCCACAATCTCCTAGACTACGCCATCTCTACGTCTGTATGATCTCGACCAAAATCACCTGTGCAAATCCCGCCGGTGCGGGGCGCGGACAGATCCCCCGCTTTGGCCGGTGCACATCGAGCGTGCAGGACGTCTGCAACGGTTTGCGGGCGCAACTAGGTGGATCGCACCTCCTGCCTCCAGAAATGGTTTTCAGGTTGGGTGTCCAGCGCACAGTCAGCTCCACCCACTAGCACCGGTTGCGGATTGAAAAAAAACAAGAAAACAGAACAAAAGGAATACCGTTCATATACTCAAAATGTTTCTGTCTCCTCCAGCCAACATTGACTCTCCATCAAGCTGGCTTCAAATTTGCCTTCATAACCGGCAAAAGTTGCTTTTTTGGTGCACAATTATCGTATACTTAAAAACCCATCAACACTTCTGGCTCATTATTCCCAGTCCACTTCCCACGGTTTCATGCCAAACTACTCACCAGTCTTATTTGCAAACTTAACCACTCTCCAAGATAAAGCCCACCCCTGTTTGCTACTTTTACCGATGTACTCCAGAAATAACGCATTTATTGCCGTCACTAACTTTCGTACCACAATCTCCAGACAGTATATTACACTGCGAAATTTATCTCTTGAGATTCCCAATAATCGACGACTCTGTGTTTGCTTGCTTTCTCTGCCAGCTCCGCTGTTTGCCCACTTAAGGCTGTTGCATTGCAATGTCCTCATCTTGCAAGGTATCGTGTCCCACTTGTGCACATCTGATAAGCTCTTGTGCCGCAGAGTTCTGTTCTGTCGCCACAAAGTGACCCACCCTTTGTATCAAACAAAAACTGTTAGTCTTCTGCCCATCACTTCATCGTTTTTTCCAGCTGTGTCCATCCTATTGTTGTAGTTGAGCACCACGCAACGATTTTCTCGGTTATTCCCAGTTCATGCTGATGCATTACATTCCTTTTTTCTGAAAGCAAAACAATCCACTCAAAGTCCATATGTTTTAGCCGGTCACTTCCTTCACCATCATTCTGACAACCACAGTCCAGTGTGTTGTCCGTTTCGTTTTACAACTGGCTCAAACGATATACGGTCACTGTACCCCAAAACTGCTATCCTCGACCAATTTTCTTGGTCTTTATGTATTATACCACAATTTTTATCGTCTAATTTTTCATCGCAACTCCTCTCATACATTGTAAAGCTCCATTGCTTGAATACGTCTCCTTCAGGAATGTTTCTTATTTACGATATCCACGCATCCGTCAATCTAGTTTAGTTCTCCGACAGCACAGTCTTCCTTCTGTAGGATTTGTGTGATTTTGTACCATTCCCCACCGACCCCAAACTTTGGCAGAATAACTACGCCTACCTCCAGCCGGATCGACCACCTGACCTAGAGTTTAAGTTCACCGGGCGGTACCGCAGCAATTGACTCGAATGCCCTCTCTTATATTCAACCGCGTTCGCATGATTGTACAGTCCCGCTGTAACTTTTATTCAGCTTTCAACTGTACCGTTTGATCTTGCATTGCAGCATGCTTCGGGGCTATCCGAAATAAACTATTATATTTATGGCATTTCAACCTCCCACAGGCCAGCCACCGAGGCGGCATATGGGAACGCATGATCCGGTCCGCCAGACGGATATTGCTGTCAATCATGGAGCAACGGCCGCCAAACGACGAAAAGCTGAACACCGTCATGACTGAGGTGGAGGGAATTCTGAACAACCGCCCCCTGGTTCCAGTATTGAACGGCGACCCCACCCACCTGGCGCTCACCCCAAACGACTTATTGACGTTTAGGTCGAACGAGGGTTTCCAAGGGCCGGTAAACCTTCGCGGGAGCTACCTCCACGGGTGGAAGCAAGCGAACTATCTGGCCAAGGTCTTCTGGAGGTGCTGGCCGCGGGAGTACCCACCGTCTTTGCAGACTCAACAAAAGTGGCCGGCCAAAACAAGACCATTCAAAGTTGGGGACGTGGTTATGATCGCCGACGAACGCGCACATCTCAGCACTTGGTCTTTGGGAGTAGTTACGGAAGCCATCAAAGGCACTGACGGAATGATAAGAACGGTGAAGGTGAAGACAGCTAACGGAGTGCCCATTCGTGACATACGCAGTATTAACCTACTCGAGAGCGAAGACGGAGGAGCTGATAACCCTGAGGCCCAGTAGACCTTTTCACACTGGTCATCGAGGTGGATAAAACAACACCATATATTCTACACGGTCTCCGTCAAACACGTTAAGGTGCTCGCGGTCTTTCGTTGACTTTACAGAAGGTTCTTTCCGATATGTGGTGAAAAACGCGATCTCACTCTACATC
Organism: Fasciola hepatica; assembly: GCA_948099385.1. Lineage (NCBI taxonomy): Eukaryota > Metazoa > Platyhelminthes > Trematoda > Plagiorchiida > Fasciolidae > Fasciola > Fasciola hepatica. The sequence goes on from CANUEZ040000110.1 coordinate 4,859,412, forward strand.
CCGACACACACGCATGCACGACGCACTCTACACCCCATGACCCCATCAAAAATGTGACGGTGTTCGTTGTTTTCTTTTTGCTGACGTAACTGAATGCCCCTTGCATATGTAGAAGTAGCGGAGCTTGGGTCACACACACATGCTACATTTTACTCGTTTTCTTGCCACACAGTCCATCGTTGACATTGCAGAAAGTCCCTCTTTGATGTGTAGTCATACCTGTGATTTCATTGTGCCCCCGGCACACACACACTCACCCAAGCACATACATCCAGGACAGGACGGCCTTTTACAAGGACAGCATCTATGTGGCCCCCTCACGCCTGCCATCGGTCATTTGGTCTTGTGGAAGATGTAGACTAGCCTCAAGTCTATGTATCCAATGGGTTAGGTGCGACCAGTAGTAGAACGTTGACGACAAGCATTGGGCGCGAGCACTGACAGCAGGGTTTAGGCAGGTAGAAAGAATCAGTACCTTTATACCGAACCTTTGACTCTGCTGAGGATCCAGGAGGATTTTGGTGGGCGGTGTAACAGCCGGTCGTGGAAAATCCCCCTTTTTTCCCTCACGATTCAGTGTTTTTCCCAACATCACTCATTTCCATACACTATTGACTTGTCTTTACGAACTGGTTGTTTTTCTGGACCAATTGTTGTTTGTTCGCTCCCAGAGCGCTACTTTGGCACATCCTTGTTCAGGACCTGCGTGACGCACGTGCTGTCTGCTCACACGCTGCTATTCGGTTTCTCGTTGTTGAGTCCTTGTGATCGTATTATTGAGGTTTGTATATTGCTTATGTCATTGTTTATTGTAATAATCTAGTATCGTAGAATATCACGGATAATCGTCTTTTGATTTCGGGATCCGTTGTGAATTTGGCTACGCATTGCTCAAACGTTCGTTACACACACTGACAGTCAAGAGCGAAACAATACTCGAACCATAGGACAGTCCTTCGCAGTGGGAGTAGCTAACTACTGCACCAAGATCCCAGCGGATATGACAGTCGTGAGCACGGTGGCTGGGCTTAGATGGAGACTTAGTAAGGCATGGATGATTGTATTTGAAGGAACATGATCAGTAGCATGTACTACCGAAATAATGCTCTACGCCGGTGAAGCGGAACTGCTTGGAGAACAGAAAGAATCTTTGCAGTTTGTATATCCAGAGAACTGTGATTGTTACACGCATCAAGCTAAAGACAATCCCTTGGAACAGGGGCTCGGTCTGGATAAGTCTGGGAGCCCTGTACTCTGCTGTGACGAATAACCCGGTTCAGGTGAGTAGCAAACGAAGTGAACTGCAGGTGGGCCAGCATTCATTGGGGCACATAGTCGCCTTAATTTCTGCCAACTTGTTCTCGTTTTGCACATTTTCTGGATAGTATTTGCAAACCCGGACTTATAGGATATAAAGGTGGTTTTATCTATATCTTTCTGACCATTTATAACTTCTCGGCTGCCCTAACCAGCAACGTCTGTCTCTCTGTGACCCCTGGTAGGCCAAAACAAAGAGCAAGGGGGTGCTTGTGGGAACATCGAGTTCGAATAACGCGGCTGATGACTGCATCCGGTGTGGCTTTTTAGAAGCACGGTTCCATGTTTGTTGTGAAAAACGGTCCCAGGTGCAAAACCGCCTGTACTACAGGTACAAGTGTTTGGCTTGAATTTGGCTCTTCTGAGTGGCGTTCCTTCGAACAGGGCTCAAAAGCAAAGCTGCAATTATACACCACCTCTCGAGCTTGGACCGAAGTTGCTAGACGGAGGCGGCGCAGATAGCAAAGCAAACTTCTGTGCTGTTATTGAAAAAGCCAAAAACACCACGGTGCCCGATTTTTCAGTGCTGGTCAGGTGCGCAGCCGATGAGAAGGAGCAGTATGAAGATCTCGAATAGATCTATGAGCAGCTGGAATTGATGAAGACTGGCCGACCTTATGGGGGTTCTCAGGAAAGATCAACCTCGGTATGTTTGGCACCAAGGCAGATTACAAAGTCCACTTCTAGACCTGGGAAGCCAAAGAAGAACTACTAGAATGAGGTGGGAGCACCAGAAACGGCAGCATCAACCGACATCGCATGCCCATCCAGTGACACTCTTATTTAGACCAGGAGAGTCGAGGCCTTGGAAAACCAGAAACGCTAGTCCTCCTCGAACTTAAGTCACCGGCAAGAACAGCGTGAGGCAGCCTCAAGGCACAAGGGACTGTTTTAGTAAAGGTAATGACGGAGCACACCATGGAAGAAGGTAGATTAGTGGAACCGGCCTTGAGGTTCCACAAGGTGGACCTTCTACCGATAGACGGTAAGCCGGGCTACGTTGCCATTGAACCAGTCCCACGGATAGGCGAACAGACCCGTTTACGGCCCAGGCCAGTAGTAGCCCGGTTGGTTAGTCGCGGGTGTAGAGATCCCATTCTGGAGGCCGCTGGTCGTATCCGAACAGCAACAAAAGGTTCGGTCTCCGCCGAGCCGGAAGCCTCAGGGCAGAGCAAAACCAGCACCGAGGGAAATTGCTTGAAAGTTTAAACGTCATCACCTTTGAACACAGCCAGCCTGGAGTCCCCGAGGCTAGAGGTGTCTAGCCCGAACTTTTCACCTCAATTCAAGAAGGTGATAAAAGACGAAGCGGTGGGCTGGTGGGTAGATAGGAGGGCAAGCTGCGTAGAAGGACAATGTTCTCACATTCGGGACAGCCTAAAACGTTTGACAGACCGGGCGGCCCCACTCAGGGCAGTGCGATGGCGAGGAGCTCAACCGTGGTGGACGAGTCGAGTCTGAAAGTCACCCAAGGCGAAAAAGTTACGCAGATGAAATACATGGATAGTGGTAGCCATCGACACTTCCCATATTACAGGGCTGGGCGGGCGAGTTTGTGACCACGCAGATAGCTGACAGAAAGAAATATGAACAAAAACCGGCAATGAATGCAGGCCAACACCGGGCCGAATTTACTAACACGCAGTCAAGATCGGTCCAATGGGTATCTGCAGGCAGCATAAAAGACGATCAGGGAAAGCACTAGGAAATCAGCTCTGATAAGGTGGATGAACCGATGTTTTTCTTCCAATAGGTCTACAAACTTGACGGTGGTGTGCCGGCTCGACTCTGAGAGGACTTGACACACATGTTGATCATGCAGGATGCTGTAACAGATTTCTCAGGAGTAGCCACGGCCTTGAGCGGACTAGAGACATTCAAAACGGCAGGGCTCAGTGGTATCCACTCAGCCATCCTAAAGCCACTACCTTACGTACTTATGGAACCTCTGACGTGCTGTTTACCGTATCAATGGAAGAGGGTGCCATCCTGAATGACTGGGTGGGGTCCACAGTGTGCCCAATTCACGAGGGCAGTGAGCGGGAGAGTAGCTCAAACCACCGTCCGTTGTGCTTCACCTCAATGGTCTTAAAGCGATGAAAGGCGTTTCAAGGGACAGGATACAAACTGGCGTACCGAGTCAAAATAGTTTGGTAAGACGGCGCTCGTGCGTGATCAACCTGGTAAACCACCTCGAACAGGTCTCCGAGGGCGGCGACAAAAGTGAAAACGTTATCTTGCTTAAAAAAGATTTTGGTCTCCGCACACCACAGCCTCTTTCTTGTCTTACCAGGGGCTTCCCTTTTAGGCCCTCAGGTCTCCTTTTCGATCAGGAACTCAAAGAGAAGTAGTGGTTTCCATGTTGAAGTAAGATTGAGCGTTTCGAGAGTGGGCTTCCTGAACAGCGGCTTTCTTCCAGGTTTCAGCGCGTCCTTGTTGTGGTGTTTGAGAACCCTTTCATTTTATTTGCGGACGACGCTAAAGGGGTCGAGTCCATATCGGATCGTTCTATCCAGAGAGACCTGGACATGGTGAACCAGTGTCCTGCAGAATGGGACCTGCAGCTGGATGGTAAAATGCCCGCTTTTGGCAAATGGCAAAGGGGCGTGGCCTTTGGAGCAGCCAGGGCAAAATGGCAATGCCGCAGTTGGGTAGAGCAACACATCCATAAGTAATTTTCCTAACAGGTGTGGACTTCGATTGGCCGTGGTGAAGTCGACATTAACGTGGACTCCGGCAATAGTGACCCAGGTTTCATTCTCGCCACCGACTCTCACCCCATCATTTGGCAGCCCTTCGCTGGCTGCGGCCTTCCCTCTCAATTGCTATACATTGGTTTTAATAAAAAAGCTTACAAATTCAGTATTATTCACTTTTTACGGTTGAGTTTAAGCAGATTGAGCAACGAAGCATGGCTGTCTAGAAGACCTCTAGAGCTCTGGCAAACCCAAGGAGCAGTATTGATGAGAAGGCCATGGGTTTCATGACGCTATCCAAAGCATTTGTTCATGTCCATCCCGAGAAGTGCTTTCAGGCTTGCTGGGTACACAAGGTAAAGTATATGCAGGTCATGCAGCAGCTACTTTATAGGGGACTGCGCGCTTTTGTTATAATCACAATGAACTGAATTGAACATACAAGACGCTCTGAAATTGCCTCCATTCAGAACTACGTAAATAAAAGTGGCAAGATGACAAAGACTGCGAAATAGTACGTTAGTTGTATTGCAGAACTGGTTTGTATAAGTATGTTAAGTTAGAGGAGACAGTTGGTAGGCTCGAAGATGACCTATCACAGGGAGCCTTTGTCGGAAGTGCCAGCTGCGATCCTGGTTAGTAGAGGCCCATTCACGTACGTGGCCACCAAGCTGTACTTGGTCGTATCACGTGTGACAGCTGCTGAATCACTAATACTCACGCAAATGAATTCATTTATAACCGGTCTCTACGGAGACAGCCCGTCCCACCTGGAAAGTTGAAGGCGTCAAAATCAGCTCGTGTGAACTTTCAAAATGGAGAAAAGAATAGTAAAGCTAGGTGGAGAGGCGAGATCAAGGTTGGGGCCGAACGGTAGCACTGTGGTCTGAGGACATGCTCCTAATTTACGGGAGGAGTGATGGCTCGAGTGAGAGTGAATGTTTTCTCCGTTGTGCCAGTCCACGATCGGAATAAACTACAAAACGAATTAAGTGCTGCATCGACGGCAAACTGCTTTAATTAACAACTTGAGCGCAATGTTTAGTGCTCTGGGTACTAGGTACCAACTAAATCCCGAGAATGGCCCAGAGAAAGGGGGAAAAGACAAAAATTCCGACGTTTGCCAAAATGGTAAAAGCCAGTGAAATAGATGAATGACTGTTTCTATTGAAACAATGTCGACCTCATTTAAGTTCCAGATTGGCACCGGACCCGATATTAGCTAAGGGAGCTTAGGGTTCTACCTTCCGCCAACAGATCAATCGGAAGTATGTTTTTCAACCAGCAGAAACCAGTTGTTCTGACGGCAAAACACTAAGTCACCTCCAGTTCGCTAAAAATGGAGCGACGTGTTCAACGAACGGAAGCAGTAGACTTGTTTTGAAGTCTTGAAGCAATACACGGGTTCGAGGCTTTGCGCCCGAATGGCCAGGTTCTCGGGGAAATCTTTGATCTTCTGTCGGATTCGCCGAGCTGAAACGAGAGTAAAAAGAAGCAAGGGGGCGAGGGTGGAAGCGAAATCAAAATACACATAACATCATGCAGTGTCACACTGTGGACAGTGCATTAGGCGGAGTTGGGGTGCGGCATTCATGAACACATGTGCAATAAAAGACATCTATTTCGCTTTTTCGAGGAGGAATTATTAAGAGAAACCCAGGTAGAGGTCTATGTTTTTCATGAAGATAGTTTTGTTCTTCGAGAGAACAGTATCTTCCGGAAGTGCATTCCACAGAGTAATAACCCTGTAGCTAAAAAAGTTAATCCTTAGTGAAGTGCATGACCTCGGTTCGAAAACCTTTTTGCTGTGACCACGGAGAGAGGAGGCTGGACAGACGAAGAAGAAGCAATCATTGTGTCTGATTCAAAAAAGTGGAACATCAAAAGCAGATCACCTCTTACGCGTCTTACCTCAAGGGGACAGGGGTTGTAACAGCCGGTCGTGAAAAATCCCCCTTTTTTCCCTCACGATTCAGTGTTTTTCCCAACATCACTCATTTCCATACACTATTGACTTGTCTTTACGAACTGGTTGTTTCTATGGTCCAATTGTCGTTTGTTCGCGCCCAGAGCGCTACTTTGGCACATCCTTGTTCAGGACCTGCGTGACGCACGTGCTGTCTGCTCACACGCTGCTATTCGGTTTCTCGTTGTTGAGTCCTTGTGATCGTATTATTGAGGTTTGTATATTGCTTATGTCATTGTTTATTGTAATAATCTAGTATCGTAGAATATCACGGATAATCGTCTTTTGATTTCGGGATCCGTTGTGAATTTGGCTACGCATTGCTCAAACGTTCGCTACAATACTCAATAGATCATTTTGGAACGAGGAAAAACACGCAAAATGCCAAGAAAAGGATCAAAAGCAGTCGAATCCGGACAGGAAGTAATACTGCAAGTCTCTGGGGAGGTTTTGGGTACATATGATTCTTTAGTTAATGCTAGATCGCCTAGTCCTGTCAGTGCTAGTTCATGTGTTATTGAGAACAATATTGATCGTAAGGATGTCGATTTATATAAGCTGAGAATACTAGAACTAGAGCAACAGTTACTATGGGCTATACAACAGGCGCAGGAAGCAGAGAAGTGTACACAGAAACAGCGAGAGCATGAGACCAGTGACTTCGACACTTCCGATAGATTAGGGTGCTTTAAAGTAGGGAACCCCATGCCGGTCGCCGACTACGAACCACCATCGATCGATCTGCCTAGAGTGGAACTAACGGTTTTCGACGGGCGAGCTGAGCAATACTGCAAGTTTGTCAAGCCATTCGAGACGTTCGTTGAAAATAAGGTAACCGACCCCGGGCAAAGGCTTCTCGACCTTACTCACTACTGCCGGGGCCGAGCAAGAGAAGCTATCGACGGGTGCACCACGCTCGACCCAGAACAAGGCTACACAAGGGCAAGGAAGATTCTAAGGGACTTGTTTGGCCAACCTTTCAAAGTAGCCCATAACCTAATAGAGGGCGTGATGGTAGAGGCAAAGAGAACTAAGAGCGACGTCTACACAATGGCCGACCTGGTGATTAAGATGCAGAACTGCTCATTAGCCCTCGACCATTTAGGTTACAGGGCTGACCTAGACGCCATGCACACTTTGGAAGGCATAGTCCGTCACCTCTCTCCCGAACTACAGGGTCGGTGGGCGGAAGAAGCAGAACGGATAAGCCGAAGCGACAGAGAAGCCAACTTCGAAGACCTGACCGAATACTTGAACAGGCAAACGAAGATAGCTGACAGCAGATTCGGCCGACTCATCCGGGACAGCAACCGAGCAAACGAGCCCAGTACTAGCCAAGCCCAAACCCCTGTACGGGAACATCCAAAGTACCAGCCTTGGACCAATACACACGTCATTTCACGAGATGCTACGGCGAAACCAAATTGCAGATCCTGTGGTACTAGCCATGGCCTACCAGAATGCCCCAAGTTCGGCAACGCCACAATAGAGGAACGGTGAGGAATGGCGAGGATGGCAGGAGCATGTTTTATCTGTCTCAACACCACGCACCGGGCAGCAGCCTGTAGGACAAGGAATCGATGTGGTTACGAGGGCTGCACGGGCAGACACCATCGGCTGCTGCATCAGGCGAGAGTAACCATATCCGAGGCGAGTACCAATCCCAGCGTGATTTGTTCAACTTCACAATCTGCCAGTAAACCGGTACGTTTAGGCGTAGTGGCCGTGGGAGTAGTGACTCCGACTGGGATAGTCAAGGCGTTGGCTTTCGTTGATAGTGGATCCGACACCACTTTAGTGAAAGAGCGGTTTGCCGACAAACACCAACTGGCTAAAGGTGCGGCGTCGTTAGAAGTGAGCACGGTGGGCGGAACACAGGTAATGACTGCCAGTAGATTAAGGCTGCAACTCATCTCTCTAGACACTAACGAGGAAATTGAACCAACGAAGGCATTCACGTTAGCTGATCTCCCCATGCGAGCACCAACGTCGGTCAACGCAATCTTGACCAGGTGGCCCCACCTGCAGGATGTAACCGTTGTAGACTGGGAAGATGATGAAGTGGATCTCCTCATCGGCTGCGACGTGCCAAAGGCGCATTGGGTGCTTGACCAGAGAATGGGCGACCGCCAGGCACCTTATGCCGTACGCACGGCTCTGGGATGGATGTTATACGGTCCAGTATGGGTACGCGGTTCCGTGAGTTACTTATCCGCCGAAACGGACCGCATAGAGTATCATCTGCAACGGCTGTGTGAAAAGGAGTTTCATGACATTGGAGACGAAAAACCGACGTTGTCTCAAGAGGATCACTTCGCTCTACAAACGGTGCGGCAAGGCTCTAGAGGCCTCAAAAAACAGTTCGAGGTTTCCCTCCCATGGCGCACACCGGTCGACCCGTGGACTGACAACAGAAATTATGTTCTCCAACGATTACTACGACTAAAAGAACGCTTCATTCGAGACCAGAATCTGTGGGAACGATACGCGGATTTGATGAAGCGAAACGAGACCCTCGGTTACGTTGAAAAGGTGCCTGTTAACACCGACAGCAAAAGGGGTATCTGGTATCTGCCTCACCATCCGGTTATCAACCCCAAAAAACCCAATAAACTGCGGGTGGTTTTCGACTGTGCATCCAAGTTCCAGGGCAAGTCGTTAAACGATCGCCTACTACAGGGGCCTCACTGGACCACACCACTGATCGATGTTTTGTGCCGTTTCAGAGTGGGTAAAGTGGCTTTGTCTGCCGACATTAGGGAAATGTTCCATCAGGTGAAGATTCCGGTAGGAGAACGAGATGCTTTGCGTTTCCTGTGGTGGGAAGGGAGCGATCGGGACAACGCAGTGGTGAATTATAGGATGACCGTCCACCCCTTCGGAGCCATATCGTCACCATTTTGTGCCAACTACGCCCTCCGAGAATCAGCGAACAAACATGGCAATCTAGTACATCGGACGGTGGTAGAAAGCGTCAGCAGGAACTTCTACGTCGACGACTACCTTGGGTCATTCGATGATGTGGAATCAGCTCTAGAGCAGTTCAGGGGTCTGACGAGATTGCTGGAAGAGGGCGGCTTCCATCTAACTAAATGGATGTCGAACGCTTCAGAAGTGCTGAAAGTCATCCCGTATCACGAAAAGGCCCAAAGTGTAAGAGATTTGGACGGCTCTCCACCTTCTGTCGAGCGCACCTTAGGGATACAATGGGACGCGGAAACGGACGATTTTGTATTCGAACTAAACAGTCCCGAGCTGCAAATAACCCGTCGTGGCATACTATCCGCTGTCTCAAGTTTGTTCGACCCTCTCGGTTTCGTCTCACCATGGCTGCTACCCGGAAAGATCTTGCTGCAGCGGCTGTTCCGTAAGAAAGTTGATTGGGACCAGTCACTGGACCGAGGGGACCGGCTGGACTGGGAAGAATTTTTGAACACCTTGAAGAAATTAGGGGACATAAGAATCCCACGATCTTTGACTCTTGGCCATACGACACGGACTGGAGAACCACATGCCTTTTCCGATGCATCCGAAGTCGGTTATGGATTTGTGGTGTGCGGACGATGGTGCGCAGGAGATGGACAATATACCATGAGGATCCTGTTCGCCAAGGCCCGCGTTGCTCCACTGAAGTCGGTCTCAATCCCACGCCTTGAACTCAGCGCATCCGTGTTGGCAGTCAGGGAGGTGCAAGCTGTGAAGAGATGTTTCGATCTCTACATTTGGTCGGTGAGCTTCTGGACGGATTCAACGATAGTACTTTACCATATCAACAACGTCCGGAGCCGGTTTAGTACTTTCGTTGCAAACCGACTCACGATTATCCACGATGAATCAGCCACGCACCAGTGGAGTCATGTCAGGTCTGGAGATAATCCGGCCGATCTGTGCTCCCGAGGTGCGAACAACTTCAGGCAACTGGACACGTGGACGAGAGGGCCAAACTTCCTGCAATTGCCCAACCAGGACTGGCCCGTGTTCGAATTGAAACCCCCTACGGAAGTGGAACTGGAGATCAAAGGCGTCGTGATGGTGGCGAACGTCGTCGAAGCGTCGTCCATTCTATCGCGACTGGTCAGGTTTTCTTCCTGGATGAAGACGCTTCGTTCGCTGGTTTGGTTAACCAGGTTCAAGAGAAATTTACTAGTCATGAAAGGGCTACGGCCCTCAGGTCGGATACGGATCGGCCCGATAGGTCCCGATGAGCTACAAGCGGCAGAGTACGATACTTTCCAAATGATACAACGCGAGGCTTTCTCCCGAGAACTCAAGAGGGCGGAAGAAGTGGGACCGACCAATAAAGACATACCATCTCCAGGAGGCAAGCTGAAGCGTTTAAACCCCAAACTCATCGACGGACTGCTGCGGGTGGATGGTAGGCTGACCAACTCCCACCTGAACTTCGACACAAAGTATCCTATACTGCTGCCTGCGAGACAACCTGTAGTAGAGCTAATGATTCAACACGTCCACGCCGTGGAGGGACATGCCGGGGAAAGTCACGTGACGAGCGTCATCCGAAAGCGTCTTTGGTTGTTGAGAGGACGAGAGACTGTAAAACGCGTAATCCGACGGTGTGTGCAATGCAGGAGACGCAATGCCACAGCAGGCAAACAACTCATGGCCCCACTACCAGAATGCAGGGTGACTACGGGCTGGTGGCCGTTCAGTGACACCGGGTTGGACTATTTCGGGCCCTTGTGGATCAAGTGCGGGAAAAGATTAGAGAAGCGATATGGGTGTATCATGGCGTGCATGAAGTCGCGTGCGGTACACTTAACGGTCGCACATTCGATGACGACCGACTCCTTCCTACGGGCCTTGCAGAGATTTACCAACCGAAGAGGCGTACCGGCCGATATATACTCAGATAATGGATCGAACTTTGTGGGCGCTCACCATAAATTGCAGAGTGGCACAAGAACATAAACGGGGACGAACTGCAGGATCGAACCGTGGCCTACGGCATACGATGGCATTTCAACCTCCCACAGGCCAGCCACCGAGGCGGCATATGGGAACGTATGATCCCGTCCGCCAGACGGATATTGCTGTCAATCATGGAGCAACGGCCGCCAAACGACGAAAAGCTGAACACCGTCATGACTGAGGTGGAGGGAATTCTGAACAACCGCCCCCTGGTTCCAGTATTGAACGGCGACCCCACCCACCTGGCGCTCACCCCAAACGACTTATTGACGTTAAGGTCGAACGAGGGTTTCCAAGGGCCGGTAAACCTTCGCGGGAGCTACCTCCACGGGTGGAAGCAAGCGAACTATCTGGCCAAGGTCTTCTGGAGGCGATGGCTGCGGGAGTACCTACCGGCTTTGCAGACTCGACAGAAGTGGCCGGCCAAAACAAGACCATTCAAAGTTGGGGACGTGGTTATGATCGCCGACTAACGCGCACATTTCAGCGCTTGGTCTTTGGGAGTAGTTACGGAAGCCATCAAAGGCACTGACGGAATGATAAGAACGGTGAAGGTGAAGACAGCTAACGGAGTGCCCATTCGTGACATACGCAGTAATAACCTACTCGAGAGCGAAGACGGAGGAGCTGATAACCCTGAGGCCCAGTAAACCTTTTTCACACCAGTAATCGAGGTGGATAAAACAACACCATATATACCACACGGTCTCCGTCAAACACGTTAAGGTGCTCGCGGTCTTTTCGTTGACATCACAGAAGGTTCTTTCCGATATGTGGTGATGAGTGCGATTCCATTGTACATCCCGATACATACACGCATGCACAACGCACTCTACATCCCGTAAACCCATCAAACATGTGACAGTGTTCGTTGTTTCGATTTTTGTTGACGCTACCGAATGCCCCCTGCATATGTGGAAGTAGAGGAGCTCAGGTCACACACACATGCTACATTTTACTCGTTTTCTTGCCACACAGTCCATCGTTGACATTGCAGAAAGTCCCTCTTTGATGTGTAGTCATACCTGTGATTTCATTGTGCCCCCGGCACACACACACTCACCCAAGCACATACATCCAGGACAGGACGGCCTTTTACAAGGACAGCATCTATGTGGCCCCCTCACGCCTGCCATCGGTCATTTGGTCTTGTGGAAGATGTAGACTAGCCTCAAGTCTATGTATCCAGTGGGTTAGGTGCGACCAGTTGTAGAACGTTGACGACAAGCATTGGGCGCGAGCACTGACAGCAGGGTTTAGGCAGGTAGAAAGAATCAGTACCTTTATACCGAACCTTTGACTCTGCTGAGGATCCAGGAGGATTTTGGTGGGCGGTGTAACAGCCGGTCGTGGAAAATCCCCCTTTTTTCCCTCACGATTCAGTGTTTTTCCCAACATCACTCATTTCCATACACTATTGACTTGTCTTTACGAACTGGTTGTTTTTCTGGACCAATTGTTGTTTGTTCGCTCCCAGAGCGCTACTTTGGCACATCCTTGTTCAGGACCTGCGTGACGCACGTGCTGTCTGCTCACACGCTGCTATTCGGTTTCTCGTTGTTGAGTCCTTGTGATCGTATTATTGAGGTTTGTATATTGCTTATGTCATTGTTTATTGTAATAATCTAGTATCGTAGAATATCACGGATAATCGTCTTTTGATTTCGGGATCCGTTGTGAATTTGGGTACGCATTGCTCAAACGTTCGTTACAGGGGTTGAGGAGTGAGAGGCGGACGGGCTAATGTGGGTGGGATAGACCCATACTGCTTTGGTGGAGGCCCTCTGAACTCTTTCTATGATCCCACGGTCCCGGACAAGACCAGAGTGCTTTATCTGACTACCGTACTCCAGCAGAGGTCGGATACACGTGCCGAAAATTATGGGGAAATCGTCCCTAGGCATGCACGGGAAGGACCTTCGAACCATATTTAGGACTCAAAGGGCAGATTTGTCCGCAAGTTGGTGATGATGGGAGAAGGATAAGTTACAATCTAGCCAGAAACCGAGCACCGTGTGTCGGTCAACCCTTGGAAGTGTGTTTTCTCCGTTAATGGAAAACGTGTGACCAGTCTCTCTGCCGAAAGACATGCTCACGCATTTGTCATCGTTAACTGCGAGGTTCCAATCCTCGGAGCAGCGTTTTGTTTCATAAACTGCGATATGCAGGTCTTCAGCGCTTGAACTCCAGAGGGTTACATCATCTGCGTACATAGCAGTGTTCGCAAGAAGGGCTGTCGGAAGATCGTTTATGTAAACCAAGAAAAGAATAGGACCTAAGACCGACCCTTGGGGGACCCCGGTTGTTACTGTGGCGGGTTGGGACAAAACATTCTTGACTTTAACCGCAAAGGTGCGGCCGGTAAGGAAGCTGCGTAGGATGGCCAACATGGGGCCTGCAATCCCGTATGTCTGCAGCTTATAAAGAAGAGGGGCATGGGGGACCTTATCGAAGGCCTTAGCAAAATCGAGGAACACAGTGTGAGTGCTGGTCATCATCATAGGCTTTCGTTAGAATATCCACGGCTGCAAGCATATTGGTGATGCATGATCTGCCAGGAAGAAACCCAGGTTGGGACGGGGAGAGGATCTTATTTCTATACCGATGGGAAAGCGACTCACTCTTAAGAATTCCCTCAAAAAGTTTGCTGGTGATGCTAGTTAGGTTTAAAGGGCTGTAGCCAGAAGCAAGATGTCTACTACCCATCTTATAGATGGGTGCGATAACTGCTTTTTTCCAGCTACTGGGGAAAGCTCCATCGTCAACACATCGCTGAAAAAGCGAGGCATAAGGAGCAGCTAGTGTCCGCGGCTTTCTTGGGAATACGGGGGTGGATTGGGTCAGGACCCATGGAGCAATATAGGTTGAGCCGTCGGAAACCTTGAGTGACCGCACCAATGGGAATAGTGATGGGGCTTAGGGTAGTGGCCAGAGATATCGGGTGCATAGTAGGGTGGGATGATATGGGTATGGAGCTAAAAGTTGTACGGAAGTAGGAGTTGGAGGCCTCGGCTACTTGGCTGGGGGAAGTGATTGGAGATCCGGCACTGTCTTTGAGAGCTAATAGCGTCGGAGCTGTGCCCCTTAGCCGGCGCATGTACTGAAAGAAAAATGCCTCATTGGTCCGTGCTCGATCAAGTACAGATCGTTGGACTGCATTCTGATAGGACCTAATCTTGTCTTTGCATATGTTGCGTAAGATCCTGAAATCTTCTGCACCACGGGCAAAGCCTGTGGCTTTATATCTAGCGAAGAGGCGTGCTCGATCGTCTAGAATGCACCTAATGGGGCGAGGGAGGGGTCGCTTAGCGGTCTGTGGACGACGAATTCTGGGGACAAATAGCCCATCCGCTAAGGAGATTATCTCTCTGATATTCTCTGCCGTTTCATCAGTAGAGTTACCTGGGTTAGTTGAATTTAGCCAGGAGCGAATAAATGCACAGACTTGGTCCAAAACTGGTCCTTTTGAAGGACCTCAAAATTTTGGTTTCTGAGGGGAGAGGAGGTCATTTCACGATATATTCGAATCCAATGAGAATGTGGTCACATTTGCCGAGGGGCGGCAAGTAACGCACCACATCTATTAGGAACCGATCATTGGTGATGACCAGGTCTAGTAGGGGCGGGGCGTGTCCTGTGCGATATCTGGTCGGATTTCTTACTTTCTGCACCCAAGAGTTCTCCAGCACGAGATCCAGCAGTGGTTTGCCAGGGGTGATATCCGGGGCATCAGCTCTGTGCCAGTTAGTACTGGGTGAGTTGAAGTCACCAGTGACTAACAGATAGGTGAAGTCAGTATGGCTTTTCAGAGAGCGTAATAAGTCTATGAAACCTAGGCTATCAGTTGAATTGCATGCGGGAGGACGATAGACAACACCAAGCAGTAGGGTGTCTGTCCTAGGGAGGGTAAACACAGCCCACAAACAATCAATACATGGAAAGGTCGGGGTTTTCAGTAAGGTGGGAGGAGGGATCGAATTATCGTAGTATATGATGACCCCGCCGGCACGACCTCTACTGGAGTCCTGCCTTACTGCGAAGTATCCCGGAATGGATGTTTCGTCATCAAGTATGTCAGGGATGAGCCAGGTTTCTGTGGGGGCTATGATCTGGGGCTCCTTATCTACCGCCAGCTGTCAAAGCTGCGGGGTCTTATTCAACACACTCAGGCAATTGCTGTAAAAACACTTGAGCACATGCTCAGGAGTTGTTGCAGAATCGCCAGAGGCAACTAATTTTGGGTTTGTGGAGTGGGAAAGAGGGGTATTTGGGGGCGGAAAGGAAGCCCTAGGGGAGTCGGGGGCTGAAGATATTGGGGGGCTAGAGAGTAAGCAGACTGTTGGGGGGACTGGTAAGTTTTGACGTCTAGTAACCTGGGGGGGTATCATACCAGGCGGACGGTCTACATCCTTCAGTCTCCGAAAAGGGTGGGCTGCTTTTTATTGGTTTGCCTTTCTGCGCACTGCGTGATGTCTTGTTCTGAGTTTTATTGTTGGTGATCTTGTTTTACATGACCGCACCAGACATATTCCTGGTGCGTTAATCTCCTCACTGCAGCTTTCAGCAGAAACAGGTTGCAGGTTCATGTCTGGGCTCAAGGATGAGTGAGTCTCGTGCGTTGAAATAGTCTTATTAGCTATGTTGGGGTCTGGGATACTCTTCGTAGGAGTCAGATGTTTAGTGGCACTAGGCCTACTACTGGGAGTACTTTCGGCGACGGAAAATGGTGTCAGTAGGGAAGCGAGGGATGGTGGGCATGCAGCTCGATCCCCAAGACGAGTTACCTGAACGAATGACAGCACTCTGTGCCTGGGATCGGCTTTTTGTGGAATTGCTGGCTTAGCCTTCTCACTGCGGAGCCTTAGATGAAGTGGCTTATCAATGGATATGCCCTTGAGCCCTTTAATTTCCTCCTTGAGCTTTTCTGCCGAGGAAACAATTCGTTTGGCTGCCTCTGTGGAGCCCATTTCAATGAGCATACCGTGGACCCAGTTGGTGCGTTTGGTTACCGATTAAGTGGCCCGACCTTTAAGTGGGAAAGGGATTTTAAGGCGGTTAAACAACTGGGCGTGGGTTTCACGAGGGTGATCTGAACTGAGGAAGCGACCCCAAAGGATGACACGCTTGAAGCAATTCCCGGTGTCTTGTAAAATCTTGGCGGCATCAAGAATTTGCTGCCCAGAATCTCTGCACACCTGATCAGCTGCCTGGGACACCGGGAGGGATTTGATAACCAAGCTCCTCAGGCTGGTCAGCTCATCCATAAGATTGCGGACAGTGGCTTTTGGTTCGGCTATCTCTGCAGCCTAACTTTGGAATGCACATTTTAGTTCATCAGTTGCCAGCGCATTATGAAGTGCAGTCTCGTCCGGATTGAAGAATGCGACATTGGCCACAGAAGGAGAATCACATTGCCTCATGGGGAAAGTAGCCTCGTCTGAGCAGGGGATTATATCAATGGTGGGGGAATGGACACTACTCAGGATGCAGTCAGTACAGATACGGATCAACTTAAATGGAGGGAGACGAGCTGTGTGTTCTAAAAATTTCAAAAACAGCTGCACCCACCGAGGGAGACGACCGCACGGCTGGTGTACCGTAGTCATACCTCCTGGACACGTAGGTGGCATGATATCCCTTCACGCCCTCCCCTTCATTGCACCTCCATCGTCAGGTGTAACCTTCCATTAATACCCAGTTTATCGTCCACTGACCTCATCTTCCTGAATCGGTTACCCATGGGTCACGTCTTGCACAGCACGGCCTTGTGAATGACAGATCACCGGCTGCTGGCAAATAGCAACAAGTGCCGTGCTCAACCTTCAGCTTGGTGTAAAGTGGCCGGAGTCTTTACCTCTCCGCTTAACATACCTATAGATTGAAGATGGCCTGGAGTTTCCGCTCGTCTCAACACCGGGAGACCCGGAGAGCTCACAGTTCAACAAATCGGATAACGGTGGCACATTGCCGCACACGCCTGAGAGTTGGAATGACTTCAAATGAATATTCAGCTTGAATAGTGTGACACACACTGCTTTTTGATTGAAAGAATTACGATTACCGTAAGAGGTTTGATAGCCATCGACCGCAACTCCGAATTTATTTGTATCAGGAAGCATGTGGGGTACGGTTGTGCGCAATATGCTCGATCGGAGTTAGTTGGCAACAGCGACGTTTGCAACGGAAGGTGATATTCTCCCCATTGAAGCTGTACGGTTTTTCAGGTATGATGATTCATTCTAGAAGATTGATGATCTTTCAAGCTATATATCTCCAGTGCCGTATCTGTTTATTTGTATACTGCCTATAACAGGCTTTCCCTACCTGCAGACATTTCGAACTGTGTCTCTTCGGCTGTGCTGTTATTGATGCAGGGATGGGGTTGCCGCTGGACCTCTCCCCATTCTTTACGGAGTTTTCGAGGTTGTCATCATTGGTATGTACGCCGGTCCTATTGTGATTATATTCTCAGATACAAAGAGTTGTTCCTTCCATCAACGAAAATAATGTATGTGAAAGCTCGGTGGCATTGGAAACTATCTCCAACGATGAAGTTTACTCTGGCATTCCAACCGTCATCAGCTCCGGAAAGATATCAGAAGCTGTGGAAAGTATACTTTCAGGAAGATCAGAATTTGAAAGGACTCCAACGGAAACGAAGTCGATTCGTCCACTGCTAACCAGAATTGAACTCTTTTGTTTGCTGTCAGACGTCTACAACCTTGTAAGACGAACTAACGTCGTATTAACCTGAATTATGTTGTTAAATGAGCGTATGCTGTTTTCCTACGAATATTAAATGTGTGTCCAAGTGATCGCCAGGTCAGTACAGTTGGTCCCGAAGAGGTAAAAATAGTCCCGGAAATGAAATAGCGCTTGGAACTTTCTGAGACCGTCCTTGAGCGCGGAGAATAGATCCGTTTTTAGTCATAGATTTTGAATTTTGAAAAATTGTAGTTTTCATCTTGGTTTGTTAGTTTGTGAACTTGTATGATTTACGTTTGAAAGATAAACACGATCTGAAAACACCTCCAAAACTCAATTGGCGCTGTGCACATACCTATCAGTGCCCAATATCCCTATAAACTAGTAATTTGCAAGGAATTAAAAGTATTCCTTCATGTTTTGGACCATTCTCAAGGTAACTGTCAAAATTCTCCAACTTATGATACGGTGCGTTGACTTGTTGGTCCAACATAAGGGCCCTTCTCATAGATCTATGGAGTGTGCCTACATGCACGGGGGTTCAGTAAACCAACACCAGGGCTACCTGCTCTCGGGGACTTTTCCAAGAACATAAGCTTGTAGATACAATCCTGGGGTAGCGTCTGCCTTCCTGAAAAAGCAGAGATCACACCGGCAGAATTAGTGTCTCTGCTTGAGGTATCCTTGGCCCAATTCGTCGCTCATCCGGGAAACCACCATATGTCCCCTTCCACATGTTATACACTTGCTACGTTCGTGCTCGACTAGAATATCCTGGTGTGACTGCATACTCACGTACTGCTGCCGAATCGGCCAAGGTGAAGAGAGTACAGGTGGCTGCAACTCGTCTCATCGCAGGGCCGGTTACAAAGGTTGTTCAGAAGCGACTAGTCTGTTTTCAGGAGCCTACCGGCAGCTACGTGAATATCTCATCCATATCCGCCCCACCATCAGTGGTGTTCTAGGACCAGGGGTGCACCCCGTCTTCCCGCTTCAGGGATTTGTGTGTACGAGCGTCCAATGACGTTGTTATATACGTTTAACTGGTTTGCCACTAGTCTGTTGCTTATCTCGAAGGGCCACAAACCTTTGGAATTCGCCACTTGCTGATGTGGCAGAAGAAGTGGACGACAACACACTCAAGAAGAAATCGGATGATGTACTGGTGATGCAGTGGCGTTCCGCTGAAACTTGAGTTGGCGCCAACAAGTGGATTCTGTCTATGCTTATACGGGAGAATTCTCTTGGCTTCTATTATGAAGAACAGCAGAACAACAAAATTGGTCTCCAAGAGATCCCTAAGGAACTCGTTTCAGCCCAAGTGCTATCTGCATGCTGATCGGGTTGCTAAACTAGTGCTTTTCAATAAAGTAAACTTATTATTATTGCACGCCTAACACTCTTCTGTATCTGATAATACAACAAAATTAATCTATTACTACACAGTAAAAACTAATTCTTCACGGACTGTTTCGGGGCTAAAATTGCGCCACTCTAGTGACTGGGTAGATTTTTCATAGGTATTTGTTTATTATTTAGTGTAAATGTGGTAGACATCATTTATTGTTAGGTGTTTTAGTGGTTTACTCACGAGTTGGTATACGATTTTTGTGTTTGAACATTTCTCCAAGCGATTTTGTTTATTCATTTTTACGGCAGCACTAGGCACCACTGTACTATTGTCTTCATGCTTAGAATAATAACGCACATAGCACAAACTTGAGTTATTCTATAGTGATTCACTGGTCGGAACACTTCTATCCGTAGTTATTCTGAGTACTAGTGAGTGGTTCGTCATACGACCTCCGGGCTTATGTTGTCTCTTCCTTCATACTATCTTTCAGTTCGATGCAGAAAGTCGCTGTTGGGATATAATGTTCGCCCTAAGTCAAAAATCTGGCCGATATCTTGATGCTTCATACGCCTTGGTCAGCCGATTGCTGTCAGAACTCCTCTACGAGGAACAAAATACATCAGATGCAGAATGTCTAAAATCCAAGGCAAACGATCTGAAGGTCAGATTGGAATCACATCGATCTCTGTTTGATGCAACGGATGAAGCTATTCTAACCGGACAGTTACCTACGCCCCATGCCCACCTGCAAGCTGTCCTCACTAGTCTGGCTAAAGCATACGTGGATAATTACATGAATGTAAGCAATCTCTGGCTGTCCAATGGACTTGATTTGGTTGATCGATTAATATGGAGCGTTTACCTACCACCTCAGATCAGAAGTTTTAATCCAGCCGCCGCCAGTCACCTCGGCGACTGACTAACCGCTTGCGACATCCTGTTGTGTTTCATCCCTCCCCTTGTTACTGTTCCGCTTATACTACTTAATTCCAAGCTGATAACATTGCTGTCTGCAGATTTATATGGCGTTTCGGAGTGGAAAACGCTAATCAGGATGGATGTCCTATCACACCGAGCACTGGTGCTGATCGTCCACGACCGCTTATATAGTGAGGCCACCTTGTCCACGGTTCACCGCTTAAGTGTCCATTTCCCCTATCGACGGCCTGGAGACGCGCCCGATAGGATACTGCTCTGGTCTGACCGGACGATTAGAGCACGGAAAGCATAATGCAGACACTCAACCAATGCGTATTTTGTAGTCATGTTTCGCATTCTTGTTCTCATTTTCCATGTCATTTCCGGTATTTTTTGTAGGTTTCACGCCCAAGTATCAGCTTAGCTATAGGTTTAGGACCCACAGTTCCTTAATTAGCAGATGATTTCCGTCATTTATGGGCCTCCAGTTTGGAACCACAGGTTTGAGACAATAGTGTGCTGGCTGACAACGAAGCTTTTAACCGCCAAAGTAGATCGTCGGAGGTCAAGCTTGAACCCACTTACCGAGACCCACTGGCCACTGACTTACATCATTCAATCACAGCTAGGCAGAACACAGCCTCAGAGCCACAAGTAATGCTAACCCAATATACCTGGTTGGACCTAGTTCATAAACTAATTCAGAAACAATATACTTCGATCGCATGGACACCGAGTAACTTTTGGAAGTGTACAGTCCTTCAAATGTTCTCCGAAATCAACCCAATAAATTTTGCCGCATTTCTGAGCCACAGTTTACTCTGAATGATATTTATGGTTCGGCTTTAAATTATCCTACCATATTTATCTACAACACAATTTTGCCAACCTTGTAAATATATGCTACGGAAAACTTGTGAGAAATCGTGATGGCTTGCGTGTCTCCATGACCCGAAGAGCCACGCAGAATGGCGTCCCAAAGCCGCAGATGCAATCATGCGTGACAGGTCAATGGGTGGAGGTCAGACAAAGTCCAGCCTCAGACTCAGTTGATGGGCAACATTTGGTTTTAACCACCATGCCCCTGGAGAGGACACTCCAGCGGATAAACACGGAGAGAAACAGTTTACCGGTCAAAACACCTCCACTAGATGGACGTAGAAGTGGAGTACACGGGGTTTCTGTGGACGGTGGGAGAATTCATCGCACTTCATTAGACAGCTATCGCTCGCCTAAGCTGGCCAGCCGCCAGCCGAAAGGATGCTGCCCCGTCCGCATTCCGCTTGCTCTATTGGGTGCATGGGGCTAAGGACTGAATCCGAAAGGCGGATCGAAAACAGAGCACCAGCGACGACAAGACAGAATAGTGCAATAATCAGGTCTCACATGACAGACCAAAAGAAGTTCGTTCACGAGTTCTTCGGTCACGTTCCCGTGGTGGGTTAGCGCCCCACTACACTGTGGGTCAAACTTTTGAGTCAAACGTTCCGGTTAGGGTTCCCAAAGAAAAATTATTTCTGTGTTGTGAGCAGCCGCGAACTGTGATTCGCGCAGAAACATCTAGCGTCCTCGTAGGGGGCCTCACCAATTTTCCCTCTTTTAATTTAAGGTCGATGCAGCACGCCACGCATTAATGCGGGTCTGAATTAATCAGTAGTTCAGGAGTAGAAAATAAATCACACTTCTTAGGCCTACATGTCCACTTCACTTAGCTGCATTCGACGTTTGCGCACTATCAGGGCAACAGGCTGCTCTCGCTAGAACTCTTGGAACTTTTAAAATAAATGTATGCTGTGTCTCCGAAACGCGCATACAAGACCCCACTTCTGTGATAATTCTTCGCACCCGTGATACAACCTCAGTCTCTCGCTTCACTCTCCGCTTGTCGGGTGATTCGGTATCTATAGCTCATGGTTAGGCTGGCGCTGGGATTGCTTTGAGCATGAAAGCTGAGTGTTCACTGCTAGACTAGATTCCAATCAATAGTCATTTGTGTGCAGTTCGATTGGGCGGTTTTGTTCGTGTCAATAACAACAAACCAAAGCGTCTTTGCTTGTTCGTCGTGTTTGTGTATGCACCTACTGACTGCAGTTCCTCTGAGTCCCGAGATGAATTCTATCGAGATTTAACCCACCTGCTCCAAAACGCTCGCTCAGCGGACATGGTGGTGATCATTGGACATTTCAACGCCCAAGTTGGCCATTTGGGAGATTCCGAAGGGCATTTTGGAAGCTTGTTTGCTGTCCGTGCCGGTCGCATTGATAATGGCGAAGGTCACCTTCAGCTGTGTTCTGTCCACATTGTTTCTGGCGAGTACAGACTTCTGTCACAAGAGCAGCGTAGATTGACATGGCGTTCTCCTTTGTCTCCACAACGTTGGACTCAGATTGACCATATTTTCATTCTTCACCGTTGGCGTGAATCAACTGAAGATTGTCGTTCATTTTGGTCTACACCTGTGAATTCAGATCACACCTTACGTGCTTGCTTATGTTT
This sequence comes from Fasciola hepatica, assembly GCA_948099385.1. Lineage (NCBI taxonomy): Eukaryota > Metazoa > Platyhelminthes > Trematoda > Plagiorchiida > Fasciolidae > Fasciola > Fasciola hepatica. The sequence continues at coordinate 4,881,793 of CANUEZ040000110.1, forward strand.
ACGTCTCGTCTGTGGTCGCAACAAATTCATCTGTCCCACACAGTTGTTTCTAAACTATAACCGACCATCTGCTTTCTATGCAGAGCTGTCTACACGGTTATCGGTGCTGCCGAATGTCCAAAACTAATAAACGCTGACAACAGTTTAAGGAATCTTCGCACGCCATTTCCAATGCCACACAGGGCTTCAGTTTAAGTAAGTCTCACAACAGATGGTTATATTCGACACTAGTTGCTCCGTTAGATGCTCACAGATCCGTCACTCCGGATGCCACACTTAGGGAGGTGTGTAAACCCCTGAGACTCGAACTGATTAGGAGCCTTAGAAATAACTGCGAACAGTAGTGGATTTCGAAATATAAGGAGATGGAGAAGGCTGAACCAAATGGCAACTGTCGCAACGTTTACCGTTTGATTAGAACTACCGGTCCACGAAAGTCTCGTGTAAGTGAGCTGATCAAGGAATCCGGCGGCCCACTGATTCACTTAGGGGCGTCTTCCGGACCGTTGGACATGCACTTTAAGGAGCAGTTCAGTTGATCCAATTATACAGTGAACCTTCCGAATATACCTGTACCAAAAAATGCAGGTAGATACCACTCCTCTATCGGAAATTGAGGTTATGCGGAAGACGAGTTATTCGAAAAGGTGCAAATCTGCTGAACCGGACAGGTTGTCTCCGTCCTTCCTCAAGAGTGGAGGCGAAGCTTTTGTTTCGGGGTTAAAAAACTCTTACTTTGGCATGGCGAACAAATTCCAAGGAAATCTAAGGTGATGCCGATTTAAACGAGAGGTAACAGGCCCTCTTGTGAATACTACAGAGGCATTGGCTCTGTAAATATCGCATCCAAACTGCTCACCGGGCTAATTCTCCACCGGTTATCCGACGCTCGTGCAAGTCGTACGCTTGAAAATCAAGTCGCCTTCAAACCCGGTAGATGTTGTTTCCACCACATCTTTTCTCTTCGTCAAATTTCAGAGCACAGGCACACCGTCCATAGATCTACAAACTCTATTTTTCTTGATCTGAAAGTGGCATTCGACTTAGTCGACTGTGCCTCTGAAGGGTGTGTCAGAGAACTTTTTTCTTTTGTTCAGAGCTTGTATGCAAACAGCTGAGGTGGATTACGTGCGTAAGGTCGTTTCTCACCCATAGCTCACCACGAGAAGTGATGTTCGTCAGGGTTGCCCTCTTTTGCCCTTCCTCTTCAATTTTGTGATTATAACGGCTCTTGAAGTAGCCCTATTCTCGTGTGAGAGTAGCGGCGTCGATCTTTGCTCGGGCAGTAAACTGTCTGACTTTGAATTTGCATATGATACCGTTCTTCTGAGTGAAGATCCAGGTAAGTTGCAAGCTCTTTTAGGTACCCTTACAACAGTGAAGCAGTGTTTGGGATGCGTTTGGCACCTTCGAAGTGTAAAATGCTGCTGCAGAACCGGGTTGGCTCAACACCAAATCTTGTGTTGGCAGGGGAAGCTCTAACTGAAGTGAATAAATTTTGTTATCTGGGCAGTTACATTGCACCAAGTGGACAGATATCGGATAAAGTGTCATCGCGTATACAGAAGGCGCGTTTGGTTTTTGCCAACGTCAGTCATCTGTGGCGTCGGAGTGAAATCCGATTGTCTGTTAAGTGTCGAGTGTACAATGCGACTGTTAGGTTTGTTCTTCTGTACGGTTCAGAAACATGGCCGTTGAGGGTAGAAGATAGGTGGAGACTGTCGGTGTTTGAGCATTGATGTCTTCGTAATATTTCTCGAAGAATGTGGCAACACCGTACCAGGAATGCCGAGGTTAGGTGTAAGGTGTTGGGAACTGTAGGTCAGTCTCTAGACGAAGTACTGAATGTGAACACGCTAATGCGGTTGGGACATGTGTTACGTATGTCCACCGATGGACTTCCTCAGCTTACGCTGTCCTCTGAGGCAGGTGGTGATTGGAAGGTAAGTCGAGGTAGTCAGTCCATGACATAGCCAGAAGATATGAGAATCTTTGCCAGTGGACTTGGCCGAGTAGAAGGTGTTAGACTTTCGGGTTGGGGTCCACGTGCTTCGCCAATCAAATGGTTGGAGACACCAAGTAATATGGATGAGTGTCGCGGTCAGTGGCTTAGTTGCATTCGGTCTCTACTTGTCTTCATGATTTCCGTCTGTTCCTTTTTCGTCCGCTCTCTCGCTTTATGCTTCTATTCTTTTCCCCTCAACCTGACGATGCTGTGAGGTAGCAACCAAAATCAGAGCACAAGTACTCATTTGATCTTTATATTTTTCAGGTTTACAGACGGATTAGCTGAGGCCAGCTCGTCTGATTGTTTATTTGTTCTTCGTTGGTGTTATTTAACGTTCATTTATTTATTTTCCCAGCAGCGAATCATGCATAAAAATCGATTTCTTTGGAAAAAATATTTCCTCCTTCAATTTTTCTTCTACTTTCACTCAGTGGTGTAAATTCATTGCCACCTTGGAGCTGATTCCAATTCGGTTCTCCGATTTTTTCGCTGGCAAGTCGTGGGCTGCGGTATGTGCACGTGGTTATTATTATTGGCTTCATTTGCATGCTCGTTGCGTATTTGGTATTGAAGAATCCGACGCGGATGTGCAATTCAACGATTCTTTCGATAATGGGGCTTCGGTTGCCAAGCCTCCCTCTTCCGTGCTCCACGCGGCAGTAATTGTGCGTATGCATGGGCGAACTTTGGTTCAGTTCATGCGTCAGTGTTGTGAGCAGAAGTTGGCCAAGCGGAGTACGCAGTTGGTTTCTTCGAACAAAGAGAACAAATGTACCGCAAACCCGGCAGATTTAGAGACCAAGAAAAACCGGTCCTCGGAAACTTCAAAAACCGTTCCCTGGGGCAGCGGTCTGCTCACAGGTATGTGCTCTTCCAGTTATTATTATTATTGTAATATGGAGCTATTTTCAGCTGCATTCTGCATCCCTTTATTTATTCCTCAACATGGTAAATATGTAAAATTACATCACCATCTAGAGTTAGTAACTGTAATTCAAAACAAGTTCATTCCTACCGAAATAGCTTGCATCGTTATGGATAATCACAGACAGTGCTGATAATTAAACAATATTGTCGTGAATTGTGTGTTACTACTTCAGTATGAAAAGATCCACTTGCAGTTTCAGTTCGAAAAGTTAACCATGCATCGCATGCAGATTTTCCGGTTGCTATATCTCCGCATAAACCCAAATCAAAGGCCAAAGGTATCGAAATAGTAAAGAAAAAACTATAAGTGGACGGCTGAAAAGCACCGCAAAAGTGCTCAAGCCACCGCAAAAATAAAGGCTGATAATAAATGGTAGTGTCAAGTATCTGAGAGAATAGCGGGATAATGAAAACAACAATTATCACGACATATTTCCGTAACTCATTGAGTGGTAGAAACACGTAGCCCACCCGGGAAATCTCACGTGACGATAAGGTGGTCTCTAGGGCTACGCCAGAAACGATTTTCATCCGTTGAGAACGAACAGCCCTGACATACTATTTCTTACCTTAAACTATGAGTGAAAGACCATCGTAAGTCCTGACTCCGCTTTATCCGTTTATGTAAAGCGATATAATGACGGAAATGGAATTCTGTTGCACACCCGATAACGAGATAGCGCTAGATAACCGTATAACCCTCTGATTTAAAGGTCTCTTCCAGATGGAAAAAGCGGAGTCGTTGGTGTGTGAAGGGTTTTTGTGACGCAGAACTTTCAGTGTAAATGCCTTTCTCGGCAACGTTCTGATTTTTTTTATTACGCATGACGTAAATAATAGCAAAAGGAAAAAAATCCAAGGGAAATTTCTCGTGTTTGTGTGGCAGCGGGGGGGGGGGGGGGGGGGGGTAACAGTCACGTCAAACTGATTAATTGAATGTGCTTATATATATATATATTGATAGTAAGTAGTATGTAAACGTGTGGACGAAATTTCCCCGGAAGCAAACGACCGGTTTCGCGGTTGTTGCCGCTCACCAGGTGTGCGTACCCGGTACTCCTCTGCCCACTCGTCTTCATACTTGTACACTCCGATGTTGTACGTTCACTAGAATCTAATTTGGATCGTCTGGAGTGTGAATAGATACTCTTCATTGAAGAGCCCACAAATGAATCACAACTGCGATTTCTCATAGTTAATCGTGTCTGGGTCACTGCTAACCCAACGAACAACGAGGCTGCATGTGCAAGCGCTCATATTGATAGTAAGTAGTATATATTCATCACGACGAAACTGCACCTTGGCGTGATGTGATGGCTTGCGTGTCTCCATGACCCGAAGAGCCACGCAGAATGGCGTCCCAAAGCCGCAGATGCAATCATGCGTGACAGGTCAATGGGTGGAGGTCAGACAAAGTCCAGCCTCAGACTCAGTTGATGGGCAACATTTGGTTTTAACCACCATGCCCCTGGAGAGGACACTCCAGCGGATAAACACGGAGAGAAACAGTTTACCGGTCAAAACACCTCCACTAGATGGACGTAGAAGTGGAGTACACGGGGTTTCTGTGGACGGTGGGAGAAGTCATCGCACTTCATTAGACAGCTATCGCTCGCCTAAGCTGGCCAGCCGCCAGCCGAAAGGATGCTGCCCCGTCCGCATTCCGCTTGCTCTATTGGGTGCATGGGGCTAAGGACTGAATCCGAAAGGCGGATCGAATATATATATATATATATATATATATATATATATATATATATATATATATATATATATATATATATATAATCAGTTTCAGTTTGCTCATCCAGTGGTTTGGTGTGTTTGATTACCACCTCGAAGGTCTGAGGTTCGAATCCCCGTCATCACCGGTTACTTTGGTGGTAGACAGTAATCCACTCTCGTCCAGCACGTTACCGAACCTGACCTACTGGGACCTTATGTGGTCCTCCACTCCATGCCTCAGGGTCCAGTTGCCGGTTACCTGTAATAGTACTGCGGGCTTTTCTGGCTATGGGGTACACCCCTATCCACGGTACTCATGCACAAGCATATAATGAAAAATAAACATCGGCAAAAGCGTGAATGGGATTGGAAGTGGTGGTCAAGAGATTGTTTAGGAAAAGGAGGAAGGGTGGGTGAGAATACATATATTTGGGGGCCACCAGCGCTCACTTGGAAAGGCAGCGGTTGAACCCCATCAACTCGGATTGAAACGGTCCGGTTACTGAGATAGCTTGGCGTCGATAAAGGAAGGGATGGAGTAAACTCGAAAGTGGGCTGTTTTTGCGGTCTACTTTCGAGTTAGACACGATGAAAACCTGCGATATATCCAGCAAGATCAGTTCTGCTTTGCCATTGTTATCGAGCGCTGCTGACCCGGAGTGCGAGGCGAGAGCCAGCTAATCATCAGTGGATCGACAGTGCCGGAATCGGTATAGGCAGTCGGTCAGTTGTCGGCCAGAAATTGCTTCCATAACACCTAGTGACATGAGTTAGATAAATGGAGTTGTAGTTGCTGGGATGGGAGGGTAGGCGAGAGACCGAAATGTTCGGCTACCAGTAGCAGAAAGTGTAGGCGTTCCGCTTTATGCCGGATGCAGCTTCCTTTGCCTGTTTCAATGGGAAGTTAGCATGTGTCTCTAGGAGATTGAAACGTAAAGAACAGAGTGAAGAAGGATAAAAAATGTTTCCCGAGGGACCGGTGGAGATTTTTCCACGAATGGAAAAGTGTTAGACCTTGAAAATGCAGACGGCATCTTCTAAGTGAAGACCTAGGTAAGTTGTAAGCGTTTCTGGACAGCTTGAGCTACTGTGTAACAATGTTCGGTATGCGTTTTTCCCCTTCAAAGTGTAAGGTGCTATTACACGACTGGGCTGACCCAACGCCACACCATTCAGTGTTTAGGGGGACTATAGACCAGATGGATAAGTTCCGTTATCTGGGTAGCTGCATGTCACCCAGCGGTCGGATATCGGATAAGGTGCCTTTGCATATACAGAACGCCCGTTTTGCATTTGCCAACCTGAGTCGTCTGTGGCGTCTACACGAAATTCGTTTATCCATCAAGGGCCTAGTGTACACTGCAGCAGTCAGGTCATTTCTTCTGTGTGGTTGAGAAACATGGCCACTACTGGTTGAGGATACACGAAGATTGTCGGTATTTTGAACACCGGCGTCTTCGCGGCATTGTTCGAATATAGTGGGAACACCGTTTAAGCAATGCTGAGGTTCGGCGGTGAGTCTTAGGTTCAAGGATCAAATCATTAGATGAAACACAAAAGGTCACCAGGCTAAGGTGGTTGAGACATTTATTGCGCATGTCCCCTGAAAGGATTCCTCGGCGCGCAGCATTCTGTGAGGCGAGTAACGGTTAGAAAATGAGTGAGAGTGTTCAGTCCATGGCATAGACGAAAGGTAGGAAAAACCTGACGTATGGACTTGGCCATGTAGGGCTTATTAGACTTCCTGGGTGGGGTCCAAGGGACCCTCCCACTCTATGGTTGGATACATTGGAGGATATGGCTAGGTGTCGCGATCGGTGGCGCTCTCGTATCTACAAACTTTCTTTACCGACTCGGTGCCATTATTCGTAATTCTCCTCTCACTGCCTTCATACCCTTTTTCATTATTTCATTTTGAGGTTGCCGCTGGGAGATAGCTACCAAAGCCACCGCACCCAGTGCATGGTTAATGGTTGTCTGAACTGAATTGATCTGTGTTTAGGCGATGAGGTTGAGGAGCAGGGAGTGGCACCACTTTCTGAATGCTGAATTCGTTAAGCGCGTAGCACGATTGCAGGCGTGGTCAATCACCCAAAGAATCGTAGTTGGACGGGTCTGGAAAAGTTGAATAAAGGGAAGCATGTCTCAGTATAATTTGAAACACAAGTAGAAACATAATAAGTAAAGCAACGGCCATCCCTGGAGTAGGACATCAAAAATTCACGGAAACCATCGCTTCGGTTGTATCGTAGCGCCAAAAGGTGAACCTGGAGTAACAAGGAGCTACTGGGCGGTAAAAGGCGGTGAAGAGGATGCGACGTCGCCGGTTCGATTCTCACTTTCGGAGTGGACTTCTAAATGCGAAAATGCCGTTGGGTTTTCCATTGTCTGTATTTGTATTTGGTCGGACTTTTGTGTAGACAGACATCCGCATTCCAGCCAGAAACTGTTCAAAGTTAGCACCTCACCGAATGGAGAAAACGAAAAAAGAACGACTACATTTCAAAAATTGCTAAGTTGTTTGTCTGGTACTCGCGCCCGGTTTGTCAGTATTCGGGACAGATAAGGAACTGTGGGGTTTATGTGGGTGATGATACGGGAGAGCATGGGTCGAAAAGCGGAACGTATGGGGGCGAGAGAGTTACACCTGGAAAGGTCGCCATATAAAGGATGAGCGAACCACAAAGATACTTTTTGATCAAAATTTTCACGCACGGCCAGGTGTAGTTCGTACAAGTTAGCAGATAGTTTGGTTAATGGCATGAAAGATACCCGACTGTTAGTAAACATACCTTAGCGATGGGTTTTAAAGTCTTTCTTATGTAGGCCTGCAAAAATAATTGGAGAGTGGGAAAAAAAACATTGATAAACAAACAGGGAGACGGTACTTTGTTTAACGTTAAAATGCCTAGGCTTTCGTGTTCGATAAAGTGGCCTGCGTAATTTTTTTTACACAGTTTAAATGTTAGGTGGCCATCTCAAATTTGCATCTGTCAGATGTAAATGACATTTTCGTGTACATCATTTTGGTACTTTGGACGCAACACTAAAGGAGGGAGAATCGTGCGGAGGTCGACAGACTGCTTAACAACATGACATACGCTGAGCTACATAGATTCCCAAAATCTTCGTTCCTGTCTTTTCTTGGACCTCTGAAGAATTTAAAATGTCAGTCAGTTCAGTTCAAACACTGTGTGCGACGGTTTTGTTTTCCACCTTTTAACGTGCAAGGTTGCGTAATAGGCCTGGATTTTGCTTGTTTACCAAATTTACTTATTTACTGTCCCCCAAACTTTCTTCTACATTTATTCTTTTGCCTGGTTAGTGAGTTAAACAGCGATCGGCAGGTTTCGCCCTATCATTTCGCTGTGTAGTGATGATCTTGATTTCTAAATTCAGTCTAATTTATTATTGCTGTTATTGTATTGTTCGATTTGCGCTGGTTTAATGACGCTTAGGTTCGAAAGGGTTTAGTTTTTCTTCAGCTGGTTTGTAAGACCGATTGTATCATAACGACCTTCAGTCCGAATGAAAACCCTTGTTTGATTGTCTATGTTGAATCAAAGCTTTTTATGCAGCGATGTCACAAATTGCTTTGGCTCTCTTCTTGTGTTTTTGATTTTCCTCAAATGTGGATTTCTGGTAGATCGTAACCACAGTCATTTCAAGGTTCATGATTATATACAAACAAATGAGCTGAACTACTTTCCCATACTTATGATACACAAGTGGCGATAACAATCATAACAGTAATGATAGTCGTTGGTTCCCCTGTTTTGTGTTCTAACGGTTTCAGATAACGAGCTGCTTAATTTATGGCTCGGCACTCGTCTCCTTATTCGAGGCTGCCAGCAGGTTGCTGAATTGTACACACTGATGGGCAATGTACGTGAAGCGCGCGCTTATCAAGATGAGTTGTTGCGTGTTGCGCAACGATTTCACATTTGTCGAATGTGAGTATTTTTGTTTGATTTTCCCCTGGGGTGGTTATCGCGTTTTCCACTTAAATCTGAGACTTTGCTCCCATTGGAGCTCGGAATATCCGAAATTTCTATTACAGCATCGTGGTGTTTTTTATTGTTAATTGTCATTAGGTTTATTGAATAATTGATTCGTTACACAGGGTCTTTTGATAGCCACGTTTGAAACATTGAGAACGTCGATGTGCTTTTCCCGCCATTCTTAAAGCTCATGATCGTTTCGCGTGCACGAAGTTCTAAGTCCTTCTTTTAATTTGAAGAGTAGGAATGTGCTTCTCAAACGATACCACGGGACTCAATTTGATTCATTTCTGCCAATCACTATGCTCGCATATAACTACAGCAAATATAGACCAATAGAGCAGATTAAAACGAAATGAACGAATAAACAGCTGAAGGAATAGGAGCATTGGGGAGAGTTGAGTTGATGAAACATGTGCCACTTTTCCCGGCACCTGGCCGTGTAATGTCGTAGCAACAATCGTGAGGTTCAAACTTTACCTGGTAATAAGCCTTTAATAGATTTATCAGTTGTACGCAAAGCTGAAAATAAAGTGTAACAGTGACTTGGATACGTAGAAAACGAATTGCAAACACGGGCAGTGGAAAACCAGCTCATAACAATTCATCCGACCGACTTTGAGATCTTATAGATCGAAGCCTCTATGCCGACATGACCAGGCCAACTGTTCATGCTGTTCTGCCACCGTGAACAATCTACATTGATTCGTCCTCTGACCGATGGACACCTTGGTGAACAATACGAACCAAGAAGGTCTATCCTAAAGTATATCCTAGCCGGTATGTAGTATTCGGCTTTAATGCCCAATCCACGGCATGGATTGCTTTGCACCCAACATCATCGTGACTGATTTGCTGGTCCCACAAGATTCCAGCAATGTTACAAAGATGCCGGTGCTCCAATACCAACACTCTTCATGCCTCTTCTCTGGATATCCTACGATAAAACTGTCCTAACTATTGCATTGTGTTTTGCTCCTTGGAAGATAGACAAGTCACGCCGAAGCTACAGGTGGATAGGTTGGTAAACGACTGAATACATTGCCTGTGTGCATCAATGGTGTCCTCCGGATCGTTATAACACCTGACCTATTGGGACCTTATGTGGTTCTTCGCCACTCCAAGTCTCAGGGTTCGCTTACCGGTTATCCCCAATAGTGCAGTGGGCCCTCGTGGCTATGGGGTCTGTACCTCTTCCACTGTACTCATGCGGAAGCATGTAATAAAGAATGAAAAATAAGGAATCAAAGTTTAGGATGCGTTCTGCACCTACGAGGTGTGAAATGCTTCTGCAGGTCCTGGTTGACCCTACTCCAAAACCTGTTCTAGCAGAGAAGTCTTAACTGAGGTGTATGGTGCACGAAACGCTTTTGAACCCACCCGGTTTTTCTGTTTTTCCTGCGATTGTGAACCAAGCCACTTAGGGTAACCAAATTTGGCGTGCTGATGTATCGGCCCGTTCCTGTATCAAATATACACGCGGATATTAGACATGAAACAGATAAATCAATTTTTCCCGGAAAATGTACCTGAGAGGGTGCGAAACGCTAATAAACCCACTCATAGACTAATGTCTAATCAAGTCACTGGTTAAGAACACAGTGACCTTTATTGGTGATGACTGAAACCCGACGTCCAAGCATGCTTCCCATTGTATTCCGCATGGTTTCAACTTCTGTGCTAACACGTTCATCAGGAATAACGGACGTCAACACGAGCAAAGCTCTGAGGACTCTTCTACCCACAGAGACTCGTTTCGCTGTCAGACCCCAGATATTTTCAATAGTGTTTAAGTCTGAACTGTGGGCGAGCCAGACCGCGGACTTGATGTTCCGGTACAATAGCCAGATTCTGGTGGGGTTGGCCGTACGTATAGTCTTGTCATATTTACATATCGTTGTATTCAGTTAATTTTCCGGAATCATCGTGAGCAAAAAAATCATTTAGTGTTTTAGTGTAAGAGTTGGCCGTTTGCTTCCCTTCTAGAAATGCTAGCTGAGATTTTCCGTCTTGAAAAACCGCACTTCAGACCATCAGAGAGCCAACGGCAAAGGCCCGACGATTGAGGTCCAGTTTGCTTTTCCTGAAGTCGTGCCAGTAGTGCATGATTCCATCTGAGTGATTTAAGTTGAACTTTTCCTCATCATTAAACACCACATTATTCCATTCAGCATTCCAAGTGTTGCGAATTATAGCCCATTCCTCTCGATTTTGAAAATAACGATCGTTCATATAATGCACTGATCTCATCTTTCTGTACTGCAGATGTGGTGCAGATTGTAGGAGTTACTGTGCATGCTGAATGCTTGCGTTACGCTGCAAGGACCTCTAAAGCTTCGATGTACTCGTAAATGGATTTGAAGCACCACACAAGAGTCTTCTGGTCTGATCGGAGATTTTTCTCCGAATTCCATGTTTTTCCCCTCAACGACAATAATCTGGATCCTTCAGAAAGTTACGAATAACTATAGCCGATCCGGGATTTTTCATGAGAATCTGACCTCTGTTTATCCTCGAGTCTTTGTGTGCGAGTGTTTTCTTCACTTTCCAGCTCAGAGAGCTTTAAACCCTGCGTCATTTCTGTTTTTATAAACGAAAGGTCTCTAAGTCCAACCAGAATGTATAGCTTGAGTAAAGTTCATTTACAAATTACATATGTGTGTGTGTGCGTATGTGCTTATGTGTGTGTGTGTGTGTGTGTGTGTGTGTGTGTGTGTGTGTGATGTGTGATGGCTTGCGTGCCCCTATGATCCAAAGAGCTATACTGGATGGCTTCCTTAGGCCGCAGATGCAGTCATGCCTAACAGGTCAATAGGCAGAGACCAGACGAAGAACAGCAAATGGGCATCCACTCAATCACCCCGCTGCCTTGCAGACTGGTCCTTGTTGGAACCAAAGGCCTTGGTTGAGAACCCTAATCGTTCTCCTGCTTTGCGGCTGGACACCCTAGCAGTACCCGTCCAACATCTCCCACGAACTGCATGACCACAAAGAACTGCATACTGCATCGGTCGTCGCGCAGGCTAATCAGGACCGCGCTGCCCATTGCATCGAGCTCAGGGGGTAGTGAAAACTGGGCTACTGCTTCGAGTTCCTGTTTTATTCAACCTTCTGTCCCCGACCACCTCTCTTTGTTCTCTCTACCCACCAAAAATGCTCCCATTGAGAACACGCCCATACTCACAACGGTTCATTGTCGAATATTGTCGGGAATAATCCTCTATCTTGTAACTCACATTTTCTCAAGCCTCGTCAGCCTCAGAGTCTCGGCTCCTTCAACGTGTGTACTCTCATGCAGGCCGGTCAGCGGGCGTACGTGGTACTCACAATAGACTGTCTGAAGATAGATGTCCGCTGCATAAGTGAACCACGTATCCGGCATTCGAGCAGTGTGATTCAACTAAGCGCAGTTTGTTTGTGATCTCGGCGTACGCCTTAACAGACTGCAGCTCTGACACGCAGACGGATAAGTTCTGTAATGTACTCACCACTCTTGTTCGCAGGAGCAAAGGTTCTGACATTGTAGTGCTTGCTGGTGACCTTAATGCACAAGTTGGCAAACCTAATGCATCAGGAGCTTGTTTACGTGGGCGTTGTGCTTTACCTACTCACGGTACAGTAAACGGGGATAGGCCTTTCCAGTTTGTGCAGGCAATCGGTTATTCTTGTTTAGTACGAATTCCCGACACAGCACTTGTCGCACAGCGACATAGTGCTCTAACTGTACAGGTTCTTTGAGTCAGAATAATCGTATCGCCTTAGGTTACCGGTGGCGGAGTTCTATTTAGAACCGTAGATCTTACCGGTCCACGTACGTAGAGTCGAACTGTGCATTAGTTTTTGGTGCGATTATCTCTCCAGCTCTACGGTCATCGGCGCAAACTGCAAACCCGGTTAGCCATGCAACATTTATGTGAACCAGAAGTTCAAACCAGTTATGAACTTTTGTTCGTATGATCTAGCACCTGCGACGAACAATAATGTGGGTGAGCAGCGAGCCCATATCCTGCAGGCAATGCACGTGGCAGTAGGTTTCGCCTGTGGTCCTAGATCCAGTGTCCATCAGATACTGGATTTTGCAAGGGTTGGTCAGTTTAATAGAGCAAAGACGTCAACTCCCGAACTGTGAGGAAATGAATATGGTGCGAAGAAATTTACGAAAGGCCTTGAGAATGATCGCGAAAATTGGTGGGTCAAGGTGGCCGAAGAAATGGAAGTACCAGTTGCTTCAGGTAACAGTCGAAGACTTCAAACTTATTCGCGACACCGGTGGACAGCGGACCCCTGTCAGTGAAGCGATAAGCAACATAAATGGAGAGCCTATTCATGGCAAACAGCAAAGGCCTAACCGTTGGGTCGAATACTTGAAGGAGCATTTTAGCTGAACTTTATACTCCGTGACGTATAACCCGATACTTGATGATTTCACGAGTCTTGCATGTACAATTAATAAGTTTATGTACTTTCGCTAATCGATATCCTGTTGGTATGAAGTTTGGTGTGAAGCTAATACAGTCCAACAGTTGGATTTTTTTTTACAGCTGACTGACATTCGGAGAGTTTCTTGAGTTAACGCGTGGTTATACGCAGACCTATATTTATGATTGACCGATGGTTCTGAGGGGCCCGTGGACTATTTATGATGAGTTATTCAGTGACCGTAGACCTTGTTGTTAGTCAGGTTTCCTTATATGGACGTCCTTGGGTGTTCTACGGTGATCTGAAAGGAATGCTAGTGTCCGTGGGCCTTTGGTACAAAACTGTCCCTTCATAACTGTTATGGGTCGAAGAGGATTCACTACTTACATAACCATTTTCCAATCCACATTGAAGATACAAAATTCGATTTTCTGTTTCATCTCATGATCGCCTCTGATCTGCTTCTATTCCCTTCTCCTAGTGCACAGACAGCACTTTCTTTGATGGCTCATGTGGAATTGTTTGCTCAACGGAAATGGGCGTTCGAATTACGCTTGCGACAACTCAACTATTTGTTCACGTGCCAAATTCCATTAGAAGAAATTGCGAGCGGCCAAGACCATCGCCACAGCCGTTTTTCTGTTGAAAAACAACGCGGTGATGACGATGCGGATGAGGCAGCGTTTCTTCTCACCGACCAAACCGTGCCCAGTTTCAATCCGTTAACGGCAAATTCACAGAATCCACAAGATAATTTGGCCACAGCAGATGCATTGTCTGCTGGTTCAAATCCCCTGATGGCTGCCAACGTGCATGCATTTGCGAGTATCTTTCCTTGCAGTCCGACTCGAACCGATCTATTGAGTGATCTATGCCAGGGCTGTTTTCCGACCCCTTCACAATTGGCTTCACTGATCAGCGGACGCCCATATAAGTTATGCTCCAGTATCATGCAATCCACATCAGGTGATTCTGTTATAGACGAACTGTACGATCGATTGGACCGTAACGCCTGTGCAGTTGGATGTCAGCGAATTTCTCGGTGTGTTGAACGTGTCCTGAACGGTGCTTTTTGGCCGTGGTTGGACGAGATCACTCGACTGGTTCGTGCGCAATTGCTACCGGCAGTTCATTATCTGCCCGCCGTTGTGAAAAAGGCACCAGTAATTTCCCGAGACAATACAACAAAACAGGTGTGCCTTATTTTATGATTGGTTGCAGTTGGATTGAGTGGGAAGATCTGGTTTGCAAGTGGTTGAAATCGGATGTCCTTCCATGGGTTTATCTAATCACATATTAATAATTTTTTGACAATTTGTTATGTACTTAGTATTCTTGTCAGTAATGCTTAACGTAAGAGGTTGTACTTGCGGTTGCTGGTTCTTTGCTAAATGATTTTATTGATATTAAAGGGGGTTCAAATCTGCTGGCTCACGTGTATACCGAGTGGTTCCTGTTATGAAAGTTGTAATAATTTAACCGCGGGTATAATCTATTTTCGATGGGTCAAGCTTTAGTTCAATACTGCACCATTCTGTTACGCCACAACTCACCGCTCATCGTCTCACTGGATTCATTTCATTAATGTCATCCCGCGAATCTCTTAATCACGTTGTTAATGGCTTTTAATCAAGAATGCTGCTACTGATAATTGTGCCTTTAACAGTGTCCTTAACTGTGCTCTCATGTTTTCTCGAAAGTGGGATAAAGAAAGGCCAGCGAGTTGTGTCGAAACTGCAAACGCATTAGTCAGTCCAAAATCGGAAGACAATGACCTTTAATTGGGACTTTATCAGAATTGTTATTTAAGTACGGCCTGATAAGGAACGGAAAAGATTACTCGAATGCTGAGGATGAAAATCAGAACGAACAACGCTGAAATATATGGCATTTCCCCCCACTGGGTGAAAAGTGGATACTCTCGAACGTTGGGAGCCATTTTTCAGTTATTAGAATGCAGACCAAAACAGGAATATTATTCGCGGGTTCAGGCTTCTTGACTTCCCCAAAAATGTGATCGGGTCCGTTGTTGCTGGGTATCGCGTTGTGACGTTATCATCTGCGTCAAATGTAACCTGTTAAGTGTTATGTAGTGTGGTTGACTGGTATACTGATTGAAACAGAGGTTAGAGGTATATCAAATTTCGCGAGGAATTTCCTCTTGGGGATCTGTCTGATCTTACAAAACAGCTGCCGGGTTTTCTTGGCTGAAACAGTCTTCTCTCGGTCACTGAGGAAACGCACTAGAGCATACTGTGAATTACATTCGACAAGCTCCACTTCATCTACCAGCAGATCGTACCTCGGTGTGAGATATTCTCCTAACTAGAACGCGACCCGGGGTTGGTAACCAAATTTACAGGGTGGTGCCGGCGAAGTATTTGCGACAGTACGAAAGTGAGCGTTTGTTGATGTGCGAAACAGGGGCCGAACAAAATGTAAAGCGTCAAGATGAAGACTTTCCTAGTGAGTAACAGGTAATTCTATGTTCTTTAGCTCCAACGGAATAGGGCGCCATACTGTCACATTTAGCCATTCGGTCTTACCGTTTGCCTTGGGACTGTAGCTAGGGGCTGTACTGATTGCGATCCCCTTTTCGCGGAGGGAAGTTCGAAGTTCTGAAGACGCAAACGAGGAACCTCTGTCAGAACAGACGAATAACGGTATGCCAAAAATGAAAAGCAATTGTCAGCAGTAACGGAGGACGAGGAGACATTGGAGCACGCGAAGGCGAAGGGAAACCGCGAGTATTCGTCGACGGAAATGAGTAGATACCAGTTGTTAGAAACCGACGGCTATGCTTCTTCAACATCGATACTTAGTCTTTCAAAAAGTTGCTTCGCTTTGATGATTGTAGTATGTGGCGGGTTGAAAAAGCGAGGCTTGATTTGTGCACTAGCTGGGCATTGAGTCACCTTAAATTTCACATCTTTTAGGGAACACGGCAGGTTACGTACCCTCACACAGTGCATGCGGCGTGTAATACCCTGGTGGCACAATGAATTGTGTAATTCCCTGAGACTCGGACGAGAAAACATTGAGAAGCAGTGAACTCGTGACAAGGTATCAACTGCAAGGTTATCTTTACCGGGACGGTAATCGATGTAGTAGTTGGAACATGAAAGTTCCATTATCCAGCGGATAATCTCGTTCTTGATCTTGCTGAAATGTTCCATGTTGTACATGAAGGCAACTGATCTTTGATCTATAATCACTCCGAAATGATTGTCAAGTAAGTAATGACACCAGCTTTTTGCTGATTCATCTACTGCGGACTAATGCCTTTCGGATGGGGAAAGAGTCCTCGAGAAAGCAACTGGTTTGCCGTCTTGACAGTGTGGCCACATTTACTATTTCGGAAGCATCAGTCTCCACTACAAGCGGTACGTCACGTGCAACGACGATGATGCCTGCATTTTCGAGTTCGTTTTTGAGCGCACGGAATGCATCTGCATCTGCAGTCAGTGGGTAAAAGATCTTTCGAATGAAAAGATGTTATCCGAGAACCGAGGGCCAAACCAGCGACACTTTGCTAAGACAGCGTCACTGGATGGTTTCATTTCACGCAGGCAATAGAAACGATTCGGGTCGGGTTTGATTGTACCGCTCGAAACCTCATAACCGAACAAACGGATCGTACGTGTCGTGATAACGTTTTTATCGGCGTTCAGAGTGATTCCATACTTCTCAGCAGTTTTTAAGAACTGCAGATTAACATCGTGTTCAGCAGTATGGTTACCTTATACGGTGACACCACCAACATAAACAAAGGTATTTTTTAGGTGCTTGTTTACAATGACGTTGTCCATGGTGCGTTTAAAACAAGAAGCACTACCACTAACCCTAAAAGGAATGCATGTGTATTGGTGAGGCCTGCTCCTGCTTCGAAAGCGGTGAGCTTTTTGTCTTCACTCCTTATGGTGTTTTGATGAAATGCACTGTTCAAATCCAGAGTACTGAAAACTTTGCACTGAGCAATTTTCTGGACCATGTCGTTAATTCGAGGGAACGGGTATGCGTCCAAATGTGTGAATCGAATAATCGTTCGGCTGTAGTCTACAACCGTTCTCTTTCTCTTATTTTCATTGGTAGTGACGAACATCAGTGCCCTCCAGGGTGATTCTGAAGGTTCTATAATACCATTCGCTAATAATGTGCGAATTTCGGTGTTAATAAAACGTCGGTTCTCCGGTGGTTGTCGACGAGACTGTGTTGCAGTGGGCCTGCAGTGCTGGATCAGATCTTTAAAAAACTTTGAGGGTTGATGCCTATCACCGAAAGTTCGCCTACCGTCAAAGGTGGGGTTCATTCGTTGAACGGTATTTCTGCTCGTTCATAAAGTTCCACGAAGTCATGACCCAGGAGAACATCAGGACAGAGATTATCGAGAAAGGAGAGTTATACACGATAGTACACACGTTGTCTGCATCAAAGTGTTGCGTGACAACATCCACGGCTGATGCTGGAGAACTGAGTTGAAGCCATAGAGATTTTGTTGAAACATAGTTGTATATCCCAGTGGTATTTACGATCGACGTCGAAAGATACAGAACTTTCTAAACGTCCACTTTTTACCGGAGCGCGCAAGGGTTCACCGTTCACTATAGCATTAGTAGTAGCTCGCATTAGATGACCAGGGGCTGCAGCATTCAAAGCCGATGAGGGTGAGGCAGTGGCATAGGTGTTTGCTGTCACATCGTTGACCAAAACGACGAACTTTCTGGAGATGGTCTACTTTTCTTCACTTGTTGCACATGGCTTCCTGAGCAGAACATTTGGTTCTGGGATGACGACCATAACCGCAGAAGAGACACGTAGAAGTATTAACTGTCGAAGTGGTGGCTTCAGTTTTAGGTAAGTTTGAGGTTGATTCATTGGTGTCAGTAGTTAGGTTACACGCGGAAGGAGTTTCATCATTCTAATATATTTTGGATTGGTTGCGGGCTGCTTTTAGTAACTTAGCTTGCTCTGTGACAGTCCGCAGATCAAGTGTTCTCTGCTCAAGTAATCGTTGACGTATGTAATTCGAACTCATGCCAGAGATGGAGGAGTCTCGCGTGGCTTGGTCGCGGTGTTGATCCACAGTAACGGCCTGGAAATTGCGCTCTTCAGCTGATGGAAGAAGTTTCTGAAGTTTCTTGTACTTAGAAAGTAAAACAACTGGAAAATACTTCGGTTTTCCGCTGGACGTAAATTCCCTGTAAAACAGAGATGGCGGATTCAAACGTATCGCAATGAGCGATAGATCCGTACACCAAAGAGTACACGTAGCTGATCAGTGTGTTAAGTTCGTATGGTTGTTCGGATTCGATGGAACACAAGAAGTTGCCGAGTGTCCGGTACCAATGTGTTTACTATCTCGCAGTGTCAGGCATGTGAGGTTCAGCTTCGAAATGATCTGACTCCAGATAACGGTCCATTTTCAAAAACAAGTCCGATAAATTGTCATTCGCGAACATATCAGTCAGGGCAAAATCGCGAGACAAAGGCCTCGGACTGAGGCTTTTTTCGACTCATTACTCAGTACAGCCTGGAACGGGATGGAGAGGATTATTAGAATGTTTACGGTGAATATGAGAACGAACAACGCTGTAATATATGACAAGCTGGCCGGCGAAGTTGCAACCCTTCCAGCAATGTGTCCTTGCCCTCATGAAGATGTCGGAATTACAGCGCTTTCATCAATACACGGATATAAAGTAAACCGAAAACTGGGGTCGGTGTTATAACACACTTCAGACCCTCCTAATATGCCAAATCTGTAGTCATTTTGACTTCTTGTCCAGTGGTATAGATTCCTGACTCTCCGATGCCCCATCAGATTTAGCCGACATAGCGTAACGGGTATTACTGTGGCAGGAGAACAAGGCGGCGTTTATCTAGCCGATTGTTCCAACAACCGAGAGTTACAGGTCAAAGCAAAAGACCGATTATTTAGGAATCGTCCCACAATGGATCCACAAGATCATACGGGCAAGCAGGCGAGCCTCAGTCGGATCCCGGGTAAGCAGTAAAATAGCCCATGTCGAGAACTGCCGAGCAAAACACCAATTGTAGCTATAGAGCGAACCCCGGGGATTGCTCGCAGGTGCACCAGCTCACTGTTCGCAGGCGCATGACAAAAATGGAACCGAAATGCACAAGTACCCGGTGGATCGATGTTGTTGCAGTACGGGTGTGAAAAAAATTATTTAGGCTGTTGTACGTGCCTCACCATTTTGAATTTTCCGACTTATCAAGTTCAGGTGTGTCTCACCCGTCTCGCATTCTCACTACGATAATAGTAACAATTTAACCAACATATACACTGCCTCTTCTTAAGATCCAGCGTTTCGCTCTTCAACACGTTCCCGAATTCCACTGTTAGATGACAGCTGTTATTTGTATTTCTATGACTTACGCAAGCTCATGCTTTCATTTCAGTTAAGTAGATTCGTTCAAAAAACCACATTAGAATTTCATGAAAATTATCAAAATACAACTAAAAAAACTGAAGTTTGTGCACCGAGATTAGTGCACAACTCAGCTACTACGACTACTACTACTACTACCACTACTAATACTTCTATCTATCTATCTATCTATCTCCGCCCCTCTCTTCATCAATATGCGGTCCGAAATATTGCTCACAATTGTTGATGTAAGAGGGGATAAATCGAAAATTAGATCGCTTTCTCATGAGAGTAACAGCAAAGCGAATAAGTATGCAATGAGTGCGTATTTCCTGGAAGTGTCTCATAGTTCGAATTTATGCACTATCCAATGTGTCTGTCAATAAGTTTCAAGATCATTTCCTCAATGGGGATTAAGGAAACACGACTGATTATCTTTAGACCGCCTAACAGAACGTTGAAGTATTGTTTCAGAAGTTCATGGAAAATTGCAGGTGAACAGTGGAATGGGATAGGGAGAACACACTGATAGATGTAAGTAGACCGGATTGATCCTTGGTTTTGAATTGTCTTAACTTACTAATGTGGACAAACAAGCGTCGCAGTTTCCCAACATGTGACTGGATGTATTGAGACTATCAGAGGTTTTTATTTATTATGGTTCTTAGACACTTAGTGGAGTCGATTCTAGAATAGGATCGGTTATTAATGTTCACATTGTCTGTGAGTAAAGGTACATTCCAGACATTTTAATAGGTTTAGTGTGAGACTAAACTGGATGAAAGTGCTCAGTATTTGGTAGATTTCCTCCAAGTGCGAAGGGTTTGGCACAGAACTGCATCATCCGCGTTCTTAAGAATTTTAGCAGGAGTTAGCAGGCACATCACTGATGCAAGTAGAAAATAAGTATGAGGAAAGAACTGTGTTTTGGAGCACTCCGGAATTGTTGGCCAAGCGTGTATCTATTTGAGTGCACTTTATCCTTTCAGTATGCAACTGTTATGGTCGTCCAACAGATTCTGATTAGCCGAGAAGCCGTGACTGAGGAATAGAATCCAACGCGGAAGATTTGCTCACAAAGTGAATGATGGGGGCTGCGGCATCTAGCTCACATTTATTTGGTTTATATGCAAACTGAAAAATGTCGTGAAGCACGTTCATGTGTGAGTGCAAGCGCACGAAGATAGCATTCTCAGTCATTTTCAGCACAGTAAATATCAGGGCCGTTGGGTGAAAGCGATTCATGCTGATTGTTGACTTGATAGCCTTAGGGATAAGAACAACGGTGGTGGGCCTGCACGAGTCGTGGATAGCACAGCTATTCACGTTGATTCGCAATGGACTTCATCGCTTCGGCTGAGGGACGGGATCCATATTTGAGGAGAGCAGGAGAAGGACCGCCTGGATCTGAGGCAGAGGATACTTGGGTAGTGCGTAGAAGTGGAAGTATATCGTCATTGGAAGCAGACCAACCATTTTACTTTCACAGGACGAACAGGACGGTAGGATGTCAGTTGGTGAGTGAATAAGTACAGCGTTAAGTTTTTCAACGTCACGGTTGATTTTGGTGTAACCGATATCTGTCCTTCTAAAAAAAACGAAGCCGATACTGACGATCATGAACCTTTTGCCTTGAATCTTTGAGCTCTTGGTAAAATCGGTGATCATTGCATTATCCGTCTACGACTCAGAACTTACTCCAAATCTGCACACTACTCGTTCATACGACGCAGTCAAGCAACACATCCGGCTTCGGAATCTGTCGTCAGGCAAAATTTCCTTCCCCAACCGTTACCTCACAGTTGTCTCTTCGTGAATCCCCTCTTATTCTATAAACCTGAGAGTCAGTGACTACTAATATTTCAGGTGCCTTTTTTCAACCGGTTGTTCTTTTGAAGCCTCATTCGCTTGCAACGCCACCAATACTTCAATACTGCTAAAGTAACCGAGAGGGAAGAATGGACGTTCCTAAAATCCCAATAAGCTGCAGTTGCTAGACAATTATCCATCGTAATTAAAGCTGAAGTTGGATGCTCGAATGTATTACTCGCTGACCAGGTTCTGCAAACCACAGACCG
This sequence comes from Fasciola hepatica, assembly GCA_948099385.1. NCBI lineage: Eukaryota > Metazoa > Platyhelminthes > Trematoda > Plagiorchiida > Fasciolidae > Fasciola > Fasciola hepatica. The sequence continues at coordinate 4,903,343 of CANUEZ040000110.1, forward strand.
CGAATGTCTGTGATAGGGTATAAAAAGGTTACCACGGAGATAAACCAAGACCATCAAAAAATGGAACTGATGTTGATACTGTTAATGCTGTCAATCAGTTGATTCGTGGCTACAATTTCTTCAGTCTGGTAGGATTATGGTTGAGCCTTTCTCGAAACAAGAATATTTCATACTTCCGTCTCGTTCTAAATCGTGCTTCAATATAAGTCGTTTTGTTCTCTCATTACTTTCAACGCATGAATTCTATCTTCATACCGATATAACGACAACCCTTTGAAGCACGTCACTGAGCGTATACAATGTACAACAACTCAGAAAAGGGGCAGCGGCCAATGCAAGGCTGCCAAGTTGGGAAGTGGCCGGTGGTGGCGGGAATTGAACCCGGGTCGTAATTGTCCAAGGCCCGCAATGATAACCGTTTGACTAGTCGCTGGGGCCCCTATCCCGAAGTTCTCTTCCACTTTTTTGTCTAAACGCGCACGTCTAAAATCCCGAAAGGTACCTGATGCTAAACTGGATTTTGCGTTCAGTTTCCTACAAGCTTAGTAGATGTATCCCACATTTCTCGACTCTTGATTTTGCCTCGTAATCCTGGTTGTTCAGCCTGAAAATAGCTGTATATTTTTCCTGCATTTGTTATCCGTTTACAGGATGAACCGGACGATACACGTGCATTGCTGGAGGCGTTTGGAAATTTGACTACCAGCCCAGACATACGTGATCGGACCGGCCCCATTGCTTTGCGCGTCCTTCGCGAAGTGCAGTCGCCACCAAATGCTAGGCCGTCTACGACAGCTAAAAACCACGAGACGATTGCCAGTGACGTGGTGGATGTTGGAATGCATACGGGCCAGACCATGCCACCACCACTGCCGCCGCTAAACGCTCCACCTCGACGGACTGATCGCTGGCGCCCGGTTGACAGTAGCATTCCTTCTAAATGTACACGATCTACTAGGATTTCAAGGAAGAACAGAACAATCAGTGGTAGGTTTACCATATTAATCGTACATGGCGTTAGGCGTTAGGTGCTGCGTTCGTTACTGTACTTGTATTCAGGCTCTTTCATCATTTACGTGATCTTCACTTACATCTTCCTTATTTACTCATCCTTTATGCTTCGAATTTCGTCGCTTCTGATTCGATGATTTTGTGTAATGATAACCAAAACTGTAGCACAGAAAGTCGAGGTTAATGGGTGAGCGAACTGAACTGAATCAAACTGTTACTCACCACATTAAATCCTTCAATGGACTCTACAAATTCTATATTTAACTAATTGTAGACTACAGGCATTCGTGAGTTGCGCGCAAAACTTTTTTGTTTCATTGTTTTATCTGCTCTGTCTGTTCTTATTAGTACTCAGCGATTAACGCCAGCGTATGACTTAATTGGTACCGCCACTGGACGCCTATCAAAAACAGCTTTTTATTGGTTTCGTGGAGAGATCAAATTCTGATTGAATTTTTGGTTTAAATCCAGTTTATTTCGCCCATGGATGTTTGTACTCCGGTGGTAGTCGAATGGATAAGCCTTCATTAGATATGAGGCGCTGTTTTCGAATTTCGCGATTACCGGGTTTCTTATCACATGCATCCCCATGAGTGCAGCGGAAAGAGTATGCCCCATAACTCAAAGACCCATGGCATTATTGGGTGTAGCCGGCAACCAGACCGCGAGACTTGGACTGGTAAAGAACCACATTAGGTCCCAATAGGTCAACTGTGGTAACAAGCCTGACGACAGTAAATTACTGTCTACCACCAAAATTACCTGTGGTGACGGGATTCGAACGTCTGACCCCCGAGGCAGTAAGCAAATGATCTAGTGGACTGGACCACCACCGGTCACAAGGTTTACCGATTTCATAGCAAACTGATTGGACTGACGAATCGGAGAAAAATGGTCGAATGTCTGTGTAGTGAGACCGCAAACCAGTCCGATTCGCGCCGCAGCTGACGTCCGTCGACGCTCATCAGATCGAACGTGACTGGCCAGCCTTTGTGTCGCCTTCGCATGCGTCATCCAATCATGTTTTTATCGAATTGTAAAATCGCTCCGCAAAGAAATATCATTACTCTATTCTAGTCCAGAAGCTTGTGCTCTCTTTCTGACTGGGGTAATCAGGTGAGGACTTACCGTTATAACATCCTGGTCACCTAGATCGTCTCTCTGTGTGTGAAACTTAGAGATGTATCTTTTGATGTAGATAAAAAGTTTTCAATAGCGTCATTAGTGAGAAGGTAGATAATCCCAGTTCACTTTCAATACAACGTGAATCTTTAGCGTAGCTGCCTTCGTTAGACTGCACGCGAGGAAAACCGGAATGTTCCAGCCTGTCAACATCAAATAGTTTTCGCTCAGGTAAAAGGATTTCAGTCTTAGAAGAGTATTCTTCATACTGTTCATTAATAATAAATCCGGAGTTCTGTCTCGTCACGTGAGATGAAACACTTTGATACATGCTGAGTACTCTATAAATTTCGTTCTATCCCCTGCATTTCAATAAAAGCTTGCAAATAACCCCACCTTATGTTTGTTCCTCATCAGTGATCAACACGAATGAACTTGCTATCCAGCCTTGTGAGTGGCTCAGTTTTTTGTTGAAAGCGCTGATCATCTCAGGTAGTTTTTGTTATTGTTGCGAACGCAGACTTGGTCGTAAGCAAAGAGTCACGTGGTTGTTAATCAGTATTTCCTACCTTAAGGTATTCGCGCGTTGATAAGCCATACCCCAATCCCATGAAAAGTACCGAACAAATAAACCTATCCGCAATGACAGCCTATCTTTATTCCGGCGAATGTTTTTCAGACCAGTCATCAAACAGAGCTGATCCTACCGTGCGGTGCATTCAGACTAACACGAAATCAGTTTTGTGCACACCTATCGCATCCAAACGTGCCCAGTCGACCAATGACAGACTCCCACAACCAGAGGCTCTACGTCAGTTGGCACTGTCTGATGTAGACAGAGACTCAGAGTCGGAGATGATACTGCGTCAGTTGGGTTATGAACTGGCTCCCAGACGCAGACCAAGCCGGCGTGCTCAAGTGTTGCAGTTCTATGTGGATCAAGATGAGGTAACTTGTGACTGTCGCGTCTAAATATCTTACAGGATGCTTTCCTCACCCAGGTGCTTGTAGTTGCACAAGGATATTCGAACCGGTTTTTCTGATTAAATTGTTCAATAGCGGTCCAGTATGATAGTTCAATTGGGCAGTAGACGTACGAATACCTCCATGATTTCTTAGCTCTCAATTTAAAATAACGTCAGCATTGGCGATTTATTTAACAGTCAAGCTGACTTCTGAACTAGTAGTGGACAAGAAAAATAATTCCCAGAACATCAAATTTGAGATACAAACACTGGACTCACCATCGGCGATCAATTTTGTCGCCGGACATCGAAACTGTCGTCCTGCTAGTTACCAGATGTGACTCACCAGGGCCTGTTGCGTTTTGTGAAACTACTAGTTAGCAGTATCCACAGTAAGCTCAAATTAACTGGACACGCTCACAGGCAACACAAAGCAAGCGAGTGCTGGTACTGGGAACACATCACATCCTTTGGATCACAACGACGGATTACTAAATACATCGTCTTATAACTGACTCAGACTGAGAATATTGTGATTGGGTCACCACTGGCGTGGATCATTTAAAGATTGCCGTTCCTCTACGTCTACGCCTGTGTACACAGATCACGCCTTGGTACGTCTTTGCTCCTGTTTACGTCTCGCCTGTGGTCGCACCAACGTGAATGCCACCCGTCGCGCGTAGTTGCTTTTGGACGATGACCGACGATCTGCTTTTCAGACAGAGCTATCCACACGATTCTCGACGCAGCCGGATGTCCAAGACCCGGACGAACACTAGCAACAGATCAAGGAAGCCTTATGTGCCGCTCCGAATGCCACCCAGAACTCCGGTTCAAGTAGGCCTGACAAACGATGGATATCTTCGACATCAACCGCTCTGTTGGTTGCTCGCTGATTCGTCCCTCCGAATGCCACATTCAATGAAGTGCGCGAATCCCTGACATGCCAACTGACTAGGAGCCTGAGAAATGACCGTGAGCAGTGATGGATTGCGAAATGTAGGAAAATGGGAAAGGCTGTGTCTATTGGAAATGCTCGCAGCCTTTTCCGTTTGATTAAAGGTACCGGTCCACGGAAGCCCAGTGGACACATTTTCCGTAGACCCATAATCTGTGTCTTTCTTGATCTGAAAGCAGCGTTCGACTCAGTCGACCACAGTTCTCTGGCACTGCCACTCATTGAAGGGTATGCCAGCGAAGTTTATTTCTCTTTTCCAATGCCTTTATACTTACTTTTAGGCGACTATCTCTTCCGAGAGGACAAGTCGGCTCCATGGATATCACGAACCATTGCTGACCACGCGCGGCAGTCGGAGGTGAACTCAGCACAGATCCTGATCCAGTCCTCTTTCCATCGCCGGAGTCCACAGACCGACCGAAGACTTAGGAGCTCTACGTCTTTCTCCCTATTGTGCTGGTTCACGTTTTGAGCTGTCCACCAAGGCGACAACGCCAACCGGGGCAATGAGTAGGGCAAAGTGTTTGTTTGACTATCTCCGATTCGGGTCGCTGAAAGGTATGGCCGAACCACCGAAGTCGTCGACGTTGGAGGAGGACGGAGAGCGCATCGATATCAGAGCATCGTCTCTTTACCTCTTTGTTAGATACCCTGTCACTCCACTTGACTCTGAGGATTTGCCGCATGCACCAGTGATCGAAAAACTCCAGCCTTCTGGTATCCTGTGCTCGTTTCGGCCAGGTTTCACAACCATAGATAAGTACGGGCCGGATGGCGGCACGGTAAACACGAACTTTGGTTCTCAAGCTGATTTCACTGCGAGTCCATAGCGTTCGTCTTAGCTGAAGGAAGGCTCTTCTGCCGCAGTCGATCCGTAATATCACTTCATCTTTTGCCTGGCCGTTAGGAAGCAGAGTTGAGCCTAGGTATTTGCTTGAAGGGACGTATTCGACTGGTTGGTCATTGATCAACAGTTGTTGGATTGTCGGGCCTAGATGGGTTCTGAAAGCTTTTGTTTTGGTCGAATTTACTTCAAGTCCGATGGACCTCGCGAAGGAATTGATTCGGTTGAGGATTGGTTTGAACGTAGCGGGAGAGTCTCCTAGCACGACAATATCATCCGTGAACTCCAGGTCCGAGATATATATTTCCTGGCTAAGCTGAATATCAGGGTAGTCGTGTAATGCGTGACGCATTGTCCAATCAGTGGCGTAGTTGAACAGTGAGAGAGAGGTGAGAGGGAACAGCCCTGTCTAATTTCGGTAGTGAGTGCGAACTCACAGAATTCTTCGCCGTGCATATGAACCCTAGCACCAGTTGTCGAGTAGTACCCCTTCAGCTTATCGGGCATCCCATCGGATTTGATTATGGTCCAAAGAAACTTGCGGTTAACCGAATCAAAGGTGGCCCGGAAGTCGATGGAACAAGCTACCGTCGGCTGCTGGAACTTATAGTGGTGCTCCAGTATTCGGTGCAGTGTGAAGATTTGATCCACACAGCTCCTGCCACGGCGAAACCCCCCTTCGGTTCGGGCGAGTGCGACGGTCTCTTGCCTCGGAGAAACGGTTTAGTAACAACACACCAAAGGTCTTTGCGGCCGCATCGATCAGGCTAATCTCTCGGTGGTTCTCGCATGCCAGTTTATCACCTGTCTTCGGAATGGGCAGCAGAATGGACATTCCCCAGTCGGGTGAAAATGCTTCCTGTTGCCAAATGGAGCCAAAAAGTGCACGCAGCCTGTCAATCGGTGATGATAAACATGGTTTATACGCTCCCGGAGAGATTTCATCTTCCCCAGCAGCATTTCTGTCCTTCAGTTTGTTTATCATTACGGTGATTTCCGCGGTGTTGGGCGGGTCACAGTTACTTTCGTATTGGACTGGAGGGTTTGATATTGGTTGGTCCGTCGGGTGGTCTGTATGCCGGTTGAGCAGCTGTCCAGTGTTTCACCATCGGTCCATTTTCTTACCCTGTTGGGGTATTTGGTTTTCTGCCGCTTCACGAAGAAGGGAATCTTGTTTATAGAACCTATTAGAGGCGTTGCGAATAAGGCGGAAAAGTTTACCGAAGTCACCAGTTCCGGAAGTGGTTTCCATTTTTTCAGCTTTTTCTATCCAGTATCTTTTGCGATCCGCCTTGGCAGAGCGTGCGGCCTCTGGTAGCAGTCTGCGGCGTTCGTCACTCCCTGCCATTCGGGCTTCATGTCCTTTGGTTGACAGCTGCGGCGTGTTCTCGGAGATCCAATCTTTTGTCCGACTTTTTGTTCTCCCGAGTACTGTCCAAGTAGCTTCCCTGATTGTCGTCTTCATTCGATTCCGCTGCCCCTCCATTGAAACTTCGTCTGCTTGTGCGTTGTTTGCGTTGGTAAGTCGAGTTGTTATTGCTCGTGACGACGCTTCTCACTCCTCTGAATTTCCTAGGGCAGCAACGCTTATCCGGGAGGATGCAGACACTCTAGCACGTGTAGACAGATGAATTTTGAAACACGCACGTAGGACGACATGGTCGGTGCCGTTTGTATTGTCCGTTTTTGCACCTCGGTGCGCTCGGCAATCCTCCATAGACGAAGCCCAACGGGCTCTCACCAGGATGTGATCGAGTTGGTGAACAGTGTGGCCGTCATTGGAGTACCATGTGAGTAGGTGCTTCTTCGAGTGTTGAAATCGAGTGCTGCAGACAACCATTCTGTTGACGTCAGCTAAACCAATCAGTCGGCCACCGTTCTCACAGCACTGACTGAGACCGAATTTCCCGAGAAAATGGCAAGTGTATTCATCGACCGTACCCGCGCGAGCGTTCCAATCTCCCGCGATGAAACGTACGTCGCACCTGGAAACCCGGTTGATCACCTCCTGCAAGTTATTGTAGGATTCGTCTTTGGTTTCATCACCAGCTGAATAGTTTGGAACATAGATCGCAATCACCGTCAAGTCGTGCGGGGAGCCTTTAAAGCGTGTCAAGGCGAGTCAGGATGAGAGTGGTTCCCAAGAGATCATTGCACCATTAGCTGCTTTGTTCATATCGGTTGCGACACCGTAGAGACCGGAGTTGCTTTTCGGGCTACTGTGATAGAGCCAATAAGATGTATCCACTCCCGGGACCTTTATTTGTCGGCTACTTGAGTTGGGCAGGCGGACTTCTCAGAGGCAAGCAATATCAACGTCATAGTCATGTAGAGTCCGCATTGTGATGCACTGACTGCCGACGTCTAGAAACGTCCTTACATCCCAACAGGTTATGTGTGTTCTTTTCCTGCAGCGAATAATCCCAGCTTGTTTTATCACCTCGACTGTCGGGACACGAGGCGCGTCGCTTACCGGGGATGCCGTAGCATGGTGAGCGCTTGAGGTTCCGTGAATAATCGTAGAGTCTTGGGAGTAGGGTACGAAGCGGTATCCCCGGCACCGTTCGGCCTTTTTGTTCGAGGTTGCACCTCAAGCCCTTGCACACCCAAAAGCAGACTGCAAGGCAGCAGGTTGTTTCCGGAGGAGCCGGTGACCTGCTGTACGGTTCGCCTCCTCTAGAATGCCGGACCAGGTAGTTGAACAGTTCTCTTTTGTATCCGTTGGATCATTAGATTTCGTCCACCCATTCAGGAGAATCTGCCTTCACATGCCGAACACCGTCTCGCCGAAGCTTTTTAGACCTGGTTTAGTCCGCCTGTCGAGCGGTTTTCCGGGGCGTGGCTGCTGATTCAATGCTTTAGCTTCGCGAAGCCCCAGGTGAGAGCTGGGTGAATAATGGAGACCAGAGAAATGGAGGATACTCCAAGGAACACGACAGTCAACTCAGCTCATAGGTGGAACTCCTCTCAGACATTCCATACACCCCTTGTATGCAAGCAGCCGAAGCCGAGTTTGTGATTACGGCGACCCCTCCCCCGATTTCATCATGGGAAATGGCGTTCGTAGGGGTTACCCTCTTTCTTCCTTCCTCCTCAATTTTTTGATTGAATGGATTCTTGATGTAGCCCTATTCTCGTGTGAGAATGGTGGCGTCGATCTTTGATCAGAGAGCAAACTTTGTGACTTGGAATATGCGGACGATATTGTTCTTCTGAGTGAAGATGCAGGTAAGTTACAAGCTCTTTTAGATAGCCTAAACAACAGTGAAGCAATGTTTGGGATGCGTTTGACACCTTCGAAGTGTAAAATGCTGTTGCAGGGCTGGGTTGGTATGGTAAGCTCTAGCTGAAGTAGATAACTTCTGTTACCTGGGCAGTTACATTTCATCAGGTTGGCAGATAACGGATGAAGTGTTATCGCGTATACAGAAAGCGCGTTTGGCTTTACCGACCTCGGCCATTTGTGGCTTCGTCGTGATATGTGATTGTCTGTTAAGGGTCCAGTGCACACTGCGGCGGTTAGGTCTGTTCTTTTGTACGTTTCAGAAATATGGCCATTGAGGGTAGAAGATAGGTGAAGACTGTCGATATTTGAGCTTCCGGCTTGAGGTCGACGTGACCTGCCTGCCAAATGGTTGGAGACATTAGGTGATATGGCTAGATGTCTCGGCCTATGGCGTAGTTGCAGCCAGACTCCTTGTTTGTCTTTATGATTTCCACTTATTACTTTGACTTTTGAATAATTTTCACTTGGTGATTCTATTCTTTCTGCCCTTTAGTGAGAAGTGCTAGAAGATAGCAACCGAAACCGGTGCACAGAAGTGTGAGGTTAGCGGTTGTATAAATTGAAACTGGAACTGATAACGGGTAAACTTTGATTTTTAAAGCACAAATTCGGTGATGAGTTCTGGTAAGAACGCGCAAAAACTAGACAGTAGTGTGCATGAACAAATTCAGAAACAAATGGCAGTGAGTGATCTGATTTGTTATGTCTGTCATATTTCATCCACTCTAGGCTCATTCTCCAAAAAACCGCGCACTGAAAATTTGTAACGAACCAATCGCCCAGTAAGGGCAGCAGAACACTGTTGGATTAGCAGTCGAGAATCCTTACCAAGATGAGATCTTTTCAATCAATTCGTCGAATGAAATTGGTTTTCTTAACACCGATTCGGTTCTTTTGAAATATCCACGGGTACTGCACCTTGGTATACGGTTGGCAGATCTTTTAACCGAATTTTATTAAATTATTCCGCGTGAAGATAGGGGTTTCTAATTTTTTACTAATCACAGTAACACAGAGCGTTAAGGTTTATGCAATCTCAGGTCTGTACTCGCGTGATTAGTAAAACAAGCAATATTTCCCTCAAATATTCTGGTCGCTGTGGTTCATCTATGAAGAGAGCGCGTGAATTCACTATCCGACAAAACTCTTGCGCTTAACCGTGGGTTCTTGTGATATCATAAACATAACTGGTACTTCGTGGTCTGAGTTTATCTTGAGATTTGGTAACAAAAATAGCTTTAAAACCGTCGGATCAGTACCACCCGCATTTGTGTGCGTTCGTCCCAGATGGGATTTTCTCCCACTTTACACACATCCATTTGACTCCGTTCAGAGCTGGCTCTATGCACACGTAGATTTTAGCTGGTAAAGCTGTCATGCTTAGAATATCAGTAAAAAAAATCATGGTCAACCGGCGCCTTTTGATCAGGTTCACAGGTGTTTACGAAAATTGCTCAATTTATGCTGCACCAGAAATGTTGGATATAGTGTAGATTGTAAAATGACATCCGACCGATCTTCCTTCACTTCTCATCCGCGGTAGCAAAAGTGATGCTTCGGCCTGATCGATGTTGCTACACTACCGCGGTGACCGGGTTTGGGTGTTACGATGACCCCAGGGACTATGCCGATTGGAGCGCGAAGTGCTCCTTCAGAGTAACCCATATCGGACAGGCCAAGGGCGAGTGGCCAGACAAAAGCAACGCAGCGTCGTTAGCAGGTGTGGTGTGTTTTTCACCTGATAGCGAACAGTACATAAAAGTTACGAAAAGGCCATAGACAGCAATGTGACGTGCGTGAAAATGGTCCTCCACTAAATAAGACCATTGCCTCTTGCTCACTACTCAGCTGTCCAGACTGTGGTATAATTCACTAGAGCATGTTAGGCATCCTCGACCGGCAGACCGCCATCCAAACGGTGTATGAACCGCTCGTTGGGTCACCAGTTTCCTACACAAGCTTTCTGTAGCCCGACAGATAGCATTTGGTTATGCACCGGCTCGAGTTGCTACCTCGAACAAAAAGCCAAGTGACGCTGGGCATACCACTTCTTACCTAATTCCCAAGACTCCAAGGACAGTTCCCCTACACACACCGCTCATGGGCAGGTGCCATTCGATACACCCATGAAACGGGCTCATCCTCTCACAGGGGCTAGCCGTATGAAAGTAAAAGTAAGTACGTTCGGCAGTTTTTGGGACCCGTTATTGTTAATGGTTGCCTTGCACGAGATGAAGCTTTATTGTGTAAGAAAAGTTGAGAACAAAGTTTTCAAGTGTTATTCGGGTAGTTGACTTCCCTTTTTATTTGTTATATTTTGAAAACTATAATTCTCCGGCATCGAATTACTTTGTCTTGGTCCGGCTTTCTCGCTGTGCTCATTGATACCAATTGTCTCTCACTTTTCTCATCATCTCTTCAAATATGAAGAATGCAGAAAATAATCGACGAATGGCCACTTTGGATCGCACTCGTTCAGCCGGTGCAGAAAACGTAGATCCGGTGGAATCCTGTCCCACTTTGGCTGGTGTTCCTCCAAGGCCACGCAATCTTCGCCTGGCATCTCGTTGGGAGGCGGATCAACGTAGAGGCACTCATCCAGTGTGTGATTTGTCACCACCTTCCTCTCCTTCTTATACCGATCCAAACGATCCGAACGGCCTTCTGACCATGCTCTTGGACCAAGCTCAGTCCAATTCGGATTTACAAGCCACTCGTGTGGAAGCGGCGTATCGGCGATTGGCTGCAATCCCTGTTCCCAACCTGTTGCGTCCCGTTTGTCATTGGTTAGGTTTATACTGGCTAGGTAAAGACAGTCAGACGCAAGCGGGACGTTATCTGGCCCAGTCCGTTGGCATAGCAGCCACCAGTTTATACGTGTCCATATTGAGTTCTCGAATAGCGTGAGTCTGTCAGTCTTCCGCAATCAGCTAGTTTTCACTTGCCTTCTTCTTCCCTCCTGGTTTTCAGGTATGATATGAAGCCGATTTGTTATCTCGGTTCCACGCTTGTGAAAAAACCGGGAGTTTACTGTTCGAGAAATTGGCAACATTTTTTTCCAGGCATAAGTTCGAATAAAGAAGTCAAAAGCATTGGTCTGCAAGATCTATCCAGAATCATTTCACTGTATCTTTACAAACGCTTACTACAGTCACAATAATTATTTATGTAGTCGGAATAAAGTGGAGTTCGAAGGAAATAAAACTGTGGCCAAACTGACGGACATCACATTATTAGGAAAAGGAAAGGAGAAAGTGGAGCAGATTTTCATTGTGGTGTGCCCAGGCTGATAATCTCTTCACGTTGTTTGAGCAGATCAGGGCTGTGATTATGAATGGTCAACGCAGCGGCGTAGCTGAGTAGTTTTCTTTTTGCACACAAAGTTCGAAAACATACTATCAGAGCAATTCGTGGGAACGTTTGAATCAAAACGAGTTTGTTGATCCTGCTTTTAAAAAGAAAGCGGTTGTAAGTGAGTGGAAAAACAGACGGAGTGAGGTTCCATAACTGGGAGAAAAGAAGATTGAAAGTTTGAGATTCGACAACTAGGGGTAGAAACCTGATAAGGATGGCTGACCGCCTGTGTTTGTCGTTGGTGGTTAAAACTAATTGGAACGGGAACAGCAGAGGCAAACTCGGAGGAATGAAAAAGGCCAAAGCAATAGCAGTAGAATAGGGGCAATGGATAATAGGTATAATTCGAGCCGTATCATCTATCAGGCGAATGGATTTACGTTGGACACGGTCCAGGAGAGCTAAAGAAGGAGATGAAGTCGAGGTTCTATCTCACACACAACTGCAGTATTCAGCGTGGGACAAATTTGAGCCTTTTATGTTAGCAGGAGGTAAGTAGGTTTGAAGAAACTTCTGGCGCGGAATAGAAAACCTAATTTGCACACGGAATGGGGAATGAGCAAAGATGCATATGGAAACCAAGACAGAGAGAAGACAATCGGAAGCCCCGATAGTGACATCGAGTTGGTGGGGCAAAGGAGAACCGGATCAAAATTGAAGTGGGAATAAGACGGTATTTGAGAGAGATCGTGAGATGAGGTATTTTTGGCGCACTGAAGAGAACATGATTTTCGAAGCCGGAAGAGAAGATTTGTCCAAAGTTAGAACTGAGTGATGTAACAAGAGTAAAATGGTCACGATCGATGTTGATGGTGGTGGGCGGGAAGTTGGATATGAAAGGGAATGGTGTAGGGGGCATCGTTGGCAAAACGTGAATGGGGTTGGGAGTGATGGATAAGTGATCATTGATGGAAAGCAGTGTGGAAGTGGGTGAAAGCACAGATCCTTGGGGAACACCAACGTTCACGTGAAAAGGCTGTGATTTTACCCCGTCAGCTTGGACGGAGTTGGTCCGGTTACTTGGATAACTCGAAGTCCACAAAACAAGTGGTAGAAACCAAAGTGGACGATTTCGACAGTAAACTATTGTGCCAGACGATCAAAAGCCTTTGATATCTCTTATGAGACTGGGTATATTCCTCCGTGGTTATAGGTTGCCACTGACCAGGAGAACGAGACCATAACTGTTAGATCACTCATGGATCAACGAGGCGGGAATTTGTGTTGTCAATGATTCAGCAGTCTTTCGCGTCCAAAGGACGGTCGCAGTTGGTCAGAATTGTGGTCCTTATAACTTTCGAAATGATGGAAGTTAGGAAAATAGGATGGTTGTTGTTGAGGTGGGAGGAGTCGTCGCATTCGGGAATAGAAAGAATTATGGCTTATTTCCATGGACCAGGAAACTAATCAGATTGGAGAGGAAAGCAAAAAAAGATGAAGTCAAATCTAAGCTAGTTCTGGGGAATGCATTTTCAGGGCATTGGGTGAAATGCCATCTGAACGTGGTGGTTTGTTTTGGTCGAGTGATTATAGGGTTCAATGGACCTTTCTGGGTGTGATATGAGGCTAGTGACAGTGGGTGGATGCGAAAAAATGAATCGGTTAAGGTGCGATTAGAGGCAAGCCGTGAAACAAAGACTTCGACTTTTTGATTTGGTTCGCAGATTAGAGAACCAGATGAGTTACAGATAGCGGAGGAATTGAAGGGAAGAAAATTACGGGAAACGGATTAGGTAAAGGACCGAAATGACCGGCCACCAATAGCAGAAAGGCTAGGTGTTCAGCTTTATGGTGGATAAAACCCTTGTCTGTTTGAATGGAAAGCGAGCATCTGTTTTTGGCCTGCTCGACGAGGCTGCAAGATTAAGGACTAGAATAGCAGTGCTAGTTTATGAATACCGAGTTCTTCAAACGCAAAACACGGTTGTGGGTGGAGTTAATTCACTCAGAGGACCGTAGTTTGGCAGGTTTGAGTGGTGAATATAAAGAAGCAGGCGCTTGAGAACAGTCTCAGTAAAGTGTGAAACAGAGGTAGAAACAGTAAAGTGAAGAAACGGCTCCTCCTGGAGTATGATACCAGAATGTCACGAAACTCATCCAATTTGGCTGAATCTCTGCACCAACAGGTGAACCTGGAGTTGCAAGGAGGAACCGGATGATATGGGGTGGTGAGGAAGGAGACAAGACAGTGGTCCGATCATCCAAGCGAAGGAAGGGAGGTAGTATCAGAGAACAAAGAGGAAACGGAAGTAAAGAATATCGAGGGGGATAGATCGATCTCCGACCCAGTCGGGAGCGACTGTTGAGAAGTCAACAAATTGGCTTAGGCTGCTGGCTAAGGCGATAGCTTCGGCTCCGAGCCCCACAGCTGAAGTGTCTAAAGAGTGTGGACAATAAAAACGTCATGAATAGTGACTTAGCAGTTGGAATCTAATGCACACATTTTCTCATTGCTATGAGATAAAAGGTCAAAAATTATGAGGTCGCTACTGTTTAGGAAGCGATAAGCGACACGAAAATGATTAAAAGGCAAACGGAGCTTAAGTCACATTAATTGGAACCCACAATTTAAAAAGTTCAAGTGTGGCCTACGAGAGATAGTTACAGATTGATGGATGTAGGCGCAGACACAAGCTTTCGGTAGAAATGAGCAATGTTAAAAGTAGTTGGTAAACTAGGGGCGGCTAGGGCTCGACGAAGATGTCGTTTGCGTCTCAGTCAACAATACAGTAAGGGGAGAAAATGGGGAGAGATGGCCTTCATAATCGATGTTGTGGTTCAAACGTCGAATGCTGGTGAGCGCGAGGTTTTCCCCCCTTACTGCTTGGTGAGAAGACGCGAGCAGTGATCCTTTGCGAATAGTATATGTCATGAATCTTTTAGATGAAACCGGCAACATGACTGGGATTATGAGTGGCGCAACACCGGCTCCAATAGGTAGGAACGCCTACTATTACGTGTTGTTGATGCTAGAGTGGATCTATGCAAGCATCGTAAATGGATTAGCAGCCTAGCCATACCGTGATAGAAATTTATCCCGCCCTCTCTTTCCTTTCCCTAGTAACGTGATATTCGTCCGCAGTTTTACTTCCTTCAAACTATTTTATTCCAACTTTATGAAGAATTGCAGAAGTTAAAGCATGCGTTTGTAAAGATACAGCGGAATTTCCCGGGATACACTGTACAAATCAATGTTTTTGGCCTTCTTATTCGGGATTATCGTGTCAAAAGTCGTTTCATTTTTGAGCGACAAGTATGCGATATCGGAGCACATCATTGTGTTTCTCCTAGCTCTTCCCTGGTTATTGGAATGGGCACATAGCACGCACGTACTCTTCTATTCGTTCAGCATCGATCATGCGGTCGAAACCTATTGACCAGAGTACTTATCTGGGACAAGGTCTTACTTATGGAGTTGAAGCTGGGATTTCCTCTCCCCTGGAAGTCTCACCCAACAGTTAGTAAACCTAAACAGGTGGACCACATCATTCAACGCGCAGGCCTAAATTGTTGTCATTGTACCCCGGTGGCCGAATGCACTGCAGTGGTCCTATACCGTGAAAGCATTTCACCGTCATTTTAAACCCGCACACTGACTAACCTGATTCTCTCTTGTTTTCCCGCAGGGATTGTCGCAGGGGAAGACCGATGCCAGTTGTTTAGTATATTAAAATGGGAAGAGAAATCCTTTCACTTTAACTCTAGTCCTGGTATACAATTAGTGAACTTGAAACCTAATTATCTTCCATAGTTCACTAGTTGCTCAACATTCTGGCAATCGCCTCCTCCCTAAGGATTAACAACTTGCTTCAGGTGTATGAGTGGAGACCTCTGAATGGTCAAAGAAGTTGTTCAACGATTTTTGAACACTGAACCCACGGAAGATGTCGCCTGAACTGGTGATGAAACGTTTGTGACCGGAACGCCAAACTCAGCAATCAGAAGCCGTTGAACAACACCAACCTGAGCTACATTCAAGACCAATTTCCAAAAGTATTGGCATCAAAAATGTTTCTAATCACAACACAGGTTATAATCAGAAAATTAGTTTCAGCTTCAGCCTTTCAACCGCCAACCTCGAATTCTAGTGCCAGGGTATTGCTTCATATTTCCCTCTGTCACAATCTGACCTTGTCGGAAATGACAAATTCAGCCACTAAAATATGTAACTAAAACAAGGGCAAATACAATTAGCAAATCAGGTCGAATAGGAACTAAATCAACTACCGTGTTTCTCCAAAAATAAGACCCGGTCTTATATTAATTTTGTATTCCAACCACCTACTATGGGTTTTCTGATTAAAGTAGTACCTACTGATGAGTGAACAAAGATCCTCGGAAGTACAAGACCGGTTTCGCGGTTATTGCTGCTCATCAGGTATGCGTATCCATGATTCCTCTGTTCATCCACTTGTTCTGATACTTCCAATCACACTCCTGATACACAAATTAGATTGTTGTGCAGGAACACCTATGGAGTGTACAAGTGTCAGAACAAGTGGATGAGCAGAAGATTATCGGTTACGTATACCTGATGAGCTTCAGTAACCACAAAACCGGTCATGTATTTCCGAGAGTCTTCGTTCACTCACCTGTAGGTATTACTTTATTCAGAAATGCCAACTCGCGACCACGGTGTCGTCGTTCTTCAGGTTAACCTGCGTCTAACTCACATGGAACTATCAGGGAACCAGTGTTGTGGTTCCTCAGTGGACTTTCCGAATAGAAGTTTCCAATCACATTCCTGATACACGAATCAGATTGTTGTGAAGAAACCCACTATAACTTTTTTTCGGGAATGTTTTATACTTTTACGATAAAAAAATAACGTCCTTCATCATGCACACCATGTGGTCCTGAGTGAACTTGATCGATCGTGTAGGCTTGTTTACCTATCTATGCCGTACACCAGGGTAACTCATTTCAAGCTGTGTTCGCGAGTTCATTTTGTAA
Organism: Fasciola hepatica; assembly: GCA_948099385.1. Taxonomy (NCBI): domain Eukaryota; kingdom Metazoa; phylum Platyhelminthes; class Trematoda; order Plagiorchiida; family Fasciolidae; genus Fasciola; species Fasciola hepatica. The sequence goes on from CANUEZ040000110.1 coordinate 4,919,836, forward strand.
ACACCACGCGCTCTTGCTTCGCTGCCACTGAATCATCTGTGTGAGCGAGATCATACTGTCACGGCAACTTCGAGTGTTGACTACGATATTGCAGTATCACCGAATGCGAGCAATCGCGTTTGCACCACAGTGATTCACTCTGATTCAGTTTGAGCTGCGTGGCGGCAGTTACCGTGCCAACATCGTGTTTGTTGATAAGGTGTGAAGCATTGTTCGCCAAATCTGAAAGATGTGTGTGTTTGTTCGGCAATTGTTGCAGATTCAGTTCTCAATAATCCGAAGTTCAGAGTAAGGACCATCTCTGGATATAAGGTCTCAACTTTGAGCACGTTCCGCGGATTCATTTTTGGCTAGGTCCTAAATTTGGGGTAGGGCCCATTGTATAAACATTCTGAAAAATCATGTTAGGGGTTTATTTTCGGAGAAGCACGGTGGATATATCATCTACAGTGCCGTGTTTTGTAAATAAACAAAAATTCATCGTGCCTGCATCTAATGACGGCATTTTGAATGTGTTCGCTCGCTGGGATCCATTGTTTCTCTTCAGTACGATTGTGGGGAGTTCATTTCAAAAATCCATTAACCATGTACTGGGTGGAGAGGGGCACTGCCACATTGATTTAGACATCGTCTTTAGCTCCTCATTAGGCACATTATCGATCATGATTCACTAACCACTACCAGTGCTCAACTCACCACAACAAATCCTTGCGTGCGTGGATTTTTGGTAGTACTCTGAGCGTTAATTATTAAATGCCGAGTCATTCTGAAACAATCCAGATCTATCGCTTAAACTGTCTCGCGCACCTCTACTACTGTGACCTTGTGACATTCCTTCGATAAAAGCATCATGTATTCGCTGGACGATTGTTGTATCCTTTGAATCCAGTAGAACCAATACAGATTTCTGTCATTCCCAGTGCTGATATCTATATCTATTGACCTAATTTGCTGTTACAGTGAAATGAAACCGTCCCAGTCCGCAATGACGCCACCATCACCTGAGCAGCTAAGCAACTGGTCAAATGCGTTAAAACGGACCAAACAATGTGTCGCACCATGCCATCCACTTCGGAATCCCCGGTCGAACACATCATCGGCAATTACCGATTCAACAGAATCGGCTGGATTACGAGTCATTCAATTATGTTTGGTTGATGAAATCGCTGCCGGTACTGTGTCGCCTCACTCGTTCCATTTGGATTGCCCATCCGGGCATCAACCTCTCCCAATGGGGCTAGGTGCCCGAAATGCGGCCTATCTGGTGGCAACTCGCTACACCGGCTTGTCATCGACAGATCCACACGCTCTTCAAGCAGAGACACGTGTTCTACATGGCTTCACTAACACGGTAACTTGTCATTAGATAGATACAAGAATCCGGTTAATAACAGTACACTGTATGATACGTCCTCAGTTCGCTGTATTGGTTTAGTATTTAAAACTTGTTCTCCTCAAACAAAATGCATCGAAAGAATTTCTAAACTCCATCCTACCGGTCGGTTTTGGGGGTTGGTGTTTTCTCATCACTGCCCGATCCACTATTGCCTACGGTTTGTCAGTGACTTTTTTGGTCTCAGGACCAACGGTGCTAGCCGTTACACTTTTGTGTTTGTGACTTATCTCTTTCAGAATGCCCAGAGGCTAGGTGGTTTTTTGGTTCTGTACGTGTGAAGCTAACTATAGAAGCTGAATTGTTTGCGGAATATATTATATATATATATATATATATATATATATATATATATATATATATATATTCGCCGATAAGCCGGTGCAAAGTAAAAAGCTGTGGTGCAATGGAAAAAATGAGAGGGAAAAATGAACGAAAAACAAAGGGGAATCTCTCAGGAGTTCGAACACAGTTTGTCACAACATGGCCGCCACTTAGCACGACTTTGAGCCACATCCAGCTAGGTTTTCAGTCAGCTGCGTAGGGGTTCTCGAGGTCTTCAGCCGTGCAAGCGTCAGAAACCCACAGAGACAGGTCTTGGCATTAACACTGGTAGACCGCTGCCATTTTATGGCCTGGCCTCCACGCTGTTGTTTCTAGCCGACCTCAGACTCGGCGAACAGAGCATGACAAGGAATTCGATTGGGTGCCATACGTAGCACGTGCCCTAGCCAACGAAATCCGTGGATATGGTAGCACCAATTGGGTACGTGACAAACCCGGTTCCGTAGACGCGCATTCGAACTGTGGGATTGCTTGTTCGTTGTTGCCACCGAACTTACGAGGCATTCCTCAGGCATCAATTGTCGAATACAGACAGCCGGTCGACATCGGCCGCTCGAGCAGGCCAGGTCTCACAAGCGTATAGGAACACACTACGTACATCAAAGTTGTACACCCTACCTTTCAATCGGAGAGAGATGTCACGCCGTCTCCACATGTGACGCAAATTGCAGAACCTTTGAACCTTCGCTATTCGGTTGTACACGTCAGCAACCATACAGTTTCCCAAACGGACAAACGTTTCGACAATTTATAATCTATCAGCACCGAGGGTGAGTGCGGGGACGAATTCATACCGGACTCGTAGATGCGTCTTACTCTTCGAGGGTAAAAAGCACATTCCGTACCAGAACATAGACGACGCGAAGCTGTCTAAAGTACGCTGTACTGCAGTAGCATCGTCGCAAACCAATGCGATGTCATCTGCATAGTCAATCTAAAAGTTTAGCAGATGGACGCTCAACGCCTCCGTTCGTTTAATTTCCTTGTGCCTCTAGTAGGATGTTGTCGACTGCAAAATTGGACAGGGAGACTGAGTGGGCAAATCTGACGCACATCCTCCTAACTGGAATGCAAGGTGACGATGAGCCATGCGCTTGTACTCGATCTGAAGTCTGAAGGTGCAGTGCTTGGATAATCTTGACGTGTCTATCAGGCACTCCCTGTTTAACGAGATAATCCCGGAGAGCCATCCTATCAACGGAATCAAAAGCTGTTCGTATATCCAAGAATATGACTATCGTCGGTCTACGATATGTGTGGCGGAGCTCAAGTACCTGACGGATGGTAAAAACTTGGTCGATGCACCCGCCGTTGGGGCGAAAACCATACTGTTCTTCACGGACCTGTTGTTCGTACACTGAGGAAAATCTATGGAGGATTACGAGGCTAACAGTTTCGACGTGACTTTGCGGTACACATTAGTGGAATCATATCTCTGTGAAGAAGCTGGTGATCGCCTTTGAGAGGGATGTGCTACCATCTGTGAAGAGGACCGGAGGGAGTTCGTCAAGACTGGGTGGTTTTTTGCGTTTCAGGAAGCGGAGCACACGATTGACTTCTTCAGCGGGTGGGGCAATGCAGACTGTCTATAGAGTATGAACTCATTCAAACGGACTACTGTGTAGAGGCACTGGCACTGAAGGCCAGTCAAACTGTCCCTCAGAGTCCTCTGCTCATTGATCCATGCACCGCGAAAGTTGGTGTATCGGTTGGCCGTTTACCTCGCAGATCATCTCGCTCACTCCAGATTTCTTGTTTTCTGTAGATCGGGTCAGTGAGAAATGTCTACTAGCATTATTGGTGGCAGCAGCTTGTTTCATCCTCGACTAGCATCCAAGTCCCACCACACCTGCTACCGCCGGCTGATGCCGTCCTTGGTCCTCGATGCTCGCTCAGACTATTCACGTTTAGCGTGCTAACCCTGATGCGTACAGGACAACAGGCAGCTTTAGCTCGTACGCTTGAGCCCCTTGGCATCGGTTGCATTCAATACTCTAGTTGTATCATCTGACTGACGCTCCTATATAATCCTTTCGTGGATTTCCCCTCACGCCTTCCTGGGGACCCTCAGACTACAGTTTCCGGTTTTGCTGACGTTGGCGTGGTTCTTAGTGAAGCAAGCCGGGCTGATATTGTGATTCTGGCAGAAAATGTGAATGCTTAAGCAGGTCGACGGTCATCGAATTAAGCGCATTTCGGAGGTCCTTTTGAGCTAGATTCCTGTCGCTCGGAAAATGGGGAACAGCTTTTAGTTCCGTGCTATGACCATCGTCTGTTCCTCACCAGCACGAACTTCATACCCTGTACCCACCGGTACGCCACACGGCGTCCACCTTCGAGTCAGCAACGGACCCAAATTGATCACATCGCAATAAGCTACAAATGACGGGGTCGTGTACCAGACTGCTTTCACTTGACGCATCGAAACTTGGCCATACGGCGTTCCCTCCATGCCGTTGAAGAGCTGTGCACCAGAACCTACGCCCTTTCTCCGTCGTCCACTGTGTCTTTGACAATGAATGCGTTTCCCTCTTGCTGTGAGACTGCACAGATTTTTCCCATCCCAAATTGTGGTGATTGCTACCAACTTTTCAACCACCGATTAGCCTCCCTCACACCGGTGTTATCCTTAGTTATGGAGACCGTAATTGCGTACATTAGTATCCTGTCGTACCTGGAATGTCATGCGCTCATGAGTGACCATCAGCATGAGTTTCGTCTCCACAGCCCCACTGATTATTTATTGGCATACATCTTGTATATCTGGTCCTCTGTGTTAAGTAATCACGGCGAATCCCGTTCGGTGTCGCTATATATCTCCAAAGCATTTGACCAAGTGCAGGACGGAGGTTTGTTCTCAAAACTACCTGGATTTGGATTCTCATCTAAACTCATTTCCTGAACTGGAAGTTTTCTCACTGGACACTCCACTGCGATCCGAGTCGATTTGCACTGCCAAACATACATCAAATGCATGCTGGCGTCCTCTAGGGTTCCGTACCATCGCCCACGTTGTTTTTGCTTTTCGTCAATGACCTTTCCACTTTTGCCAACCCTGTTCATGGTTTTGCTGATAATACCACCATCCACTGCTTTATTTCCCACCCGTCTTCTCGTGCTTTAGCAGCTAAATTCTCCCACAATCGCTCCTATGTTTATGTCGTTCAATCTCGATATTGATCGGCTTTTCACTTGAGGCTCGGACAATCATGTTCTCTTCAATGGCGCAAAATATTTTTTAGTTTGTTCGTTCTCCCTTCTTGCCTCGAGAGCGTCAATAATATTGGTTTTCGTGCCAAGCTTTTCTCTACACCCGCTCAGATTTTTCTCTGTACAAGGCGCAGATTCGCCCTACTCTTGAGTACTGCGGTCATGTCTTGGGCGGGACCTCGTTTCTGTTAACTCTCCTCAATCGCGTCCAGCGAAAAGCCACCCACCTTATCGACGACTCCACAATTACCTCAACCTTGCAGTCTCTAGCGCATCGTCGGGTAGTTGCTACGCTCTCTCCTATCGCTATTACCATGGGTTTTGTTCTCATAAACCTACTTCTGTGATCCATATTCCTCTTGTTTCCAGTCATCTCCCGTGTGTAGGCAACAAGCCATCCATATAAAGTGACCATCTCAGTCTGCCGCATTTTTAATTTTAACTCTTCGTCTTTCCCAAGAACTGCAAAAATGTGAAACACTACCTCTTTCTGTATTTTCTCTTTCTTGTGATCTATTCACTTCCAAGCACAGAATCAACAAATCAATTTACACACGGTTTTTCGCAAACGTGTTCCCTGTTGAACAGTAAAATCTTAGACTATGCGATTTATCCCTTCTGATGTAACTCATGTTTATCATACAGTAAAGAACATCACGAATAGCAAGAACTAGAGAAGCTTCCGATAACCTAAAACACGTGGCGCCGCCCTGACATCCGGCTATCTCTTAAGTGACGGTTGTACGTTACCGAAATTCGTAGTGTTCTACTCTACAGTTGCGGGACCTGGGCCACTTCGCACTGAGGATGCTCATCGTCTTTCTGCGCCCGAAAACCAATGTCGCCAAAGCACTGCTGGCGTCTAGTGAGAACATCGAGTGAGTATTGGCGAGGTGCGCCGTCGTGTGTTAGGCACGGATAAATGCCCTATTAACGAAGCGGTCGCTCCACATTGCATCCGATGGCTCGGTCATATGTTGTGAATGCCTGCCCATGGTCTACCTTTCCGTGCTCTGATCGCAAGTGCAGCACAAGGCTGGGAGAGGCAACACGGCAGTCAGATCATCACTTCAGTACTTCCTGCCTTCATGGTTGGGGTACGGGAGATGAGGTTTTTCGCTGATTAGAGATGTCGAGAGACATGGCTCATTCAGTGGCGCGAATGCTGCGCGGTCTGCCTTTTGCTCTGCCGTTCCCCGATAACAAAATAAGGAATGCATTTGTTCTTTTCACTAACCGCTATCATCCACGCCGTTGTACTTTATCCTTCAGTCATTGTTGTTGTACCACTGGCAATGTCGTCGCGTTCGTACCAAGCTTGATCTGATGTCGGTATTGGAATCATAATAATATACCCGAGTTGGAGTAAGAGATAGGTTAGCGGAACCTCACCGCGGTCATTTTATTGGATGGTGCTCCTCTAGGCTTTGCACATCCAAATGCAACCTACAAGGCACTAGATATCCACTGTTTGATGACTTTTGGGACTTTCAGAAACACTCCGGAGTTTCACGGACCATCGTCTGCTTGGCTATTGAATCTTGAAATCGATCTCCCCCGGCCCTTCTATTGAGACTGAGTTCAAGTGCACCAACAGCTTTGTTTCTTCGAAATACCAGTCTCAGCTATCTTCTGTCTGGTTTGATCCGACTATCAAGAAAATCCACAAATGTGAGATGAGATCCAAGTGAAAATCAAAGACTATAAAGATATTTCATCAGTATTCGAAAGGTATTAATTCGGGATGTGAGAACTACCGAGAGATTAGCCTGATCGATGCGGCCGCAAAGATCTTTGGTGTGTTGTCACTAAACCGTTTCTCCGAGGCAAGAGACCGTCGCACTCGCCCGAACCGAAGGGGGGTTTCGCCGTGGCAGGAGCTGTGTGGATCAAATCTTCACACTGCACCGAATACTGGAGCACCACTGTAAGTTCCAGCAGCCGACGGTAGCTTGTTCCATCGACTTCCGGGCCACCTTTGATTCGGTTAACCGCAAGTTTCTTTGGACCATAATCAAATCCGATGGGATGCCCGATAAGCTGAAGGGGTACTACTCGACAACTGGTGCTAGGGTTCATGTGCACGGCGAAGAATTCTGTGAGTTTGCACTCACTACCGAAATTAGACAGGGCTGTTTCCTCTCACCGGTGCTGTTCAACTACGCCACTGATTGGACAATGCGTCACGCATTGCACGACTACCCTGATATTCAGCTTAGCCAGGAAATATATATCTCGGACCTGGAGTTCACGGATGATATTGTCGTGCTAGGAGACTCTCCCGCTACGTTCAAACCAATCCTCAACCGAATCAATTCCTTCGCGAGGTCCATCGGACTTGAAGTAAATTCGACCAAAACAAAAGTTTTCAGAACCCAACTAGGCCCGACAATCCAACAACTGTTGATCAATGACCAACCAGTCGAATACGTCCCTTCAAGCAAATACCTAGGCTCAACTCTGCTTCCTAACGGCCAGGTAAAAGATGAAGTGATATTACGGATCGACTGCGGCAGAAGAGCCTTCCTTCAGCTAAGACGAACGCTATGGACTCGCAGTGAAATCAGCTTGAGAACCAAAGTTCGTGTTTACCGTGCCGCCATCTGGCCCGTACTTATCTATGGTTGTGAAACCTGGCCAAAACGAGCACAGGATACCAGAAGGCTGGAGTTTTTCGATCACTGGTGCATGCGGCTAATCCTCAGAGTCAAGTGGCGCGACAGGGTGTCTAACAAAGAGGTAAAGAGACGATGCTCTGACATCGATGCGCTCTCCGTCCTCCTCCAACGTCGACGACTTCGGTGGTTCGGCCATACCTTTCAGCGACCCGAATCGGAGATAGTCAAACAAACACTTTGCCCTACTCATTGCCCTGGTTGGCGTTGTCGCCTTGGTGGGCAGCTCAAAACGTGAACCAGCACAATAGGGAGAAAGACGTAGAGCTCCTTAGTCTTCGGTCGGTCTGTCGACTCCCGCGATGGAAAGAGGACTGGATCAGGATCTGTGCTGAGTTCACCTCCGACTGCCGCGCGTGATCAGCAATGGTTCGTGATATCCATGGAGCCGACTTATCCTCTCGGAGGAGATAGTCGCGTAAAGGTGGAAAAGTAAAGTCAGTATTCCATAGATTTCCGGTCGTAGAGTCAACCCCTTCTCACCACCCAAAATAACCTATATTCAGTGGTCAGTTAGAATCAGTTAACAAATGCATGTGTCAAACACTCTGGATGGTTTCAAGCCCCATCTGTTGAAAACAACACTGGAGAATGAATCGTCCTTCTCAGTGGTTCCTGAATACGATTCTGTTCATTTTGTTCTCAGTTCGACGATGCTCTAAAGTAGGAATCAAAACTAAGGCACAGAAATGCGAGAATGATGATTGGTTGAATTGTACTGAGCTGTTTTTGTTTTTATCGATCATACTGGTGACAGTAATGCAGTTGGTTAGACGTTGGTTGGGTTGAATGCTGTTGTTCGCGCGGCCCCCGATTGCCGAAAACGTTGAAGCACCAAAAAGTATGAGTAAAACAAACGAACAAGTAGCATTTTCATGAACCATCGTGTATAACTTTCCATCCCAGTTTATTTTGAGTTGTGATGTTGGTATCACATACGTATGCCATCGTTCTCCGGGTTAACTGCTTCAAACCCACAAAGAACTATCAGCGCTGAACATTTAGGCACCGCGACAGGTTGTAATAGCCAGCCATGGCCTGTTTCATCGACTTTGGGGCTGCTTCCGATTCGGTGAACCATGAATTTCTCTGGGTGGTAAAAGAATCTAGCGGAATGCCTAATAAATTTTCAAAAGCTCTAAGGGATGCTATTCGTCCATCAGCGCGTGGGTCTGTATGTGTGGAGTCAAGTATGGTTTCTGTTCAACCACACCATCGACTGGACAATGAGTCAGGCACTGGCTGGCTCCCCCGGTGTCCAGATGAGTCAGGTCACGTATATCCCGGATTCACAGTTCTTCTACTATGCTTCAACCAATCCTTCACCGAATCGATTTCGTTGCGAGGTCCATCAAGCTAGAAGTCAGCACAGTGTAGAACAAAATCCGTCCAACTTGCGCAGGGCCATCAGCTCAACAGCTGGTCATCAATTACCAACCACTTCAAAACGTTTCTAATGGTCAGGCGAACGAATACTGCGGATCGAAAACGCCAGGAAAGCATTTCTCCAATTACGATGGACGTTGTGGATCCGCGGCGAAATGATCCCTCGGACTAGGATTCGTGTCTGTTGTGCCACTGTTCTCTTTGTACTCAGCTGCGGCTGAGAAACCTGGCTGCTGAGAACACTAGACGGTTGAAATCGTTTGGTCACTGGTGCCTGCTGCGAATCCTTAAAATAGGGTAGTGCGACATAGTATCTAACGATGGAGTTAGGAGACAATATTCCGAGATTGACGAGCCATCCATCCTCCACTGTCGTTGACTGCAAGAACTCAGTCATATCCTTCGAAGACCTGAGACGGAGCTAACCAAGCGAACACTCTGTCCTGAATCCTGCCCTGAATGGCACTGTTGCCTTTGTGACCAGTTCAATACGTGGGTCAGCACTGTTGAGAAGGGTATAAAACGCCTAGGCGTACGGTCGGTCTAAGGTGCTCGCTAATGAAGGAAATACTGGGTCGCTGTCTGCGCCAAACTTGCTTTCAATCGCCACTTATTGTTAGCAATATTCATGGAACCCACTTAACCCTCAGCAGACGATATATATATATATATATATATATATATATATATATATATATATATATATATATATATATATATATATATATATATAGCCCAGGGAGAAATGCATTTTTGTCATGGCCAAAACTTGCACGTTAGCATGAGATGTTTTGTTTTAAAAAATGATTGGTAAAAGTGAGGTTCTAATTCTGGATGAAATCAATCAACGTGTTTATTTCATTCAGAAGACCGGAGAACTCAAAACGAAAAGTACGATTGTAAATATTCTCCGTGAGCACGTCTACTCACTCTGTCCATATCATATCCGGTGTTAACGCTAATAACTTCTTGCTAAATAGTTTGACGCGTACTAACAGGACTTGCCTTTCTGTTCGACTCTTCGGTGTATGACCTGCTTTCTCCCATCTGCATAGTTTGCAGTTCGTTTTACTCTGATTTTGGGCGATCGACCAATCTTTCTCAGTGGTTACTCCGCTCTCCACATTTTTATCAGGGTCTGAAGGCTTTGGACAGCTTCGATGAATTGCAAGTGGAAAGCCTTGACTCAATGCAGATTGAAGACCGGGTTCGATATTGGCGAACACGTTACAAACTGGACAGCCGACTAGAGGTGAGTTCGTCAAACCCAACGCAAGTCACATTGTACGATGTTTTTTGTGACTTTGCAATCCTAACTGGAGCGTGTGAATGCCTTAAGTTCGGCATCTTTCTGATCAGTCAATCTGGTGATTTTCGTAGATTTATTCATTAGATAGTTCTAAATCACGTGAACATTATTCCGTTCCATTGTGGTGTACCACGCGCTTATACTTTTAGGCCATGCTGAGCGAAATGCATCGGGATTGGTTCACTCCAGATGACTTGAAGTGGCTCCTCGGCCCCTTACCACCAACCGTCGATCCTATATGCGCAAAATCTTCCGTGGCCACCTCGGTTGTATTGATTTTGGACCGAGTGAGTTCTGTTTGATACAAATTTTTTTCGGGTCTCCTATCTGATTGCCAATTTCGTCATGCATCAGTCAAATAGATTTACATTGCAACTGCCTACTTTGAGGGAATTGGCTTTGACTACACCCTGAAAACCACTCACGAAAATTCCCACTTGTTATCGTGAATGCTTTTGCAAGTCGTCTATCTGACCTGGTTATACGCTTCGATCGGAAATCAAAACTTATTTTACCTCCTAAACATTGATTTTGTATTTCGTCTGTACTCATCTTCAATTACGGCACACGTATGATTTTGAAGAAATCCCTTCGGTGGCATCTGTTCGACGACCATGGTAGATCTGTCACTGTCATCTGGTGTTAGATGGCACTCGGACGTTACTCGGTCACTTATCACGGCGGGTCTGTTGCGGAATCATGTAACTTCTCACCCCAAATTTCGGGATATGGTTGCCCGGTTCTTCTCAGTAGTTTATTTCAGACTTTCTGAATTCAAGTCTACACTGTCATCTGCACACGCGTGGTCATGAAATTAAAAACTCTCCTCTTGACATTTTGAACGTGTCACTCCTAAACTTCGTCCGTCGCGTATCACATGGTCGTTTTTAGTTTGATCATGAATCAGAAGTCGTTCTTACGCCACATAGCCGGTCAGCTCCCACTTGAGCAGAAAAGAAAAATAAAGCGGTGGGTACAGCACTTGAATCGGTTTCTCAACCGGCCATTTGTTCACACCACGGCCCTACAACCCCCAGTTCTTGCAGAGCCGTACGATGTCAGTTGCGATCCGTCCAGCACAGGTGAAATCGCCACAGTAATCAACCAGCTGAAGAACAAAAGAGCTGCTGACGAGGACGACATTCCACCAGAATTCTACAAGGGCTGGCCGTCGTCGTTGATCGACAGATCACACCCTATCCGGCTCCATGTGGCTGGAAGAGGTCTTTCCAACTGGTTGGGGCACGTCTGTTCTGCTGTCCATGCCAAAAAAGGGGACAAATCCGTGTATGAGAATTGTAGGGGAATCAGCCTGATCGACGTGGCTGCGAAGATTTTCTGCGTGCTGCAATTCAATCGCTTCTTAGTTGCGAGAGACCACCGCGCCTGACCGAATCAAAGGGGTTTCCGCCGTGGTAGAAGCTGCTTGGACCAAATTTTCACACTACGTCGAACACTGGAGGCCATATTTCGTGACCAGCTTCTCTTCGATTCAATTAAGTCTGATGTTCTCGTTTGCATTTCTTATTTTTCTTTGCTTTCTATGGTCAAGCAGTTATAGTCTTTATTTACCGAGACTGAAACGGCTGTAGTTAGTACGAGGTTAACGGTTTTTTAAACAACTGAACTGACTCGTTATCCTCACTCTACTTCGGGTTCAGCGATTGTCCTATTTGCCTTGGGAATGGATTCTCTCGCCCGAAGATGAGGAGTCGAATTCGGCTCGACCCACATTTACCCGCAGTTTCAGCCTGCCCTTGGTCCTGGGACATCTGTCGAGTACGTCGCGAACCGGTCCCCGAATTGCACAAGTAGCTAACAATCTGGAAATCAGTCGCAGTGCGTCGCCCACGTTCAATCCTCGCGAGACGTTTTATGTGCTCAATCCGGAGGCGAATTTATCGTTTACACAACAGACCTTCGAACCTATTTTTCAAGGTTTTCCCACGTGGCATGGTGTAATTCGACGATTACCTACCACAGAAGAAGTTAACACCGGATTTACAGACCACGATTTGTTCATGTGAGTTCTGTTCGAAAATGACAATCTAGTATCAGTAACGATCCACTTTCCGTCGACCTGGTAACCACTTATCTTGTTCTTTCCCAGAATAATTATCTCAACTCTGCTGCCCATTGGCATTGTGATGAGTCAGTTTTGTAAACCATTATTTATCATTTTTGGTCGTGTACAGCTATCTGGGCCACGGAAACGGTTCCCGATTTCTTCTACAAACATTCAATCAAGGAATGTGCGCGCGTGCTGTCACACTTGTCCTCGGTTGCAGCTCTGGCAAGCCCCGATGGGAAGGTCGTCATGAACCGTATTCTTCTTTGTTCAACCATCTGATAGCCGGATGGTAAGTGCACCTATGCTGCTTCACGCTACTTGTCCACTTTTTCAACCCATTGGCAAACAAAAAATACACCCTCCATCGCGCTGTTGATCTGTTGCGCCGTTCGCTTCAAGCAACAATCTTATTTATGTGCTCACTACAGTGAATCGTTGACAGTCACACGATTCATGAAAAAGCTCGTAATACGGAGAGGTTTCTTTTCGATGTATCACTTCGGGCATTTACATATATAGTACTGGCTAAAGGAGAGTTTATATGCAGCTGTAGATAGCAGTGAATGAGTAAGTGTGCAACAAATCCGGTAACTTGACAACATGCTTCAACTTGATGAACCTTGATCGTTGTGTGAAGGGCGGTAAGTGTTGAATGTGTAATCACATAGCGTGAAAAGCCAGGTGTGAAAAAAGTTTCGGGGCTGGGGAGAATTTTTACATGGGAACCATGAGAAAATCACTTGTTACGGCCACGGCAACAACTACTGTTGCACGAGGTTACATTGCCTGCACAATTCCGGCTTCAATATTCAAGTTGCTATGGCTTCTGACGCCATCAGAAACCGCCCGCGTAATCCTTTCCCGTGAACTCTGGGAGTTGTCAGGACTGGTTTGAAAGCTGTCACTGTGTTGATTTGATGTCGCTATCAACCAGATGCTGTGGGATTGCGCTATTCATAGTCCAAACTGTTTAATTGCGTAAAGAAGCCGGGACGCGTTCTGATATCCTTTTAGACAAACGTCTCGTCGTATGTCTAATATATTGTAAAATACGAAGGCACGTAAACTGATATAGAATAAAAGACTGAGATTGATGAGACAACCTGTCCTTGGATCGTTGAACAATGAAAGGCTTGGTATTTGTTAGGATTCGGACATGCGCAGCGGGAAAGGACTTCCCGAGGGCTTTAGGTAGGCGTAGCTTCGGTGTTTTTAAGGTTTTATCACCCTTGAACCGGACAGTTAGGAAAGCATCCTTTTTCTTGACCGTTCACACTCTCATTTTGCGACTCCTTTTCTTCATATGTTGACAAATAAACGGTTCTGGATAGTCGTTTTTTATTGGTGTGTCACGTATATGTTCAAGTTCTTGGGCGGTCGTATCATGACTACCGATGTCTGTTGCTCTGTAGATCAGACAGCTCATTAGGTTTCTTTTGAATCGAATGGGGACGAAAATTAGGAAATGCGTGCATTGCCCCAACCATGTGCATTTCCGATACACTCTGCTTCCTATATGTCGTCCTCCATTCTACGTAATCACGCATCGAGAAGAGCGAGAAAATTGTCCTCTATCTCCACTGTAAGTGTGGTCATTGCATGGGCATTGTTGGATGTCTGCAGTAGTTCGGTAATACCTTTTGCTGAGTCGCAAATTATGAAAGTGTCGTCCATTTATCTGATATACATACATGGACTGTCAGTGGTGCTGCGTAGTGGTCCACTTTCAAGTTTGGTAAGAATATATACGCCAGAAGGGATCCAAGCGGTGATCCCATTGCCACCCCGTCCTTCTGCCCGTAGTATTTTCCATTGTACATAAATTGTTCATTCCATGTACATCTAAGGATTAGTTCTTTTAGCTTGGCCACAGGAATGTCGAGTTCGATATCATTATCGGTCAAATATTGACAGATGAAATCTACCGTCTCGATCAACGGAACGTTTGTGAGTAGGGGCTCCACGACATGCTTGTACCCTGCGGCTCACAACCACCTAGACTATGGATTACCAGAAGTGCACAAACCGAATATACCCCTAAGACGAGTGATTGACATGAGCACCTCAGCCTATCACTCCACAGCTCAGTGGATCGCAGAAATTATTGAACCTGTGCGCAATTCACTAACAAGGTATAATGTGAAAGATTCGTTCTAATTTGTGGAAATGATAAAACATCAGGATCTATCTGAACGGACTATATTTCCTCTAGATGTGGAATGTCCCCATGAATGCCATTACAGCAAAATGGCTAACAACATATTCATTTTCTTGATCCATTTTTTACCTCACAAAAATAGAAATTTCGCGGACTTGAAACAGAAATGAGCCATGGTCACAATTATATTCTTCCTCAGCAATCCCGATAGAATCCTATATTTGTTTCATTTTACAAGCATGAAGAAGGATTTTGAAGTACGACCAAAATTCATAGCAATCAAGAGAAATTCAGAATAAGCTTGAACACAGAATCTTTAAATTTAATTACTGGCGTCTCGCAATTTTCTCCCGAAAGGATATTTGCCACTTGGTCTTCGTTACTGGGAAATGTGGAGGTCCTTGCAAAATCGCCATGGATCCAAGTCCCATATCACTCTATCTTTTTGACTTCAAAATACCACGTTTTTATGGCATTCAGCATAGAAGAATACGGACTTAGCCGAAACAATTCAGCACGTGGATGAATCTGTTCTACGAAAACAGATTCTAATTTCGAGTGACAAGGCGCGTTATCGCATATGATTATAGCTTCACTCGTTTCTCTCAATTTATCCAAGATTTCGCACAGCCATTGCTTGCACTTTTTACCTTTGTAAGACCCACGTTTGATTTCAGTTAATACTACATCCCGTTTACTCATGGGTCCAATGATGTGTAAGTTCATTACACGTGAATTCTTCACCCTCGTAACAGCACGCTCACCCAGGTACGATCTCCCACGATTTCTCCGACGAAAAAGGTTGGAATTCGTTTCATCGATCCAAATCTGCTTCGATAGGTCCACCTATTGAGACCAAGATGCACAATGAAACCAAGTCTTAGGACGTCACAAACCGCCGGGCTTCGATATGTTTCCCTGATCCTGTTCAAAGATAGTGGAGTGAATCCTGTTAGATCGGGATTCCTACATTGTCTCAATGCTGAGCCACCTAGATTACAACTTCATTATAGCGGTAACTTTATGTAATTGTATGTAATGGGCCTTGACAACTGACTGGGAGAATGTAAAATTGATCCAGCATTCTGTCCAATATGTTCTCCCGGCTTTATTAAAAGTATAACATTTCTGGTTCGTGAAAAAATCCGCCTCTATACTACAAGTCTGACAAAATGGTCCCCAAGGTTAAAAACAGAAGTGCGAAAGCTGAATACGTAATGGTTTCACTTGTGAATGTATGTGTTTGTTAGATATTTGAACCACCAAGACTGTTACTTAGTTTATCTAAGGGCATACAGTCGTTGTAAGGGATTAGAATAAATTCAGCTGATGGGCAAATGAATAACTGTGACACAATTATCAACATCTTTATCAGGACAGAATTGCAAGCCAGTGGATGTTTCTTCTTGAACCAATGCATGGGGGTGGCACGGATGCATACAAAACGGTACTATTAAAAATTCAGCTAAGAGAGATCGGTCTAAGGAAATTTCATTCCACGAAATCAGCAAAAATATGTGATGAAATTTGGCACTCAAAGGTTCAAACCAAACCAAACTGGTGAAATTGGGGTTTATTTTCACTACTTCGACCGTAATACAGTTCCCGTACCCAAGCCTCAATTCACATACCAATCTGAATCGATCACAGAATGCCGCTTTTACGAGGGCAGTAGCTAAAACGTTTGTGGATAATGGTAACGCAAAATACAGAAAAACACGCTCGCAATTCTCGCACCTGCGAGTTTATACATTTTGACATCCGACGTGTCGCCTAGCTGCCACTCAAAGATGAAACCTAACTGCCCCGATAATTTTCTAGCACAACGCGGCAATGATAATTTCACTTGCTTTGTTCACTTCGCCTACTTGGGCGCGTAAAGCCGACTATCTGCTGGTCTTGTTAATGATCGCCTCGTAATCACCTGGTTCGGTCACATGATACTTATTGAGCCCCTTAGCTATGGTTACGACAAGGTTGAATCCACGTTCGTAATTGTGGGCGCACATTACGGTACTATGCGCAGATGACGAGCGCACGGTGTGGCCACCTACGCGAAATGTGTAAGGGTGATTGATACACCGGTCTTCAGACCAATCAGGAGAAAATCTCAAACAGCCAATCGGGTGACACTCCGGAATAATTTTGACTTAATTCCGCATAATTTTAATCTATTTTCAAATAGTTTTGACTTAATTCCAAAACAATGCGGAAAATGGTTAAGATGATAGTCATTTTCGCTTCGCCCACTGAGGCCAGATTTTCCCAATGTATGTTTTGTACGCTCAGCGGCGGGATTTTTTGCGGGCGTTCTGGCCTCCTGCACTCATTAGGATATCGCTGCTGGGGATTCGATGGATTTGGTTCCTGAGATCGCTGTGGAACTGCTCTTTGGCGTCCAGGTCAGCATAAAGGGTCGAGGCGTAGACAGCAATCACGATGTTTATTTCATCCTCATGCATGAGTTCAGTGGCAGTGATATCCACATCATAGCCTTAAAGGCCCACTCCGCTATCAGGGATAATCGAAAACTATGATCCTGAGACTTGGAGTAACGGAGAACCACATACGTTCTCAAAAGACCGCGCGTGGTAACGAGTCTGGCCACAGGTTATAACTACCACGAATGTGACCTGTGGTGGAAGGTTTTGAACCTGTTCTCTCAAAGGTGATGGGAACTTATGCCAGTTGACTGAACACCGATCGGCAGCATTCATTGAATAACGCTAGCCTCGTGGTGATTTACGTACGGAACCTGGGATGATAACGACAGCCTTCGTCACAACATCGGTCCTCGGTGTAGCCGAAGTGACTTGCATTTAATGTCAAGCCGCGATGCCCTTCCATCCATTCTACTATTGTATGTTGGTGTTCTACAATGTTAGCATTCGAGCTGTATGCGTGTGATCATTCCTTGTTCTACTTTTGTCTGCTGTTGGAAGGTGATTGTTATGTGTTCTGGCTAATTTTGAAAAAACAATCAAGCCGTGGAGGATATTCATGCAAAAGTTTGATGTGGGTCACTTCGACAGAAGGAAAACGACATCGCTTCAGATTCACTATGGACCGAAAATGCAAACAGAACGTGTTCATTTAGTAGAGCAGTTTAACCCATTCCGTGCTCCTGCAAAACGGTTTCTGGCTGATTCCGTATATGATTGTCCGCTAGACGCATTCTCTAACATACATCTATTGACGTTGCACTGGGTTTCGTTGAATTTTGTAAGCGAATTCACGTGGACCCGAGGATGTAAATGACAAAAACAGTAATGAAAGCTTTATTTTTTGCCTTGCAACAAACCAATCGTCTGTTCCCAACTCCCGATCAGTACCTTCCTCATCGGCGATTGCGAATGGAGGAAAAATTTTTAGGGTGACACACGCAGCATTTCTCATCCAACGTAACCTCGTTCAGATCAATTACTTGATCGAGAGAATAATCTCAGGTACCCATTATCTCACATCTGACCCCAGCATTGTTGATCTAATCATTAGTAGTGCTGTGAAAATACCAATTTTAAAACTCATTCTTCGCGCTTCTTCAACCCACGATGCTCAGGTTTCTAAGTTGTCGAACCTGTCTCATTGCTTCAGTTTACACCCTTATCTCGACGAATGTCATGAAATGAATACAGATGACTGAAGTTGACAAAGACCATTCGCATTTTGTGTTTACATGAAAGCACTCTGCCTGACTTTCACCGTTCGACGACATGCAACTACTTACATGTGATGTGCATCGAATCAGATCTATTTTTCATCTATTTTTCTCACTTTAACAGTCTAAAATGTATCAGAAAAATTGGTAAAACATCTGGCAGATTTCTGCACATCTGATTGGCTGTACCCCCGTTCAGATATTTTATACCAAACAACGAAAGTGCTTCTAAAAAGTCTAACGTATGCATAGGTCGATTTTCCACCATATCGTCAAACAACAGTTGATTTTAGCACTAACAGTTTTTCGTTCTCTTTTTTTTCTTTCCTCACTCAACAGTCCTCTGGTTGCAGGCCTTTTATGGGATGTTACCGATCGAGATGTAGACCGTTTCACACTGCGATTCCTCACTCGATGGCTGTGTGACGAGAGCGACGTGACTGACACTGCACTCGAGCGGCCCAGTCTCGGCTCGTGTGTTTCTAGTGCGACAACTGCATGTAAATTAAAGCATCTCGTGGGAAAGTCAGTCATCGTCTACGGTCTTCCGATCGAACCTAATCCGAACTATGTGCTACCCACGCCGTCACGGCGATAATTTTTGTCTGTGTATATGAACAGACCGTTTGCGGTTGCTCAGCTTTTGTATCATATCTCCATCTTGATGGCGTTTTAACCGTCTTTCTAATCCCCACTGTCCCTTTTGCTCTCAACTCTGGCGTCTCTTGCAAACATTGTTGCACACACACACACACATTTTTCTGACCGATGAGGATCGTGTATGTTGTTGATAATTAAAACAAAGCTCTCGAAATCACGTTTTTCTTCTGATCTTTTCTAATGTTTGGTAATGTACTGGGAGTAAGTGTTGTCAGTAAGTCAAATCAGCTAATTTTCACGTTCCTCAGAACAATTCTCATTCAGCTGTCCATCCTGTATGATAATTAAGATAAACCTAACCTGGCTGCTCCCATAATCGAACAACGACCTCGTTGCCTGATTCATCAGATGGATTTGTCACGTGAACACAACTGCGCATGTACATTAGTTCCATCGTACCTGTGAAGCCTGCAAAAGTAGGTTTTCTTTTTTTTTCTGGACCGCATCATTTTCACAATGCACTTCATTCTAATGTTTTTGGCTAACCATCAATTGATGCAGAACGTAGGAGATTGGATTTATTGTGTATCAAATGATTCATCCTATTGTCACGGAGGTCAGTTGCTGTGCCACTTACGAGTTATTACCTAGCAATAAAGGGTGGCGGAAGGGTGCCATGTCGTGCACTGTTTATGCCCAACAAGCCGTTAAGAGCGAACCCCCGTAGCTTGGTGGCATTTGACTTGCAGTTGTTCATCCCGGGTTGGAGTCTCATGGGGGCTCAGTGGATGAGCACTGTTGGTAATTCCTGATAAGGATGAAACGGTTTTCAGTGGTGAGTTGAGCGTTGATACAGCACAACCAATCATGGTGTGTGAATTCCCTAACCGCATATTTGTTTTACCCCTTATCTGTGCATAAAAGCAGTCGAACGAGGCATTTCATGACTTACAAAGATCCACTGCATCGTCAGTGAAAACTGGCATCAATGATCTTGCGATGCTTGTTGTAGAACTAAATAAACACCCTTATTTGGTAGGTGGGATAAATAGCCGGGTGATAACAGTGTTATCCACCACCGGTGTGACAAGTAGTGGACGGATTCGACCCTAATGCCTCACTTGATAGTGTAATTTTGGTCAGTCGACTGACACCACCACCGATTGACGAAATCACTGAGCGATAAGGTCCGAATAAGGCTACCTTCGGTTCCGATCTAAGTGGGCACCAACCTTACTGTAAGATGTACTGTTGTGCTTTGCTTGGTTGACGGTCCTGTGGACACGCACAAACTTCTGTTCATCCGATCGATCTTGCACTCGGAAGCACCAGACTTGAGTTTTGCCCCTGTTAGAGTTCATCAGAGGGGCATATCCTGAATAAAAGTGTGAAGAAATGTGAGGAGTATCATCGACGGTAAAATATATCTGAATGATAAAACGAGGAGGGAAAACTTAAGTCATCTTAGCGAAATTTGGTCATTCGTACACACAACTCGAGCTACACGTAGACTGGTCAATTTTATACTCGGCCATCCGATAAGTTTCATATAACGGTCGGTTGATAGGCAGACGGGTTGTTATTCCTATCTGGAAGAACATCTTGAACCACTGAAGATCTGGTCGTCATAGAGCGTTGCCCGTATGCGGCCTCACGTCTTCAGGATTATCGTGCGATTGCTCGTCTTTGTTGAAAATCCTTATCAATATGTAGCCAATAAGCCTACCTTTTCAATATTGACACGATTTCACTAAACGGGAAAGTCCAACGCGTAGGCTTTCGAGCTACTTGGCGATCTGGCGTTGTCTCGTCGAAACTGCAAGGCGTCACCGATATCCATGGTTTTAGCGGATGCAGTTGCGGTCATGGGTCTCAAGCGATGATGTTTCATTTTCTGCGCCTTCCGCTGCTACAGCCATGTTGTTTTTGTCGAAGGATTCGGAACCGAATTCATTTAACGCAATGCTATACCAGTTTAAAATGCACTAAGGAAGTTCATGTAATGCTAATATCCCATGTTGCACGTAATCTGTCCTAGTCCTGATCGGTCAAAGTTAGCAACTCTGACACTTAATGAGATCACAGCAGCTGAAACTGACCCTTCAAGCACTCGTCTGAAAGCCAATTTCAATTTTTTGTTCATTTATGAGGTACATGTGATTGATATGCGTGCTAGGCATTGAGGGCTAAACACACGAGAAACATCTTGTGGTGGATTTACTTCCACAGTGTGGAGTACGGTGGGGGATCTCCGTATTGTGCACGAATGTAGCGCGGAATGCGTTCTTGATCTATCAAAGGCGGAATAAGCTGGGTAGTGTAAGTACTTTCTTCCGGGATGTAGATTTTATAGTTTGGGTTCAAATCGAATTGCTGTCGGACCACTGCTGGTGGAGGATTGTCATAGAAATACGGTGGCGATTCATCTGTGCCGAGACGGACAACGGAATTCGTAATCGGGAGAATTGGTTGGTCTGGCAAAGAGTTGTACTGCACGGGTGGAGATGGTTCGACGTTATTTTGTTCTTGTTCTGAAAGTACAATCACTGATGGAGTGGAACTATTGTCGCTAGTCAATGGACCCAGAGACCGGAGCGTTGGCGGTGGGGGATATCTCTGAAGCAGAAACGGGGCAATAGAATGATGCTCAGTACGTGCCGCAAGTTCCGTCGAACTGTATCCAATGAAAAATAAGTTTTGTGAGCTTATCTTCAATCGATCGGGAAGTAAATAAGGGCCCGCGTAGGGTGATAAGTATCTCCCTGATTCGGAATTTAACCCCAAAAGATCCATATCCGATAGGTTGTATGGTTACACTAAGTGAATTTGTTTATCGAAAAAAATTACTCCACCTTCGCGGTTCAGTTGTTTTGCCTCAGTTAAAAGCATCCATCTGCCCATAACGTTATGCAACAGTAAAAAGCAAGCTCCACTTATTCTTTGCTGTTCAGCAGACTAATTCTGAACCGTAACGGTGGAGTTAGGCCCACAAACCACCAATTCAGTTCCGTCATGGTTCCTAATTTTCATCATGTCTATCAAAGGAGGAATAGTTAAGTCTCTGATCCATTTTTGTGTTTGATCTTCACGTCTTCTCCGTGAAAGTGCATTTGTCGCACGTGAGTCTCGCTGCTTATCAGTCGTTTCTAAGTCAACCGATGTGAGAGTCGGGTACATCTGTCTGTCACATATAATGTTATGCTGGTGACCATGTCACCAGTGGTTGGCGAGCATTATTATGGGATTTATTCACTGATCAATGGTGTTCATCAATTACTCAGCCTAGATTTCCATCTCTCCCCAACTTTCGTGCCACAATTAGTAAGAAGAGAGCGAGAATACGTCTTTCCACTAGTCGCTTTTCCCCTCACTACACCCTGTTGTGCTTCATTTTCCCCAAAATTTTCTACGTAGTAGCGTTCATACCATGCTGGATTTCAATCATGTGTAAAATTTGTGAAATATTTGTTTTGCTCGCATCGAAAATACTGGAAATGTGAAGGCTTTTGGTACGAAATAAGCAAGAGCATACACATTATATGATTATCACGCAAAAATGCGTCTCTTGCTATTTGTTGTCATTGAATGATCGTGTCATATGTTAGCTGGTCAACGTTTTTGTACCTCTAGAGCATCATGAAGTGAGCACCTTCATCTATGCTCCATTCACCACCCACGTTTAAAACCAATACAACTACTTTTGTTATCCCTTTATAAATGCAGCCGGCAGTGTTCGACCCTAATCCGAATCGGAGACTTCAGATCCGAACAGGGCAACCATTTGTTATGCTGAAGAATTTCTCACATTGCTGGAATCTTCAAATGATCTGCAGTATGCAGACGGATTTCAATTCCATATACGGAATGAGTGAATTTGACGAGTGCCAGTTTGGTCTGCATGCTCTTGATGGTACTGTGTCATACTTGAGGAGAAGCTATCTACCACAAGCCGCTCCTTGTACTAGTATATATATATATATATATATATATATATATATATATATATATATATATATATGAGTCATCGAGGGGTAGCCCGGTGATTCTGTGTGTGACTCACATTGGTTCACCTCGGGTTTGAGTCCCAGTTTGGGCTCGGTCAAAGTGCGCTACTGATGATTCCTGTCAAGGTTGAATCAACTATACAATGCTCCCATGATTTTCAATGATGAGTTGAGCGTCTACCCTGCACGACGAGTCATTTTATGGGCAGCATAGTTGCATGAGGTTTGGACAATCTATGACCATTGGTTTGAAAGCTTATGCATTTGCCGGGCTTCCTTCTGAGGAGGGACACGGAGTTGATGCAACTTACAGAACGCAATAGTCGTGATCGTTTCAGATGCCTGTCCACATCACTGGAGTCTTTGTCAGCCGGTATTCTGTCCATTCGCCGAAAATCAGGTCTTCTCTGGAACAAGAACGATTCAAGCATATTCAAATAAAACAACCGGTAGTTGTTTGAATCACAATCGCTCTTATTTCTAAAGATTAATCATTTTACCGTTCATTGACTTAATGTGTACTACAGTAAATGATTCAGTTCGCCAAGTATCACTGGGACTTGTAATACTCGAAAATACAGCAATAGATAGTTTGTAGTTTGTACTACTGGTCATTTTTCCTCAGTTAGAACGTTCATATTATATTCGAACTAATCTACTGCAACACTTTACCGCAAACCTGCTTGATACATTTTTTCAATGTGTATACAGTGTTTATGTCCACATCAGCAGAAAGCACCGACTGATTGTAATATATCGCTTGACTGGAACAACGGCTGTGGAGAGAAACACATTTTCTCTAACTGCCCTTCATGTATGATCTCTTTCTTCAAGTAATTCAATTATCGAAAGTCAGGATGGTGTATTATTACCAGATTACAAGCACGTCCAAACTGCATCCCGAGCAATGGTGCTCGCCTTAATTGTAGCCTGTCTCTCTTCCGTTTTGACTTTATAACTGAAATGATTATAAAAACGACTTTGTTTTCGTGAGAGAACACTGACATAGATTTTTGGTCAGACAGAAAAACAGCTCCTGTGTTAAGATTGTTGAAAGAACAAAGGGGAATAGTACATGACAAGATGTGAGTCAATACAAAATGCAATGGAGAAGGTTTATTAATATGCAATACATGTTTGGGCTGATTTTACGGTTTCATTGCTTCTTTGTTTGTTTTTCGCGCCATTGGTTTTTATTCTTTGTCTTATCCGTCAATGTATCCAACCCAAAACCATCCTAATCCCTTACACTCTAAACGGAGAGCCAGAAACACCAACTTATACCAATGTCAGTTTCTCTTTACCCAAAATCTGGTTGGAAATCATGACCGCCGTCATTTCTTTCAGTCTTACTCAGGGCATGCATTTAGAACAACGTGTTTGGTACATCCTCCATGACAAAGTTTGGAAGGACAGTCTTGTCACACCTCAATGGAGATGACGAATGATCGTGACAACCTGCCACATTTTCTTCGAGGACCGCAACATGCTTGTCAGATAGACCATTTTTCAACTGACGTAATGACAACTGTCTAACCATAAATATACAGACGAAATTGTGCTTCTAGCGAAGATTCTTTCAAGTTGCAAGCTTTTCTTGATAACATGAGCAATGGTCGGTCTGCGTTTTGCACCTTCAAAGTGTGTGGTACTGCTTCAGGACTGGCATCATCTGCTAACCACTGTGCGCCTGAAGAGGACATACCAACGGATAAACACGGAGAGAAACAGTTTACCGTTATTAAAACCTCCACTAGATGGGTGTAGGAGTGGAGTATCCGGGGTTTCTATCCCCAGCCCAAAAGAGACTGCCCCGTACACGTTCTGCTCTCTCCATTGGGTGCATGGAGCTAAAGACTGAGTCCGAGAAGCAGGTCGATAAATAAAGCACGAGCGAAGACAAGACAGAATAGTGCAACGATCAAGTCTCACGTGACAGACCAGAAGACGTTCTTTCGCAGATTCCTTGGGCATGTTCCCGTGTTGGGTTAACGCCCTACTGACTTTCGAGTCCAAGGCTCCGATTAGGGTTCCCAAAGAAAACCCGTTCTGTGTTGTGAGCAGCTGTGAACTATGACTTGCCTGGAAATCTCCACCAGTCCCTCCGGAGACATTTCTCATCTCTGTCCTTCACATCCCAATTCTAACTGGATACCAAAAGCCACACTAAGTCATGACCGGGAACTTGTAACTCTCGGTCAGAGTGACAACTTCGAGAAAGGATGAAAAGATAATCGATTTTCCGACCTAAGCATTCTCTTCACTTTACTCCCATCAACGTCCCCACACTTAGCCAAACGGGACAACAGGTTGCTCTGGTCAGAACTCTTGAAGCATTTACCACAAATATGTGTTGTGTCTCCGAAACACGCATAAAAGACCCAAATTCGGTGTTAACACTTTGCTTCCCAGATACAAACTCGGCTTCTCATTTCACTGTTCGCGTGTCAGGTGATCCGATAAACAGTGTTCGTGGTCGGGCTGGCGTTGGCATCGTTCTGAGCATGAAATCTGGGCGTGCACCACTCGACAGGATCCCAGCCAGCAGTCGTCTGTGTGTGGTTCGGATGAATGATTCTGTGCATGTCAAGAGCGATAGGCCGAAGCATTGATGCCTGTTTGTTGTTTCTGTGTATGCCCCAAATGACTGCAGCAGATTGAACCGATAACGCTGACCGACTCATTCAACTATGTTCCCACCACAGACAATTCCTAGCGAGTACAAATTTCTCGCTCCAAAAGCGGCACCGACTAACCTGTCATCCTTCTGCGCCTTCACGGCGTTGGACTCAGATGTACCACACTGCTATCGGTTACCGCTGGTGCGTATCAATTCCAGACTGTCGATCATTTTGGTCTACATCTGTAGACACTGACCACGCTCTTATCCGTGCGTCTCGTCGGTGGCCGAAGCAACGCGAAAGTCAACTGCACCCCGCAGTTGCTACTGGACGACAATCATCAATCTGCTTTCCAAGCAGAATCATCCACCAAGTTGTTGGTGCAGTCAAATGCGCAAGATCGAGAAGAGCGATGGACCGAGATTCAGCGGGCTCTGTTTGAGACTGCCAATGTTGTCCAAGGTCCAACAACCAGACACACAGGGAAACGATGGATATCTGCATCCTGAGTTGCGCTGTTAGATGCGAGCAGATCGATTCATGCGGATTCCAGATTTGATGAGGCGCGGAGTTGCCTTAAACGCCAACTGATTCGTGGCCTGAGAAACGACGGTGAGCAGTGGTGGATTACGAAGTGTGGGAAGATGGAAAAAGCTACGGGGATCGGCGACAGCCGCAACCTTTTTCGTGTGATCAGAAATACCAGTCCACGTAAGCGATGCTTTAGTAAACTGATCAAAGAGGCGAGGAGCTCGCTGATTCAGACTGAGGATTGTTATCTAGTTCGTTTGGCGAAGCATTTCGAGAAATAATTTAACTGGCCTTTATCCACGACGGATTTGTTAGTTAGCAGGATGGTTACAGCTCTGGCTGTAGATACCAATCGTCCGTCAGAAACGGAGGTTCTCTGTGTGATAGATTACCTTCAACAACATAAGGCTGCTGGGCCCAATGGTTTGCCTCCGTCTTTTTTCAAAGGCGATCGCTCAGCACTGATACTGAAATGGGCTTAACCCCTCGGTTTGGTAAGGGAAAGGAAACAAGTTCCAGAGTTGGTGTGAATTGGTGATCGTACCGATTTATAAGAAAGGCGACCATATGGAAATGAGTTGAATTAGAATCACATCTGAATTGCTCACTAGTACTATGGTTCACCGCCTAGCTATCGCTGAAGAACGGTGCTCGCTAGAGGATCAGTCTGGGTTTAGATATGGTCTAGGTTTTGTTGATCACATCTTCACTCTTCAACAAGTCTTAGAACATAGGCCCACCATCTCCATTTTTGATGGTCTTCAACTCAGTCGACCGCACAGTTCTCTGGCGCTGCCTCTTGTTGAAGTGTGTACCAGAGAAATTGATTCCCATCATAAATTTCCTTCAAATAAACAGCTGATGCCGAGGTTTTTCTTACGGCGATCTTCCCTCCAAGTTTACCACGAGCAGTGTTGCACGTGACAGTCGTCCACTCTCTCCTCTTCTGTTTAACTTTGTGACTGATATGGTCCCGTAGATCACAATTTTGTCTGGTGATGATAGTGGTATTGGAATTTTCCCGGGTGTAAAGGTGTCAGACCCTGAATATACGGACGATATGGTTCTACTAAGTGAAGATCCATGTAAGTTTCAAGCTTTTATGGGCAGCTTGAGTAACTGCGTAGCAATGTTCGGCGTGAGTTTTGGCCCTTCAAAGTGCAAGATGTTGTTGCAGAATTGGGCTGCTGGTTGGAAAAATACAAACGTAATATAGAGGTTCTTTTCTTCGACAGCTCTATTTCACCTGGAGGTCGGATATCGCATGAGTTGTCTTTGTGTACCCGGAAGGCTTATTTGGCTTTTGCCGATGTGAGTCATTTGTGGCGTCTCCATGAAATTCGCTTATCTATCAAGGGTCGAGTGTACGCCGCAGCAATCAGGCCAGTTCTCCTGCATAATTGAGAAACATGGCCACTACGGATGGACGATTTACGAGGATTATCTATATTTGAACACGGATCTGTTCGTGGCACTGCTTGAATCTGGTGTGAACACGATATCGGCAATGATGAGGTTCGGCGGAAAGTCCTGATTACACGAACCAAATCAGTACATGAGTCACTCAAGTTCAGCAGACTAAGGTGGTTGAGACATTTTTTGTGCATGTCCCCGGATAGGATTCGTCGACGCGCAATATTCTCTGAGTCGGGTATTGTTTGGAAGGTGATAACGGTAATTCAGTCCATGATATGGAATAGATGTATGGAAATCGTGACCAGTGGACTTGGTCATGTAGTGAGTGTGGTAATTTTACTGGTTGAGTCTGAGAGATGCTCCCACTCGGTGACTGAATACAACGGGGGGAGGATATGATTAGGTTTCGTTATTAGTGGTGCTCTTGTATTCACGACCTTTCTTTGCCTACTTGGTTGTATCTGTGGGTCCCTTCTCAGTCTTTGCATACTTTTTCACTTTTCCGATTGAGGTTACTGCTGAGAGACAGCAGCCAATGCCACCGCACCTAGTGCACGGTCAATGGTTTTTTCGAACTGAACTGTTCAGAACCAGATATTGGTCGTTGGATCAAGTGCATAACCTAGATTGATCACCTTTTTCGGGTATGTATTGCTCACGTGCCCAAGTAGACTTCATCAGCGCGTCCTGTCCTCCGAGTTGGGCAGTGACTGGGGGATGAATAAACGAGATTAGTTGATGATATGCTGAAATGGTACCAAAGGCCTTAACTACTGGGTTAGACTTGGTAAAGTTTCACAAAGTCCACCTACCAAACAGCTGGAGACATTACTAGAGTCCGTGTTCGGTGGCGCACTTGAATTCTCACTGTTTCCTCATCTACATGACTTTCGCTACAACTTCTTCTGTCTGTTCATTTTTCCATTTATGCTCCTATTTATTTCACTTCTAACTGGGTGACACTGCTAGTGGCTACAAAGATCGAAGTATGTAAGTACGAGAATAATGATTGGAAATCGGAATTGACCTGACTACATTTTGCTCTTCACTGTAGTCAACTTTTTCCGAGTAAGACCTCAAGAATACTTGAACTTTGGAACACCATTGACTTGCAACCCGCGCATGATTTAAAGGATGTGCACATGACTAACTTATTTTTTTGGTGCAATCAACTGGGAGACTATAAACAACGTGCGAACTCGTTTAGTGAGCCAACGCTTGTCTCGTCTGACTGTATTTTCACTTTTGCGTTATTTTGTCGTTTATGTGGTGTGAAAAACTAGGTACCTTTTGAGATTATGAGGAACTCCTTGTCTCTGTTTCGTACTCAGTCAATCGATCATTTGCTTTCGGATAACGGTAGTGAGAGCCATAGCTTGCAGTATGCTATTTCACAATGAATGTACTGATATGGGTACTTTAAAAGCCCACAAAGCTCAGCACGGGAATAACAAGGTGAGTTTTTGATTGCCTTTGAGGCAAAAACCGTTTGACTCATTTTAAAGTTGTGGTTCTGCGAAGAGCCATTGTGAAATAGAGCATTCACATCGGAGCCGGTTTGTTGACTTTTCGTTTGAACAGAGAAATGTCATTGATTTTAGGATTTTCACCGTCTGAATGACTAGGACTGGGTTCTACTTATCACAACTGAAGCAGAGACTGGGAAAGCAAGATTACCCGGAAATTTCAAAACGATAGGTCACATACGGAGAGAGGAATATCATACGATTGACCAGGAAACACAGCTAAACATTCTAAGACGTTTTATCGCAACTGTCGAAGTTTCACATTAGACCCAGCTAACGAGTGGTCAGAATTCCACGCTATATATGGTTGTGTCATACAACTCACTCACTATGACAACAGTTTCACCGTTTCTTCTCAGAGTACTATTCCTTATCTTTTTAAATAACCTAAGTCAGTATACAGAGATAAGCTCAAGTTGCTATGATCATCAGAAAATTCACGATGGCACCGACTTTCGTTGTCACCTACTGGTTGACTAAATGGATTTCACATAAAGATTCCTCGTTTTAGCTATAAGTAGTATGGCATAGTGCCTGAATGACAGGATAAAATTTACCTGGAAGCACACGACCGATTTCGTGACTGTAGCCGCTCATCCGATATGCGTACCCGGTACCCTTTAGCCCAGTCATCCCTATACTTGAGCACTCACCAGTTTGGTTCATGACTGTAGTCTCAGTTGAATCGTAAAGGGCGTACATGGATTGAGAGTTCATTTTTAGAATCACCTTTGTGATTCTTAAAGTGGAATCTTAGTCCATGTACGCTCCTTACCATTTAAATGAGGATGCAACCACTCCTCGTTTTACTTCGGAAAATATACCTTCGTCGGCTTTACCCTGGTTTCAGTCGGTACCAAAAAAGTCTTTCTATGACGGGTCAGAAATCAAAATAAAGCATATTTAATATATTCAGTCGCGTCCATTTGCAACCAATCGATTTCCCATAAGCAAAAACTCATGTGCAGAACATGCTGAAATAAGGTGGTTCATCGATTAGACAAATGGTGTCAGATCATGTGGCCTGAAAACCTGCCAGGTATTGATTTTCAACGTGGTGATTTGTATAGCCGAAGAGTGATAAAGCCATCGGATCGTAATCAGGAATAGTTACACGATTTTCATCTACATAAGAAATACTACCACAACTTAAATAAAGCCGCTTACACCACCCGCCCCTACGTCTTGTTCAACAAACAGCTGTAATTTCAAATATAAGTAGGACAAACGGAAATTGACTTCACAATGAATTTCAAGATGGTCATCTCTGATGCATTTGTTCGTCTTTGACTGGTTGTATGCTGATGCAGACACTTACACCCTATCTGGTATTAAATTATTACTAGTTCAATTTATTGGTAAAAAAGTCATGAGTTCTGTTTTTTTAAAGCCTAGAAAGTCACATAATTGTATGCGTCCTTTAACAACTATCACTCACAACCTAACACGTTGAATTAGCTGCGTACAGATCAGTGAGCTGTTGATTTAACCATTTATTATCGACTTCTTTTCTAGGATTTTGTTTTGGAAAATACATTTTGAACTGAGGCCACGTTTTCGTCACCGATCAGACATATCACCCGAATCTCCTCAGGCGCACTGATACACAGTGCGTGGGATCAACACATAATGTAGTGAAGGGTTGGATCATCCCGCCTGAGTGCGCATTAAACTGCTATACTTGTCGATTTTGAATTATTTGTTCAGGAGTCTATTTCTAATCTGAAAACTGTAAGATGAAAGAAATTAAATCAGAAGTTCTAATATGAATGGTACTAAAGTTCAAAATGTAAGGTTCAGAATCAAATAAACCTAACAGGCCAACTGTAATGTCCATTCTCAAGTTTTGGGTGAAGGCTACAGTCGACTAGACCCGGTCATCTGAGTCTCACTTAGAACGATCAGTAAATTTGTCCTAGCTGCAACAACTCTGCTTTTTTTTATTTCGTGACACCTCAAGCATAAGAGGATAGGAGTGGTATGATGAAATATGGGTGTGAGCTTTCACTGGGCAAAAAATAGGGCGGACGCAAATGTGAAAGTTGGTCATGTCACACACACAGAAACAGACACCCAGCAAATGATGAGATACAGCGAAATCTGTCCGGACACAAATTGTGCAAAGTAACTCTGCTGTGTTCTCTTCTCAAGTTCATATCGGGAAAAGTTTGTTTCAAATATAGAACACACCCAGGGAGCCCAACACTTCCGGCTGTACCAGATCTTCTGGTACTACTTTAATTGTACTTCTATTGCCTGAAGAACTGAGTACCTTCCCCCTCATCTACTTTATAACTCGTCAATGTATAAATCACCTGTTAAGGACAGAGAACCTCGTCCAATGTCCAGAATATGTGCTATCTTGGGTTAGCCTACTTTTGTCATCGTATGTTTTTCCCATCCAAACTGGTTATTTCCACAACCCACAGAAAAACAGCATGATCTGTCTCATTCCTAAACGTGCTTGTCTCTCTAGTGCCCTGAATTTCTCCTTGGGCACGCCGGCAGTAATTGAGACTGGGAAGACTGATCAGTTGCCTGCTTTGCTAGAACAACAACGACCGCCAAAAGGCAGACATACGGATAATGAACTGTTTGATCTATCGACAGCTTAGCGACCCTCTCGAAGCCCCGGATAACCACGAAAAACACAAGCTGATCTCCCACAATTCTCTGAAAACCCTTGATTGAGTTTGAAACAAAAACCTACTATCAAATCTGACCACAAGATTTATTCTAAGGCTTGTATTCTGGTACGAACACCGTATTCCCAACGCTGAGGGTCAGTATAGAGTCTTAAGTACACGAATCGGGTCATTCGATCAAATACTCATTTCACACTGGTAGCCTCCGCATTGCCATACGTCGACAGAAATCTGTGTTGTGTCAATAGAAGGAGCTATTTTTTTAATTTGTCTTGGCCCTTGTATTTCTTTCTTGCATGAACTTATATAAACACTATTATTCCGTGGTATGGACCGTGGTGAGATGCAGCGAAATGGTCCTGGACATAAGTCGTGCTATGTTGCAAATTTGGCTTTTCTTTTAAAACTATTTCAAGAAAAGCCTGATTCAGCAACATCCGTTTACCTACGAGGGGTTGTATGTACGCTACCGCAATCAGGCCAGTTCTCCTGCATAGTTGAGAAACATGGCCACTACGGGTGGACGATGTACGAGGATTATCTATGTTTGAACACGGATCTGTTCGTGGCACTACTTGAATCTGGTGTGAACACGATATCGGCAATGATGAGGTTCGGCGGAAAGTCCTGATTACACGAACCAAATCAGTACATGAGTCACTCAAGTTCAGCAGACTAAGGTGGTTGAGACATTTTTTGTGCATGTCCCCGGATAGGATTCGTCGACGCGCAATATTCTCTGAGGTGGGTATTGTTTGGAAGGTGATAACGGTAATTCAGTCCATGATATGGAATAGATGTATGAAAATCGTGACCAGTGGACTTGGCCATGTAGTGAGTGTGGTAATTTTACTGGTTGAGTCTGAGAGATGCTCCCTCTCGGTGACTGAATACAACGGGGGGAGGATATGATTAGGTTTCGTTATTAGTCGTGCTCTCGTATTTGCAGTTCTGCCTCATTGACATGATGGTACCGCTTGTTCATTTCAGTTCATTCAGTCATCAGCCTCGCACTTTTTGTGCTCTCGTCGTGGTTGGTACATCGCAGCATCGTTCAGCTGTAGGCAGCATGGATGGGGAGATGGAAATTAAAGTCTTTTCACCCAGTGCATGGGTAATGATTATTTGAACTGAATCGAGCTTTATCTAGAGCCCCTTTTTACAAAACCGCGTTTCATTTCAAGTCCATTAGTACACACACTTCTCGCCCTTGGTTAATTCAAATCTTTCCACGCTGAAGAATTGTTCAGCTGGCGTCCCTTTACCGCCGTCTACGCTGTCCTACAAGTTTTTCTCCGCAAGTGATTGTTGCGATCACGCGAATATTGGAACTTCGTTCCTTCATTTTTCTGACAGATTTCGGTCAGTTTCATTTGGTTCCTATCTAGTTTGCTTCGTCGTTTTAACAAGAGGCGACAAAATAACAGGATATCGTACACGAAACTCCGCAAGTCATTCATTCTATTCGTGATACTGAAATACAGAAGTAACTAACCTCCAGACCTTCGGAATTTCAAAAATCACTGACCGAGAAAAGCCACAAATCAACCGTATTTTTATTTTGCAATCCGACTTTGTTATAGTATAAATAGGGTCGATAATTGAGAACACTCGAGTTTTTGAGTCTGCAGACACTTCTTGTTTTGTTTCGTGTAAATTTTGTGACGTTTCCCTTGTGTGTTCATCTAGACTGCCAAGCCCCTCGCTAGTTTCATTGATTATTTTTTACCGTTACCTATTCACGCTTTCGTTGCTTGTTCTAGAACCCTCTAAACTCTTGCATTCTGTCTTCCGGTTCTCACAGATGACCATCTATCTATCTTAAGGCTTTTCCCCAACTTCCCCCGTAGCGTAGTTGACATATCACCAGAGTGCTGACTAAATGTCTTCCTTCAACCACTACTGTTTTGCTGTCCGATAATTCACAGTTTTCCTCTTGATCTTTAGTCAGGTCCTGAATATATGGTTCGGCAGATTTGACAAATATTGCTCCGATCCAGAAGTTCATAGTCGTTGATTCGGGCGATTCTCGAATATTTGGGCTGTCACTTACCCATAACAGGCATATTCCCTTGGGTTTTAGATCGATATTTTTCTATCCTTCTTGTCCTTGGGATAAAAAAATTGTGATTCCTTCTCTCCGTTTCTCTATTCAGTCATTTCTCAAAAATCATTACCAGTAAAGTACGGCGTTCGACTCTTAAGCGACGGGCAATATTGTAGTTTTCCATCCATGTTCTCCCTCACGCTCACAATGCTGTGTCAGGTTACCGTAAGATTTTTGTCTTTCGTTGTAACCGATAACCATGGTCACTCTGCTTCTAAACGGAGAAATTATTGGTGGCATGCATTCTAACGACCAGTTTGACTGACTCAAAATTGTGGTGTTGAAAGGGATTGACCTGATTTGCAGAATCCTTACCGGTTACGTGGATCCGGTTTAAAGTTGCCCAAAGCCTATTGTCAACGTGCATGATGCAGGACACGTTCTGATTATCAACTGTGATTATGCTTCGCTAGATTTATAGTGGTTCTATTCTCGGACAACATCTACCCCGCGGAAAGGATGCGTTGCTAAGGTTGAGAGATAAACTACACCTCAGCAATCGTTTGATATGTTGATACCCTCTTATAATCAGTTGAGGTCACGCGTTACGCTGCTTTGAACCTGGGTAGTTTGAGTCAATCAATGGCTTATAAAATGCCCCAGTCACTTTATTGCTATGAGGAAAAGGATCGATTTGATCCATTTGAAGAAAGTTCACAACTGCTAGTGTGGTCTCGGGGTTATGTTGACAGAGTGCTTGAGGCGCCAAAGAACATTACGATATTCATAGTTTTAGTCACCGCCTAAACTAAATAATGTTCCCCGTCTCATTGACGACTCTTTCGGAATTGGTGGACAAACTTATGCTTCTGAGTGCAGATTCGGGTTGGTTGAAGGTTTTTTCTAGATAATTTCAATAACAGTATGGAAATACTTGAGACGTGTTTTGCACCTTTAAAGTGTGAAATGATGCTAGAGAACTGGATCGGCTCTATGCTAAGCTATATCCCGGACAGAGGAAGCTTTGGTTTGATCAGTTACATCTGACTCGGAGACCGTGGACATCGAATGTTGTTTCGTCGGGCATGCAAAAGACCCAGTTCAGTTCAGACAACCATTAGCCATGCAGTTTGTGCGTTGGCTTCGGTTGCCACCTCCCAGGGACTACCTCGATCGGGAATAACGCGAATGAAGAGGAATAAGAAAGGAGCAATAAGAGATCTACACATTATTATCAAGTTGATAAAGAAAGTTTGTGGGTAAAAGAGCGCCACCGATCGCGACACCTAGCCTAATCCTTCAGTGTGTCTAACCATAGAGTAAGAGGGTCTCTAACAAGCCCTACATGGCCAAATCCACTGGTTATATTTTTCATACCCTTCTTCCATGTCATAGACTGGCCATCCTTACTCATCTTCCAACCTTTACCCTCCTCAGAAACCATTACGCGCCGAGGGATCCTGTTACGGGACATGCGCAACATGTGCCCTAGCGATCTTAGCTTGGTGAGCTTGAGTGCTTTATCTAAAGTTTTGGTTCGTGAACCTATGACCCTCCGCCGAAGGCCCGTTTGACTTTTGCTATCATGAACCACTTGTAGCGTTGGAATAACTTCCATTTGTCCATCAAGGATCAAGTTTACACTGCGGTAGTTAAGTTCGTCCTTTTACGCAGCTCAGATTGGTGGCCACTGTCGATGAAAACACATTCAGGTCATCGGTGTTTGAATATCACTACCTTAGGGAAATTGCTCAAATACAGTGGAAATGCTGCATCAGAAGTGCTGAGGTTAGCCGTATGGTGTTGGGAAGAAGAGTCCAGCCACGGGAGCAAGTGCTAAATCCGAACAGGTCAAAGTGATTGGTGTTACATCTGCCCGAATGATGGACACCTTCGATGTACGTTCTTCTCAGAGGCAAGAAATGTTTGCAGGGTAATTCTAAATACTCAGTTCAAGGTATAATAATCCTGACCGAGGGGCTTAGTTGAGTGCGATTCGCTGGGTTGCCGGGTTGAACTCCATGACTGGAGGTTGTGCTCAGAGGTGTCGATGCATCCAAAGTGTTTTTTCCATGTGATTTTCACTCGTGCCCTCCTTTTTCGTTTACTAGCCCTTTATGTCTTGGGTTACCTCGATTCTGGTGTGATGATGCTATGAGGTACCACCGGAAGCATATCATACAAGTACAAGTTTTATGGTTAAGATAACCAAACTGAAAGGAACTATTAACTCTGTTTCTTTCATTCATCAACATGAGATACGCAGTCGACTAAACTCCTATACATGAAAGTCAATTATTTATGCACCTTTGAGTTCTTGCAGCACAGAATTCTCAGTTATTCTCATCACTGTCACTAGGCCTCATATCCTAATAACCTGTTCCACGTATTTTGCACTGAATACCCATTAAAAAGGCTTTATGCCCAACGAAATCACCATGTTGAGAGTAGTTTGCAGTATGGGAATCGTTGTGGCTTTCCTCCTATCAACAAACAAAACATGCCAGATTTTCAAGTGCCGATGGTCATTCCTGAGTGTGACGAATTTTCGGCTTCTTAAGTACAGTAGTTGTATCGGTGTTCAACTGAATTGTAACTACCATTGAACAACCATCAAACCGACCTGTCCGCTGATATTATCACTAAATCCAAATTCGATGGCATTTCAGTTTGACGGGTAGGACATTTCATCAGTGAGTGCTTGGAGTGTGTTGGGTCCTCAGTGCTTTCAGATGGATAATCTCTCGCACTGACAATTTTCATTCGTGGCAAAATGAAAGCATTCGTTCACGTGCAGAACTGTGCAAACAGTAGAGTTTTGACTGCTCTGTCCCGAGAATATTTTAAACGAAAAACAAAAGTGTTCACTGACATGCGTGAGCCACATAAGTAACGTTCGCAGAGTTTTCCTTCGTGACTATGTTGGTCGATGAAATAGTCTCACAGTATTGTGCATCTCATTACATTGCCTCCTTGAAGCATTATTTTTCTATGTGACCGAGGGAAACTAATGATCGTTTAAAGATCAAATCCACTTATTCGCTTTTTGCCATCCCGGATCTTAGTATGATTGAGGCGCTATCCTCCATTCTAGAACCAGAGTTTATTGCTCTGCATTCAATTTGGGCCTTAGTGGAGAAGTCGAATTTACAACCATCATCATCATCACCGTACAGCGATAAAAGCAGGACAAGCCCCACTGACCACTGCCTTTCTCACCATGTTGCACGTAGAAATAGAATGAGAATACAAAATAGACAGGGAGAGGTCCCACAGAGGTGGGGAAAAGAAAGAACGCCCTTCTTGCCAACACACTGAAAACACAGTCTAACGGTACAAACGCACACTGATCAATCATTCTGATTTGACAGAAAGTGACAACAAGATCGCTACTGTTCACGGTTCACTGTCATATCCTCCAGCAAATTGGTTGAGGGATCTTTTGGACCTCAACAACGAAGACGTAAAGCACCTATTTTTCCTAGGTCTACATTACATTTTCTCATTCCTCGCTGCCATGTCATCTGTTGACCTCCACGAAACTTGAAAAGATACAAAGCCGCTGGACCAAATGGGTTGTTTCCATCTTTTTCAAGCATGGAGGCGAAGCTTTGGTCTCGGAATTACCAAAACTCCTCCGTATTATTTGAGATAGCGAGCAGATTCCCAAGTAATGGTGTAAATCGTAGATTATGACGATTTACAAGAAAGGTGACAGATCCTCTTGTGAAAACCACAGAGGAAATAGCTTGGTAAGTATCGCGTCCAAGCTGCTCACCGGTCTTATTGTCCACCGATTATCCAGTACCCAAGAAATGTGTATGCGGGAGAATCAAGCTGGTTTCAGACCCGGTCGTGGTTTTGTTGACCACATCTTCACTCTTCGGCAAACCTTAGAGCACACACACATCTTCCGTAGGCCCGTAATCTGTGCCTTTCTTGATCTGAAGGCAGCGTTTGTCTCAGTCGACCACACAGTTCTCTGACACTACCACTCACTGAAGGGTGTGCCAGAGGAGTTTACTCCTCGTTTCCAATGCTTGTATTTGAACAGCTGAAGTCGAGTTCGTGTTTACGGCGATGTTTCCCCCGATTTCATCACGGGAAGTGGTGTTCGTCAGAGTTGCCCTCATTTATCCTCCCTCTTCAGTTTCGTGATTGAATTGATTCTTGATGTAGCCCTATTCTCTTATGAGAGTAACGTCGTCGATCTTTGCTCAGAGAGTAAACTGTGTGACTTGGAATATGCGGACGATATTGTTCTTCTGAATGAAGATGCAAGTAAGTTGCAAGGTCTTTTCGATAGCCTTAACATCAGTGTAGCAATGTTTGGGATGCGTTTGGCACCTTCTAAATGTAAAGTGTTGCCGCCAGACTGGGTTGGCTCAACACCAAATCTTGTGTTTGCAGGGGAAGCTCTATCTGAAGTGGATAAATTTATTTACCTGGGCAGTTACATCTCACCAGGTGGACGGATATCGGATGAAGTGTCACCGCGTATACAGAAGGCGTGTTTGGCTTTTGCCAACGACAGTCATCTGTGACGTCGGAGTGACATTTGATTGTCTGTTAGGTGTCGAGTGCACAATGCGGCTGTTTGGTCTGTTCTTTTATGCGGTTCGGAAACATGGCCATTGGGTGTAGAAGATTGGCGAAGACTGTCGGTGTTCGAGCATCGACGTCTCTGTAGCATTACCCGATTATGATGAGAACACCACATTGGTAATGCTGATGTTAGGTGTAAGGTGATGGGAACTGTAGGTCGGTCTCTAGATCAAATATTGAATCTAAACAGGTTAAGGTGGTTGGGACATGTGTTACGCATGCTCACTGATAGACTTCCTCGGCTTACGCTGTCCCCTGAGGCAGGTTGCGAATGGAAGGTAGGTCGAGGTGGTCAGTCCATAACATGACAAGAAGGTATGAAAATTTTGATCAGTGGACTTGACCGAGTAGGATTTGTTAGACTTCCAGGTTGGGGTCCATGTTATTTGCCTACCAGCTGGTTGGAGACATTAAGTGATATGGCTAGGTGTCGCGGTCAGTGGCGTAGTTGCATTCGGACTGTTTCCTTGTCCTCTTGATTTCCGTTTGACACTTTGACTTTTTGAATCTTTATCACTTTGCTTCTATTCTTTTTTCCCTTTCTCGACGGTGCTGGAAGGTGGTAACCGATACCGGAACACAATTGCGAGGTTATTGGTTGAATAAACTGAAACTGAACTGTTCGCGGTTCGCTGTCATGTCTTTCAGTGCATCCAGCCAACTGGTTTAGGGATCTTTTGGACCTCAACAAGGAAGACTTGAGGCACCCACGTTTCCTAATTTCGCTGTACATTTTCCTATTCACCACTGCTACGTCATCTGTTTACCTCCAAGTGGCTTCTTCGATTCCTTAGGAGAAACGGGAAACAGGGTACGGCACAGTAGACGTGTGTTTGCTATGCGCAACACGTGCCCCGATCATCGAAGTCTACTAAGCTGGAAAAGCTGTGTTAGAACCCTCTCTGAAATAGTAGTCAATACTCGATTTCTCACCTCAGCATTACTCGCTCGGTCATTCTATCCAATCCTAGCGATACTAAGCAGGCGTCGATAATCGAAAACCTCAAGACGACAAATATCTTCCGCATGCAGACTCCGAGTCTCGTAACCATACAACAAAACTGAACGCATCGCGGCACAGTACATATGACCTTTCAACTTCAGTGAAATATCACGTCGGCGCCACAAGTGCTTCAGTCCAGCGTACACCGCTCGAGCCTTCGATACACGCGTGATCACCTCTACTACCGTACTTCCATCCGTCGTCACGCTGCTTCCGAGGTAATTGATGCGGTCGATAACTGCCAGCACTTCCCCACGAGCACCAAGTTGGGAATCGTTGACGTCTAGTCATGCAACAGCACTGTACACTTTGAAGGTGAGAAGCGCTTTTCGAGTCTATCTAGTGCGTGTTGCGCATGTTTCGTGCATTTGAACAAGCAGACAAGTTTGTCCGCGTAATTTAGTTTACACAGCCTCCTACTATTTCCTAGTTCGACGTTCACATTCTAAAGATTTCACAAGGCATTCTCCATTATCTCGTCCATGACGAAGTTGAACAGGAATGGAAACATG
This sequence comes from Fasciola hepatica, assembly GCA_948099385.1. Lineage (NCBI taxonomy): Eukaryota > Metazoa > Platyhelminthes > Trematoda > Plagiorchiida > Fasciolidae > Fasciola > Fasciola hepatica. Next base: position 4,959,551 of record CANUEZ040000110.1, read on the forward strand.
GGACGTCCTTTCCGAATGGATTAGATAGTTCACCATAAACCCTTACCTGGCAAGAAGCATGGGAATACAACGACCTCGGTAGATTCACGAACTTCTGTTCTGTTCTGTTCAGACAACCAGTAACCATGGGCTGGGTGCGGTGGCCTTGGTTGGTATATCCTAGCAGAAATCTCAGAAGGAAATAATGAAGGAGAAAAGAGTATGAAAGGAGTAAGAGGAAACTACATTAATGGAACTAAATCGATGGAGAAAGTTTGTGAATGCAAGATAGCCAATGATCGCGGAATCTAGCCATATCCCCCAGCGTATCTAACCATTAAGTGGGAGGGTCTCTTGGACCCCACCCAGGAAGTCTAACACGCCCTACATGGCCAAGTCCACTGGTTGAGCTTTTCATACCTTTCTTTTATGTCATGGACTGATCACCCTTACTCATCTTCTAACCGATACCCTCCTCAGCAAACATAGCACACCGTGGGATCCTGTCAGGGGACTTGCGTAACACATGTCCCAACCATCTTGGCTTGGTGAGCTTAAGTGTTTCATCTAGTGATTTAATCCTTGAACCTAAGACTTTCTGCCAAACCTCAGCATTGCTCACACTATGTTCTTACCAGATTCGAGCAATATTACGAAGACATCAATGTTCAAATACCGACAATCTTCGTATGTCTTCCACCCGCAATGGCATGTCTCCGAAACCATACAGAAGTACGGGCCCGACTGCTGCAGCGTACAATCGACCCTTGACAGGTAAACGCGTGTCATGTTGACGCCACAGATGACTCCGGGTGAGATGCAGCTACCCAGATAACAGAACTTGTGTACCACGTTTATAATCTCCCCAAACACTGAAAGGTTTGGCGTTGAACCAACCCAGTCCTGCAGCAGCATCTTGCAGTTTGAAGGTGCAAAACGCATACTGAACATCGATACACAGCCCGTCAAGCTTGCAACTTACCTGAATCTTCACACTGAAGAACTACGCCGTCCGCATACTAAAGGTCTGATACCTTTCCACCCAGGAAGAGTTCAATGCCGCTATCATCACATGACAAAAGTTCGGTCTCTAGGACCATATCAGTCAAAAAGTTAGAGAAAAGGAGAGAGGAGACAACCCTAACGTACACCACTTCTCGTGGTGAACTCGGGTGAAAGATCACCGTAAGCCCAAACTCGGCTTCGACTATTAATGTAAAGGGATTTTACAATGTAAATGAATTTCTCTGGTACACCTTTCAGTAAGAGGCAGGGCCAGAGAACTGTGCGATCAACTGAGTCGAAGGCCGCTTTAAGATCCTTAAAAGTGGAGATAGTGGGCCCACGGAGGGTGTGTCTGTGTTCTAAAATTTGTCGGAGAGTGAAAATGTGGTCAATACAACCTCGACCAGATCTAAACCCATCTTGGTTCTCGCGCAAGCACTGTTCGCGAGTGTTAGGTAAGCGGTGGAGGATAATACCAGTGAGCAGTTTGGATGCGATGCTAACCAGACTTATTCCCTTGTGGTTTTCACAGGAGGTTCTGTCGTCTTTCGTATAAATCGGTACGACCACCGATTCACACCAACTCTTTGGAACTTGTTCCTTCTCCTATATCAAACCGAGGAATTTTTTCAGCTCCAATAAAAGTACTGGGCCACCGTCTTTGCAAATAGACGGAGGCAACCCATCCTGTTTGGCAGCATTATGTCGTTTAAGATAGTTTACCTTGCGAAGAACCTCTGTTTCTGACGGACGATTGGTATCTACAACCAGAGCTGTACCCATTATGCTAGTGATCAAACCTGAAGAGGATAAAGGCCAATTCAACTGCTTCTCGAAGTGCTCCACCCAGCGAATTAGACGACGCTCTTGAGTTTGAATCAGTGAGCCGTTCGTCTCTTTGATCAAATCGCTAACGCCTGGTATACATGGACTGGTTTGTCTAATCAGACAGATAAGGTTGCGGCTGTTGCCAATCGCCGCAGCTTTTTCCATCTCTTTACACTCTGTTATCCACCACTGCTCACGATCATTTCTCAGGCTCCGAATCAGTTGGCGTTTAAGGCATCTCAGTGCCTCATCGTATCTGGAATTTTGAGGAATCGATTTGCTCGTATCTAACAGTGCAACTAAGGGCACAGATATCCATCGTTTCTGTGTGTCTAGTTGCTGGACCTTGGGTAGCTTCAGCAACCACACGTAGAGCCTGTTTGATTTCTGTCCATCGCTCTTCCGGATCATGAGCATTTGGCTGCATCGATAACCTGGTGCATAATTCTGTTCGGAAAGCAGATCGTTGGTTATCGTCCAGTAGCAGCTGCGGGGGACGGTTGGCTTTGGCGTTGTTTCGGCCACCGATGAGGCGCAAGCTGAAGCACGCGCTGACAAGAGCGTGATCAGTGTCTGCAGACGTGGACCAAAAAGATCGACAGTCTTGAATTGATCCGTGCCAGCTGTAATCGAAAGCAATATGGTCGATCTGAGTCCAACGCTGTGAAGACGTGAGAGGACGCCAGGTTAGCCGGTTTCGCTTTTTGTGCTAGAAATTTGTACTCGCTAGGAATAGTCCATGGTTGGAACATAGTTGAATGAGTCGATCACCGTTATCGGTTCGATCAGCCGAAACGCAATATCGGCCTTCCATATTCCTCTCCGTCTCGTCTAGGCTTCCGAATGTGCACTGAAATCGCCAGCAACAACCATGATGTCCGTAGAGCGCACGTTGATGAGCAGTTGAGACAAATTTAGGTAGAATTCGTCTTTAGCCTCAGGAGAGCTACAGTCAGGGCATACACAGAAACGACAAACAGGCATCGGCGCTTCAGTCTAGCGCTATTGACATGCACAGAACCATTCAACGGAACTGTACGAACTTCTGGGGCATATCTTTCCGATGAAGATCGTTGAATAACGCTGTGTGGCCTGCTGAATCGAAGGCGCCTTTTAAGGTGAGGAAAATCATTACTGTCGGTCGACGGTGTGATTAACGCAGCTCGAGTAATTGACGAAGAGTAAAAATCTGGTCGATGCATCCTCGAGCTGGACAGAATCCGGCCTGTTGCTCGCTGGCTTTTCTCTCGCGAGCCGGTGTACGAGGGCGCAGCAAAATCGAGGCTGGTACCTTGGTGACTATTGGAATTAAGCTTATCCCACGATGATTACTATAGTCATTGCGTATTCCCTTCTTGAGTATGGGTATCATCAATGACTCACTCCATAATAACGGAATACGCTTCTCTTTCCAAACGTCACGAATCAAGGTGATTTTATCAACTCACCATCACCCGCTTTGAAAAAACTTGGGGGAGTTCGTCAGAATCAGTCATCTTTTCATACTTTATTGACCGAATTTTTTAATCAAATTCAGGTAGCGGAATAGCGATGATGGACATATGTGACTACATTGGAAAACTCACAACAATTCTGAATGATGAAACCAAATTCAGCACTAGTCCTGATGAGACAGACTCAACTCAACAGGTTGAGCGCTGGATAACAACTACTTTGAAACACATGAGGGATGTCAGTTTTGTTTCAAACCAATTGTATGAGCAGCTAAGACCCACGGGATCTACAATCCCCAGGATGTACGGACTCCCCAAGATCCACAAACCTGGAACACCGATTCGCCCCATCCTATCAATGACAAATTCACCCTACCATAATGTCGCTCGATGGTTATCTGAATTACTTGAACCAATTAAAAAACATATGGCTATACACAGTCTTAGGGACACATTTGTTTTCATAGAGCGAATAAAAGATATCAATATGAAGGACAAAGTAATGTTTTCTCTTAACGTCGAGTCTCTATTCACGAATGTACCATTAACAGAAACCATCGACTTCGTGGTTAACTACATAAAAGAGAATAAAATGAACTTCGGTTTACCACTGGAAGGTTTGCGCGAGCTCTTGCTTCGATGCTCATTTAGTGTTCACTTCTTATTTCATGGAACTTTGTACAGACAACGGGACGGTGTGGCTATGGGATCACCACTGGGTCCATTTCTTGCCGACGCATTCCTTGCAAAGTTAGGAAGAGCCAAACGAAAATCTACGACTGACAGCTTTGAACATTACTATCGTTATGTGGATGACATATTTTGCGTGGCTGATGTTGATTGTGACCTAGATTTTGTGCAAACATTATTTAATGGGGCACACAAAGCAATACGCTTTACAACTGAACGCGAAATAAACAATCAACTACCATTTCTCGATGTGACTCTCACGAGAATGAAGGATGGTCGGATCCAGCGAAAAGTGCACCGAAAACAAACGTGGAGCGGCCGGTATCCCAATTTCAGCAGTTTCTTTAGTATGCAAAAGAAGCAAAACTCAATAAAATGCCTGGCCTTCAGAGCGAGGAAAACTTGTTCTGCAGAGACTTTAGATGACGAATTAACGCTAATAATAAACACCCTACGCGAGAATAGTTACCCGGATCGGTTTATCGAAAGAGTGCCGAAAATCACCGTGGAAACTGTAACGAAGAAAGATCTTTATATTAGCTTGCCATTTAAAGGCGATATTATTAGTGGAATTTTAAACCATCGACTGGGGAGAGAAATTCGAAATACTTTCAATGCCGCCACACTACGTTGTGTGATTCGGGGTGCTCTTCTAATCCAGATTCAGAACAAGGATAAACTTCCGATGCTGACCTCATCAATGGTCATATACTCTTTCAGATGTGTTTGTGACACATCTTATGTAGGTCGAACCGCACGATAGCTATCAACTCGGATTAAAGAGCATCATCCGCGCAGGTTGAGTCAAGTACAAACTGAATCGATATATAGCGCATTTGGTTGACACTGGATATCAGGTGAATCCGGATGCTGCTTTCAAAGTTCTTCATCGTGTCCCCCCAAACGAATGCAAAGGTTTTCAGTTGCGTACTCTAGCGATAGACGAGGCAATCGGAATAAGGAAGTTGACCCCTGACCTGTGCGTCCAAAAGCGTTTGGTCCGGGCACTCCAACTCCCATGGCCCAAGATTGACTAAGGCAGCATGAATCTACCGTCCAGTTACCTAGAAGGTGTCAGCTAGATAAGCCAATCACATGATAAGGATAATTTGACTGACAAACCCCTGCCCATGATTGATGTTTATTCCATGTCTATGTTCATGACATTCTGTCTAATGTCTACTATGTAATCTGTAAATGGCTTGAGCCTTTGCTGTTTGCTATGAATAGGCTCTCCATTTCTATCGCATATCGTTTCAATGGCCGGGGTTCGCCGTCCCCGGTGTCGTGAATAAGCTCGAACAATCTTTGACTGTTACCTGAAGCGGCTGTTATTTCCCTTTCCTCGGCTACCTTGATACACCAATTTTCGCGGTTCTTCTTAAGGATTTTCATAACTTGCCTTTGTAGCTTTGTTCGTATCTTATTCATCTCCTTACTGTTCGAGAGCTGACGCTTTTGCTCCATTAGACTGATTTGCTTTTGCGAAATCCAGTGTCTTTAATGGACATCGGATCTAGGACCACAGGCGAAACCTGTTGCCACGTGCCTTGCCTGCTGGATATAGGCCGATTGCTCATCTGCATTACTGTTCGTCGTAGATCCTAACTCATGTGCTAACTTCTGCTCGTAACGGGTGTGGAATTTTGGATCACACAAACGTCGTACGGCTAACCAGATTTGCGGTTTTCGTCGATGATCATGGAGCTGGAGAGATAATCGCATTAAAACTAGTGCATGGTCCGACTCTACGTACGTGGACCAGTAAGATCTACAGTTCTGAACAGAACTGCGCCACCGGTAGCTCACTGCAATATGATCAGTCTGACTCAAGGTACCTGTAGAGTTAGAGCACCATGTAGCTGTGCGACAAGTGCTGTGTCGGAAATTCGTACTAGATAGGAATAACCGACTGTCTGCACAAAACTGCAGAAGCCAACCCCGTTATCTGTACGCTCCGCGGGTAAAGCACAACTCCCGCCTAAACAAGCTTCTGACGCACTAAGTTTACCAACTTGTGCATTAAAATCACTTGCTAGCAATACAATGTCAGAACCCTTAGTGCTGCGAACGAGAGTGGTGAGTGCATTACAGAACTTATCCGTCCGCGTGTCAGAGCTGCAGTTGTTGGAACGTACGCCGAGATCACAAACAAATTGCGCTTAACACAACTATCCTTTCGAACGCTAATTGACCCCTGGAGTCTAACTCTGCATAAACCACTGTTAATCGGGATCCAGTCTAAAAGAGCAGCCTCAGCCTTGTCAGTCAAGACTATCCCTACACCACGTTGACCCGCAGCTCGAGCTACTTCGTCTCCTGAGGTGCGCAGGAAATACCTCGATGAAATACCAGGAGTAGTTAGTTGAATCACACTGCTCGAATCCTGGATACGCGTTCCCCTTACGCAGCAGATATCAATCACCAGGGAATCAATTGTGAGCGCTAGACACACCTGCTGACTGGCCTGCATGAGCGTACCCACGTTGAAAGAGCCGAGATTCAGAGGCTGACGAGGCTTGAGAAAATGCGTTACAAGAGAGAGGATTGTTCACGACACATGTTGACAACGTGCCGCTGCCAGTATCCGCCGTGTAGTCCGTAGAAGCACTATGGGTGGATAGAGGGAACTCTGAGCAGTAGCCCACTTATCACTACCCAACCCGCTCGATGCAATGGGCAGCGCGTTCCTGATTAGCCTGCGCGACGACCGATGCAGTATGGGATTCATTGTGTTCGTGCAGTTCATGGGAGATGTTGGACGGGTACTGCTAGGGTGTACAGCCACAAAGCAGGAGAACGATTAGGGTCCTCAACCAAAGTCTTTAGCTCTAACAAGAACCTATCTGCAAGGCAGCGGGATGGCTTAGTGGAAGCCCATTTGCTTGGATCAATTATTCTTCCGCTGATTTTATTGACTGAGTTGTCAGTTCAAATCGACCCCCAACCTGGAGGACTAGGAGGCTGGACTTTGTCTGACCTCTACCCATTGACCTGTCAGGTATGATTGCATCCGCGGCTCAGAGGAGCCATCCTGTATAACTCCTTGGGTCATAGAGGCGTGCAAGCCATCAGACCACGTCAAGTTTCAGTCTTGTCATGATGGACAAAAGAGTATTTCACCACCGATGACCTCACCATAAATTTGGTTGCATTCATTCTTCCGGGCTTTAGAAATGAATAAATATCCAAAAGAAACCGACATGCTCACTGCTGGCCAAATAATTCCTTGAAAACTCCGTTTTAGATGGATTTGATAAAATTTCTTCTTTTTGATTAACCCTTTTCAATATTTCTCCTGAAGCCCTCATTCAATAAAGTTAGAGGATGACCAGTGGAGATTTTGTAGGATTTAAATTCGCAATACGTCGCAAAAAGGCAAACCGCACCATTTATCATGACAGAAACTCAATTCTGTTCAGCTCTTTCAACCATTAACCTCGCACTTCTGTGCAGTGGTTGGGATTGCTAACTCACAGCACTGTGGAGTTGAGGACTATACGAATACAAGTACAAACATAGAATAAAAGGAAGAGAAGTTTTCAATGTTTTTGACAAATGGTGTTGGATGTAGCCCGGGTTGGTGACTTTCATCAGCTGTGAGACCCGACCATCGTTACTTTGGTCTTTGATTTCATCCATTGGATTAGGGTTTAGTTTCGAGACGGTAGCAACCTTGAAATTGTACTTCGGCAACTGCAGACCATAAAAGTGTGTCAAATACCGCTATGTTTCCTTTTGAATCGTCCAGAGAGGCCTGCAGTTCACTCCCATTCTTTCATCCATGAACGTTGTATCTCTGCCCTATAGTCCTGGCTGGTGCCCTACTGCAGTTCACGGTTGGAAACGAAATAATGCGAATCACATAGGGTAATTAAACATCAAATAAGGTTTTAAGTGGAAGTCAGGTAGACAAAGGAAAAGTTAGAATGGAATCGTGCCACTGAACGTGATCCCCAGTCATGTCACATAAAGTGTCCAACCATTCAGCAGAAGGATCTCGTGGGCCCTAACCCGGAAACCTGACAAATCACACTCAGCCAATCCCGCTGGTCAATGGTTTTAGGCCATTTTTCCACGTGATAAACTAATTGTCGTAGGGACATCGATGACGAAACGCTGATACTCTTCCCTTGTCATCTACTGGTACGAGCCTCGTTTGTTGTCCGTATAGATAGATCGGTCAAACAGCCGCAGTGTACACTCGACCGTTGATGATTAAATAAACGTCACTTTGATGCCATAGATGATTCAGATCAGTAAAAGCAGAACGGACTTTGTGTGCATGTGACAACATTTCATCCGATATCCGACCACCTAGTTAAATGTAATTGGCCTGGTAAAGAAAACGCATCTGCTTGATCTAAGGCTTCTCCCGCTGCGGCAGGGTTCAGTGTAAAGCCAATCCTGTTCTGTATCGGTATTCTTCAATTTTCAGATGCAAAACGCATTCTAAACATCGCTATATTGTTTGCACGTTATCGAGAATTGTAGGAATTTTCACCGTGAGGGCATGACGTTATCCGTACATCTCATGTCAAACAGTTTACCGTTTGAATAAAAATTGATACCGCCACTTTCTCATGGGATGTGGCTATTTCCAAATGAATTCAGACCGCACAGCTGAACAGGAACAGGAATGGAGAGTAATCATGACGAACACCACTTCGCGGGTAAAGGGTTGCCGCGAGAACTAAATCTGTTTCGATTTTTACGTATATCGATTTTAAAAGATAAATCAGTTTCTCTGATGAACCCTTTAATGATAGGCAATGCCAGCACTAGTAGATGACCATTTAAAACCGTAGGGCTGCTCGTATGCTTCAGTCACGACACTTCTCCACCTAACCTCGTTCGAGAATAGAGTAGCCCCATGTGCTCCAACGCATTACTTGCGCATTTTTTTATTCTAATTTTCTTGTTTCCTCACTACTGTCAAGAGTTAAAAAGTCAGTATTTTACCCGGCCAACACAGTTCCATTTAGAAGATAGTGGTTCCTCGTCACACTTAGTTTTACGATTGAGGTAACCAGTTCTTCTTTCTACACCACGTGACTTCGGGAATACACAGCGTCCTACTACCGTGAGTAACTATTCTCCGGTGCTTTAGTACTTCGTAAATACTGAGGTATCACACAAAAGAAACAGGGTTTTGTGTTTGACACTGAACAATCTGGACCGGTAAAAGTTGAAACTTAGTCCTGAAACTGAGTTATGACACAATCTTAACCTGTGGTCGAAAGGTTCTCAAAGACCCATGGGAGAACCTCCAGAAGAATAATTTTACTGAAACTGTGAAAAGTGGGTCTAGCACTAGGCTATGTGAACAAACAGGTTGACTGTAAATCTCAAATAATATTCGCTTCACGATGAAGCTGAAAATAACCACAGTTCTTTGGTAAAAAAGAATTAGGAATTAGGATGTGTGATGTACAGCATATGTATGACGAACACAAATTTGTTTTCGCTAGAACGTTTTTGATCCACTAAGTAGAGAGATTGAGTGAATCCATAATTAAGCTCATGAAATCACAGGACCAGTGGTGCACAAATATGGGCACGATCACATGCGTATCAAAACTGTGTTTATGGATAACGGGGGCAGTATCAGATCCAGCTGCGGTAATAATAAGAGTGCATACCGTCATACTAATAACAAAACTAAAAATTCTATTAATTAGAACATCCTTTTGCGTTTCCGTTGTTCACCAACCATAATGTTACTGGCGGAAAATTTTGCTAAAACGGATTACACGGAGCCGATATAAACGAGCTATTGTGCGTAACTATCCGTCGGCATTGTGGAAATTGATTTTTGCAGAAACGTGCGATCCTGGGAAGCCTCACTCCAGAGCATTTTTATCCAGTCGATAAATGCCTGTGTTTCTCGCTTTTGAATCATATATATATATATATATATATATATATATATATATATATATATATATATATATATGTAGAATGTGTGAACATTTGCACGTTGCCCAACATCCCTTATGGCTATGATTTGGTTCCGAGACCTATTCTGAGTATCACGTACTTCCTTGATGCAAAATATGTACTTTATCTAGAAATTGTGTCATTCTCGATTCTCGTGGGTAGCTATCGAAAAATGTAGGTCATGCACACCTGTATCCGAATAGTTTTCATGCATTGAAATTGTAGTTTTCCTCCCGGTTTGATCAGCTGTTCGTATTTACCCCAGTCAATGTTTCTGATTGTTTGTCTTTTATAAGTTACTATAAAGGGTCGCTCACTTAGTTTCGTGATTAGAATTCGTACGGTCTACAGTTAGTTTGTGCGCGATAGTGAATCATACATGGGATTGGTGGAGACGTGCATTTATTAATCCCGATCTATTGTCGTTTCCCTTCCCTAGATTGTTCTACGTGACTTTTCTCATTTTCTGTAGCCGATGTAGCCACCGTGTAACCTCTCAACTGCATCAACTTTGAGACCGATAATTTTGTTTATCGGTCACCGAACTTGTCCCCTTCTATTCAGTTGTTATTTCTCGTGAACACCTTTCCACTTTCAGTCACTTTGAAGTGACGCTGATCACAAAACATCTGCAAAGACCGCAACGACTTAGTGTAATGAAAATTTTAGATAATTTGACCACATTTCACAACTACCTTTCATCTGAAAATAGTTTGACTCTCAAGATATGTGTGCTTTTGAAATGTTGATCGCTACACTGAATCGCAGAAATATTGTATCGGATTGCGTCCCCGGTGTCATGCAGGTGTTTCCAGTGCGCCTCCTTCTCTTTCTGTGGCTATCTCCACCTGTTTTAAAACAGAAAAACCTCGGCTACATGGGCGGTTCATTATTATTTTGGACTATAGTTTTCATATCTAGACTGTGCAATACGTATCTTCACGGATCCGTGGTTATTTCTTGGTTGGTTTGCTAGTCTCGTGGGCCGGAAAGGCCGGAATAGACCTAGTGAATGGCCATATTCACACAAATCACAGTGCCGTCTATGGGCTTTTGAGGATATCTGTCAATATGGGATTTGTTGGGGGACTAAGGAAATCTCGGGAAGTCCAAGGGAATTTCCTTTACCGTCCGCCGCCCTTATTTGGTGAATTTTGGATCCCGATTGACAATCTGGATGGCCACTCATGCACACTGTCCGTAGCATTCTGCTCAGCTATCTCTAACCAGTTCATTGACTACGAACCACCTCATTATTCGTTGTCATTGAATTCATTTAATAGTTAAAGTTTTTGTTTAACTCACTCGATACGGGGCTGCATTTATTCTTTTTATTCTCGGAGGTATTCGACCCGGTGACTTGGACCGGTTTTTCCAATATTTTGGTGACACTTTGGGAACGCGCCTAGTCGGGCGATCTTCACTTTCCATTGACTGATTGGAATCTATAATGACCTGTCAAATCGTATTGAAAGTGTAAACAGAATAATATTGTTTTACGTAGAAACCAAACAGAGCACGCATCTGCGTTTTAACAGCAATAATTTTTTTCGTGAAAGACAAACTGTCTCGCTTTTGTATGCTCAAACAGATTGAAATCCTAAAGAAATATTTAGGACAATTAATAGCATTAATAATCCCATTCTTCTTGATGTAGTAAATTTCAAACAACCCCGGGGATAGACAGTTTGTCAATTTCACAAAAGCAATAGCGCACACAGTTGGTACTGGAAAAGAAGATTACCGTTACAGTTCTCATTCTGAAAGAGGTCCCATACGAGGAATGATCATTTGGCCTCCCATATATAAACAATTCTCTTGTCTCAGACCTAACAGCGAATTCAGGAAGAACCACAGATGGATGAACACTGATTTGGGCCTTTTATTGATTTGGGCCAAGCTTAGTCTCCAGTAAATCTTTTGCTTCCATGCTCCGACAATTTCAACACCGTTGAATATGGTAAGCAATACGTGGCTATTCAGAGAGGGCGTGTTAACACAGTTTCTGAATCCAACATCGGGAATGAACCTCAACACGTACCAATCAGCGCTGCCGTCGCAAACAGACCGCTCTAAAAATATCAAGAGCAGAACTCACGTACGTTAAAAACGAAGAAAGACTAGAACTTGCACAAGAAAACACTGTTTCATGACACTGTACCGTGTAGCCATACCGTAGGTTTTTGCCCACCTTCTGGTGTTCATTTTTAGACATCTCACCGAACACTATCGCCGTTACTAATGCAGCCACAGATGTACTCAATGAATCAGATTATTTTGGATCCAGTCAGTTTACTTAACCATTAACCTCACCCTTTCGTGGTCTGGTTTCAGTTGTCATCTGTCAGCATCGTCGAGTATATATTAAAAACGATGGAAGCACAAAGTGAAAAGGATCCGAAAAATCATGCCAATAAGCGGAAATCGTGAATACAAAGAGAGAGTTCAAATGCAATCACGCCACCGGCCTGGGGCACCTAGCCGTATCACTTAATGTCTCCAACCAGCTGGTAGGTGGGTGTCGTGGACCCCAACCCGGAAGTCTTACGTGTCCTACTTGGCCAAGTCCACTGGTCAAAGTTTTCATGCCTCTTCGCCAAGTCATGGACTGGCCACCACCACTTACTTTCCAACTACTTCCTGCCTCGGAGAACAGCGTACGCAGAGGGATTCTATGAGCGGACATGCGTAACACCTGTTCCAGCCACCGCATTGTACACTCGACCCCTGACAGACAATCGAATGTCACGCCGGCGTCACAGATGACTGAGGTTGGCATAACACAAACTCGCTTTCTGTGTACGTGATGACACTTCATCCGATATCAGACCACTTGTTGAGATGTAACTATCCAGGCAACAAAACCTATCTACCTCAGCTAGAGTTTCCCTGCCAAGACGAGATTTGGTGTTGAACCAATCCAGTCCTGCAGCAGCATTTTACACTTTGAAGGCTCAAAAAGCAGACTTTTAGTTTTCAACCACTGCGCATTGGCGTAGTATAACGGGCCGTTGTTTCATAACTTTGATGAACATATAATACTTAGAAATACACGGATGCAAACGGTCTTTCGTAGAAATACGGTGAAATCATCTGAGGACAAATCACTTGATGGTTTTCGGAACTATCAGGAAAAATTATGACTGTTATTGATTGGAAGTAATCAGTAAGTGGGTTTGGCTTCGAAGATGGCATGCATTTCAACACCAATGGACTCCACTGACTAATTCACAAAAAAAGATGGCGAGTCAAAAATGATATTAAGTTGACTGGAACCCGTTTTGCATTTCCACTGGCAAGGCAGAATATTTGCACAACTTGGAAGAGAAAATTTTCACTTATTGATAGTCACGACTCTCTCTGTTAAGAAAGAACCTTGTTTAATCCCAGCCGATAGTACCGATAGCGGCGATCTTCTCATTCAGCTGTGTTCTGACCACGGATCGTTTCTGGTAAGTACAAACTTCTGCCATTAAAAGCAGCATAGACCCACATGGCGTCCTCTTTCGTCTTCATAACGTTGGACTCATATTGACCATATTGTGATTGGTTACCAAAGGACTGGATCAGTTGAAGATTGTCGTTCATTTTGGTCTACACTTGTGAACTCAGATCACTGCTTGGCACGTGTTTACTTCTGTTTACGTCTCGTCCGTGGTCGCGCCAAAGTAAAGGCCACTTATCCCGCGCAGTTGCTTTCAAACGATAACCAGAGACACAGTTTCCAGACGGAGCTGCCTACGCATTTATCGATACAGCCGGATGTTCAAGACCCAAATGAGCACTGGCAACAGATCGAAGAAGCCTTGTATGCCGCTTCGAATGCCACCCAGAACTCTGGTTCAAGTAGGCCTGACAAACAATGGATATCTTCGACATCAACCGCTCTGTTGGACGCTCGCAGATTCGTCCCTCCGAATGCCACATTCAATGAAGTGCGCGAATCCCTGACACGCCTACTGACTAGCAGCCTGAGAAATGACCGTGAGCAGTGGTAGATTGCGAAATGTACGAAAATGGAAAAGACTGTGTCTATTGGAAATGCTCGCAGCCTTTTCCGTTTGATTAGAGGTACCGGTCCACGGAAGCCCAGTGTAAGTGAGTTAACTGAGGAATCCGACAGCTCACTGATTCACTCTCAAGGAGGTAGTCTGGAGCTTTGGAGGGGGCTCTTTAGGGAACAATTCAGTTGGCCCACTTCACAAGTGGACCTTCCAAATATACCTACCAGCGAAGCGACGCAGGTTGACATCAGTCCTCCATCAGAGATGGAGATTACGCGGAAGACGGGTTACCCGAAAAGGTACAAAGCAGCTGGACCGAATGGGTTGTCTCCATCTTTTTCAAGCATGGAGGCGAAGCTTTGGTCTCAGAATTACCAAAACTCCTCCGTATTATTTGAGATAGTGAGCAGATTCCCAAGTAATGGTGTAAATCGATGATTATATCGATTTACAAGAAAGGTGACAGATCCTCTTGTGAAAACCACAGAGGAATTAGCTTGGTAAGTATCGCGTCCAAGCTGCTCACCGGTCTTATTGTCCACCGATTATCCAATACCCACGAAATGTGTATGCGGGAGAATCAAGCTGGTTTCAGACCCGGTCGTGGTTTTATTGACCACATCTTCACTCTTCGGCAAACCTTAGATCACAGACACATCTTCCGTATGCCCATAATCTGTGCCTTTCTTGATCTGAAAGCAGCTTTTGACTCAGTCGACCACACAGTTCTCTGACACTACCACTCACTGAAGGGTGTGCCAGAGGAGTTTACTCCTCGTTTCCAATGCTTGTATTTGAACAGCTGAAGTCGAGTTCGTGTTTACGGCGATGTTTCCCCCGATTTCATCACGGGAAGTGGTGTTCGTCAGAGTTGCCCTCATTTATCCTCCCTCTTCAGTTTCGTGATTGAATTGATTCTTGATGTAGCCCTATTCTCATGTGAGAGTAGCCTCGTCAATCTTTGCTCAGAGAGTAAACTGTGTGACTTGGAATATGCGGACGATATTGTTCTTCTGAATGAAGATGCAAGTAAGTTGCAAGGTCTTTTCGATAGCCTTAACGTCAGTGTAGCAATGTTTGGGATGCGTTTGGCACCTTCGAAGTGGAAAGTGCTGCTGCGGGACTGAGTTGGCTCAACACCAAATCTTGTGTTGACAGGGGAAACTCTATCTGAAGTGGATAAGTTTTGTTCCCTAGGCAGTTACATCTTACCAGGTGGACGGATATCGGATGAAGTGTCACCGCGTATACTGAAGGCGTGTTTGGCTTTTGCCAACCTCAGTCATCTGTGGCGACGAGGTGACATCTGATTGCCTGTTAAGAGTCGAGTGTACAATGCGGCTGTTTGGTCTGTTCTTTTATGTGGTTCGTAAACATGCCCGTTGAGGGTAGGAGATAGGCGAAGACTTTCGGTGTTCGAGCATCGACGTCTCTGTAGCATTACCCGATTATGATGAGAACACCGTATCAGCAATGCCGAGGTTAGGTGTAAGGTGTTGGGAACTGTAGGTCAATCTCTAGATCAAATATTGAATCTGAACAGGTTAAGGTGGTTGGGACATGTGTTACGCATGCTCACTGATGGACTTCCTCGGCTTACGCTGTCCTCTGAGGCAGGTCGCGAATGGAAGGTAGGTCGAGGTGGTCAGTCCATAACATGGCAAGAAGGTATGAAAATTTTGATCAGTGGACTTGACCGAGTAGGATTTGTTAGACTTCCAGGTTGGGGTCCATGTTATTTGCCTACCAGCTGGTTGGAGACATTAAGTGATATGGCCAGGTGTCGCGGTCAGTGGCGTAGTTGCATTCGGACTGTTTCCTTGTCCTCTTGATTTCCGTTTGATACTTTGACTTTTTGAATCTTTATCACTTTGCTTCTATTCTTTTTTCTCTTTCTCGACGAAGCTGGAAGGTAGCAACCGAAACCAGTACATATAACTGCAAGGTTAATGGTTGAATAAACTGAAACTGAAACAGTGAGTACAAGTGACTATATCCAAGCCCTCTACCCACCTGGTCCTTATACTAAGTTTCCTGACAAATGTTGCATCATTATGATGATGAACTTCAAATGTCGCATACGAATGACGGAGTGTATATAAACGGAGCCGGTACTTATACATAAAGCTAATCTTTGAGTTGATCATCCCCATTTAGCTCGGCAGGATTCTGTTTCTTGCTGACCGGTTTCGGTAATTATTGCATTTTTTGATCGTGTTTCAGCGAATGAGCATTCAATCACGAGGCTTCTACGTGAAATATGCTGTTGAAAATCAGCTGAGACAGCCTTACTGCCCAAATGTGACGCGCAATCAGTCAAACACTCCCGGTTCGAACACCTCCTGGGAGACGTCTGACCACGCACTGCGGATCGTTCCTGAGTTTCCAGATAAAACTTATATAGAATTATAACGGTTTTTTAATGGCGACTGGGATTTTGATATTCTGTAAAGAACAATACCACTTATTTCTGAAGCAACATATATATGTAGTCAATTCTATCTAAACAATCTGAAAAGCTTTACTTTGCTTCAAACCACCAAATGTTTGGTCAGGTTCTGACGGAATAACTGTGTTCCACATCATTTTGCATTTATGGAAATGATTCCCAGGGGAATCGTCTGGACTCCTAATGACCAAGTTCCTGGTTGTGACCACCAGTGCGCTGCTCGTATTCTGTAATATTTGTAGATTTCCACTAGTCTCTGATTTTCTATGCAAAAACCAAGCGCTCATTCCAACGGTGATCGATAATCTAAACTCCCCATGTTTTTTAATCCACAGTGGAGGATGTAAGCGTCGTATCCGATACGATTATTTCCTCCAGGGAAGCACATGACGACTAGTGCTTTGCTCTGGTTAGTCTTTTGGAATGCAGTTTTCATAAACCATACTGAACATCAAATTACTTGTCATTTAGAAGGCAGTCTGAATTCACTGGGAAAAACCACATATCTGTCTTTCGCGAATCGTTCACCACGAGCTCTTTTAGATATAGTCAACAACAAGGTATCCAGTGTGCTGCGCAAAACCACGGTAACGCGAAGTTTTCGATATTTTTCGGTTTATTAGAATTAAAAGGATATCACGAAGAGATATCAGACACTAAACCGGAGAACGACAACAGCTCATTAAAATTTCTCTTTTCTTTATAATAATATGATGAACGAACAAAGATTCATGCTTTAGGAATAAGTATAATGCTTTCCGACTAGTGTGGAACCTTCATTCCGTATAGTCAGGTGACTTTGGTTTATCGGTTCTTCATCCGCCAAACTCAGAGGCTTATTGGGGTTTACATCATTGGAGGAGAAGACAAATCTTTCTGTATATTTTATTATACTACACTTTCACGCAGACCACGGAATAAACATAGAATCTGACTTTCTATCTATGAATACGAGGATCATACAGACTAGCTTTGCAGCCAATGATAGTTAATGGGCTCCTGTCTAGTGGCACAATGTTTGGTGAACGCTTATTTGCCCTAAGGCGATGCACGAACTTTGGCGGTGTTGAGTCATTCTCAAGGCCTGAACCACCGGTGTTATTATTCGCATTGACAAACCGTGACAAACTGAAAATTATCTGGGGTGTATCATCTTGAAAAAGTATTGTACCGTTCATCCAACTGGCTTCTGTGGTGCCCAAGAAAAATGGAATCACCCATGGGTACCGAATTGTCAAACTGACTACTGTGGCATTACTTAGTAAGCAGATTACCAATGGAAAACTGAAAATTTACAGGTTAGAATGGAAGTTGCATTGTTTCTGTACTACCTTGTCTGGGTCTTTATTCGAACCCCGATCAACCGACGGCTTCATACGAAATTTTATTGAAAGACTAGGGGGGAGAAGGAATACCAAGTTCACTGGGCTGTCGGAAGTAGGAGATTTATTGCGAGTAATGGGACTTTCAGTAAAGGAATGTCAATTGTGGATAACTAATCCGTACGACTAAATTCGGGGAACTGAATAGCTCATTAAAGCCGGAAGGACGTAAAATAACATTAATTTTTTGTAACGTATGACATAGGAAGAGAACTGTCTTTTCCGTATACCATTTTCCACTAAATCTGCGTATGTAGAACGACGAGATCTGTTATTTCGACAGCTGACATCACATATGATCGTTGCACAAGAATTCACTCTATAACTCACACTCGACTAGGTTACTTCTCCTCAAATTAGGTGTGCTAGATATCATATTATTTCCATATCTCAAAGCCGAGAAGGACGAAATTTCTGGCGTCATCTGAACGACTACTGAAAACCCTCCTATCTTCTGCTTACTTTAGCGTAGGATAATTCAATTTCCTTTTATTTGATACCGTAGACAGAAACTATTACACTTTTCGCAATTTGAACATTTCGGTAAGCACTTGATTGGTTCTTCTTGGACCGATATTGTTAACTTGAGATAACTTATGTCGTAAGTTTTTTGTAGACCGTAGTTCTGCGTGATCCACTGAATCCCCTGATGCTGGCTGTCCTTGTTTTTTACAGAGTATCAGGCTTATTCGCGTAAAAATAATGAAACCCAGGACCAGCGACTTCAAGCACGAATTTGTTCATTGTCTAATGGAGAGAAAAATAATCATGTTTTGGGGCTTCCATATATGGGAATATCATTTCCTATATTGAATGGTAATTCTGGTCAATATTGGTATTTCCTCTGATGCCAGAGGTTTAAGGACCCTTTCAGACTAACAATTCTCTTCCACAGTAGAGTTAACAAGACCTTATCAGATTCCGATTGACGCTGTCACTAGGATATATATATATATATATATATATATATATATATATATATATATATATATATATATATATATATATATATATATATATATATATATATATATATATATATATATATAGCCAACCGAGTGTGGACATTGACCATACCTGTATGTGGTTGTGCAAACGAATGCTGGTTATGTGATTGATATCGAAGCTACCATATTGAAATGCTTGGATAGATCAAAACACGAACCGAAAAAGAAATAACTGCTGATGGAATCGATCGACTGACCAGCATTCGTCTTTCCAATGTTGAAGGCTTTGACTCACGATGAGTGCGGCTAAAAAATTGTACCATATAATGCCGGAATTCGAGGTTGCATTGATTTCCCGCATCCACTGTCTGTAGAGAGATTTCAACATCAATGTGTAGCAAATTGCTGCACCATGTGGACCACTTAGTATATTTCTTCAGCCTTAATTTAAGTATGGTGGGAAGCACTTTGCGGCAAAATGCGTGAACAGTTAACGAGGCGTTAAGATGCTTCGATCGTGTCAAGTTTAGGTTGAGAACAAAAAACCAAGTAAAGAATTAACCACACAAGGGAAGTATAAAACTGGACTAGTTTCTAACCGTGGTGCATGTGGATGTTTACTGTGATAATAAATGATCGGCACGTTTAGTGGGGCTATTACTCCGATTATGACCAACAGACCCCTCGGATATTTTAGACCGTTACGTTGTATCTGCCTTACCAAAATCGATTTCAGTTATGTACTTTATAGGCGCGGAGTCACGATGACCGAATGCACAGGACGCACAAGTTGAAGAAAAACACGGTGGTATATTGGAGAATATCTATCGTCAGTATAAGTTATGCACAGTTGTAAACGTGAGAATGTGTTAATTGCCCGCGAAGGATGGAAAGTTCATAAAACTGAGCTCCGGCGTGTAGGTAGTTAGCACCTGCATCTAAAATGTGCAGAACCTTTACCCTGGTTACATAACTGAATGCATCAAATGTAGTGCTGAAAACGAATAATGAAAGCTTTACGTCTTCAATGAACTGGAAAGCAAAATGCAATGAACAGAAGATGCAATGGCATTTAGTAGGCTACTTCAGTAATAATGATTTCGCGAGCCGACTATCTATTTGCATTACATTGGCGGTCGCCAACTTACAAGAAACTGGAATAGGGAAAATCCGCTGGATTACCTGGAGTGCCACACACGGGGGCGTTGGGGTAAACGTTTGGTAAAGTATTCAGAGTTCACGACTGGTCGGTTTAGTGCTTCTCGTTGACAAGCTTATTGCACTTGCATACTTAGAAATGTTAAACGAGACCATCGATGGATATCTGGTACGAACCACCTTATCCAGCACGTGGTTTGAGCAAGATGTGATGCCGCCACATTGCTGCATTACTATGACCGACTGGTTGGATGACAACTCCCCACTTCAATCGGAGGGAAGGGACCCATATCATGGTCTCAAAAGTCTCAAGGTTGAACACCGGGGCTATGTAAGGAGGCATTTTTATTACCCCAAGAAGGAAAAGAATTTGGTCCTTTTCATGACTACCACCACGTGATTGTTCCTAATTTAGTTAGCTGAATCACTTAATGAAAGGGTAGTAAGACAGCTATTATTTACCGGTTTCTCTTTTCTTACAAACGGATAAGTGGAAGTCCGGCTGGTTCAGTTAGTTCTACCGTGAAAGAGAAATCTCGACCTGAAAACGGTTTCCAGAGCAACCGCGGAAATATCAAAGCAGCCATTTACTGTTCAACGGCTTACGATAGCTGGGTTCGGCTTTTAGGTCGCAAACTTTTCATCACCAGTCGAGGTGGCATCGTCAGTGCTCAGCAATATCACTATTTCTGAAAGCCTAAAAACGTGATTATTCTTCTCTCCATTACTCTTTGAATAAGACAGTACACGAGGTCACCGGTTGATCGTTATTTGGACAGAAACCCAGACGAGGTAATCATAAGCACAAAGCAGCTCCCGCGTGCTCCTTTGTAAAATTCCAGTTGTTTAGTACTACTAGTCTAATGGTTTGTGTTGCAGCAGTCAGTTTGACCGTTCGATCCTCGTGGGTGCTTCCATTTTTCTGGACACACTGCACAATACAGTGAACGCCGGGTGTAAAGCTGGTGTAGCTTTCTAAGTAAAAAAATAAGATCTGTTTTGCGGTTTATGTCGTCCCCGGATTCATGAATATCAGGCACGTTGCAGCCTGTACTTTTTCATTACATTAGGCAAGCTTTATAAAATCATTTACTGCAACGCATCTATACCGTATGGATATTCTTCCGTTCTATCCTTCACATGATTTTATTTTCTTATCAGAAACTTAAAAGGACCTTAATACAAATGCTTTTCCAACAGATCTAAGCATAATTGAGCTATCAGACGTGTACTGGTTGTTGGGAAGCAAAACTCACCGTTCCACAGTTAACAGTGGCTTCCAAAGCAATCACCTACAGTTCTCCTTAGGGAGCAATATTTCTAAGTAACAGTGGTTTTTCTTCACAAGCTGCGTACGTAAGTTTTCCCCTTTTTCTAATTCCCATCTGAGCTGTAACTGAACTCAAAACTACTGCATTATTCTCAGGTGGAATGACGGGCAATGCGTGACATGACATGGGTTGCTTTCGGCGCGTCCGAAGTGAAAATGCTACTGTAGGACTGGGTACGATCTACACAAAACTCTGCTTTAGATGGGGAACTGCAAGATGAAGCAGAGGAGTATTGTTGTCTGGATAGTTACATCTCAACAATTGGTCGGATATCTGATGAAGTGTCATCACGTACACAGAAAGCGAGTTTGTGTTATGCCAACCTCAGTCATCTGTGACGCCGGCGTGACATTCGATTGTCTGTCAAGGGTCTCATGTACACTGTGGTAATTAGATCAGTCCTTCCGTACGTATCAGAAAGGTGGCCATTGGGGTTAGAAGTTAAGCGAAGACTGTCGGTGGTTGAGCATAGATATCTTCGCAGTACTGCTGAAATTCGGTTGGGACACCTTATCAGTAATGCTGAGGTTAGCTCTAGGGTGTCGGTAACAAGCCGTCATTCACTGGAAAATGTACAAAATCTAAACAGGTTAGGGTGGCTGGAACAGGTGTTACGCATGTCCGCTCATAGAATCCCTCTGCGTACGCTGTTCTCCGAGGCAGGAAGTAGTTGGAAAGTAAGTGGTGGTGGCCAGTCCATGACTTGGCGAAGAGGCATGAAAACTTTGACCAGTGGACTTGGCCAAGTAGGACACGTAAGACTTCCGGGTTGGGGTCCACGACACCCACCTACCAGCTGGTTGGAGACAATAAGTGATACGGCTGGGTGTCGCGGTTATTGGTCTGGTTATATTCGAGCTCGTTATTTTTCCTCGTGATTTTCGCCTATTACTGTGCTTTACTCTCTTTTTTATTCTGTGTTTCTATTTACTTTACCCGCGACTGGACGATGCTGGGAGGTAGCAACCGAAACCAGAACACAGAAGTGTTGGGTGGATGGTTGATAGGGCTGAATTGAATTAATCGGAAAGGAGAAAGAAATGCCCGGATACCAGCAGTTTATCGAAGGTCCTATTTTACTTCAAAATGTAACTGTGGTACGGGGATCAGAAAAGGCTTTCTAATCTACATTATAGCGAAGCGGGTGATTGCGTTGAAAATAATCCGTTCTGTATAACTAAGATCGGAGTGACCACTACATTCCGCATTACATTTTCTGATTGCAAAATCAATGAGAACGGTCCACAGAATCCGTGCAACGGTGGTCTAAACTAACTTAGACCTATCACTTAATTTACACGTCTGGTTTCCCAAGTACATCAGACATTCGTATGAGGTATATAATAGTTTACTAGTGGCATAAATAAGGCTCTCTGTGTGCAGGATCATCGTGACAATAAGTACAAGTGTACTAACTACACTTAGGACTTTACCGGGGTTTTGGCCGTGGAGCTCATATTAGGTTGTGGAAGTCTTTCTTTCATGGATAGCCTAGGCACCACAATTGGTTTTGCGGTTTCCACTTGGTTTGCAATTACTTGAAGCTGTAGAGGAAACCAGAAACAGGTAAATTCAAAAAATTTCGGTTCACATTGGCCGTCAGCAGTTCATCCATTTAAAACAACACCATCAAAACAGAATCAATCTGACACCGCTTGCAAGTTGACTAGTAATTAGATGAAGACGCAGCATGATATCACAAAAATGAAGTGACGTCAGAATAACAGGACTGTGAAAATTCGTTAGTGGGTCCAAGATAAATTTCGATCTACTGAACTACTTGCTCTCCCTTGTACAAATACGAGGAAATATCACGTCAAACTGCTTTTTCTCTCAACCTGCTGCTTTGTCAGCGAAAGAGGTGAAGTAGACTTCGATGGTTGTAAAGCTATTTGGTTGTTTTAACACAACGTAATGCCGTCCCTCACCCACAAGTTAAGTCGAATTGCCAACTGAATTTGCAATACCGTACGTTTCGATTCAACAGAGACACAAATAAAGCAGCTGAAATGTAAAAACGAGGTCAAACGAAATAAGAACTTTCCAGCTTGGCTCATAGGAAGACAGAAGGCACAGAAGAGCATATGATGCGTTCATTTCACCATCCTCTTTTAATACATTTAAACATGAAATTTTCCTGTTTCCGAGATCAGGTAGTGGCATCCCAATTTCAGTTTAATGTACCAGCTGTGGGACATACTCAAACATATTGTCGCACCAAACTGACCGGGCCTACTCAAGCCTGGTCGGTTATCGGTTGTTGTGTTTAGACATACAACAAGGTGGACGTTACTAGTTCGATAGGTTGTATTTCTGTTTGATCAGACTTTTGCGTAGACAGACGTTAGTATTTGAGTCATATTGTGCTGATTATGAAGTGTCATCTATAATTCTAACTCAGTCTCGTACTAAGGATCAAGGTAAATGCCACATTCCAAAGCTCGAATAGATGAAGAAAAACAGGAAGAGGAAGAAGAAGGGCTGTTTCGGGAAACGAAACACCTATCCACTCTATCTGATCGTCTTTAGTCCTCAACATTTTATGGCGGGGATAGAGGGTGGAATGGTTTATTTGCTTTTTAAAGGTATTGAATGGATAGAATGTTTGATTTTGGTACTGGCTTCATTTGATGCGTCCCGATATCCTATCTGGAGCCCACGGAATGAGGATTTTTGTTGGTTAGAGACTTTGGGGGATTTTGCCCAGGACCAAAGCCGATAGCAAGAATGCTGTGTTGTCTGCTTAGCACATTTTCGAGAACCATGAATATACGAAACACTTTGACAGTCACAGAATTAGCAAGAGATGTGCTGTGCAACACCAAATTACCGATCCACGCAGTAATTTTCGGAATGCCTTTTACTCTTTTACCACTAGGCGGTTTTCTTATCCATCTGCTCCGGATGGTATTCCACCTATCGTCTTGTAAATGTTTCATGAATTTGGCACCAGTTTTGCGTAGTGTTTTTGCTTTTCTCAGCAAGCTGGTATGTTTCCTACTCCACAGAAAGAAGCCGTAATTCTTCCTACTACCAAACACAGTGACTCTTCCGACCTCAACAACCTACGCCCCAGTGGCCTGACTTTTGTCATTTGGAAAGTTATGAACACCATAATTTCCGACCAGGTGTGACCCTTCCTCGAAATTGGAGGACAGCCAAGTGTTCGTCTATACGAATTCCGACTTTGCCAACCCACGGAAGTTCTACTGACTCTCGTTCCACACTACTGGTCAGAAGCGTACGATAACCACGGAGAAATACACCCAGTCTCACTAGGGATATCGAAGGCACGAAGCTTTGCTGTCTGAACAGCCCATTTTTCGGTTCCGTCTTTACCTCGTTTTGTGGTCATCGAGTTTTCCAAGTAACCGGACCAACTCCGTCCAAGCTGATGGGGTAAAATCACAGCCTTTTCCCGTGAACGTTGGTGTTCCCCAAGGATCTGTGCTTTCACCCATCCTGTTTATGTTTTTCATTAGTGATCTCTTATCCATCACTCCCAACCCCATTCACGTTTTGCCAACGATGCCCCCTACACCACTCCCTTTCGTATTCTACCACCATCAACATCGATCGTGACCATTTTACTCTTGTTACGTCACTCAGTTCTAACTTTGGACAAATCTCCTCTTCCGGCTTCGAAAATCATGTTCTCTTCAGTGCGTCAAAAACATCTCATCTCACGATCTCTCTCAAATACCGTCTTATTCCCACTTCAATTTTGATCCGGTTCTCCTTTGCCCCACCAACTCGATGTCGCTATCGGGGCTTCCGATTGTCTTCTCTCTGTCTTGGTTTCCATATGCATCTTTGCTCATTCCCCGTTCCGTGTGCAAATTAGGTTTTCTATTCTGCGCCAGAAGTTTCTTCAAACCTACTTACCTCATGCTAACAAAAAGAGGCTCAAATTTGTCCCACGCTGAATACTGCAGTTGTGTGTGAGATAGAGCCTCGACTTCATCTCCTTCTTTAGCTCTCCTGGACCGTGTCCAACGTAAATCCATTCGCCTGATAGATGATACGGCTCGAATTATACCTATTATCCATTGCCCCTATTCTACTGCTATTGCTTTGGCCTTTTTCATTCCTCCGAGTTTGCCTCTGCTGTTCCCGTTCCAATTAGTTTTAACCACCAACGACAAACACAGGCGGTCAGCCATCCTTATCAGGTTTCTACCCCTAGTTGTCGAATCTCAAACTTTCAGTATTCTTTTTTTCTCAGTCTGCTAAGTTATGGAAGCTCACCCGCCTCTCTATCTTTCAACGCACCTTGAACATTTCTTTTTTCAAAGGCGGAATTAGCAAACTTGTTCTGACTTGGAATTTCCCAACAAACTCCTCTTGCAGTATATTCACTCCTTTTACCGTAATTCATTTCATATGTAATGAAAAATGCCCATATTTACATATGCATATCTTGATTACCTTTTTGTGAACTGAACTTTGTGAAATTCGATTTTTCGAGTTTTGTGGCCGGGGATACCGGTATTCTCAGATTTCTGAACGTATTTTAACCGCGACACAGTTAGGAAACCATCTTCAGACGCTCGATCAGCTTCAAATATCCACGGATTTATCTCGCGTTGACCTTCATCTGCAGTATCGTTCAATTTAACTCAGCTGAAGTTTGTCAGTAGTTTGAAGGTTGACCGATAAATATTTGGGGCGAGAATTAATTCAATCATCTGTCATACATACATTTACGGGGATTCTCATTTGAGGTCACACAATATATATATATATATATATATATATATATATATATATATATATATATATATATATATATATATATATAATATATATGTATTATATATATATATATATATATATATATATATATATATATATAAACAAATACTCGTTGCATGATTCAAAATTACACATCAACGAAGTGCGCACACGCTCACCTTTGGAGCGGACTTCAAATCTCCCTGGCTCCTGGTACCTTTGGTAAATGAAGGTCGTTGAGATATCGACGATGATAACTCTTGTCTTGGACTGTCCCGAACTGCTTCATTCCGATCCAAAGCAGGGGAATCCTTGAATTAAAGTACGAAATCAAACCAATCAAACGGCTTCATTGGAATGTGCGGCCGCAATTTTTCTCCACTAACCACGAATTTACCGATTAGGCAGAACAGTACGTCCATAATAGCACCAAAAACAAACAAAGCTGGACATTTTCGTGGAGTTCATGAGAGTTATAGACAAAGTTCAACATCATAATAAACGGGACATTGGTCAGACAGGAAGGATAGAAAAAATCGCCGCTTTTTAATTTACAGGTGCATCAGTTCTTGTGCAATGTCGACAATACTGTCAGAAGCCTGGCATATGGAGTGACTGGGTTCAGTCGCGAGTCGAGCAGAATGGATATGATTGCGGTTCGGAGAGCCTTGGCCCTCGACTTCATTTCTGTGAGAACGTTACCTTTACGATATTTCTCTATTCTAGCGTCAATCCAGAATGATCAAGTCGTGTCTGCTATACACCATAGAGGTGACTGAAATCTAATCAAACCAACCCCGTTGCGTGCCGGAGAACAGTTCGTGAGATTCATCAAAGTGCAATTTCATCGCAGGTATTCATGCTCCGCTAATCATAACTACCAATCTCAGATACTTCTCTCTCCTTTGGTTTCTCGTCTCAGATGCACAATGGCCTCTAGAAAAAGCAAATGGGGACTATTCCATTTTATCTGTAGTTGTAACGGGAATCAGGTGACTGCATACTATTTTGACAACAAAGATTGTTCATTCACTTCCGTTCTCCCGTTTGTTATCACTTAAACCTGGTATTGTAAACTCCTACCTGGGGAGCTTTGGTGAAAAAACCCTTCACTTCATTTTTCACAGGTTTACAGTGTTCACGAAATTCAAACTCAATAAATCCAAATCAGTGGCCTAATAATAATTATCCCAGACTTCCTGCCCTTGCATCCGAGGTTTTGATTCGCACAAATAACGAGTTTTAAGGTTAGCCTAACTGATAATTCCAATTGTGATATATATAGCTAGCAGCTTTCCGTTGAGTCATTTTGGTGTTTGAGGTGATTAAACCACACAAAGAACAATTGGGAATATTTTCCTTACTAAACCCGGGATAGAGCGTACAGTAACACCTCCAAGGAACAAACTAAAACAGTCTTCTTTTTAAATTAAAAAAACAGAACTCCGAAACCTTGTTCTACACTCCAGTTTCTTAATCAGCCGATCATAGAATTACTTGATTCCCGTTAGACACCCCATGAAAACCGAAAACTGAATCGAGTGTGAAGAGGCTTCTCGTCAGCTGGTCAGAACGGTATGAGTGAACTCTATCAAATATTCGTTTGATTGATACAAAACCCACTGCCCGAGTTTTCAGTTGTCATTCACTTCCTATTTTACGGTTTCGGAAAGCACTTGCTATAAATTAGAGAATACTGAGTGACGAATGCGACGGACTACCACGGAGCTCAGACACGGGATACCACAGTCATTGTAGCTTATTTTGATAAAAATATGACTACCATGCCGATAAGCATAACAAGGAATAATTGACTGATATTCTGTTTGTCTCACTCGGTGCTATGCTCTCTTTGATTTCGAACGTGGGTGGATGTTGCTGCTCACGTGGATGATTTCCGTAAATAATTTCCTTTCCACCGAGGTTGGTTTGTAGATCGCAAATGCACCATCATCAGCCGAGCTGATCTCATCAGTAAGCAGCCTAGCTGAGCCCTATTGTGCCTTGAAATGGTCTGACTATACAGTCAACGACAGTGAAAACGCTTTGAATAAAAGTTCAGTACAGTGTGTCTGTTCATATTTGCGAGGCAGCCGATGATATTCACAGAATAATAAACCGGTCCTTTTCGGGTTATAACAACCCGATGAATAATCTACGGATTTTATCTTCGTATGTGTAAGAACCGATAGCGTGAAACTACAGAAAACACCAGGACACCCATGAGCCAATGCAGAAAATCGAGTTTTTCGAACTTGAAGACCTGCTTCCTCAGGTTCTCTTTCCTCTTTATTGTTGTTTTCTAGCCCCCACCGCTGTTGGCACAGTTAATGACGGAACAACAAGCACTTAAAAAATGTATGGAAATCTTAACCGGCGAACTTGGCCGAGTAGGACGTTTTAATATTCCGGGTTGGGATCGGTGGGAACGGCCCGCGGGTTGGCGGCTAGATGTCGCGACTTGTGGAGTAGTTGTACTCAGTCTCTTGTCTCTTCTGTACGATTTTCACTTGCATCCTTCCCAGTTTTCTATCTGCTCTTTCTGCTTTGGTCTATTTTTACTTTACTGCGAGGTAACAATGAAAACCAGAACAAAAAGTATGAGAAAAAGGATTAAAGTGAACTTATCCTAAACCGACTGGCACTATCAACATTGCATGATCCCAGATTCATCTGAACCGTACAATATTCTTCTTCGCCAATTTTATTTAGGAAGAATCGAAACCCATTGAATGTGGTTCAAACGCAATCCGTCCACAAATAGGCACCATCATCGTTCTTAGAGGTTTTCAATACGTTTTGGTTGCCGTCGAAATATCTTGCTGATACTTCGGGACAAACTATTTTTTCTAGGTACATTGCATTTGGGTTCCGGCAATGGCAACATGAGCAAACAGTCATTATTTAGAATACAAACATAAAAATAGTATGAGTTTAACAAATCCTAACTGCTCGTCATCCACTTGCTCACCACCACTTCGGATGATTCATTCTGGTAAATCTGATGACTGGGTTCGTCTCGATCCAATTTGTCTTGTGGATCGATAACTGGTGCGGTCATTGGACGACTCTATATACGGGAATTTTCAAAGCGAATCCAGAGAGTCAAGCTTTTTAAGCACCCTCGTAGAAAATGAGGGACCATAATTTCAAACGGGGGGATAGGGTGGGGTTCGGAGGGGGGGCGGGGGGGGGGGGGGGAATGAACTCACACTGGTCTTGACACTAGGCCTCGATGACCGCTTTGAATTTGTAGTACCTGTTGGTTGATTTGCAAACATTTGCACATGCGTGGGTTGTTGTTTGATTGGTTTGCTCGTTTCCACCGTATCAAACAGCATTTGCACCTGTGATGTGAAAAGTTGGTCGGAATGACCTTTAGCTAATCAATGCAAATAATGTCCCTTTTTATATCTTTTCGGTCTACTAGTAAGTGGTCTGAATCCCACTCACTTTACCCAGAGTGCACTTGCAGAGTACTTGGACATAATAACTATATCCCATTATTGATGAAATTGAACAAACACGCTGTTGTGCATTGCCCTAAGATAGTCCATTTCTTCTGAAAACATTTCCCGAACTTCTGCGTGGTTCCTCGTCAGTGACTTGAATGTCAGACCCTAGATGATATATTCCTATACCACTCTCCGACGTCAACACAAAAGTGAGGCTGCCTCACAAACTAACCAAATCTATAATGTCCCTTGGAGTGCCACAAATATATTTGTATAAGTCAAATGGAATATCAAACGACAAGACCACAATAATTCGCCTGTCTTCGTTGAACCTGGCTGCAGCGTCACATGCGTGGCACTACATTTCCGCAGTTTGTACTGCGACTGGATTGCTCCCTAACATTGTTGATTCATAGTGCCAGTGTTCACCGAAAAAAAACTTTTTAGTAAATAGCACTGCCGTAAAGATGGATAGATATACAGACAGAAAGACAGACACATAGATAGATTAAATAGATAGATAGATAGATAGATAGATAGATAGATAGATAGATAGATAGATAGATAGATAGATAGATAGATAGATAGATAGATAGATAGATAGATAGATAGATAGATAGATAGATAGATAGATAGATAGATAGATAGATAGATAGATAGATAGATAGATAGATAGATAGATAGATAGATAGATAGATAGATAGATAGATAGATAGATAGATAGATAGATAGATAGATAGATAGATAGATAGATAGATAGATAGATAGATAGATAGATAGATAGATAGATAGATAGATAGATAGATAGATAGATAGATAGATAGATAGATAGATAGATAGATAGATAGATAGATAGATAGATAGATAGATAGATAGATAGATAGATAGATAGATAGATAGATAGATAGATAGATAGATAGATAGATAGATAGATAGATAGATAGATAGATAGATAGATAGATAGATAGATAGATAGATAGATAGATAGATAGATAGATAGATAGATAGATAGATAGATAGATAGATAGATAGATAGATAGATAGATAGATAGATAGATAGATAGATAGATAGATAGATAGATAGATAGATAGATAGATAGATAGATAGATAGATAGATAGATAGATAGATAGATAGATAGATAGATAGATAGATAGATAGATAGATAGATAGATAGATAGATAGATAGATAGATAGATAGATAGATAGATAGATAGATAGATAGATAGATAGATAGATAGATAGATAGATAGATAGATAGATAGATAGATAGATAGATAGATAGATAGATAGATAGATAGATAGATAGATAGATAGATAGATAGATAGATAGATAGATAGATAGATAGATAGATAGATAGATAGATAGATAGATAGATAGATAGATAGATAGATAGATAGATAGATAGATAGATAGATAGATAGATAGATAGATAGATAGATAGATAGATAGATAGATAGATAGATAGATAGATAGATAGATAGATAGATAGATAGATAGATAGATAGATAGATAGATAGATAGATAGATAGATAGATAGATAGATAGATAGATAGATAGATAGATAGATAGATAGATAGATAGATAGATAGATAGATAGATAGATAGATAGATAGATAGATAGATAGATAGATAGATAGATAGATAGATAGATAGATAGATAGATAGATAGATAGATAGATAGATAGATAGATAGATAGATAGATAGATAGATAGATAGATAGATAGATAGATAGATAGATAGATAGATAGATAGATAGATAGATAGATAGATAGATAGATAGATAGATAGATAGATAGATAGATAGATAGATAGATAGATAGATAGATAGATAGATAGATAGATAGATAGATAGATAGATAGATAGATAGATAGATAGATAGATAGATAGATAGATAGATAGATAGATAGATAGATAGATAGATAGATAGATAGATAGATAGATAGATAGATAGATAGATAGATAGATAGATAGATAGATAGATAGATAGATAGATAGATAGATAGATAGATAGATAGATAGATAGATAGATAGATAGATAGATAGATAGATAGATAGATAGATAGATAGATAGATAGATAGATAGATAGATAGATAGATAGATAGATAGATAGATAGATAGATAGATAGATAGATAGATAGATAGATAGATAGATAGATAGATAGATAGATAGATAGATAGATAGATAGATAGATAGATAGATAGATAGATAGATAGATAGATAGATAGATAGATAGATAGATAGATAGATAGATAGATAGATAGATAGATAGATAGATAGATAGATAGATAGATAGATAGATAGATAGATAGATAGATAGATAGATAGATAGATAGATAGATAGATAGATAGATAGATAGATAGATAGATAGATAGATAGATAGATAGATAGATAGATAGATAGATAGATAGATAGATAGATAGATAGATAGATAGATAGATAGATAGATAGATAGATAGATAGATAGATAGATAGATAGATAGATAGATAGATAGATAGATAGATAGATAGATAGATAGATAGATAGATAGATAGATAGATAGATAGATAGATAGATAGATAGATAGATAGATAGATAGATAGATAGATAGATAGATAGATAGATAGATAGATAGATAGATAGATAGATAGATAGATAGATAGATAGATAGATAGATAGATAGATAGATAGATAGATAGATAGATAGATAGATAGATAGATAGATAGATAGATAGATAGATAGATAGATAGATAGATAGATAGATAGATAGATAGATAGATAGATAGATAGATAGATAGATAGATAGATAGATAGATAGATAGATAGATAGATAGATAGATAGATAGATAGATAGATAGATAGATAGATAGATAGATAGATAGATAGATAGATAGATAGATAGATAGATAGATAGATAGATAGATAGATAGATAGATAGATAGATAGATAGATAGATAGATAGATAGATAGATAGATAGATAGATAGATAGATAGATAGATAGATAGATAGATAGATAGATAGATAGATAGATAGATAGATAGATAGATAGATAGATAGATAGATAGATAGATAGATAGATAGATAGATAGATAGATAGATAGATAGATAGATAGATAGATAGATAGATAGATAGATAGATAGATAGATAGATAGATAGATAGATAGATAGATAGATAGATAGATAGATAGATAGATAGATAGATAGATAGATAGATAGATAGATAGATAGATAGATAGATAGATAGATAGATAGATAGATAGATAGATAGATAGATAGATAGATAGATAGATAGATAGATAGATAGATAGATAGATAGATAGATAGATAGATAGATAGATAGATAGATAGATAGATAGATAGATAGATAGATAGATAGATAGATAGATAGATAGATAGATAGATAGATAGATAGATAGATAGATAGATAGATAGATAGATAGATAGATAGATAGATAGATAGATAGATAGATAGATAGATAGATAGATAGATAGATAGATAGATAGATAGATAGATAGATAGATAGATAGATAGATAGATAGATAGATAGATAGATAGATAGATAGATAGATAGATAGATAGATAGATAGATAGATAGATAGATAGATAGATAGATAGATAGATAGATAGATAGATAGATAGATAGATAGATAGATAGATAGATAGATAGATAGATAGATAGATAGATAGATAGATAGATAGATAGATAGATAGATAGATAGATAGATAGATAGATAGATAGATAGATAGATAGATAGATAGATAGATAGATAGATAGATAGATAGATAGATAGATAGATAGATAGATAGATAGATAGATAGATAGATAGATAGATAGATAGATAGATAGATAGATAGATAGATAGATAGATAGATAGATAGATAGATAGATAGATAGATAGATAGATAGATAGATAGATAGATAGATAGATAGATAGATAGATAGATAGATAGATAGATAGATAGATAGATAGATAGATAGATAGATAGATAGATAGATAGATAGATAGATAGATAGATAGATAGATAGATAGATAGATAGATAGATAGATAGATAGATAGATAGATAGATAGATAGATAGATAGATAGATAGATAGATAGATAGATAGATAGATAGATAGATAGATAGATAGATAGATAGATAGATAGATAGATAGATAGATAGATAGATAGATAGATAGATAGATAGATAGATAGATAGATAGATAGATAGATAGATAGATAGATAGATAGATAGATAGATAGATAGATAGATAGATAGATAGATAGATAGATAGATAGATAGATAGATAGATAGATAGATAGATAGATAGATAGATAGATAGATAGATAGATAGATAGATAGATAGATAGATAGATAGATAGATAGATAGATAGATAGATAGATAGATAGATAGATAGATAGATAGATAGATAGATAGATAGATAGATAGATAGATAGATAGATAGATAGATAGATAGATAGATAGATAGATAGATAGATAGATAGATAGATAGATAGATAGATAGATAGATAGATAGATAGATAGATAGATAGATAGATAGATAGATAGATAGATAGATAGATAGATAGATAGATAGATAGATAGATAGATAGATAGATAGATAGATAGATAGATAGATAGATAGATAGATAGATAGATAGATAGATAGATAGATAGATAGATAGATAGATAGATAGATAGATAGATAGATAGATAGATAGATAGATAGATAGATAGATAGATAGATAGATAGATAGATAGATAGATAGATAGATAGATAGATAGATAGATAGATAGATAGATAGATAGATAGATAGATAGATAGATAGATAGATAGATAGATAGATAGATAGATAGATAGATAGATAGATAGATAGATAGATAGATAGATAGATAGATAGATAGATAGATAGATAGATAGATAGATAGATAGATAGATAGATAGATAGATAGATAGATAGATAGATAGATAGATAGATAGATAGATAGATAGATAGATAGATAGATAGATAGATAGATAGATAGATAGATAGATAGATAGATAGATAGATAGATAGATAGATAGATAGATAGATAGATAGATAGATAGATAGATAGATAGATAGATAGATAGATAGATAGATAGATAGATAGATAGATAGATAGATAGATAGATAGATAGATAGATAGATAGATAGATAGATAGATAGATAGATAGATAGATAGATAGATAGATAGATAGATAGATAGATAGATAGATAGATAGATAGATAGATAGATAGATAGATAGATAGATAGATAGATAGATAGATAGATAGATAGATAGATAGATAGATAGATAGATAGATAGATAGATAGATAGATAGATAGATAGATAGATAGATAGATAGATAGATAGATAGATAGATAGATAGATAGATAGATAGATAGATAGATAGATAGATAGATAGATAGATAGTGAGACAGTCAGTTAGATAGGTAGGTAAATATGTAGGTTGATTGATAGATAGGTAGATAGACAAGCAGACATGCATGTTCCCTAATTTTCGCCCACTTTCTCTCTGAAGTGAATCACTCATCAAGAAATTTTGAGTAGCTGTTAAGAAAGTTTTGAAAAATATTTTAAATAAGCTTTCTCTGAAAATTTAGAGCATTTTCACGCGCCTAGCAACTTTCTACAGATGTGGTGAATCACTCATCAAGAAATTTTGAGTAGCTGTTAAGAAAGTTTTGAAAAATATTTTAAATAAGCTTTCTCTGAAAATTTAGAGCATTTTCACGCGCCTAGCAACTTTCTACAGATGTGGATTTCTTCATCGATTCAAACAGGTAAAGCGAATCAAAACTGACGAAGAGTAGCTTACTATGGGTGCATCCCTTGCTGTCAAAGAATGCGATGACTCGAGATCATTCTCAGCATCAGTCGGAGATAATTGACTATCCGGAGATGATTGCTTGCCGTTATCGATTCTCTCGAAAAGAGGTTTCTGAAATGAAAATATTCAATTACAGCCTATTGTGAAGGAAGCTCGAATATACTGATGATTATTTTGACTATAGTTATTCTTGCTGTGATTGTAGTTATGAGTGTTATTGTTCGGACGCTCGCGGAAGAAACTCATTCGTTTGTATCGGATGAACACAAAGCAGTCACTTGGTTTGGTTAGTAACCAGAACAATAAACCATTTGCTTGATTACGGGTACTCTTTTCCTTTTCACTTCTGACCATTCTTCACTGATACCTTTTCATTCATCACAGGTACTGTTTACTCACCCTTCTGTTTTACATGTTATTTTTAGGATACTGAATAATGATGCACCAAAGAAGAGAAGTCTAGAAAACCGGAATACGAAACCTGTAACTGTGATCCTAAGTATTAGAAAAAGTAGAACTGTTAGCTTATGGTCGGTAAACTGCTGTGTAGGTCGGCGTAGTTGCACATGTTATACCTACGGTGGTTGATCTGTGTTGGTCTGAAACGAAATTTTTGAGCGCGGAAAACTATTATACAATAATTATGCGAAATTTCAGAAACGGCTTGCCGGAAATACATAAATCGGGAGTACCACTAAGACCGATACTTGATATGAGCGCTTCTCCCTACCACTCTACTGCTCGTTGGCTCGCTGATATACTGGAACCTGTGCGCAGAAGCATTGCTCAATACAGCCTTAATGACACATTTCAGTTCGTAGAATTAATAAAAGAACAAAATACGACAGGACTTAAAATGGCATCTCTGGACGTAACATCACTATTTACGAGCGTCCCACTTCTAGAAACCATCGAATATTTGTGCAAATATATAATCGAAAATGAAATAAACGTTGGTATTCCGGTAGCCAGTCTGAAAGAACTACTACTACGATGTACTTTAAATGTTCAGTTCGGCTTCAACAACAAGCTTTACCGACAAACCGATGGAGTTGCGATGGGCTCGCCTCTGGGACCCCTACTTGCCGACATTTTCGTTGCCAAGCTGGAGAACGGGGTACTCAAAGACACCATAGAAAGTCTACCAAGGTACTGCCGGTATGTGGACGACATCTTCATTATGATTGACAAACATGTCCACCTAGATGAACTAATGGAAAAGTTTAACCAGACTCACAGTGCGCTCAGTTTCACATCCGAAGTGGAATTAGACGGCAACTTTCATTTTCTGGATGTAAACCTTACGAAAAGGGAAGATGGGAAGCTCGTCCGCCGCGTCTATCGCAAGCCAACATGGACAGGCCTATACACACATTTTGCCAGTTTCGTGCCTCTAAAACGCAAACAGAACCTAGTTCGATCCCTAGCGTCTCGCATACGAAAGATCTGTTCCGAGGAAACAGTGAGTGAGGAATTACATCACATAAAACAAACATTACTAAACAACGGGTATCCGGAACGTTTCATTCAAAAGAACATTTCGGAAGTACCCAAGCGACCATTGATAATCACCGCCAAGAAGAAAGAACTGCACATGCAACTTCCCTTCAAAGGAGATGTTAAATGCGAACTACTAGTTCGGCGCCTAAGGGATGCAATCGCCCGTACATTTCCCGCCGCTGCTCTACGCGCCCACTTCACAAGCCGGTCAATGATTTCTATGAATCTCAAAGACAAAATGCCTGTCCTTTCCTCCTCTATGTTAACCTATTCATTTGTTTGCTCATGTTCGGCAAGCTATGTAGGCAAAACGACACGGCAACTGTCCCAAAGAATCAAGGAACACAAACCAGCTTGGCTGAGAACAGGAACTAGAAGAACCATAACTAGTGCAATCGTAGCGCACCTTGCCGAGACAGGGCACCAGGTAGACAACGAAGCCTTCAAGATAATTTACAAAGTGCCTGTGAATTCTTCGAAGATCGTTCGCCAAATCACTTTGGGAGCAGCGGAGGCAGTAGCGATCAGGCTGTTAAATCCATCGCTTTGTTCACACAAGCGATTTGTCAAATCACTGCAGCTACCCTGGCCGCGATCGGAAAATGGGGGACAAAATCATGGTGACGTCGACCGCGACCTTTCAGTCGTGACAGGAAGCAGCCAACCCACCCCAGATGTACTTTCTACACCGAGTTTTCCCAACCACGAACAACCAACTTCCCACCCCTTTTCCGAACCGCAAAACACCTACAATATTGATTAACCAATCTTAATTTGATACTGTAAATACCCTCTATTTTGTTCCGAAAATATGCATTCCTATCGTATATATATGTAACTGTATTAGCCAGAGGATGAAGTTACCGAAAAAGAGCTTGTTCGCTATCGTGCCTTTTTCTATAAAACGGAGTAGCAACAAATTTGAGGCTACCAGGAAGCAGGATCTGAACTCGTGGGCGGAAGGGTTGTAAGCCCACCGTCATGGCCGCTTGACAACCACCGGTCGAAACTGAGAGTGAACTGATCCATCGAGGTCCATGTGACTTCGTGGTCGTAAATTTCAGTCCTAACAGAAAACTAGACTCTCGCAGCTCTGCTAAATCACTGAACATGGTTATCAGTTATAATTGAATTGATCTGCATAATTCCCACTGTCTACTGTTCCACCAACCAACACAAGTTAGCCAATCAACTTGGGGTATCAAACTGGCATCAGAGCTGGATTTTAAAAGCCCCTCTTTTGAAGAGGAATCCTTGTTCTTATCCTTAGCTGTGAATCGGATGACCTCGACAAGCACGAGTCACTTAAGGGTTGTGGTTATTTTCGGAAGCCGGCCTCAGAAAGCTTACATTTCACCCATTCTTTCACAGAAAATCCCATGGAATGAAAGAGTGGAAGATGGAAGATTGACATCTTTGCTTCAGCAATTAGAGTCAAAGACGCACCTTCCATCAAAACTGAACAGCTTTTCAATTTCATTCACTTGATAGCTCCGTCTCAGATGAGGAACTCCGATTCAACAGTAGCAGCGAAAGGGTATACAAAGTTGAGCAGATGACAAGAGTGAAAACGCGTTGATCTCTAGGTGAGGTTTACCTTAACTTACAAGTTTTCGAAAACACAGTAGTAATATGGGTGATCTGAATACAATCCCCGTGCAATGGACAATCATAGGGACGCAAGTAAAAGCGGAGCACAACAAATCAGTGAGAAATGAACCAAAGAGCTGTTATACAAAACACTTATCAAACAATATCAGTTCGTAGCGAACCATAATTGCAACTTGCTTTCGAGATAACAGGTCCCTAATGGGTCGATTTTAAGATCAGTTAGAATGGGAAAATCCTCTGCGTGAGTGAATGGGAAATAGTGTGAAAAGAATCCTTGCTGAGAAACAGCTTTAGACAAAACTATTCGTGAGACGTTGGGTCGGCTTTCAAAATGTACAGAAAAACAGTAGCTCTGGGAGCCCCAGAAACAATGCTCCTGAGGGCGGTGCTTGCTTTTAGTTCATACAACCGTCAATCATGCATTGGGTGCGGTTAATCTGGCTGCTATCTTTCAGCAGCAACCGCAGTCGGAAATAATGAGAAGGAACAAGGTGGAGAAAAGATTAGAAGGACCACAGGTAGTATCAAATTGAATAACTAAGCTCGTGAATACAAGAGCGCTGCTGATTGTGACGCCGACCAAAATCTCCCAACTTATCTAACTATTGAGTGGATGGATCTTTTGGACATCACTCAAAACATCTAACACGCCCTACATAGCCAGGTCCATTGCTTAAGCTTTTCATACCTTTCTTCCATGTCAAGGGCTGACCTTCTTTAATCAACTCCCAAGCTATACCCCCCCCCTCAGTGAACATTACGCGTCGAGGAATCCTATCCGGCGACATACATAATACTTGTCTGAACCTCTTTAGTCTATTGAGCTTAAGAGTTCCATTTAATGATTTGGTTCGAGTGCGCGATACTCTGCGCCTAACCTCGGAATTGCCGATATGGTGTTCTCGCCATATTCAAGCTATGCTACAAAGAAATCGGTGTTCAGATACCGACAACCTTCGTATATCCTTCACCCACACTGACCATTTTTCTCAACCATACAGAAAACTGGCCTGATGGCTGCAGAGTACAATCGACCCTTGGTAGATAAGCAAATCTCACGTAGATAATACAAATGACTGAGGTCGACGAATTCCAAACGAGCCTGCTGTATACGTAAAGTTACTTCCACCATTATCCGACTTCCACGTGAAAAGCAGCCACTTGAACAACAGAACTTGTCTACTTAGTCCCAAATTACCGGAGGTACTGGGTGGTTTAGTTTCGAACCAACCCAATCTTGCAAAAGCACATGGCATTTTGAGGATGCAAAAAGCATATCAAATATTGCTTCACATATGTCCATACTATCAAGGAAAGCTTACTACTTATCTAGATCTTTACTTAGCAGAACTATGTTGTCCACAAATCTAAGGTCCAGTGATTCTTCACCCGGGAGAATTTCAGTGCAAAATAGCAGGCTAGAAGACCATGTCAATCATAAAATCAAAGAGAAAGGGAGATAGGGCAACCCTAAAGTACACTACTTTTCGTTATAAACTCGGGAGAAAGATCCCAGTAAGCCCCATCTTGGCTTCGGCTGTTCATGCACTGGGACGTTTTGATAGAAATGAATTTCTCTAGTACACCCTTCAACATGAGGCAGCATCACAGAACTGGGTAGTCGACCGAGCCAAAAGCCATTAAGGGTCACGTGTTCATAAGCATTAAGCTGGATGTCCAACCGCGTTAGTCTCGGGTTCGAATAGCTGACCTGCCCTTTACTCAAAGTGGAATTCCAAATAAATGATGGCTTTTTCTCCCTTCTGTCACGAAAATGATTCATTTCACTTTCAACATCAATAAATTTCAGGAGGTTTATCGGAAACTTCGTTTACACCCGTGGAAGTTTAAGAATGCATACGAGCAATATGTTCACCCATTAAAAAGGCTTGAGTTACACTGCGTAACTAAAAAGGTCGACCATTCAAATGATCGGGTCTGGTCATTTCAAAGGAGCTCATAGAAATCCTATGCTATTGTCATAGGAGAAATGCAGTATTCTATAATGAAAACTTCATCTAGAATGATTCGCCTTGTATCTTC
This sequence comes from Fasciola hepatica, assembly GCA_948099385.1. NCBI lineage: Eukaryota > Metazoa > Platyhelminthes > Trematoda > Plagiorchiida > Fasciolidae > Fasciola > Fasciola hepatica. The sequence goes on from CANUEZ040000110.1 coordinate 4,999,887, forward strand.
ATCGAAAAATTCTTGAAAAATTTGCAGAGCTTGACTACTATGATCGGGGCTTTAGACTAGCATCGCAGACTTTAACCACTCGATTACCGCCGGTGACTCACCCTTTTATGGGAAAAATCGAACGGGAGGGAAATTCTAGAATTGCTTCAAGCAGCTAGAGCTTGTGCATCGTTCAGCTGGAGTAAGCTCAACCAAACAGACAGATCACCCATTTTACTTACAAGCGCTACCCCGTGGGTTACATGAATGATAGACAGAGCAGTACGCCAAATTGGACCGTAATCATCTACGGTCAAATCTCCTCGCACCATTTCGTATCTTGATGTCTGAAGTTCTACTGCACGAGCTGTAGTTCTGTGCGCATTGGGTCATAGCTGACATTTCTTCCACCCACAGCAATTTAAAACAAGCTGTCAATGCACCGGTTCACAAATAACTCACGTGAGCGCTTGGAATGAACGGAAAGGCCAAATTAGGCTGAATTGCAATGGGAACCGGTTTCTGACTTCCCTTCGTATCCATGGGTGATAAATGGTCTGATGGAATATTTGTTTCGGACTTGGGTTTCTAAATATAATATTGGGTCAATTTAATGTATTATTAAAAAGTAGTTCTTGCACAGTCAGAAGGTACTTCCAGAGTCACGGAGTGGAGGGGAATCTATTTGTTCAGAGTAGTACAATAAAGGGGAGTGTAACTGGAAGTTTAGAATACCGCAAACTTCAGTAGCTAAACAAATGTCACAAATAATTACTAAGGTTTAGCTGCTCGCCGAAAATAATTTAAAATCAAACGGATATTTCGCCTGGTAGTGAGCTATTTACATGAGGTAAATATGTACGTAAATGCACATGAATTAGTAAGCATTTGACAAACGGCACTAAAAGCACGTGACGGAAAAATACTCATATCGTTATCGCCTACTTCAAAACCGAACGGTCCCGTCTTGCTTAGGTGACCAGGTAGGGCAGGAACTCCGGTGGATAATTCCGGTTGCGTGCAGCTTGCCACGCGGTGCATGGCCTCAGAAGTGTTGGGTTTCCATTGATCTTTTGGTCCTGGTATATTCGGTTTCAGATCCACTGATTGCACTGGGACAGGCGCATCTCTTCGACCAGGTGAATGCAATATTTTCCATTGCACATCACGAAAATATTCAACATCTTGTTTCGTGGTAGTGTGCTCATCCGATGAGCCACTATAACTCTCTGACGATGAAGTTGTCGATCGATCATCGATTTTGACTGGACTTTTATTCGGCAAAGCACCTTGTGGCCGACCCAAATATACTGCCCACCAAAACCATAAAATCATGCTAACCAAAGCATGTAGGAAAGCACGGCCGAAGAATATCAAAAGGAAGAAACTGCTCAGAAAACTAATACCAGCGCACAAACCCAATGTACCACCCAAGTTGCTTATTAGATTGAATAGGGATTCAGTCAGTTCTTCTTCCCATGCATCAATCAGTTCGGTTGAGGTGCGAATGTCAAGGATGACCATATCTTCTGCTTTGAGTTCGTCAGATCTGGGAGACTTATTCAATTGGGTGCCGTTCACCGACTTGTAATCCATCGATGTTTCAGAATCAGCAAGCATCTCATCCCACAGATGTCGTACTGTGTCGTGTTTCAACTGGCTTGACTCTAACTGCTGAACATAGGTGGCCAGGATATTCGGTGGAAAAGTGGTACCCTCCTCCATATCGATCACTTCGAAGAAACGTGTTGCATAGATGGTCTGTGTAAATGAATGTAAAATGTGAAATTGTGTAAGCTTGGTGCCAAAAAATTGACAGGAAAATCGTGTCGCCGAGATGAGGCTGACCAGTAAGCAAGCGTGAACTCAGTTTAAAGTATGGTCTAACGTCGTCGCCGACATGTACGTTAAAGCAAACATCATAACCTAATGGTATACCAGAAAAGCGTTTGCATGTGTGAGTATCCCTGAAAAAGTTGACAAAATACTGCGTATCTTCTTAGGAAATTAATTTGATGTTACTCGTGAGTAGTTAAACCGGACAGTGAGAAATATGCAAAGTAAAATTAACCTTTTCGCAGAGCAAAGAGCAAATTGCATGACGTTCAATTTTTCTTGCGTCCAGATCCTCTCGCGTGTCATACAACAAGTTCAACGGTATGTACTTATCCAGTACAGTCGTCGTTGGCATCCTATCGTATTGGTCAAAGCAAAGGAAATCCTCACGTAATCTCTGAGAGGTTTTCTGACGTATATCTCGGCAGAATTCTGTGCTAGATTGGTTGACACGATCCATTCCGGCTTTGACTTCTCGGAACGGCACAAATAACCGGTCAGAATAACATTTACATTCACTTTTGAAATAGTTTTGTTTCATATTGGCCACACAGTCTTCGTATGTGTATTGATACTCCAGGAAATTCGCCCCACCACGAAAATTCTTGTATCTGTTCCGGTAGGATGAAGGTATGGGTTAGTCGTCTACAGTGTATGCGTTCAGCTTTGGAACATTCCTCTAAATAGACTCCACTGATAACAATACGTGTTGCCTATGTAACTTACTGTATTCCCTGGGCATTATTGGTAGGAAATGTGATTCACTCAAGGAGGGCTGAAAAGTTATGAAAATCCTAACCTCTGGTGCTTATTGGCAAACAACGGAATTTTCGAGCCATCCCATCCGGAACCCAGTTTGATCCACTGGTTTTTCAGTTTGACATTACCCTTCTTTCATAAACTCATCTATGGTCGCACTGTAAGTGTACTCTGAAGCTGCACAAAATCGAGCCGCATGAATTGTAAAGCACAATGATTCCATTTACCGTGATATTTGTGTAACGATTTACCTATACTAAATATTGGCTTTCAAAAACTGTACATAATTCTGTTGATGACCTGCTGGAATCATTTGTTCTATAAATTTTGAACGAAGTTTGGCATTACCGGAAAACAAGTGATCAGCATCAACTTGATAGCACACGGCCCAAATTGGAAGACAGACCGTTATTCTTTTGTAAACTGTCCAATATGATTCATCACGCAGTACCAGCACTCAGCTCGTCATTGCAAACCGTGGAAGCCCTGCCCAACAATCTCTTTTCTGGCTTGTTATGAATCGTCAAAAGCTCGCATCGCCAGAACCTCGCGCTGGGACTCTACTCCGAGGTGAACAATGGTGAGCTACGTACAAAGGTTTGCTTCAAATTTGACTCCCTCCACAGTATTCTCCGATAATTAAACCGAACTGTAAAATTACGACTTCTTCGAGGAAGTTCGCTACATCTTTACTATATACTACGTTACAGTCTTTTAAATGGGGAAATGAGAGTTCTCACAAGACCAAATGCAAACATACACAGAACAACGTTCATTTAGGCTGTGTTCCCAAACGAGCGGACAGTCAGGAATTAGGAATACTTTATCAAGTCAAGGTTAACCTACCTAGCCGTTTAAGCTGTCCGCATAGTTGGGGGGAGGGGGTTAGTGGTAGTTAATTGCTAGCATCTATGTGTATCTTAACAGTCTTCGTCGTGCTCAGATTGGCATGATTCTTTGCCTCCCACACGTGTTGCGTAATCGCAATTAACCTGTTTTGCTTAGGTTAGAAGACGTCGCCAACTTTGCTTTTCACTCACAGCTATTCAGTCAAACCCGAATATGTTCAACCATTCGTCTACACACTTGTCTCTCAGTCCAGCCAAAAGTAAGTGGGTGAACACCCAGATTTGACTTTATGTCCTAATGAACTTTACGTTGAAAGTCACCAACGATATTTCTATTCGAGAGGTCACAGAGAGAATGACGATCTTTGCAGCTCAAGATGCACGATTAATGACACATTTGAGACTCCTACAGGACAGACTGGTGCTCGGGTCATCTTTGTAAGGCAACTAACAATGGAATGGCCATCACCACTCCTCAATTGTACAAACATCGATAACGGTTAATTATGCAAAAATCACCTTGGTAAACAGTTCTCAGTGGTTAACTTCTCTCTGGTTCCAGAGTACTGGTTGAATGACACTTGTTCCCTCTGAATGTGTATGCCCTTGATCATATGAGAAGGCTCAGTTCACCTTAATTGCAATAAGCACACAGAAAGATGCAGAGAAAAGGTTTGGAATAAACTGTGCAACCTACTGCTATCTTCAGTTTTATGTTCATTTTCGTGGTCTAACAGATTTTGACTGATAATGAAGCACATTTTTGTTGTAATCGGTATGGTACGGATGACGACAAAAATCCTCGAAAGCACAAGACCAGTGGACTCAAACGGCACCGAAGTCAACGAATTAGAATTTTCGACCAAATTTCTCATGCTCTTGCCAGTTATCAGAACACGGTCTTCACTTGTTTCCTAGAGGGGCCGTGTGTGGTATCTCCTAGGTCAGTCAATAGATGCAGACGCTCCATGGCTACCTTATACCACAGAAACCAAATAGATAAACCGAACAAAATAACAAAGACGCTGGTCTAGTTAGGATACGAGAGCATGTGTCTCACATGTAAGTGTGTGTGACTGGACAAAACCGGTCGATTGTGACATGTTGGAATGATAGGTCGCGGTATCTTCGTCCTTCAGAAAACCATGTATACACAAGCACGCACAAAGGCATACAAGTCAGACTTGGGGTCAATTAAGTCAGCCAGATGGGCCGAAAGCGAATGAATGAACCAGCCACACAGGCAAATGCAGTCAGACTGGGACTGTCTGATCCGTTCAAGCCTAACGACTGAAGACCGAGAGAAACAAAAACAACCACTATATCAACAATAAAATGGTAATGAAAAATCAGATGACAACAGTCCTTCCATTTGATTCTAATCTCTCACTCTCTAAGTAATATGTCCACGAAAATGTCCACTTTATTGCTAATTAATCGTGGAAGAGGATTGCGTGAAGAAGCGGATGCGTCATTACCACAGGCATCACTGTTGTTATCAGTGGTAGTAGTAGTGGTAGTAGCAGTAGCTGTTGTTGTTGTTGTTGATGCTGCTGCTGTTGTTGTTGTCGTGTTGTTGTTGTTATTATTATTATTATTATTGTTGTTAGTAGTAGTAGTAGTAGTAGCTGAATACCTGAACACCAGTCTACCCCGGCTTTCTCTTGTGTTCACTCACAACTGTTCACACTGGGTTTGAGTTCCTTTGAGGCTCGGTGGATCTACATTGCACTGATGGTGCTTAGCAGGTCAGATGAAGCAGTAGTATATTGCGTGGTACTACATGATGAATCATATAACTTACAAACCAAATGTACTGCTGATATTTTCTGATATTTGGAAGTCCACCACGAGATAGTCAGTATCTTCAGAAAATCTTTGCAATTATTGCCTAGAACGAAGAATATGTGAATGACTCTTCTATTGTCCTAATGTCAAACACATGGAAGTCGGAATGGAAACTGACGCGCCACGTTATCAGTGCAGTAAAACACAGATGAACAAACGCAAGGTTCAGTATTTCTTTCTGCTTGCGGCCTTGTTTGATAACAATAATTTTAGCTTAAAACCACTGCATCACTCGCACTGTCAAGGGAATAACCAGACCCACATCCATCATTCGGTGATCATTTGTGAGAACTTGACAACTCATCATCCCGAACAGTCCTGCATTTCCGCCTAGCTTGAAAGTTGGACTGTAATATGGCTGGAATAACACGTGTATTAAAAGGGATGTATCCTATGGCGACGAGGACCTACCGCCCTAAGTAGGCGAACCAGCAACTACAATCATGATGCCTGCAGTGAAAAACCATTTGAGGCCCCAACAGATTACTCGTGATGATGATCCCGGGGGATGGCACAGTTCGAAACAATTGTCGCAGAGCGGATACTCCGCAACTTTTTTCACTCCACCGAAGCCCCCATCGGTTGACGCGAATTTTCAGTCCATTTGATCACCTTAGCGTCCTAATAGAAAATATCTGGAGTCGTCACTTCAGTCTTTACTCGTTCGAAGGTTGATAATCCAGTACCATAGTAATCGGGGATATTTTTGCGCTCCAAAAAGTGGGAATGGTTCTCAACAGAGTCCCATGCTTTCATCAGGTGCAGTCACGCTGAGCTAGACACGGTATGGGTGCACTTTTTAAATTCAGATGACCAGAAAAACATTCGGATTTTGAGGTGCATTTCACAGTATCGCTTTTTGCTGTGAGCAGTTATCGTGAGTGACCAGAAATAAACCATGCTCCCATTTGAAGATTGTGCACGGTTCAACCTTTGACAGTTGGTCTCCAAACATTGAAAAATATGGCTACCTGATTGTACAGTGCTGGACATACTGAGTTTTTTCTGATTTGTGACCAGTAGTGACCAAGTAAGCAAAGATTTTCATGGTTTATGTGTAGCGAACTTTAACTCTTCATTATGGTGACCTTGTTTTCCACTGCGCCATCAACCAAACATAATGAAGCCATAATTACGTAAACGAGGTGCACAGAAAGGACAGTTACAAGTAAAAACAATAAATGTGATAAGAAGTAGCTCAGGTATTCTACGGCATCCGCGGGTTCTTGGATAATGTTCAACAGGCTCGAGTTGACCGATCTTACTTGTATGGATTGTTTTTCACGATGCACGACTTACGACCGCTCATATCTGAACGATATTTTAGACCGAAAACTTCCACGGTAGCTTGTTGTCCGTAACGTAGTGAGAAGCTGGTGGGCATACTACTGATTTCATAGGTCGGAAAAGTGAAAGGATTATGCACCAGCACATGAATGCCATCATTTACATCGTCCGAGAAAGCAGGGTCCTGTTTGTTGAAGGTGGAATTGAGGGGGTGGATGGATTGTTTTATCAACGGACCATATGTAGTATTCACTTTGTGAACAATTTCACTAAATTCATCTCTAAAATTAATAGACGAATAATTCTCATTACCATAGTTCTCGCATAGTGACAAAAATTGACGGCTGGATGAATTTCGCTTATTCAACATCAATTTTATCTAACCTAGTAGCAGGATGCAATGCTGACCTACTTCTAAAGACATATTCTACAGTAGTTCTCTGGTGCTGTCATAAACACGTCGATATTCGAATGCCCGTATTTGTGGTCGCTTTATGCCGCTCCCTTCCTCTAACTGTCAAGTAGTATGGCGTACTGGTATAATGAGTACAGCATATGCTCGCTCTTTGACGAGAGACTGGATGTCACTTAGATGACACGAACGAATGAGAAAAACCAAAGGCCAAACATGCCTTCTCTGTACATGACAATAGTTCTAATTTCCAAACAACATACATAAGATTTAGCTGTGTTGAGATCACAAATTTTGTCCAATACTTCCTCTGAAGTTTGGTTCTGTTCACTTCACTTCATCATTCCGCTCGCAGTCACAAACTGTATCAATAAAAGCATAAAGCACAAAGATATGAACAAAAGTGAGAACAATACAAACCGAAATCATGTAGATGAAAGGACAGTTAGAATAAAAAGACTGTCATTCACTGCTTGAAATTTTGACTTTTTCGCTGAATTTCATTTAATATCGGGTAAACGATTCCCATACACCCAAAACTAGGAGGTCTAACAGGTTACCTGGTTAAAGCCATCGGGTAACTCTCGCAGTTCTTTTCATCAAACCATGAACTGGGCAGCTTGACTTTTTTTCCTGTTGTTCATTTCTTTGAACATCAATACACACCGACAGATTCTTTCCATGGCTGTGAGTGACGCAAATATGGCAACCAGTTCTATTCACTCACGTGGTTTGGAGACTGGCCTATGGTTCCCGAAACCCTGCGCCTACACGGAGCATTGCTGATACGACCCTCACCTCGAATTCAAGCACAAATGCGAGGATCTCGTCCCTCAAAACTTGATAGCTTGTGTATCTTCTACGCAAGACCATCGGATATCGAAGTTGTGCACAGGACTAACCTGCATATCACAACGTATACTCAGTCATATGAACATAAGTAGTAGGAGATTATATTCCTATAATGTGATTCAACATACAGCATCAACATTGAGCTCACCACTGGAAGCTCTACAGCTGCTTTCTCTGAATTGTTAGAAATAATCAGAGCCACACAAATCCACCGAACTCCCAACGGAACACGAACCCCAGGGTGAATGATCGTGAGTCGGACTCCTAACCACCAGGCCGCCTGGGCTGGTTCTCAACTTCTGTTTAACATCAACACTGCTTTACATGCTGCCCTTCCGTCACTAACTTTCGAGAGCAACAACCTGTTACCCGAAAAGTAATCGACTCATGTGAGGGACAGCCGCAGTCTGTTTATAAGTAAATGTCGTCTTTCAAATTATGCCTATGCAGAGAAATTGTCCAGCATAGGAGTCGGTCGCTTCGAGATCAACGGTTGTTATTCTTGAAGACTTAGCCACGGGAGGGGCTAAATCACGTGTTCCGGATGGCCTGATTATTAGGTGTTCGACTCGCAAAAGCTCGTCCCTGGGTCGATTCCCAGTGGGACCTCGGTGGATGTGCACTGCAGCTGAAGATTCCCCATAATTTAGATGATACAACTGTACTGCCTTTCCACCGTGTTGTGTCTGGTTAAAGTCCCACATACTACGCCGACAACCAACCAATATTCCTCTCAAGCATGGACACTTGTCTCCCGGGTATTGATCTTTAGTCGTGCTTCAGAGCCGGCACTTTTGACTGATTGAACTTTGCCACGTATCAATTTTCTTAACTTGTTCCGTGTTTGGAAACACATAGCTAGGCTCTTTTACTTGCTTGCTTACGTGAATGCTCGCAGCTTACTCACCAGCTACAATGTGATTGCATTTACATTCTTACAATCAAATGGAGTGCAACCATTAATTGTTCTGCCACAGCTAATAATGAACACGGTACGCGGTTCCAGAGGTAACTTGTGTATTGACCCCGAAAGATGAATCGTATTAAATATTTACGTCGAATCTACAATTTGTTGATACAAGTAAAAATCAAAAATTCCTTCTTGGACCTCTGCATAAGAGCTTTTCAATTTGTAGGCGCAAGACGTATCCCAAACACTGCTGCCTCATTGTTCGGGTCAACGAGGAAAGAACTGCTCATTTCAGTTCAGTTCAGTTCAGTTCAGTTCAGTTCAGTTCAGTATTTTCAGCCAATATTCTAGCACTTCCGTGCTCTGTTTTTCTCTCTGGTACCTCGCACACTCATCCAACTGCAAATAAAATTAATCCAAGCACTTTAGGAAGTAGACGGGCGCGAAAGGAACACGTGGAAATCAGATAAACGAAGAAAACGCTCGAATTCAAGTAGGCCGCTGACCTTGGCACTCAGTCACATCACATTGTCTCTTAATCTCCGGTGAACGGATCTCGTAAACCACAGTCACAAATTCTGACACAAATTGCTTAGACAAATCCGTTGTTTCAGTTTCTCGTATCATTGTGCCGCGTCATGGACTGATCATCTCGAAGAAGTCGACGCACGAACTTTGACATTCTTCGTGTGCCTAGCCGTTAAGGCCCTGTTTTTAAGTCATATAAAGAGACGAACCTGGGTGTCACAGCGTACCGCCTGTCCAGCTAGCTGTTTTCAGCTAACAATACCTTCTCTTTCGTTCGCTAAACAAAAGTGCCTACTGCAAAATTTTGGCTACTGACAGTAGTACCAGTAGTATAAACTGGAATTCGATTGTACTTCAGAATTTCGACCGAATTCAGGTGATCCCGGTTTCCTTGGACAGACAGTACACTCAACCCTTATTAGATAAACTATGATAGCCGTTTTGAAGCCATCATTTACGAAACACTATTCGATAAGGAGGAACAAAACGATGGTGATGATGATGACGATGAGTGATAAGCATTGCATCATACAGGGGTTAACCGAGGCATAACTTTCAATGTTTCTGTTTTGAACTCCATTGAGCCCAATCACAAACCGTGGACTGCACATGAGAGTTACATTTCCTATACAAGAGCAAACCTCATCCAGAAACTAAAGCAATTTTAGTCCGAAAATGGTAAAGGCAGAAATTCAAATGAAGGTGATATCTGTGTTGCTGAAGAAATAGCATGAATACAGGAAGGTTGCTGTGTGCCCTTGTGTCCCTAACCAGACTGGTTGCCACTGAGGGAGCAAACTCTCTTCCTGTGCTGTGGGAAGTCAAGACAGAGACGAACAGAAGAAAGATTGAACGAATGAAAAAGTATATGAAAAGCTGAGGTAGAAAGAGTCTGATGGATTCAGAACAATCTAAATGGTGCATTAGTAGCGTGACTATATGTCCCTCTTAGAAGGATGTACTGAAGTACAAACTGAATTGTTGTGAATAAACCATACTGAATGCACAAGTATCAAAATGAATGGACAGCGGAGCACTGGATACGCATGCCTGATGAGAGGTGATAACAGCAAAAACCGGTTGTGTGCTCCCGAGAATCTTGGTTCACCCATCAATAGACACTACTTACGTCGAAAAGTCTGATGGATCCCTCTGGTTCAATACACTGTCTTGAGCTCAGTTTTTGAGGCGTGTCCCTTTCAGCGAGCCTGGCAAAAATGACCTTGAGTCTTTGATTGAGGAACAGTAGCTGGAACTGATTTAAACACTTTTGACAGATATTGATACCGCCTCAAGGATTGGCGATAAAATGTTTGCGGTTGGATGACTCACTGTTTGAATTTTATGTGCACACTTCAGTAGATTTTTAGAGTTCGAAGTTCTGTTTTACCTCTTGAAGGATACATTAAAGGAACTATATTTAGAGACTACTTCGTGGATATTAGATAAGTAGTTCTTCACAAAAATCTAATGTACCTATCTGGATTGTGAGTGGAAGCTCCTTTTCGGAGGGTCCACTAAGGAACCACAACGGTAGCTAGCTGATAGTTCTATGTGGATTAGACGCCGTTAACCTCGAGAACGATGATACTACTTAAATCGGACCCGATATGTATGTTGATGAACTCCAGGGCAGCTTAGTGAAGACAGAAAAACATAAAGGAACCGGGGTGCAGTCATGCTTAGCTGGCAGATTGCTACTAAATTGTACTAGGTAGACAAAAAATTTCTACGTTATTTTCCAAGAAACCAACGTTAAAGGATCCATCTTATGAATACTAAATGTGGAGAATCAGACTACCTCCCCGGTGTCAGAACGGGACAGAAACTTACTTCCAGATCGTTCAGCATAACAAATGGATTCATATTGCGTCGCTGTTTGTAGAATATCAACTGCAAACCTTTCCCACCACTGACTAGGCGGTTGTTGGGTGAGAATGTGAAACACTGGACGTAACGTAAATGGACGAGCTCAGTGAAGTTGTAGAAAGAGCATTCCTTGTCATCGTACCGGCAGTAGATAATGTGTTGAAACGCCCGCAGAAGAGTGTCATCTGTCAATACAATGGAAAAGTCTAACTAGCATATCCTAGTAGAGCTTGTTGATATATATATATATATATATATATATATATATATATATATATATATATAAAGAGAGAGAGAGAGACATTAATAAAGGTCAAACTTGCCTTCTGCATACACGACAAAACTTTATCCGATATCCATCTACCTGGTGAGATGCAATTACCCAGGTAACAAGATTTATCTACTTCAGCTATGGTTTCTCTTGATAGGACAACCTTTGATGCTTTGCTGAAAGAAACGACAAAGCAACGAGGCTGTTATTTAGCGTAGGGGCAGGAATGAGTTGACGTCTGAACTGACCCCACTAGGTATGTCCACGGACTAGAGGAGTTGGGGCCCAAGAAAAACCGCTCCACACTAAATGCAATGGCACAAACGCTTTGCAGCTTGTTCGTGTTTTTCGAATACTGTAAACGTTCTTAAGCTTCTGGATAACCATATAAAAAGTCGTGAAATACTTGCCGTGAAAACCAAAAGAATGTGTTCTTATTTCTGTTCCCGTTGTTTTGTTTTCCCTCTTTAATCGGTGCATCACAACGTGCTTTGGACCGCTTAATGATTGAGGTGTCCAGATATGGAATGCACTTTGCACCTTCCATGTGCTTTTGCAAGTTTGGCGGGAGCCTGCGCCTGCTCTCACTCTTTGTGGAGATCAGTTCGAGTTAGTCGACAACTTTAAGTTCCTTGGGAGCTCGATCACAGCTGGAGGTGGTGTTAGGGAGGATGTCGGTTCACACGAACCGACAGCTGGATAAGCTTTCACAAACCTGCTACACCTGTGGCATCATAGTGACATCTTGCGCTCTCTTAAGGGATGAGTTTGCGTCGCCGCGATTCACTATAGTTTACTATACAGTAGCCAGAAATGGCCACTTCGCGATGAGGATGTTTGGCCTCTTTCCGTGGTTGACAGCCGATGTCTTCAAAGCATTGCTCGCATCTGGTGGGAACATCGACAGAGTAAAGATGAGGTGCGCCGTAATGTGTTAGGCACGGGTAGTCACCCTTTTCATGAAGTGACCGCTCCACGTTGACTGCAGTATCTCGGTCACTTTTTGCGAATGCTTGCCCACAGTCTACCTTTCCGTGCTCTATTCGCACTTGCTGAACGAGGCTGAAAGAAGCGACGCGATGATCAGGCCATGACTTGGCTTAGAGATACGAAGAGGCTAGCATGAGCACTGGCTTTAATTGGTGCTTCCCGCCTCCCTGGTTGGTGCCCAAGTGACAAGGATTGTCGTTCGGTAGCGAAGCTGAGGGACATGACTGAGAGTAGAAGTGGATGACGCGAATACTGTACGATCTGTTTGTTGAACTCTCGTGCCCCATAATCACATAAATGTCATTCCGGCAAGCTGAATGACAAAAACTTCAGAAAGTGTACATTGGAAAAACAAAAAATTGGCATTTTTCCCTCTCATTAATGATCTATTTTACTGAATTGTACACTCCTTCCCCTACCTAAAAACTGTGGTTGTTACAGTGGCACCTTGCCTGACTTCAAGCCTGCATATATATATATATATATATATATATATATATATATATATATATATATATATATCGCAGTTTAGGCATCGTGGATAAAAACGTGACGAACTAACTGAAACTCCTTGGGGGGGAGAGAATAAACAAGTAAAACAGTACGTACTTTTTAGCAAACAACAAGATGAAGACCAAATACAACTAGGACTACTTTATTGTTGACAATAATAAAGCTGCAGACTGAGTACATCACTTTCTCAAGTTCCCGAGGCTGAAGGCCCTGAGATTACGACACTCACGAAAATGATAAGAAAATGTGTATCGACACCTCAGTCTATTGGTGTTGAAACGCGTGGAATTGTCCCACGGAACTGCTCACAAATGACTGCTTACTAGGATCCAGCACTGCGGTTTGGTGCATTGGCAGTTGCAAAAGCGTAAGGGCGATGCTGAAGCCGACCCGATCACGAGCAACAGATACCGAATTGCTAGAGGGCCAACGAGATTATATCCAAGGAGTGAAGTTTTCATACCGGGGCTGGGTCTGGTATGCTTGTCACTCGGAGACACCTTGTGGCCCTATTTGACAGCATCTGAACGTTGTAGCTAGTAAAGTGAAAATAATGTTTCGATCTGGTTACCAAATTGCTAGTTTTTTGTCTATAAGCTATTATTCTTCTAAAAATTGAAAGGCCCACCTATGATTTTTGCATCCAGAAGTCCAAAGGCGAGAGCATGAATCAATGCAAAAACCACTATCCCTATGATAGACAGCGATTACTTCCTAGTTCATTGGGTCGCATTTATCCATGTGTAGTTCGCCTCACTGGGAATTGACCGACGGGCTTAGCCTAGTGATTAAAACCAGAACAGCTGCTGTGTATCTCTGGATTAGTGGTTTTCGCGTCATTGGTTATTCACTTGTGTTATTCACATCTGACTGGTCGTACCGTGAATGCTCAGCTGGTAGAGTTTCTGTGCGGTAAGCAGGAGGCCGCCGGTTTGATTCCGGCTTGCAACGTTGAACTCTAAGATGCGAAAAATATCAGTGGATTTTCTATTATCTAGGATTTAGGCTCCCAGAGCCAACTGTACATTCTGTGAATATTAATATCTTATCGCAGTTCATATGTTCCTGATCCCATCCACTTGTGACGTTAGAAGTACGTACAAGTGAAAGATAAAGAAATATTCTCCGCTAGCCGGTGAAGGTTTTCGAACCAGTTATACCGGCTTCACAGACCACAGAAGGTGTTTCTCTCGGGAGATCCACAACGAAGTGAAGCTTTAAACCAAGGCGCACGCGCCTGAAAGAAGCACCGACGAATGAACTTCACTTGACACGTCAAGTGAGACCAGACTCTTGTTTCTCAGTCTTTCTTTTCATCTTCGCTGACGCTTTATTGTCAGTCCGCTTTTTACATTCAGTCGCAAGCCCCGTTCACAATGAAATTGGCGAGAGATGAATGTGGCAAAATCATTTTGATTGACGATGCCCAATTTAGGCGCGGAAAGTAGCTGCCAAATCAAGTGTGATTGCTTTTCTCACAGTTGAGAGTACCCCAGGTTCTCTACTTCCACGTTGATTTAGTGAAGGTTTTCTAGCTGGAACTAAGATTCTCTCCGTGTTTGTTTGCTGGAGAGTCATCTCTAGGAACATGCTGGCTGATCACATTGAATCATAAGTTTCTCATCAACTGGTTCTGCAAGGCTGAGCTGGCACAACAGTATCCCCAGCTTGAGGACGCTAGTTCAAGTAGCTGTTTGGACAGTGCAGATTTACAAACGATCACACCACGCGTCGTGATGCCTTTGTTGGTAAGCTTTTTCAACTAATTGATACTGACCATCTTCTTCAAGGGAATCGAACACACAAAAACCTCATCTGTTATCATCTCCGGCTGGGTTAGAACTTTCCTAAAAGTGTCGTAACTGGTCGTAATTTTCTACAACGAAGGGTAACTTATTGACGAACTATAGGCGGTCAAACACACATTTTCTGGAGTGAATGCAAGAGAGAGCTGATCATTATAACTTAACAGAAAACGATCATTTTCCCCAAGTAGTTTACGTAAAGGTTACTGGAGGTTTCTGGGCCAATGGTGTTCAGTGACTTCGTACCTCACATAGGAGGATTTTACTCTGGAAACCTGAACGCGTTCCCTGACACGGATATTCGCAAGAAAAAATGTGAAAAATGCAAAGCGTATTTGCCGTTTTCAAACCATTGCTAACTGGTAGCCATCTGAATGAGCAAGGCAGACTGAATACCTGCTGTTGTTACCTTGACGGATGCATCGGCCATTTTTTTCGTAACTGAACTTTGAATTTGATGCAGGAGATTGCCTATGCTGAGGTTTCTAGTGGTATTAGAGACATCCGTGTAAAATGGACTTTTTGCGCAGATAGAAATATCTGGAAACTCGAAAGCATCATGCTCAGCCTTGATTTGTGTAGCCACAGGCACAGCCAGATAGGCACGTACGAGATCGGTGATCATACTGGTCGATATTCCCGTGACTATTAAGAATACGCCGATCCAAAACAAGGCCAAACCTCCTTTCCGTATATCTAAATGTTTCAGTCCATGCTCTTTGCTTCGTGCATGTTCAAAACAAACATCTGCCATTTTTCGATGACGAGCAATGTAATAAGGCAGCGTTGAGAATTTCACTGGTTTTTCAGATGTGGATTCTTCGTCTCCTTGAACTTCTTCGAGGACAATCAGCTCGTGAGTTGGAAGGAATTCTGTTGTATTCCGAGAATGCAGTCTCGGTGGAATTCTCAGTTCCATAATTCAAAGGTTCCTTGATAAGTGCGAAAAAACCACATCTAACTAATTTTCTGTTTAAAATCTATTGCTGTGAGATAGTAAATAACAAGTATTGAACATGAAGGGACGGCACGGATATTTATCGATTTTTCTAGGTCATTCTGAAGGACGAATGGAACAGGTGGAATGTCAGGTGATCCCTCTTTTTCATATAATCTATCACATTACATCTATTTGACAAGCCCATAAGGGTCAGGGAAACAGATTAATGTGACATACGGTTGAGCAGAATGGAGTAGAGTAGAATGGAGCGGAGTGGAGTGGAGTGGAGTGGAGTGGAGTAGAATCGAGTAGAGACTATCAGAATCACTCCTGGCACCGACACCCGAATATGAGATGCTTTTAATTTTGGGCCATACACGCAACTCACATTTCAATTTAAAACTTAGTAATCTGGGGCGGCATAACCGCCAAAGCAGGAAAGTTTCGATTAACTTCTCCCATTGTAGGTGACATTTGGAGGAACGGGCCCGCGATCATCTTGCTAGAGTCTGGCACGAAAAACATCCATCATGCGTGAATCCTAATGAAACTGAAGCAGAATAAAGTAGTGGAAACAGCCAGCAAAGCTCGCTTATTACGTCTCCAGTATCCGATGGGGTTCTGATTAAATTTTACATCAATAAACGGGTAGACAGGTGTGCCGGATGAGCAGACAAGACCAAAGCGTGCCTGGTCCCAGTCCCCAAGTGTGTGAACCGGAAAGAGCGAAAACTTTTGGTATATTTATCATTACGGTGTGATCAGCTTTGTGAAGACCCAGGAGGACATCAGGTCAACCGTCTTTCACGACACACGTTCGTACTCACCAGACTATGGGCAGAATCCAGCCGGGTGGAATGATCCGGTTGGCTTTCCGATCAGTCCGAATACCGAAAATCCACGGACCTTCTAAGCAGTCAACTTGGGTGTTAAGCTCTTTAGTGGTAATTACAACATCTGTCGAACACACTTTGAAGCAAGTGAAGTATATCCCGAATGAATTTTTCTGTGGTCCCGAAAGAAAGATGTTCGTAAATATTCAATTGTAGTTCATTTAGGAGGAACAAAAGCACACTAACTGCCAATTTTTGATAGTACCTTATCCCGTGTAAAAGTGTCACAGTAATATTCCCACTTAATGCGGTAATTATTGTTAGTTATATCATGATCCTGTTGACTGCTATAAGTTAGAAAAGCATCCAACACTCACCTGTCCTGGAGTGTACAGTCCATTAGGACATTTCAGTGACGACGCCAGACCTCATTCTGTCAAGTGACTAGTTAGTTGTTCGAACTCCTTACACATTTCAATGGCACTAAAGCATAGACTATAATCCCCGGACTTTTCAACTCCAAGTGGTAATTATAGGTCGACCAAAGAGGGAAATTAGGTAGCCAAATTAGGACACCGGAATCATACTATTCTAATTAAAGGTTTACAGTGCACGCGCTTGAAAGTCTCGCCACGAGGGCTAAACATCTTACCTTAGTTGACGTCTTGATGTCGTGTGCCGGTAAATAATAATCTGAGTCAACGCTGACGAAAAATAGTCCCGCACTGAAACCACGGACGGATATTTGGCATGAATTCCGCAAAACGACAGTGTCCAATGGCCGTCACGACGTACTTTGGACCTTTCAGTCCCCGGGGTTCAAACCCTGCCTCCAGTGCAGCTGCTGTGGCCGGTCACTTACCCAATCAGCAGCCTCTAATGGATAGAAGCCCCTTTCCTGAAATATTGTACCATTTCCGTATAGCAAATAAAAACGAAGCAAAACATTACTTTGGAAAATATTATTATCGAAACAAGGAACCATAGACAGCGCAGTGCCAGTCAGTGTATGTAAGCTGACTACATTCGGATGAGAAAACACACAAGGCCCGGGGCAAATCACTCTGGTCTCATTGAACAGGTGCTACATGGTGTTTGTATTTCTTTTCAGTTACTATAATGGATGTTTACCGTTCAAATGAAAAGCACAATACAGATTAGCATTTTAGTGCAGTGTAGATAGTTGTTTGTCAGAGGATGTCGAATTTGTAACCATCCGGCTACTTCCGAGCACTCAAACACACCTGGAAAACTGTCATTCCTTCTGTCGTAATGAAAACTTCGGAGGGTGACATTTTTTCTACCGGTAGTTCATGCAGCTGATAGATGAAGTTTGGACGAAGTCTGAACATGGCTCGCATTGATTTCCTACCTAATTTATTTATCCTGGCCCGAAAATGGGCATCCTAGCGGGTGAGGTGGTTCGGGGTGATTCTCCGCAAAAACTGGGTGTCTAGACACGAGAGCAGCGGTTGTCACAAAGCTTGCTCGTTTATTATTCCGGTCACTGCACTGTCGTGCCATCCTGTTAACCAGGCTTCCTGTGTGGGATCCGAAAGATTCCTGCATTCAGTGGACCATATGGTTAGGTATCGCGAACAGCGGCGTTCTTGTATTCCAAAAACTTTCGTTGTCGACTGGATATTGTTTGTAGTTCTCTTCTTATTCCTTTCTTTTTCACTACGTCCGATTGAGTTTGCCACGGATAGATAGCAACCAAAACCACCTCATCCAGTGCACGAATGACGCTTGTTGGAACGGAACTGAACTGAACTGCTCCATGCTCCGTGTCCCATGACCGGTATACGTTTTCATGACTTGGACAGACAAAACAACAACAACAGAAAGATCAGCGCATTCACTTGGATACCTGAGACGTATTGTATCAAAAAAGCCTACCAGTTTGTTCGTGCAGTTTGGTCACTATGACGCGGTGCAAATGATACACCCCCGCACAGTGGACTTGTTTAGTTGGGAGACAGATTCAGTCCAGTTTTTTTTGTGCATACATCAAGCACATTGACACATATGCGTATCGTGCTGTCCTGACCTCATTGGAGGTTAAAATTTGATTTGGATTCTGAGCTTTGCACAAGAAATTACGTAGCTGGAACAAATGATGAACAAGAGGCAAACCACAGTATTGCGCTTTAAATGAGTGCCCTTCGGTTTGATATAGATCTGATCATGTCCATATTTAAACTTTCGTTGGTAGGACAGGAAGCTTGGTCACGAAGACTATGTTGATAGTGAGTACTATCCGACTGTGAGAGTGACCTTTCCGTATGCGTGGAGAGCAAGCAACACGACCACGAAAGGAACTAAGTTCTCGTTTGTATTCTTCATTCTTTATCCTGTCTAGTCCCTCCTTTGAGTAGTATTTCAAGATGGGAATCATAACCAATGAATTCATTTACGACCTTTTTGTTGGATAAATAAAATTAGAAGCTGCTGAACAATGGCCATCTGAGGCTACCTCGATACTTTTTACTCGGACGTGTTTTGCAGAATAGGACTTGTAGATAACCGAGGAAATCAACGTTGAACGTGGTAATAATTTAGGAATACTGGTGTTGACATTTACCCAGACATAGGAGCTATACTATAGTTTTCAGGCATACGTTTTGGTCTGTGACAGTCATCCTCACCGACATTGGTAGTGCGCAAGCAGCACTGAGGTGTGAGTGACGGGCATGCTCTGGGTTGATTCCCAAAGAGACCACTGAACTTTTCATTACTTTACCAATTGTCAAGATCCACTAAGTGGAAATCCAGCAGCGTTTTTCTTTCTCTCGCTTATCAATAAGGATTTTATCATTTATTTTAGTAGGCACGTTTGTCGTTTTTAGTGATCGATCAATTCGCGCGGTAGTGTGAACGGTTCACTGAAAATCTGGCTTCACTGAGTACTGGCTTCAGTTACACTCTTGTGTTGACGAACTGGCTGTTGTTGGTCTGATTAGGCACGCAGAATTTCAGAACTGAGGCGTCCCACTTTTCAATGTGAAAGAGGCTAGTGGATTTTCCGTTACATATTTAACAAGTACTTTCTCTTATCCGTTTCTAGTTCTCTGTTCAATTTTTGCTATTTTCGATGGAAGATAAGATAAAAGCTTACAGTATTGACTGAATAAAAACCAAGTGTCGTTACTAGTAACGTGCGTCCTTCGTAAGAGCTTTCGATTCTCGCTGATTTGTAGCATAGATTATCTTCGACAGGCTGGGTACTTCACTACGATGAGAATTCCGGGCTACACTCTGTTCAATAATGGGCTGTTGCAATACAGAAAAAAAGCAAAGCAAAGCACTCAGTTGGTTGCAGATTACTTGTAAAACATTTTGAATCAAAACAAAGGCACCTTGGTCTTTATAATAGAGGCTTTCGGGGCCGTTTTGCGAATTTCATGCCACAGTGGTTTGGCATTCCTAAGTGCAGAGTAAAGCTTTTTCCATTTTTTAACCCCTATATTTATTGTACGATAAAGTACAACCATTCTGGCAGGGGCCAAGATCAGTGAAAGGCTGTCAAATGGGGAAGTGACCAGGCAGTAGCCGGAATCGAACCAGAGTCGTAGGTATCCGAAGTCCAAACCGATAACCATTTGATCATCACCAATCAAACGTAAAAACTATATTTTCACTCGTCAAGAGAAGACATCTTTCTTCAAGGGAAAGCAGTTTGTTTTTGGTTCTATCGCGACAACAACGCAAAATCTAAGTTCTGGCCAGAGAAATATCTCGGAATAACCATTTTTCAAGGCGTCACCCAGCTCGTTGCTAATACGTTCAAAGAGTTTCGATGATTATTATTTAATTTTAGTTCTAATTGAAGGTTGTGTATATTCTTGTCCGATACCCTTTTCATTCACTCTTCCCCTGCCATTTTTGCTGATCTTCGGACTAAATATTTTGTCATTTTGCGGAGTTCTGTCAAAGTTATTTCACGGTCCAGTTTTCTTTACAGAGATGCACTCGGTGCACTGACTGCTCACGCATTTGACTGAAAGTGTCATTTCTCCACCCCTATCCACACGACGGCTCATCGTCTGTCAGTCCAACCCCACCTTGTAAGGTACATCAAAAATCCATCACTGTTGATTGATAAACTCAAAACAGGCTGTGGTTCTTCTCCTGATTTTGCTGTTATTGAGGCTTGGATCAAGTATTCCATTTTTGATTTTTAATTATTTACAAGGTCAATAGATATGTGCATCGGAGAATGTACCGATGAGTGTGGTACTGAAAACCTATCCCTTGAAATGAATAAAGCTACTATTTGATTTGACTTGGCTTGGAAGAATTCATTTTAAAAGTGTAGTGTCTCAAAAGCGCATCAACTTTTTACATATCGGCAAACAAATGACCCTCCCCCCCCCCCCCCCACCCACCCACGACGATCACTACCCCCACAAACGAGCTCGTTACAATCTATCGGAAAGACATTTTATTCCAGATGGCACAACTGCACACAAAACCAGTGTGCGTACTGAGGTCAACAGCAATATTCACTTTGTATTCAGCAACTTCCGAATAGAGTACTCGAAAATGAAATCATTTTGTTCAAGACTTCCTTTGTTTGTTTTTCACACTTAACTTTTTACACACTTAGCTTGGAAGCCAGTGGTATCTGGTTGCTTCTTCTTCACATCACTCTATTCATGTGAACCGCCTCTACTGACGGTATCGTTTTCCGCTTGCGAAATTTGTTTAAATGAGCAACCAGGACGACGCTGTAATTCTTACACACAAATACCTCCACCACCTGTCGCATCGATTCAGTGGACTGACTTTACTGTTCAGTCCGCTTGTTATGGGGGACTGGAAATTTCATTTGAGTGCATGTTTCTAGATCTTACCTCTATCGTCTCTGAAGTGCAACGGCAATCACACACCACCACTATCATCATCTCTATTCCACACTTAGTCATATCATCCGATTTTCTCCTACGTACGGGCACAAATCACGTGAATTTCTCGTACTGCTCTCTTTGCTGACTTTTCGCTAATCGTGCAAGACCGAAATGCGTAGCTCGCTGAAAATCACTTCCAGCTATTTTGGTCCAGAACTGATAAATAGACAACTCTTGGATTTCTCTTGTCTAAAGAACTAAACCTAGTTGATCTTATCAATTATCTGGATCGATCAAGCTCTTACCACTTACAGTATTTTGACTTGGTCCAGAAAACTCTATATTCTCTGATTCTATTTAACCCAATGCTTAATTCTAATAAGCCTTGTAGCTATCAGTATCATAAATCTCTTACTGATTTCATTACAAAGTAGTGTAATAAGTGTGAAAATCACCGTAGAAAACCACAAAACCGCTATTTTACTGTACTCCTTCCCATTAAACTCTAGAAGTAGCTGCGCATCATCCTCAGCACTCGATGTAACAGTTTCTTTGGGTAGAAACGTAGCGACAGTTAACATGGTTCCAATGATGACAACCGGGAACTGCGAAGTCCTAACGGAGAGATCAACAGTGGTGACCATCACCACCACCACCACCACCTACACAACAACAACAACAACGTTGTTTGGCTGACTGTCCTTTCATGCACAAATCCCAGGTCCTCCGACCGGCCGGCACTAGGGGGCACCAGATTCGAGTTTCGTTCTTGTCAGAGCTCACCAGCGAAGAGTATCCTCCGTCACACCCAGGGTTTGAACCCGGGCCCTTCCACTTCGAAGGCGTGTGAGTTACCACAGAGCCATCCCGCTGACTTCCGGGTTGATCCAAATCACCAAGTTAAGCTTGTTTATATGCATTTCTTTATGAAAGCCAGAAAGGCCCGACAGCTTCGAATGGAAACACAGTACCTGCCCCGTTAGCGATGTCGGTAATCGAAGCTCAGTTTGATATGGGAAATCAAGTGTCGTAGACGAATTGATCGACTCGGGTCCTCTTCAGATCGGGTGAGGTGGAAATTTCCTGTGCGTTACTCACATATAAACATATTGCAAGAGAAACTTTACCTTTTGCGCTATGATCATGCCCAAACCGGTTGTCTGGACGATGCGAGAGCTCGAAGGGAAACTCTGAAGGCAGGTATCCGAAAGAAGTCAGTAAGTACTAATATGACTTCCAAAGGGGCATTGAAGCAGATCTTGGACTAAAATTCCCTGTCGCTAAAACATTTTGAGATGAATCCCTTAATTTTGATCATTTTAAAACTACTTTTGTGCTTGTCCAGAAGGGATAAGATGACACATTCAACAGTTCGGTTCCGCGTATATTCATTCACTTGTTCCACTGGAACTGTGTAGATAGATAGCCCAACCAGAAGCTTACTCGAACTCGACTGTGAGCACCATTTAGTTTGGCTGAATATTAAGGCAATTACAGTTATCGCGTTTTTCACACCTTGTTTAGGTCAACTATTTAGGGAATGTAGCTCGGTCATTGTTTTTCAATTCAAGTATGTACTTTATGCACCCGAGGGTGGACATATATACCTATACGTACTTCCAATTGAAAAATAATACAAACATGGAAAGTAGCTCACAGCCGAGTATGTTCTCCAGTGAATGCACCAGGATTACTGGAAAACGGGCGAGATATGATACGGTAGAGGACTTGAAGATCTTGGTACAAGTACATAGGTGTTTAAAGCGGAATCGTGTAGATGATATAGAAATACATCTACTGAGGTCGGGATAAAGCGGGTGCAATTCGTCAGTCAGTGTCCTACGAGAAACGCGTGCACATGCATTAGGGTTTTGGTATTTTGTGAAATGGGTTCACTGATTGCAAGGTATACCACTATTTCTAGATAGGTGTTTCAGGGAAAGGACAATCAGTTTAAATTCATTAAAAAGCAATCCAGGGAATATTACAGGAGAGGCATAGAGCCAAATAGGCAGAACGTAGGAGTAAACAAAACTTCGAATGTGATAAAATGCATTATCAAGAGATTCAAGTATTAAAACTGAGTGTGAGCCGTCTTGGTAGAATTTTATTGTTTACTAACACAGAGTAGTCGAGACCGTTGGTAGGTTGTTGACGTTTCGGTCACCACGGGTAACCTTTTTCAAGACTGATTTTACAACGGAATGAAACTGAAACGATTTCGACTACGCGGTGTTAGTAAACAATAAAAATCTACCATAAAATTTCACATAGCGCATCGATTTTTCCATACACTCCGAACCGATCCCGGTTGTGAGCCGTCTTGTTTTTAGGAAGACCGTGGTGGCATGTTCAGATCCAGAAAAGTCACCGTTGAGGGTAACACCGAGGTATTTCATTTATGAGGCGCTCATCGTCCACGAACAGGGAGACCAAAAGATTGTAGTACTTAGTCGCTCTGTGAAGACAAAACAAAATTTCTGAAAACTCTTAGGGACTCATTCGCAGGTTGTGCACGAAGGGCCAAATAATAAGCTCACTTATGTTGCCCAGTAGATGAGGTTGAGTAGAGTGAATAAAGAAAGACATGCCAACAACCACATCATCCGCATATTTGATAAGCATACCGTCATCTTGAACAGGCATAGAAAAGATATACATAGGAAGCGAATCGAAGTAGGCAGTCAATACCGGTGAATTATGACGTCCTAGCCACAGTAGAAGTGCTCAAAAACCTTTTATGCAAACACTTATGCTTCTTCGATTCATCCTTCCGCCCCGAACACAAATTAATCATACTAATTGTGTCCATTATCGATCCAGTGGTGGTTCTACATCGCGCATGTGAACACCGCTGATTCAGGACCTACTGAACTCTATTGAAAATATGTGCCCATCAGATTTGTCAATACAGGTGCATTGATGTGAGCAAAATCGCTGCAAATGGGCTAGTTAACCAATCGGCATTGTAATTCATGTAGTCTGAGGGACTGATGAGCCATCCAAACAGGTGAGTAGTGTGTAGGTTGTTTTGTCGGGCGGATTTAGCTGGTGATTTGTGACACGAGAAGGATAACACTTCATAGTGTTTACGGTCTGTCTAATCGACTTTTTTAATGGTGCCGAGAGATCCAACATCAAAAACACCTGCTTTGTGGGAACGAGTAGTCCACCGACACATATCCCCCAGAAAATGGTGTGGTCGTGCTTGGTCATCCAGTTCCGTGCAAGTAAACGACTGGCACAGCCTTCTGGTAGCACTTTTGATGGTGAGCTGGAAGGCCGTTTCACTGAGCACGGTGTACTGAATTTCTGCAGGGATAACTCTGGTAAAGTCTTCCCAAGTCTGCAGCTATATTAAAAGAGAGTGAATGTACCACATAGATGTAAGAATTGCTTCCATTGGTGGTTGGATAAGTGATAAATACAGCCTCGATGTGTATGGGATACAGTCAATTGTTATTCGGAACGAAATGGTGCAATTTTATATTATGGTTCTTTGCGATATCCAACAAAATGATGGGCTGTGTGAACAAAATATTGTTTTGCTCTCGAGTTTCTAAGGTTCTGTCATGTATGATTAGCTTATGTGCTGAAAGCTATGATACAAAGTCAGAAGAATAATATTTATTGCACATTCCATTTTGCAGAAAATCAAGTAGTCTCGATAATTAAGTAAATACAGAATCATTCAAAATGACCAAAAAATCCAATCACTTTATAAACTGGCTGTTGTAGTTCAGTCATTCGGTCGCCGAGTGAGCTACTGGATCACGTATCCCTAGATCAGACCGAGGAATTGGATTTACTTAATTCTCAATGGTCTGGCGACTGAATGACACAGTCCGTATGCCATCCAGGGGTATTTCCGTTTGCTCAAGACGGACAAAGTCCCCTCACAGACTCCAACTGCCTCTTCTCTTCTGACAGAGGCGACAGTTCCATCAGTATTTGTTCCCTATTTATCCGACATCAGAGTTGACTATGACACGTATTTAGCAACGTGTGGAACTCCGAAAAAAGACGGAAAGACTCGGGTTGGGGAGTTGACATTTGACCTTACCTGTTCTCCTCTGTGCGTTTATCGGTTCATACCTGGTTATTCATTGACCTTTGACCTTAACAAACAATAAGCGTCGTCTCACTAATCTTCGGATGGGCCAAGCCTTACACCAAATGCAAATGAGCATTCGGCTAGGTATCTGAAAAGAAACATCTGATCCATCGAAAGCTCGACAGAAAGCGAAGCGCGTTGCGCGTATCCCTTCCCATTCAGAAAATGTGTCATGATGAAAGAACTGACTTCGGATTCTACTTGATTACAGTCTTAAGATTTAGTGCGTGAATATGCTATCCCCATGGCCTCTAACAGAAATATTACCAATTCAACTCCCTGGATAAGCAGATCCTTTAACGAGAATCAATTATTTTCGTTCCATCTCCCTATTCACATTATTTGATCTGATTTGCGGCGAGTTAAGCAATGCGCTTTTCCATTGCGAGGTCCTATACGAACTGAGAGCTGGGAAGTTTTTCGCTCGAAAAGTGTTATCCTTGCAGGAAGCATGAATCCCTTAGATGATAAATAGCCACCCCTATTGAGTCAAGTCACCTGTTCATCTGAAATTTGAGTTCAACAATGAATTTACCAGATTCGATTTAGTCTTTAAAGAAAGGTCACAAATTTCTTCGTATAAAGTATGAGTCTCCAGCAGGGAATTTTTAATGCCTGGCAGATTTACAAACAACGAGACAACAGTAAAACCATATCGAAATCCCTTTCACATGAAAGTGATCAAAAAGCAGTCCTTCGATCAATAATTTTACCCATGCAATTATAAAGTAGGACACATGCTTTAAAAGGAGAGCTCAAGAGTAGGTCGGCGAGGCAGCTAAATTACCCCGGGGATAGACAATTCAAAATAGCAAGACATACAGCCGTTTAAGAAATTTGTTCCCACACCCGCTTTCCATCAAAACCGATCCTCATCCCGTCTGGGCATTTTGGTTCGTTTTGGGCGTGTATCTGCAAGCTTTGAGCTTGGTTTTTGTGTACACTGTTCTTGCTGTTCAACCTACTCTTAGAGGTGAATATTAAGCTTTGATTGCCCCCGCAAAATCAAGATACGAAGCTTTCAGTCTCGGTCATTTTTTGCCCATACCTCGGTTGGATCAGTCTAGTTTTTTAGGGAGCTTTTCTGAGAATAGTCCCGTCCTCTACTTCTTCTTGATTGGTTGACTCGTAGGATACCACAGCCTTATCCTTCTGCTGCCATAGCGGTCTTCACTGCACAGCATGCCGAACAATCGCTGTTATCTCATCAAGGAGAAAGATATGCGCCAGTGCACAGCAGAAAAGCATTTATCTGAAAATTTAGACGCAGACGGTCCTCACTATTTCGCGGCGCAAAAAACACTGTAGTTTACCTCATTTTGTGGCAAATCAGTCACCAAAATCTGGTTTGCTGAAAGGATAGATATACTGTAAACGCGTAGCGATGAATGTACCGACGGTAATTTGACAGTTAATAATAATGAGCATATTCGTCAACATGGCCTGAAAATTCCGCAAAATATTCCGATTATTTAAGAATCCTCCTGAGGTAGTTTGAACCTCATAGACGTTCACTTGAGATGCAGCTGCACGTTCACGACCAAGAAACCAAGGCATCTACCTGTTTAACTCATGAACCATAAGCCAACTGCTTTTCCATTTGGGAGCTGAATTACCTTGTCCTTGACCATCTCGAATGTCGGTGGTCCTAGAAGATCAACTCCAGAGGGAGAGAGAGAGGGAAAAGGAGAGACCGAGAGAGAATTCCCAGTGGTCTTCAAAATGAAAATTAATCACATTTAGGGCCAAGTCACGACATTTGTCAAGATTTCCGAAAAATTCAAATCAAATAACGTCAAATCCTCGCTGGGATGTAATCAGCCTGGCTAGCCTTTCAAGGACTTCTTTACCAAAACTAATCAGGTGATAAAGTTTTCTTATTAGATAACTTCTATCTCAGAAGAATATCGCTGAAGGATAAAACGTGAGTACACAGACGCGTAACACCACTGCACTCTAAGGGATAGCTGGAAACAATGACCTTGAGATTTGGCATGCCGAGCCAAGTTGATATTATCGGCAGATGACGAATTGTGTTCCTATGATGATTCCAGTGGGAAAATTATTGATTTTTCGATGTATAGCGTGAACCACTCACTCATCCTTTCATCGATAGATTCTAAAACAGACTACGCCGTCAGTTCAAGGCGGTCATTGATAAAACGGATAATGTTAGGTTTGTTTGATGGTCATCGTGATAAGGTAGCGTTTCTATGAGTTACTGGTTTCTAAGCCCCGTTTGATTCAGGGATAAGATTAACCCGGAAACCTTGCTAAAGTCTAAATTACGTAATCTCACATTAGAAATTTGTAATATTTACCGAGGGGAAGCTAATTGGGTTAAAAATCAAAAGATAAATTGCCTTAAAAATATCTGATGAGCTTATAGCGTATTCCGTTAGTTTCATTGGCAGAAACACGCTGGTTACAAACGGATTACTGAGTAATTATGCTTTTATGTTTACAGGTAAATAATTGTAACCTTGTTGAGAGTACGGAAAAAACCGCTTCCCGCAGAGTCACTCGCACAGGCATTTTCACGAGTCTTCATTTCCGAGATGGTTTGACGTAATCAAGTCAGTCAACTCAATTAGATGCTTTGTACACCCCAAGGTTGATATTCACCAGCAGCTCAATCACTTTCAATCACAAAATCATACAAGAACAAATATAATGTCAACTGAGCATTCGGTTTAGTTCTGAAATGATAACAGCGGGGTTAGCTAGGAAACAGGTGAGATATGGTACTGTGGAGGGCTCCCAGATCTGGGCACGAGCATATGGGTATTTATAAAGCGGAATCGTGTAGATGATGTAGAAATACATTTACTGAGATCAAGAAAAAGCGGGTGCGATCCGTCCGTTAATATCCTGCGAGAGAACCTCTTACATGAACTGATGTTCTTGGCACATTTTAAAAAGGGCAAACTGATTTCGAGGTATAACACTACCTAAAGACAAATGCTTCAGGGAAGGGACAATTAATTTGGAAGTCTTTAAAGAACAATCTGGGGAATACCTCAAGAGAATCGCAGAACCAGTGTGGTAGAATGCAAGAGTAAACAAATTTTTGGACGAGAATAAGTACTTTATCAAAGGATATGAGTCTTAAAATATAAAATGAAAGCCGTATTATCTTCAGAAAGACCGCAGAGACATGTTCGGACCAAGAGAGGCCACGGATGATGATAACACCGAGATACTTCGCCGATGAACTGCTACCGACTCACTCACCAGAAACGAACAAGAAGAGAGTGGAATCCAAACGACTAGAATACCCGATCCCTTCGTGAAGACAACAAAATATATCGGAAGATACTGATGGATTCTTTAGTAGGATGTGTATGGAAGACCAGTTAGCAAGCTCAATTATGCTGTCCTATAGAAGAGGTCGTGTAGACTGATTAGAGTATGGTTAACCATGAATCGTGTCATCGGCATATTTTATTAGCATGCAGTCTTCCTGAATTGGCATAGAGGCGATATATGTGGAAAACAAAAACGCTGGTGAGATTGCTCCTTGGTGGACAACTTGCGGAGACCGAATCACGGAGAAGCTTTTATTCTATGCTATTCTCGGCCCACACGTTTTCCGTGTCTGTCAGTGACCGTTCCTTCATCATAAAGTATACGGATGATGTTGCGATTGGCTTACCCCTTCCTGATGCATCAGCTACACCAGAGCTCCAGTCTGGTCTCTTAGATATTGATCACTGGTCCGAAGGCCATAATCTAAGCCTAAATCCCTGTAAATGCGCAGATGTTGTCTTTTCTCTTCTCAAAGGCTCTGAGTATGTGAGCTTTCTGGAATTCTCTCCAGACGTTCACATAAAAAACATCTACATTCGTCACCAACTATCGGTTAAGTACCTTGGGAGTACGATCACCCATAATCTTTGTTGGACTGAACATGTTTTCTGCTTTTTCACAAAAGTGAGAAGACTAACCAACTAGGTTTTGCGTCTAAAAGCAATGTATGTACCCCTTTACATCATTCAACGTTTTGTCCTTGCATGTATATTACCTCACTGGTTGTATTCTTCTCCCGTCCTCTTCCCTGGCTTACGTGCTAAAGATTTTACCATAATAAAAAGGTCTGCCAAGTACTTATCCTACGCAAGTGGCATTCCTCGTAAAGATCTTACCGACTCCATTGTATCCCAACACCATAAAATGTTCAAAAGATTCGCCGAGAGAATTCTGAATGACTCACTCGACCTGCTTCACAGGGACCTCAGCGTGTGTGCTTCCTCTTCTTTCACCAGCAAAAATTAAAAAACGATTTATGCGCGCACGACTGCCTACCGGTCCTCGGTTGTCCTTTACTTCGCTCGATTCTTACGTAACCCAGAAAGCGTCGATGCTGAACTTAGACAATATTTATTGTCCTAGACACTAAATCACCTCTTAACACTGCTTTTTTTCTGTTTTACCTGTCGAATTCTTTTTCGTGTAATTGCTGTGAGTATAGCGATGTACTGTTGAATATTCATCCATCTGGGTGAATAAAGCAAATACTTGATTTGACTTGACTCTACCACGAAATTCTGTAGATTGTTGTCAACCAGAAAAATGACTGGACAGCAAGTGTGCATTATTCGGCTGAATTCCGCAATCCGTCAGGATCCGTAGTAGCTGGGATCTGTCCACACCGTTGAACGCATCCATGTGGTCGAAGAAACAGACCCTAACCGCCATATATTTCTGATCCAGTGCTGACAACACAGAATATGAGAAGTAAACGAGGAATTCGAGGGTTGAACACGAACGAATGTAGACGAATTGATTGGGGTCAGACATATTAGGCCGAGGAGATATTCACTGCAGTAGTAATCGTTCAAACACCTTGAGAGTAACGGATGAGCATGCCACTGGACGTAAATTGTTAGTTCCCTCACTGGGTACGGGGGTAATGGAGGCCACTTTCCATTCGTCAAGGATTTTCTTATGAACTAAGCAGCGATTGAAGAAGTCGTATATGGTAGGGGATAATACGGCCTCACATTCCTTCGGAACAACTCGCGATTGTCCATCAGGGTCTCATGCTTTATAAGGTTGAATTTGGGACTGTTCTTTGTATACTTCCAGGGAACAAAAACATTTACTGACAGATACCAAAAGGCTGTTGGCTTTGAAACTTGAGGCGGAGGCTTAATCTCTGCCACGGATGAAGTTCCGATTGGGTTCTTTAGCATCTACCACGGGCAAGATTTTCTTCGAGTTTTTGCCACTGAACAGTGCGAGAAATTCCCAAGCATCGGAACCACTTTTATTTGTCGACAGAGTGTGAAAATACAAGGCGCTCAGTTTGTGCAACTTGACTTTGGTTAACTCCGATAGAATTTTGTCCAAAGGACAATTTTTACCTTTGTATGCGCGTTCTTTTTTTTACGATGCAACCGTTTTAGATGAGGGGATGAAAAATCTATCCTCACGAATATATGCGGTTTCATGTGGGCCACATTTATCGGAGTAAAAATGTAGATAGTTTGTCAGTTGATGGCAGAACAAAGATAAGTCTGAGTAAGAAAATATATTAAGACCGGTCCTTGCAAGCATGTCTGCAAGTCTAGCGAGGTTGTCCGAGGTGCATTGTAGTTTACAACTCTTCCGGTCGCCACGATGCGTACGCCGCCGACGGTTATTCTCTCCGTAGATAGTGGGAGAAAATTTACTGACCGTGTAATCTGAACTTTCCCCCGGTGAACGATAATCAGTATGGAACACGTTGGGATTATTCACAAAATAAAGATCCAAATGAGGTTCAAGTTTGGTTGGGAAGGTAACAATGTTTTCCCCGCCGTAGATTTGTACTGAAGGCAACATCCGACCTACTGAAGT
Source organism: Fasciola hepatica (assembly GCA_948099385.1). Classification (NCBI taxonomy): domain Eukaryota; kingdom Metazoa; phylum Platyhelminthes; class Trematoda; order Plagiorchiida; family Fasciolidae; genus Fasciola; species Fasciola hepatica. The sequence goes on from CANUEZ040000110.1 coordinate 5,031,172, forward strand.
CACCACAAATTATACAAAAGGATGAATCCGCATGATTAAGGAGGATCACGAAAGAGTATGGGAGAATTCGTCAAGTTCATTGGTAGTACTTGTAGGAGATGTATATATATACACGAGCGATAAGAAGGGATCTGTAATGACTCTAATTTTTGGGTTTACACTGAAGAACAGGGACACTGATGTGTGCTGTGGAATGAGTGAACAAATTTCGGTAAAAATTACACCACCTATCGTTGGCGTAGGTGATAACTCCACCACCGCGATTTTTGTAGGGAACTGGAGGGTCCACCCGGAAAGACACGAAGCCATCCATCTTAAACATTTCATCCTCGATGTCGTTGTGCAGCCAACTTTCTTGGATCAAAAGTATACCCAGCAGTTTTTATTGCAGGCTACGAACAGTGTAGTATAAATAAGACATTTCCCAGCAGCCAGCGTATGTTGCAACTCATAATAGCGGGGATACTCATGTTAGTGACTTTCTGTCTTCGTAAGGAGACTTTCCAACCGGCACGATGCTTCTTCAGGCGGCCTTTAGATATCCAGAAGATTCTTTTTACTCATTTCCATATAGATCCAGCAGAAGGTGTTTTCGCCACAATGCTCGTGAATTTGCTGGACTCCATAAAGCTTTTAGTGTATGGCACAAAATCTGGCAGTATCGTTAGAGTAGAATATTTAGTGACTTAAGTAGCACAAAAATTGCCATGGCAACCAGGAAAAACTGATGCATAAATGAAACCAGTGAGAAAGTGATTATGTAGCGTTACGTAGCATTAAGCGATGTAGGGGACACCGCGGCCGAGGTTTTGTCGTCATTTTTGAAGAATACAAACAGTCAATTGTGTATTTGAGATTTCGACGACAGGGAGGCCATTGAACAGCGTTCCTTCATTTTAGTATATCTTACGCACGAAGGCAATGCGTGATTCGAGCACACCCAAATAACTGCCAAGGTCCATAGCCCTAGCAGAGGTAACCGGCACCTACGACCATGAACGCTCTAGTGCAGATCCACATAAGGTTCTCATAGGTCAGTTATGGCAGCGCCAGTCTTTTCCTTTGGCTTGTTTGGACACATCGGAAATAGGTGTGTCTACCGAGTTCGTTGCTAGGCTTGCAACTAGATATGCAAAGGTACAAAACCTGCACGTGCAACGTGCGTGATGATGCCAGTGGTGATAGATTACCGCCTTCATGGGATTCCAAAACGCCGCATGAACATAAACCACAGGTGAGCAATGCCTACACATTACCACGTTAGCTGCACGGCCACGACTGAGAGAATGAGGACATTTTTCAGATAGGCCTTCCTGTTTGTTCGCTCAAACTTCAGTGACAGTGGCATTCATCAGTAATAAAATACTTTGAATCTATACAGTGGGAGGCCCCAGGAATAAATTGTACTCCGTTAGCCAGGATTTGCTTGTAAAGACGATAAACACTGATGCTCAGGTTATACGTGTGTGTGTGTGTGTGTGTGTGTGTGTGTGTGTGTGTGTGTGTGTGTGTGTGTGTGTGTGTGTGTGTGTACAACTGATACGATATAACCACCCAGAACTTTATCTTTGATGTACGCTGCACTTGAATTTATCCTAGTATTACGTAGTCTGTGAACCTTAATCATCATCCTTCATACTACAACGCTATAATTCGTATTCCCAGTCTGCAACTTTCATGTGAAGCTTTCAACATCCTCTGTACTACTGACTGACTGGGAGCACTTAATTTCATATATTGAAATTATAGCTCCATGATGAAGTAAATATTTGCCACGTAAGTAAAAAACCAGGTACTTCGTAAGTTTAGGGATGATGTGGAAGTAGAGTATCGGGTAGGCGTACCTGATTAGTGGCAACAGCCGAGAAACCGGTCGTGCGCTTCCGGAGAAGTTTTTTTTGTCATCCAAATACAATACAACGGTACTCATACGGGCAGTTCAGTTCTATGGAATTTGTGGACCACCATCTACATGCATGATTCCCTAACTCTCAGAACTGCGTAGCCTATCCCCGTGTCAAACTGGGTTGTGTCGCACTCGTCCAAAAAATAGAGGGGAAAGTGTTAAACTCTCGTGGTATTCGTGTGGAACTGAAAAGGTTAAAACGGAGTGGATGGTTCCACGATTGAGCTCTCTGTTCATTGAGGAAGGCGTACCATATCTGTGAAACTCATCTAATGAAGACCTATTCCCCTCGTTTTCTCTCAATAAGTCGTCGTTCGAGAGCCGTAAGATAACCGATTTCGAAAAAGATCCATTGTGATTGAGAATCGCATTTTATCTTGATGTTTTTCCCCATACCTCCCACCGACGGATAGAATACTTCAGCTTATCTTCATTCATGTTTCTCGACTGCGAAAGGTCCTAATCTTCGTGCACTTAGAGACGGACACTTCGACTCCCCAAAGATGAGCTCTTACAAATCAAATAGGATTTTTTTTAACAAGCTTACTACTAATGAAACGTTTCGTGGTGATTCAGCAGCTGTCACACGTGATACCCCCAGGTACAGCTTCGTAACCACGTACGCAGGTGAGCCTCAACCAGTCAGGATAACCGCGGACAAATGTGACAAAAGCTCCGTGTGATTGGTCATATTAGAGTCTACCAATTACCTTCTCTGATTTAACATATTTATACGAACCTGCTCTGCAATACAACTAAAGTACTATTTCGCAGCCTTGGTCTTCTTGCTACTTTCGTTCGTATAATTCTGTGTGGGGGCTATTTCAACACGTCCTGTCAGTTCAGTTCATTACGATTATTACACATTTGAATGATTGCACAGTGCTCAGTAACGAGTGCCATCTTCAAGGAGAGTAAACTCAGTGATCCGAGGCTCAGTAAAAGTATAAATAAGCATCAAAATTTGCATCTGAGAGCTTCAGAATGACGATCTATGCCTGAACTATACAGCTGATACACCGTCTGTGACGCATGAGCTTCGATTCCGAAGCAGTTGTATTTACAAGAAACGAAAGATATTGGTGCTAGTCATGTTGAGGTTCGGAAACCAGATGTGATCTTTTAGGTAGGACGGTAAGTTGGACGAAGAGTATTAGTCACTATACCAGCGGAAACCACCATTTAGATAAATAAATAAAAAATGACATAAAGACATTATGCAAAATAGGTATAGCGAAAGAGCACGACAAGACCAGTAAATAAGGGGGCGTAATTGCACTCACTCCCAGTCGTTTTTCAATGCAAAGTGATTTTCACTTGTGACTCTCATCAGATCAGTTTAATTCGTTCTATCGTTCGACTCGCACTCGTGTGAGTTCGTATTGGTTTTGGTTTCTGACTGGCCGTACACAAACCACTCAGCGAAGAAACTAATCGAAACAAACAAGACGGATCAGAAAGATACAAGCGAAAAGCATACGAATAACGAAAGAGTTCGAGTATAAGCCCACGTGAGTCATTCATCAAAATTTTCACTCAGTGTCTCTAGCCATCTGGTGGGTGGAACTTGAGGATAACAACGGGGATCCCCCAACGGATATAACACGGTCACGCCTAGTGGCTAAGATACTCATGCTCTTTTTCCACGTCTTGGACTGACCACCTCGGTTTAACCTACATCTGGAAAAATACACACTGACAAAGTGCATTTGGGATCATCAGTAGAGCGCATTTACTGAGCCCCAACTGGGACTCGGTTCCAGAGTGAATCAGCTGACTACCCGGTTTGACTCTCAGCGGTTTGCGTAATATCAACACTATATGATACAGCTTCCTTCTGTAGTTGGCTTTGAATGATAACAATCCATCACTCTGTATCGCGATGATGGGACATGTGTCCTAACGATGTTACCTGTTAAAGTTAAGCTTCTGGTCCCCAAAATTGTACACCTTATTGGGGGCACACTCCCTCAAACTCTACAATCGCGTTCGTCATAGAGTGCCAACCACGTGTATTCTCACTGGCCTTAAGTACAGAGACCGCACTCTAGCTTGTGCTGAGGAAGTGTGTCGGAAGTAGCGCTAGTGGTTGCCTCGTGCTCGAAACATACTTCAAACAAGTGATAGATGGAGTGTGATCGACTGATCAATATAACCTGAACCTTCATTGCTAATACGGTGGTTTTGGTACATTGATCGATGATGCTGCCATACTTATGGTTTGACGAATTTCAAGTTGATGCCAGGTTGACCTCTATACAGTCTCAGTAAGGTTCCAACATACCCAGAGATACACCATAGTAAATTTGTAATAAGACATTGGTGGCACAATTTACCAAGACGGCATAATTTTCCCATTCGAATTACAGCATAAAGTCTTACATGGACAGGACAAATCCATCCTCTGGATAAGCCGCATAAGTTCGTCTGCCATTTCGGAGTTTTTTTCTTGTCTTCCAAGGGAAAAAACGGAAAAAGAACGAATGCAAATGGTTACTGGCATCCTGTTAGCTTTGCTATTACATTTCACTCCCCATTTGTGTATGAGTATAGTAGAAGAGATGTAGCCCATAGCCGCATAGGTGCATAGACAGTGGCACTAACCCAAAGACTTATTGTTCTATTGTTTAGTATTATTGCTTTAATTTGCTTCATTTTCACTATATAAGAGTAGAACAAAATTTCAGGTAGGGAGTCACGGCCAACTAAAGACTACCAATTGGGGAAATGACCGGCGACGAAGCAAGGTTTCGAATCCCCGGGACGGAAGCATTAGAGGCCTCTTCACGAGGACCGTTCGATCACTACATAGAGTCCCAATAGGCTAAGTCTAGCACCAGGTCGACCGACAGCAGATTGGTGCTTACCAGTAATTAGACCAGCCGTGGCCGAAACTCTTACTTCAGAGGCGCCAGAGGCTAGAATCACTGGATCATGAAACAGATAATCGATTGCGCTTTAGTGAATCTTCACTCAAACCACTTACAAGCTGGCCATCCTGAATAACACTAGCATAATCTCTATCAAATAGTCTTCCAAAACTATAGTTGGAGATACATGCAGTATTGAAAACAGCCTTTGCGTGAGAATAGTGGGATGGTGGCTGAATACTCACTTTCTACTTTTAAGTTCGAGATTCTCTGCGAGAATCAAAACTGACCCGTTGAGTTTTCTTATCAGGGAACTTTTTCCTCTGTTTTCTTCATACTTACCGGACAAAGTTGGTTGTAGTGCATTGCACCCGCACAAATGTTTACGCTTCTGTCAGTTATCATAGAAATATGGTATAAAATCCCCCATCGGAGTGTGTATGCTCCGGAAGGCCTATACTGACTGGATAAAACGGCACAATAATATGATTAATAAATGAAAGTGGTAGGATTGTCAGTTCTACTTCGGTTGATAAAATAGACGTTAGGATCGCAAAAAAGGAGTCGAAATTCATAACAGCCACAGTTCTCTCGTGTAACTTTATAAGCATAGTGAAAGAGTCACGTCGTATCAGTCGGGTTATCAAAAGACTGCCTGATGAGATTAGCTTAATAAGATTCACTCTCGACTTTTTTCAGGTCACCTAATGAGGTATTGTCTGAAGTGGTCAGAACATGAATAGCAAAGTTATCAACTGGGTAGATAAAAAAGTCAATAACAATCTGTTTCCCATTGACCTCGATGCTCGGCACACGTCTAGTCTAAATTACTGTTGCGGAACAGCTGATGAGGTAACGTATGACGCTCAAAATCAGCTCAACAATCTTTCGTAAATATTTCAATAACGAGACTCGTAGGCCTTGTTTTCAGTTTAGCTTCCGCCGTCATGGCCGTATCCTGTGGTAGTGGACAATTATCAATCACATTTTGACCATAGTTCACGTGTGGCGGTCAAATGAATCAACATGACGAACTGATTAGGCCAGAGTCCCAGGTTTAGATCTGACCACTTCCGATCAATTTTCCGCTGCTGCAGGATCAGATACGCCAAATCCCCCTATCTTGAAATATTCTACCACTGATGTGTGATAAAACGGAAATTATAAAAATAATTTTAAAAAATAATGGGCTTTTGAAACTCTGATGAGAAAATAAAAACTGTATAAACGAAATTCTCGTGGGCTGTTGTGAATTTGTGAGCCCCTGTGCCCCTTCTCTGTGTCCGACCTACTCACCAAAGATAACATTGATACGCGGGTTAAGAGAGAGAGACATGGACAAGGTTTAGTGAAATGTGCGGGCGCGCGAATGTGCGTGTGCACTTGCAAGTAAAAAGGTGTGTTTTTCTCTGAAATCCGTGACCCAAAAAGGTAACCGACCGAATTAATGTGCGAGATGACAAATCGCTCTTTCCATGCGTGATTTCGTCAAGTGAAAACAATGGGCGGTCTTCACTTAGGGAAACTGGGTAGTTCCAATCCAGGCCATTAGTCGTGCATGTGCGTGTCTATTTTAGTGAACAGGAGTCACCTCAGAATCAACAGAACCTAAGTGACTGGCCCGACCATATGCATCAAAACTAACACTTTCAGTGACAAAAAATATTTCATATGGTTTATTTTATTCCGTTGGTGTGAACTTCAGGTCAAAGCAACTAATCATTCAAAGTCAATCCAATATAGGTATCACTTTGCTAGTCCTGTCTACCAACGGTAACATCATCAATCGTGGTGGTGGTGGTGGTGGTGGTGGTGGTGGAGATAAGTAGTAGTAGTAGTAGTAGTAGTAGTAGTAGTAGTAGTAGTAGTAGTAGTAGTAGTAGTAGTAGTAGTAGTAGTAGTAGTACTAGTAGTAGTAGTAGTAGTAGTAGTAGTAGTAGTAGTATTAGTAGTAGTAGTAGCATAAGCAGGGAGTGAAACTCTACTTAGCTTATCAGAGCCCTTACTTTCATGTTATTTTGATGTTCTGAAATGATGTGAAGACTCATTTCTTGGTCAGAGATTCACTGTGGCAGCAGATGAAAGTCCACTCAAATTTTTCAGTGGCTCGACCGGTCGAAATTAAACCAACGAGCATCCGAATAATACGCTATTCTTTTGGTATTTAGGTTGCCGTATTGCAGTTTATTACTAAGTGGTCGTGCAAGTGAATCCGCAGTGAATCTCAATCCCGAAATGGATGACAAGCAGTCACATTTTTTATTCATTACGCTAACCTCATCAGTTCCCGCTTCAAGGGAAGGCCAGTAACCATCAAATGCTTATTTGATGTACTACTTTAATCTGGGCCAAGGGATTACTTTCGTACTATTCAAATCCCCACTGTGTGAACTGTTTCGGGGGATGGGCTAGAATCACGGTGCGGGTCACAGATCTATAAGATCTGATTCATTGGAACCCTGATCAGCGAATACAGAATGCCGGATGTATCGAGTGTACCGGAACCAGTAGAATTCAAAACGGGAATTCCGAGTGTACTTTAGGGTCCAATTTATTGGTAATACACTCGTGGCACCACTCATGGCGAATAATCTACCGAAGGTGATCCCGTTGTATCAGGAAAATTTAATTGCCTGATTCATGTTGAGTCCATTTTGTCAACTGCTGTCCTGGATTACGAGTGAAAAGTGCACCGCTGTGCTTTCAGTGGGCTTTTGAATCCCAACAATAGATACTACTTAACTGCGCCGATTTAGGAGCATGAGGGACTTTTGCCTCATAGCAGTGGCGAATCGAAACCGACTAGCTGTGTATTTGTGAGTAAAATTTTGGGCGTAAAAGATGCAAATCGGTTTTCATTACCTATAAGATGCGGTTGTCACTACTCACAAATCTCCATCACGAGGTACGATTATCATTGGCATATCAAAGTAAATAGAATAACCTGAATTCTAATTACACCTGTCAAAGCACTGGTCTGATTACCTCGGTTGGGTATCGTGTGATTCGTCCTGTAATGTCAGTGACTAGAATTATCGCGTAAACACTCCATACATGTTCAATATGACAAGCTGTAGGGGTAATTCCAGCCGAGGAGTCGTGCTTGGAACCATAATGCATTCACCATCAGGTCACCAAACTGACACCGAACTTGTTTATTTCTGTCAGACTCCAGTAATATGCTGCAGTGTTATACTTTTCATTCCCCTTTATTATATGTACCACTAGTAAAATAGGTTACTTTACATCTATCCCGGTTACTCTAACATTCGCATTTTATTTACACTCACACAAGCCCATATTATTAGAGAGGACACGTAAAACCGTGGTGGTCTGAAGACCCGTAACTTGAGTTCCTCAATCCCTTGTTTATCTTTACTTTGCAAACGAAATCCGTGCAAATGTATATCTCGCTGAATAGATAACACAGTAGCAATTTCCCTTGGTGAATAGCATTGAACGGATTCAATAAGCAACCGAATGAGGGACAGCTATAGGATATCTGTGGTTTCAAACGGCGGTTAGACGATCAAAATGGCACATCGACTTACATTTCTCTCTACATTTCCCCGTAGGACGAAGGACAAATGTCTCCAAGATTATCTTCCACTAGATTTCACGGCGAAGTATCAAATAAATCCCCTCATTCGTTTGAGAAGAGAATAACTGTATGGATTGCCGTATTTCCAAATGTAAGTTATTCATCTTGTTAGAGGACGTGTCCCTGTGTCTGAATATCAACTTCTGGTTAGCACGGTGAGCGTAGTGTATTTTTTATTGACACCTGGCAAGAAAGGCCTCTGATTTCCCCCCACGAATCAGTTATCATTTCAGACACTTTGACGGAGTCCAGTAGAGAAATGATTCCGATGAATGACCTCCTAAGTAGAGGGTGTTTTTTGTACCGTAGTGTTCCGGTCTTACGTGATTATCCATTTCCCAGTGTAATCGTTATTTTTGGTCCAGCTAATGATGGTGATATCGAGACAAACCGTGCTGAAACTGTATTTATACCGAGCACATACTGCGTAATTATTCCGTTGAGCAAGGGCACAAAAGGCTAGAAACTCGAGGAAATTTCCTTTCCATATCTCGCTCCAGGTCTGGACACTTATAGGTCCATAAGCCGGTAGGTGCATAGGCAGCCTCGTTGATCCTACCAAACAGTGATCACATCATATCCGTTGACTTGACCAAGTAAACCAATCTAATAATTCAAGGGGAACTTACATCAGTCCTAGCTTTTCGGTCTATATCCACTTCCGTGCATTTCTGTTACTCTGTACACTGAACACACGACAATTCCATTGTCGAAACTATCACACAACACTGTCCTGCCTCTGATCGTAAACGTTTAGTTAGAAACTACTCTCTGTCCCTCAGGACCGAGTGCACGATGCTAACAGCTACATGCAGATTCTCAATGGTTTTGAATAACTGTGTTCTTTCTTAGCTGCGGTTGATGTTTTTCGTGCGTTTCCGACCTTTGAGCTTGGCTTTTCGGGCGGCAAACACTTCATAACCATAGAATATGCCCATCGATTCATGAAAAAACTTGTAACACGAAGAAATTTCTTTTCGATATATCACTTCAGGCATTGACATATATAGTACTGGGTAAAAGAGAGTATATGTGCAGCTAAAGGTAGCACAGAGTGAGTAAATGTGCAACAAATCCGGTAACTCGACAACATGCTTCAACTTGATGAATCTTGTTCGTTGTGTGAACGACAATAAGTGTGAAATGTGTAACTAAACTGCGTGAAAAGACAGGTGTGAAAAACAAAGGTGTAAAAAATGATGTGAAAAAGATGTGGGGCTGGGAAGAATTTGTACACGGGAACCATAAGAAAATCACTTGTTACCGCCATGGCAACAACAACAGTTGCACGAGGTTACGTTGCTTACACAAATCCGGCTTCAATAGTCGAATTGCTATGGCTCCTGAAGTCATCAGCAATCCTCTGCGTAATCCTTTCGCGTGCACTCTGGTAGTTGTCAGGACTCGTCTAAAAACTGTCACCTTGTCGATTTGATGTCCGCTATCCACCACATGTTGTAGGATTGCGCTGTCGATAGACCGAACTTTTCCTTTGTTTAAAGAAGCCGGGACGTGTTTTGATATCCTCTTCGACGGGCGTCTCGTCGTATGTCCTATATACTGTGCACCACAAGAACACGTAAATTGATGTAGAACAAAAGATTGAGACTGATGAGGCAACCTGTCCTTGGATTGTTGAACAATGAAAGGCTTCGTATTTGTTAAGATTCGGACATGTGCAGCGGGGAAGGACTTCCCGAGGGTCCTAGATATCCGTAGCTCTAGTATTTCTAAGGTTTTGTCACCTTTGAACGGGACAGTTAGAAAAATATCCTTTTTCTTGGCCATTTGAACTTTCATTTTGTGTCTCCACTCTCCCATATGTTGACGAATAAACGGTTCTGGATAGCTATTTTTTAGTAATGTGTCACGCATGTGTTCAAGTTCTCGGGCAATCGTGTCAGGACTGCAGATGTTTCTTTCTCTGTAGGTCAGACAGCTCACTAGGTTTCTTTTGTATCGTAGGGGGAAAAAACTTGGGAAATGTGTGTATTGCCCCAACCATGTACATTTTTGATACACCCTCCTTTTCATATGTCCGTCCTCCATTCTTCAGAGTCCCACATCGAGAAAGGCGAGGAAATTGTCCGTCTCTATTTCCACTGTAAATGTGGTCATTGCGTGGGCGTAGTTGAATGTCCGCAGTAGTTCGGTAATGTCTTTTGCTGAGTAGCAAATTATGAAAGTGTCGTCCATATATCTGGTATACACATATATATATAGACTATCGATGGTACTGCGTAGTGGTCCACTCTCGAGTTTTGCTAAGAATATTTCCACCAGAAGGGGTCCAAGTGGTGATCCCATTGCCACCCCGTCCTTCTGCCCGTAGTATTTTCAATTGTACAGAAATTGTATATTCCATGTACATCTAAGAATTAGTTCTTTTAGCTTGGCCACAGGAATGTCGAGTTTGATATCATTATCGGTCAAATATTGACAGATGAATTCTACCGTCTCGATCAACGAAACGTTTGTGAATAGGGATTCGACGTCTAGGGAAAGCATAGTCCGTTCAGACAGAACCTGGTGTTTATTCATCTCCACAAAAAAGAACGAATCTTTCACAGTATACTTCGCTAGTGACTTGCGCTCAGGTTCAAGAATTTCTGCAACCCACTGAGCTGTGGCGTTATAGGCTGATGTGCTCATGTCAATCACCGGTCTTAGGGGTATATTTGATTTGTGTACTTTTCGTAGTCCATAGAGTCTAGGTGGTTGTGAGCCGCAGGGCACAAGCTTGTAGTACAGCGTTTTGGAAATAGCGTTTTCTGACTTATGCTGCTTCAAGATCTCTGTCAGCTTAGTCTCGGCTTCTTGTGTTTTGTCTTTCTCACTCTGATGGTAAATGAACTTGCTCTCATCAGATAAAATAGTCATCATTTTTCTGTCGTAGTCGCTTCGGTCTATTACAACCCATCCGGCACCTTTGTCCGGTTTCGATAGTAGTAAATCTTGATTATTCACTAGTTCTTGGACCGCTTCTCGATGTTGCTTAGTTGATATTCCGTTCAACGGAGATCTAGTAGCGTGATACACACTCACTATCGTTCACACAACGAACAAGATTCATCAAGCTGAAGCATGTTGTCGAGTTACCGGATTTGTTGCACATTTACTCACTCTGTGCTACCTTTAGCTGCGCATATATTCTCTTTTACCCAGTACTATATATGTCAATGCCTGAAGTGATACATCGAAAAGAAATTTCTTCGTGTTACAAGTTTTGTACTTCATAATCAGTCGAGGTGACATCACGCCTGAGTACTAACGGTGTGACCTTGACTGGTGATAAAACGTTTGCTACTTAAACGATAAAATATCAGCGATCAGCACGTTTCTCAGCGAAGGATTACGCAGACGACTTTTCGCCACTATCACATATGAAGCCACAGTGATTCAAACCCTCAAACCTGAATAAGGCACTTGGAGCGCAGTCCAGTACGACGGTTAAAGCTGTCACGGCCGTACGAGGTGAACGTTTCCATCTCGTTCTCTTGATCGCGAGTCCAGCCTCAATCTCGTTCTTTTTTCAGGCCTTATCCATCAGTAATTTTTCACACTTTTTATTCACTTTACTGAAGTTCGTCCCACTAATCTGCTATCAAGCCAACAGATATGACGCACCAACGACCATAACTACCGGTGAAACTGCTTATGTGCATCTAGGCACGTCAACCCTTGCATATACATGCTTAAACACCGGAATCGAGATGACGCGGATAAAATTCTTCGCGTTACCAGTCTTTCCAATAAATCAGTGAAAATTTCCCCCGACACGTTTCATTTGCTGGAAGAAAAATATTAGCCTGCGATACGAAATCAGAATGGAGTGCATAGATCATAAACGGGATACTAGTTCAACGTGCTCCGCATGATCTCCTGTTCTCAGTGCCCTATAGTTGCATCCGTCGGATTCAGGAAACCGTCTCACTGGTGTCACGGGGTCATCCTCTGTGTCACTTTTCTCTCTGAAATCACACTCGTCGATGGAAATAAAGATAGTCTATTTGTCAGTATTTCAGGAATTGATGGAGACAATGTTCAGGTCTTCTCTCTCATTTAGGTCGTTCTGCCATAGCCGCGATTTTACACAGACTTTAGCTACCTGGTCTCATTGCTCCTAGGATCCCTTTCTAACAACTTTCCATATTTACCAACTATATGATGCTACTGACTATTATGGAAAAGTTATGATAAGATCATCGTCTCTTTTCTTTTTGGTTATCAGAAGCACCCCGGCCTCAGCTGTTTCAGAAAAACCCAGGTGTACGCACTACTGTTCATTTAGGGTAATATTTATTTTGTCTAAGCGTGTACAGAATTCAAAAGTAACACATTTCCAACCCCCCCCCCCAATCTCATCGATATTATTCGACCGGTTTGGACACCTCACTGAAGCTGCGTCGACTGACGTTAACACGGTTTGAGTTGAATAACACTCATGCCTCGAGCAGCTATCGAATGGGTAACCAACGGAGATTTCATCCATACCTCTACATAACCAATCCTGAAGATTGCTTTACACAACGAGACTGATCAACTACAGTTCGGTGTTATCTCTCAGGATGTCCAAAATATTCTATAGCAAAGAATATGTCAGTGTACATGCCTGGTTGACCTTTTATTGTCGTCGGTATCAATAAGAATATTGTTTTATTTACTTCCTTGTATCTCATAATAATAGTGCAATATTTCAGGAAGCGAAGGTGGCGGCCAGTTAAAGGTTGCCGTTTGGGAAGGTGAACGGCCACAGCTTGAGTATCCGAATGCAGGACGGAAGCGCCCGAAATCCACCATGCTGGCTTTCTGACCACAGCTGGTGAACAGTTGTTGAAGATTCAAACAGGATATACTCAACTCATCAGTTACTTTTATTATTGCACTAACATGAGTACGGCTGCACGTGGCTCTATACTCAACAAATAGACATTGAATAAGCCGTGGATGTTTTCAAAACTTTAAAATTCCCTTAATGTAAGTCAACTGGTGAATAAAATCGATACCAAAGTAAAGCAAAATGATACTTTCTAGGTAAATCTGTCATATTCCTCTCCCATTCTCTCCAATGGATCAGAAATAACTTCATCGGCCGGATTGAAAACGTGAGAACAATGTTTATGAGTCGCCCGTAACATATGTCCACCTAATCCCGAGAGGGATCTGAGGTCGGGGAGAACGATTGTGAATCATACAAGTTACTAGTCGATTATCCGTGATGGCTCCCAATACTTTATTTCGTTGCTGTCTGTCATGACTGTAACTTAATATCACAGACCGCACCTTGTTGTCAAGAGTAACGAACATGAACCTGACAGCGGGCGCAGGTATAAGGCTTACTTGCAAGTGATCACTACTAATCGCTTGTGGTAGGCCACAGCACAGCTGTTATCACAGTTGAGTGAAAGCGCGGTAGTAACTGTATTATTTAGTTTTCTCTCCCCACGACGCGATCGTCATGTCTCGCGATATATTTAGTTACTCACTCACTCGCCCACTTACTCACCCTCTCATTGACTTTCTTCCTTTCTAGCTCGTAGCCCGTGACCTTTGACCGGTCACTCGATATTTCTCAGATCGAATGAGCACCGTCCTAAGGATTAGCTCCAGTCAATAAAAGCGCACACACTCTCAAACACGCACAAAAGCGCGGACATACCCGACGTTGGTGGTAAAGCAAATTAACTATTCTAGTTGTCCGCTTGCCTCGCTTCGGTGTGAGCGCCGATGGGCAGTTGCATCGTATACCGGCTCACCACGATAACTGGTAGAATTAGTAGTTCTCGTACAAAAAGGAAAGGTTTTGCAGGATGCGGGACTGCGGATGACCAGCGGTCGAGTCATGAGTTACGACTGATAGAAATCAGATAATCTGGTTTCTGTGTTCACATGGACACACACACACACACACAAGCATGCATACACAAGTACTCACGTTCACACAATCACATGCATCGTTTAGCAAGATCTAGTCAGTCGTACTGGGATCGGTCAACCCATATCTCGGACAGTTATACATGGTTCAGTTCAGGGGATCAAGTTTGACCACATGTTCGATTTATGGTCCACTGACCCCGGCCCAGTGTGTTACAAAGGTGCCATTAGGCAAAGGGTGACCGATAAGGCAATGACAGAGATATCGGTGAAGTCAACGGTAAGCATTGTTTGTCCACAGGAAAAGTTGTGCCGTTAGATCTGAACATAGACGGATCGTGTTCAATACCGCAAGAACGATATGACATCACGACAACCAATCTGAAAACTTGATGCTCTGTTGCAGTGGATATAAACCGAGCATTCATATTTGAGATCTGAATGTTTCACTTCTTCTTCTTTAGCTGTTTCCGGTATTATTATTTCGTTCACACCAGTGCTAACTTCTCCTAAAATGCTTTACACACACTGACGAAAAGTTGTAAAATCTAAAGCACAATATATCCGTATTGGTCCTATCAATAAACTTACTACTAATACTAACACTAATACTACTTCTACTACTATTGATGACAATAATAATGATAACAATAATAGTGATATTATGATTAATAATTATATTTCCCCCTGGTATGGAACGTATTGCTACCACCGCCAACCCCACCTCTACCACTATTATTATTATTATTATTATTATTATTATTATTATTATTATTATTATTATTATTACTGCTGTCGTAGTCCCTGGACTTTTCTTTTTGGTGACATTCTCATTCATTGCCCTATTTCTTTATTACGCTGTTCCTGGGTTTGGAGTCACTCCGGTCGTTCGTTAGCTTTCCCTATAGAGAAAAATCAAACTTGCATGCAAACTGAAAGTATTCAGTTTGACCACTCGCGTCAATCTCACTACATTTGCAAGAGCATCCATCAATGCAAATGTTATAAATTCTCCGTGAAGTGAAACCACTGTTTACTACCCAGATATCGTTGATTTTCAAGGTCGTTATTTTTTCCGGTATTCCAAATGTAGACTTCATCTGTCACCAATTGTTCCACTGTGTTAAGTAGAGAATAATACAACACAACACGCAATACAACACAGGTTCCTCGTGATTGTTTAGGAAAAAGGTTAGCATCAAAAACAATTGAATATCCGGTAAAGCATAAGAATTTTATTATTTTTGGTCGAGTAAATTAAGCAACTGTCCGGCTAATTTCGAAGAACCTAAAGTACTGGATCACAGAATCATTCTGATTCCGAATTTATTTGTCCCTATGTTGCCGGGACAGTCCGGGCGAATTTACCTAAACACGGGCACGAAAATATTCAGTCAGTACTTTTTCTGGGAAGTCATACACGGATTTGGATCCCACGTCAGCGCTGGAAACCACAACTACCAGAAAGAATGGGTAGTAAATGATCGAAATTTATGCTTATGGCTTTTTTCACACGCGAACACAATCAATCCAATCATCAGGGTAAGAAGACTTCTTGGGGAGGAGATGCTATCAACAGAAACCAACTGAACACGACCCCAGGGTCTATCACAATCAGCGTCCTTGTACTTGATGCACAAGTCCTTCAACTCCACCAGAGCTGTGTATTCATTTGCATTTGAATGGTATTACCTTGAGAATAATGGATAACTCGATGTAAGTGTATCCGGACCGAACGAGGTTCGGATTGTATCGAAAACAAAGATACGTCAAGTGGTGTGTTAAAGGAGAAAAATGTACTTCCAACTACACGGCCTTGTTGGTGGAAAAAATGTGATTACCCGACTTTTCGGTTACCGCGGTAACCTTTCTTAAATCAATTTTTCAACCAACTGGTTTCAGAAAGGTTAACCATAATAACAGAGAAGTTGGTAAATTAGTTTCCCCATCGACAACGCCTGACTTTACATTTTTCTCGTTAAAATCAACTTGACTCACTATTTCCGCCATGGACAGACAGTGAACACACCTCTAGTATCGGGGAACGGAGAGCCAAATAAGGCCCTAATAGGTCAGGTGTGGCAAGTCACATGGGCTATCGCGGATTACCGTCCACCGCCAAAGTGACGGGCTGACGTGGAATTTAAACCACTGCCCACAAAGTTGGTAGGTAAACGCTCTAAACCATTCGATCTACACCGGTCAAACTTAACTTGGGAAAGTGTGGTAAAATTTGCCACCATTGATGAGCGGCTATGGTGGAGCTTGAAACCCGTCCATCAGAAAAATGACCACCACCGGAGCATGCCAAGGACTACTACCGGTCCTCCGACTGATGTTTACTCCATTCCAGTGAGAAAGTATTCAAATTATCAAAGTTAAATTGCCACCACTCCAAATCGGTTCTCATGACTTATGCACATTTGATGACTACCTTCGTGTCAAAATATTTACCGTTTCCTCGGAGCAGTCAAACTGAACTGGCAAACGAATACGACTAATATTTGTTTGGAATTTGTCCGTGCAAGCAGCTCGGCGGTAATAATAATCGAGTGCTATTGTTATTATTATTATACTGGGCCGAGCTGTTTTGGTTGCTCCACCGTCCCACTGCAGGCATTAATCCGAGAAACAAGAATTATAATCTTATCGACCTATGAACACACACACATACACACACACACACGCTCCTGTGTCTCAGTGGAATGAGTTCGACAGTGCCTAAGGTCAAAGGTAAGCTAGACGATTATCCTCCATGTTCCCCATCACGAGCCTTCTTTTGCTACCATTTACCACAAAACACCGGACGAATAAGGACGATCCTATGTTTTCGTCACGGTCATTGTGCGTAGAACCTTGGTCCCAGTCACATCAATGACGCAGGTACGCATATTTGTTGTTGGCGTTGTTATTTATGATTGTGGTCGTGCACGTAAGTAGGTTTGTGTTCACGAACTGACTCACAAATGTCCCCTCTAACTTTTCTAACCACTGGTCACGTTTGTACAAACGGGACAGTCATCACCGTCCCCCCACCCCCCGATTGAAAGTTACCCGATCGCTTTCGGATTAGGGAATTTTTAATCGCGAAAAATAGCCAACCCCGACACCGGCCTGGATTTCATTGCTAAGCTCAAATAGTCCGTCAAAGGATAATTTCGAGGTCGAAGGTTCGTAATTAATTTCACTATGAAAAAACTGGAAATGTGAATAGGGAAGCTACACCCATCCCCCCAATGCTGAAAACGATTTGAAAAACGAAATGAAATATGAAAATCTGCTGTAGGGTAGACAACTGTGTCCTCATAACCGTATCTAATTTAGTTTGAAAAACAAACCAAATGCACATCTTTCAATCTCAGCGGGATCCAGACCGGTCGATTAGATGTCACCGTGAAACAATCCCAGGTATGACAGATGTGGATTCCCATAAGAAACTTTTTGCGGATATGCGCTGTTACTGATTCCCAGTAAACTTCATGAAACAGATCTGTACAGACTGGGGGAACTTCATGACCTTCGATGGGGATTTGAGCTCTTCCCCGCTTGTTCAGACTTACAAACTGCAACGGGAACCAATCAGCACGAAAGTACCATTCGTACTGAACCAAACGAGGTGACAATTTTGCAAATGTTAGCCACTAACAATCAATACAAATTCAAGTATCCAGACAGATATGACAGTGAAGCCCAAGTTGGAGACGATCGTGACCATTACTTTCATAGACTAGAACTGAAGCCGTGAACGAGGAATGCGCGCTGGCTGAATATTCGCCCCTCGGAGTCCATAAGGCATTTACTTGACCTGACTTGGCCAGTATTATCGGTTGTCAATCTGCTTTATGGATATCCAACCCACAAAGGACACAATTACGTCAAATCTATCATCATTTGAAGTAAATCTCTTAGACTGTGAAGTCCGGAAGATAAACTCGGTGAGAATAGCCGAAGTACATAGTATGAATACAACAGCACAGGTAAGCCTAGAGGCTCTCCATACCGAGTCCTCGCTTTCTGTCGGCCTTCCTTATCTGATGCAACTGAAACCCAGTAAACGGTCACTGGTGACCGAAATTATGCCAGTGATTGTTTGGTACGGGTAGACTGGACCCCAAAACACTATTCCGCGTGTTATTTTGATGTGGCCACAAGGCTTGGGGAATAGAAGCAAAAATGGCCAAACACCTCTCCCATACAAATAAGCTTGATAAGGGCTACGGAGGAATGCACTGCTCAGTATGAACTGGACATGAATTCAACAAGTTGATTCTATCCATTTAATCTACAACTACAGAACTTTGGTGTTGTATAGTATCTTTTAATTCAAAGATTTATTCGGCAGTTGACCCGAAGCCAGACCGGCACGCGAATATACTAAAGACCATGGGAAATATGAGTTCCTACATTTGGAGGGATGTACAATCCAATTACCAGTGTTTAGGTGTCATGCTTCAGTGTTAGTATCAGCATTAATAATATTACCAACATTGTCATGTCCCGACTAAACGCCTACACATAAAGTAACATCATCGGGCTCATGTTTCGCACAATCCATGTCACCTGGTGGACTGATAACACGAATGGTAGAACGAACCACCAGTGTTTAAACCGCCTAGCCGTTTACTCTCTCGGGCGCTGGTAAAACAAGATCGTTCCGAACGTGAACGATCGCCCTCCCAGTAGACTGATTAGGGAGAGGGGAGTATGATTTGGATGTGTCATTGTTCCCGTTATTTGGTTGTTCGTGGTTGTGGTGTTCTGATAATCACGGCTCACCAAACATCAGACATCAAGAAGTGTCGAGACACATGAGGACACAATTCGCTAGTTTCCATGTTATCAACAGGGAATTTGAGAGTGAAGAATATGGTCGTTATCGGTTTAAACCTGCAATTAGCTTTCATTGCTTATTCTTCACATGAGTTGACTGATCTACTGGAGCTTTGATCGACTTTTTCGACAAGGTGAGGACCATGAATATCATTGTGATTAAATTATTTCGTCGTTATATCTTGTCCGTTAAGAGACCACAGAAACTAGATACGGCGGAGTGACTGATAAAATCACTCACGGTCAAGCACTGATTATTGATCAAATTTATCAATTCTTAAACATTTTTAATCCAGTGAAGGCCTCACCCCCACCCATGACCTCAACAAACCTCGGCACTATCAAAGATAATGGGGAAACCATGGTCCAGAATCCTGAAGTGGTAAATCACAGAGTCCCAACAGCTCAGGCGTGTCAAAGAACCCAATTCCATGGATTACATTCCACCATCAATGTCAAGTAGACTGTTCGTCATCCAGGAAACTGGTAAAGCGATGAAATTTCTTTTCCTTTGCTTGTTTCGTGGGCCTGTAACGGACGAATTAAGCGTCGGCTCAGCCCCAGTTCATTGCTGTTTAGGACTTCTAGCAAGAATCCAAAGTTGTCTCTGGAAGACACTCCAGTGTGAACGGCCAGGTGGCGTTACAACGGAATGGTTTGTCATATGCATACCTAGTGAAATTCACAGAATCTTCTAGTTAACTGCTTCATCAAATCTGTTGTATACATCACGGTTCGACCAAATGTCCGCTGAAACGATAAGTTCACCTACGGTTGCTCTCTTTCTCAAACTATTACATCACACGGAAGAAAGCATCAGATTCGAGAGAACTAAATCACGACTGCTGTAAATTGTTCACTCATGTCGAGTGTATAGTGCATGTAGGTCGCCATCCAATGGAGAAATTTTTAGCTTTCTTGATGACCACTTGACCTCATTGTGCAACAATGAATGACCCGAGAATATGTGACTTTCTTTAAACACGGTCATGTTGCGTCAATCGAACCACTTGAGATTGACAAATGAAGACGACTTAGGTAAACCGAATCCAATCTTGTCACTTCAACAGACAGCTTTCACGTGATTATCACACAAAGATGTTTTGAAATTCTGCGTCCAAGTGTAAGGGGCTTGAAACCACCGGAGAGGGAGACGGCGAGCACATTTTTAGCGGTGTTGTTTGATCAATTTGCAGCTGAACACCATTGTGAATCTACCATTCGCAGCCATACCTTTGTTGTGACCGTTACTCTTCCTCTCAACTGTAATGACTGCGTCGTAGGAAGGCGAGCTCCTTCAGAGCCAGTGACCACGGTGTAGTAAGAGCTCTATCAAAATCAATCAGAACTGAGCTTCGCAGACTGAACGCTTTGTATGTCCCATCGCTAACGGCCAGCAACAGTTGCCGGGAGACAAGGAAGACGATAATGCACATAAGCGGTGCTAATTCTCGTAAACGGTTTCTTTTAGCAGAAGTTGCTGAACTCGTTCTTCTTTTCTCTGCTATCTCATACCCTCCAGTTATCCCAAACCACGATTCTGACTTCCACCAGAACACTGCCGTGAATAGCATCACCTCAATGAATGTATATAAAAAAACTCACTCTCTTCCACGCAAAAGAGACAAGCGGCCCAGACTGCTCACAATCGACCTTGTTGAAGGAATGCGAAAGCACTTTATCCTCAGTATTTGGCCTACTTTCAAGTAGTAATGTTTTTCCCGATTGGTGGAAAATGGCTTCTATCACTCAAGTACATTTAAACCACGCCCAATAGCTTGCATTTACCGAAAAGGTTGTCCGGCCAGATCGATGTGTTGAGCTCTAAGCAATTTGCATATCTCCAATAACGATCTACCCTTGATACCCCGGCTTCTCTCACCCACTCTATTTTATGATCCGTTGATCCCAAAAGCCAAGTAGTTAGGGTCTGTTTCTTTAGTTATAGTGATGCATGTAATTGTGTTGATAGATCGAAATTACTCTACATACTTATTGACTCGGGTGTCAATACCCCCAACACTAGTCTTCTATCGAACTACTTTTCCAATGGACAACAATTCACACTATACTGTGGCCGAACTTCTTTCATGCTTCCCCTGTACACAAGGCTTTATCCAGGGTACCATTCTATCACCGTTTTTGTTAGCTGCTCGTCTATGATCCACGCCCGTTTATGGCGACTGTCTCCTCATTAAATACACCAATGATGCGATTTTTGGAATGCCCAACTCTAACAGCTCCACATTTCTTCTTCTAAAGCAAAGAGTAATTGAGCTTGTCAACTGGTCTTCAGTTCGAAATCTAAGGATGAATCCAGTAAAGTGCGCTGGTATTCGGTCCGGTCTTCCTAAAACATATCAATACTCCAGCCTGATGGCGTTCAACTCAGACATAATCATCAATAGGGAACTGCCACAAAGAATATGGTCCCTAAAGTACCTTGGTGTAACCATCGGCCGTGACCTTATCTGGACAGATGAGGTCGCTGCCGTCTTCTCCAAAGTTCGACGACTAGCCTTCTACTTGATACGGCTCAGCTCATTTTTATACCTCCGTTCATTTAATAAGACATTTTATATTTTGTTGCTTCCTTCCGCACGGGTTCTGTGCTTTCCGCATCATATTTTCCGGACTGCTGGCGGAGGATTTTAAAATTGTTATCAGGTCCCTTAAACATTTGTCTTCACATAGTGGTACAACTTACTACTTGCTTATCCACTTTATCGCAACCCAACAGCACAGCGCCCGGCTGACCTCCTCTCGTATGGTATCAGAAGACAGCACACGCCCCCCTCGACCGGATCTAGGCAAATGCGTATCGGAAATCTGCCACTCGGTAGCAATACCAATATCAGTTTGCTCGCACTAAAGCGTATAGATCCTCTGTAGTTCCTTACCTCGCCCATTTCCTCATCAAACCCCAAATACCATCACCGCGGACTTTTTTAACTCGCTCTGTTAAACGTACGTTTTTCCCCATTGCCGTTTTTCCCTGTGCTGACTTTTGCAGTACTCTGGTTATACAGCAGATGAATATTCGCTCCCGGTTGGATAAGACACATACTTGACTTTACTTGACTTGGGTTCTACATTATGCATCAGAATTTAGGTGCACTGTGATCTCAGTACCTAAGCACTAATTTTTTGTGAAGATAGAGAACTGCTAGAGGTTTTTCCTTAATCAATCTAGAGCCTTAGTAATCAGTTTTGTAGAAAAAAGGGGGTAAAACAGAGGTTCTCTGAGATGGAAAACAATTTTACTTTATGGGCGAGATTTGTCCTGACGTCGATCCTATAACACCTAGTGAGTTCCATTGCAATGCTTTTACATTGTCCGCATATTTCTGAAATTTATTTCCAGGTGACGACATGTCATTTAAAAGTTGTCACCTTCTCCAGCATATTATATGATTCATCCGTGGACTTAACTGCTTATAATTTTTCATTCCGTCTATTGAAATTCTGTACTGTGGCATCCAGTCAGTCAGTTCTATATCTCCTGTCTTTTCATCAACGGATATCTCCGTTCTGTATCGTTCTTTTCGTCTTATTTTTTCCCCTTTTTACTCTCTCTTTACTATATAATAATAGTATAATATTTCAGGAAGGTGGTCATGGTCAGTTCAAGGCTGTAGATTGGGGAAAGTGACGAGCGGTGGCTGTGGGATTCGAACGCCCGGGGACCGAAAGGTTTCAAGCCCGCTTGATGACCGTTTGACCACAGCCGGAAGATATAGTCACATTGCACTATTATTCTAGGTTGAAACTAACCGGTAGACCAAGCCTGACCAAAAGTCGATGCTCTGTCTTCGCACCTACCCGTGCCCGACCGGGTAACGCTGATAGTCAATCTCCCGAACCAGTCCGATCTCCTGTTTCAAGCGTTTTAAGATACTGCATACCGCCATCTTCCGTTGAGGTTGCACGCGTACGATTTGCAAAGACTATAATATAAGCGTGTAGCTTCCAGGAGTCTCATACATATAATACAAATCATATAGTTGGTCTGGGACTCAGTAAGTGTACTATCAGGCACCAACACTTAGACCGATAAAGACGGACTTGGTGATCTGTCTGAGCACGTAGAGACTGTCCGTCGTGTCCCGCACTGAAAAATCCTGCTCCGAATAGAAGTGCACCCCTGATACCCGTCAAGGTAAATTACCATAATAAGATGCAAGAAGAGTTGAAGCCGCTACAGGAAACTCAGAGTGGGTATATATATATATATATATATATATATATATATATATATATATATATATATATATGTATATATATATATATATATTATATATATATATATATATATATGATGGAACTATCAAAATGTGAACTGTTAACACAAATGGTCATGAGTTAAACATATCCGCGACTGGAAGATAAAGAACCTCTTGAAGAAATTGACTTTGTGCCTTTGAAACTTCGACTGTCTGTCCATCAGTGATGTCTTCACTATATTTCAATCTCCCGGTTTCTTGACGGTTTTTCAAAGGATAGGCTAGTATGGTCCCAAAGTTCAGCAAGCTCGCGAAATCCAATGCTCTAGGTGGTCTATCTTGATCTACACTTCGTAAATCAACTCGACCAAAATCCGTTCTCCACTTCCTATGTGATCCCGATCTACTTTCAACATTTATATCGAACAACTAAATTGCGTTAAACCATTTATTTTCACAAGACTGAACTCGGGATATCCACCCAAAGCGATTTCTGATACTTTCCGCCATTTCACATTCAAATATTGAACATATTGAGGTGAGAATCTGCCAACTTTCACCGTACGATCTGATCTAGTCGGGGAATAATATGTTGTCCTAATAATGGCCTAGAATTGAGTCTGTTGCAGGTAGTCGCCTATGTCAGTCCCGAACAAATTCTGTATATCGTCATCGATTACGAGGCTGTTTATATGGTAGCATCCTTTACTCAGTTTTTTGCATTGGAAGGAGTATACCCCAAAGCCTCAAAGATCCACTGCACTATAAAGGACAATCAGCAACCAGACCCTGAGAATTAGTGTGTAGGAGAACAACATAAGGTCTCAATAAGTCAGGTGTGTGGTAACTATTCGAGCGAAGGTGGATTACAGTCTACCACCAAACTGACCGACTATGGCGGGATTCAAGCTGATGACCGCCGAGGTGGCAGACAAACGCACTAGATAACTCAACCTCGACCAGTAGCAGAGTTGAACTGTTTGATGAAATAATTCATCACGTGGTGTCCTTTGATGTTGAAGGGAAGCCAAGCAAAGACAGTCAGTTTTCATAGTCTAGTGATTTACAGTCATGCAATCCAGGTTCCCGTCCCAATTGACTCTTGGAGAATAATATAATGCTGACGATACCCAACAATCGTGAAATAGCCGGTATACGATTGTAAGCTGAGTGCCAGTACTGAACGAGGATTCACCTCACCTACATGACATTCTTTTTCTTTACTAAAGTACTTCGCTGGTGGGAAACGGTTTTTCTTTGTTATCTACGAACTGTACTGCTACTATGCAAATAAGGACTAAGAATGGAGATATGAACACACGTGACCACATGATTTGACACCGCTATCTACGAAACTTCAGCGCACTATGCTTGTGGCAACTGAGATTCATGTGTGCATAATAATGATTACTTTTTAGGAAGGTAAAGTTCCCAGTTTTTTTCGAATTTATTCGGTTTGACTGCATAGATTTCATCCAGTTTGCTCCGCGTAAAATTGTGCCCCGAAAGCTAACGTGCCAATGAGAAACGAGATGAGCGCGCATGCACTTTTCAATCACGATCACATCTCTATGGTGAATGTCCGTGGAAGTTCCCATTTTCGTTACCCTCGGAATGAAAATGTAACATGTATGGCAAATTTGTCGTGAGCTATTTGTTCGAACTGTTTCCTGATGTTGTGGACTATTAATCAGATTACAACAGATCCCGAATTTGATTTACTACATTCCTATGACGGTCAAATTCGATAAATGCTCTTTTAGAAAAACAATTCAGATATATAAGGCATTTTCGAATGTCATCAAAAGAGTGGCATTACCTCTAGAGCCTTTTATTTGGCCTCGTAGCAGCTCAAGTAATGGGAATCATGGGATACTAAGAAGTGGATGACCGTTGTGCGTGGATGCAAATTCCGTCGAATCCAGTGGGTTTTACCATTCGATTCACTTCAAGCATTGTTCGACATTCGTCGAAAAGTATCCCGTATCTTGCATTGATTGTTTCTAGTATCGTTCACTGTCGTGTATTTGAATATCAGATAAAAATGTACGGAATACACAAACTGTTTATTACGACGTCATTTGTGCTTTGGTTTGTGCACTCTGAAATCAGGTGCTTAGTCTAGCTGTGATCATAAACGTTGACCACCCTCGGTGAAAGTGCGTTATGCATTGGAAACTAGGGCACACCTCACCTGAGTGAAATACGCACTGAGTCACAGCCGGGATTTTCAATGGTCGTTTGTTATGCCTTGTCATAAATGGTCTCAAGCTTCGAAGTTGCTACCGCTGCAATTCAACCTTACAGTAAGACCAAGAAACGATCCTTTAAGGATCGTAGCATTAATCTCTAGATTCTTTGTGTGTTCGCAGGTCAAGAGACACCGAAATCCCTCTCCGGTGCCGGTGGGGATAGCGTCCATAGAAAAACAAACTGGCCGAAGTGGATGCGTCATCCTGTCTGATGCCTCGCCAGATGTTGGACAACACATACACACGTGCAAGAATACACACACATACACACACACACACACACACAGACACACACACACTGTTTCCTCTGGTCAGTTGGTCTGCTTCTATGTGTGTGTGTGTTGGTGCCTGTGTATCTGTGTACGTGTGCCAGAGAGGGAGAGGAACATCGATCGTTTTCTCGTCCCCTTCCTCAGGCACTCTTTCCCCAGCGTCGTTATGTTGGAGATTGTGATGCGTTCCACCTCCCGAATCCGAACGAACGAACATTCTTTCAACGGTTCGTCTACTGACTCACCATGTTTCTCCGACTCCGACGTCCAGGTAGACAAATCCGTCAGTCCTCACCGATTGTCCTCCAGTTCTATGGACATCGCAACACTGCCTGCTTATGGCGGTGAGTGAATGATTGTCTGTGTATGTTTGCTTGTGCTTTCGCTCGCTTGCGTTCACAATTTGGCGAGCATTGTTCCAGTTTGACAGTGAGGGAAGCCGCATTTGAATACATGTTTCTCCCCACTGAACAGACTCTCTTCCTAAGCGAATGTGTGTTTGTGTACGGGTATGTCCTCCAGACATTGGTGATCAACACGTAGTATCTTTGCCACTGAGTCGAGTATTCACGATCTCTGCTCTGAGGATGATTGCGCCGTGCTGGTCCCTGTTCCTTCAAGGGAGATTGTTTTAAGGTCATGGGATGATCTTCATGAACTTTGTCTGTAGGTTGTATGACCGCACTGGCGATAGCTGCAATTATTATCAGGACCGATCAAATTGCACCACAACTACACAGACACACACACACACACACACGCCAAGCTCCAGTCGGCGCCATTTGTCGACCTGCGTTCACACGCCTCACTAACAACCCTGAGGCACATGGAAACCATCAGTAGATGACCAGAATCACCCAGACATTTAATCATGCCCTCTAAGGAACGTTTACTGAACGCATTAGGTGGCAACCCTGGTCAAAAAATAGCACTGAAATCAAAGGAAAATCACGACAGGAGTCAAAAAATCCAGGCTTATTGGATCGAATAATTAGTCGTACCTCGATAGCTTGACCGGTGATGATCAACCGGTCACCACCGGGGGCTTTGGACCCAGTCAGTCCCGGGTTCGAACTTGAGCATCGTCGTCGCCGTCAGTCGCTCCCCGAATGGCAGCCTTAAATTGCCCGAGACTCCCTTCCGGAAACACTTTGGTGTTATCATATAATAAAAAGGATAAAAGATAGTGCAGTTCGAAGAGCAGTTGCCCGATATCAGGAAGGTCGCCGGCTCCTTTTGATTCGCGGCATGAGCTTTTGGGTGTGACAAATACAAGTGAATTTTCCAACAGGTAACGCCAGTCGAGATTGCTCGGAAATATTTCATGCAGGGAGCCTTGGTATCCGGAGAGGTAGATGGTCAAAAAGTAGTAGTCACAAGTAGTATACTTATGAACATGGTGTCCTCCAACCATTCTGCAAAGTAAACCTGACCAAAACAAACATTTAATATCCAGCATTTACTCACATTTTTCCATTGAAACATTTTGTGCAATCAAAATCACATCGTTTGCACCATAAATAATTCACACAAGAATAGAATAACATCCTAGAACCTTTTCGTTTCTATATTGTAAAAATGTGGATTTAACGGCCTTTGAGAAATTACTTCGGAAGATTCCCCGTGCAAAATCGCGTACCGTTTATTGTGATTCGTCTTAAATTTAAATAACCAGCCGTAGCTAACAGTAAATTTTTCACACCCAAAATCACTCCCCCGTTCCGTTGGCTATTTCTTGCGGCAACACCAGTCCCAGCAAGTTGGTGATGATATAAAAATGGTTCGCTAGTTGAGTGACTATCGGTCAACTTATCAGCGTTGGGGCAGATAAAAGTCTAGCTGGGTCACTCTATTGGGGTCTTAGCTCGAGCCAGCGGGACATTCCCAGTCCCAACGAGCTAAAGTCTGCGTAATTATTACTGACTGATCCAGATAAAACTAGGTCTATGTGATTAGAACTTACAAAACACTGGTCTGGTGATTCTAGCTGATACCGTAACGTTAGCCCAAAGTGGTAAATCCAGTCTTATTCAGATAGAACTCCCAACTAAATCTGACCGGAAAACGTATGTGGTTGGGGAAAAAATCCCATGAAAAAGTTTCTCAATCTCTACTGGGGAAATAATCCGTATATGGACACAGTGCTAAGTAACAAGAACTGGCGATAGCAGTTGTGCTATGCTAGGCCTAAGCTGAAGCTAAATGTTGAAGGTTTGAATCATCAGTTCACCCTTAAGTCCGACGCTTTCTCACTTCCCTCTCCATATACCGGATCCCATGAACCCAGACGAGTTACACCTGGTTCTGTCTTTAGAGTTCTACCGGAAGTGTAGTGTCATATGTCTGCTGGCCCGGACTTCCTAGCACTAATGGTACCAAAAGCCTGATCTTTCGAACTCGCATATTCTTCGACTGATCTATTTACTCGTTATGTTTTTTGTGGCTGATTTCCGATTGTTGGAGATCTGTACGCATCACACAAGTACCCAAGATATGATCCAACAAATATCATCCAACAGCTTGCACAATTGCTTTGCTGGAAGTATTTGAAAATGTACGGCTCTACCGCATAATTCCTCAAGTTTACTCTCCTGACGGACACAATCTACGTACAAACCTTCTCTGTTAACCCTTGACGCAGTTGAATTCACTGTTAATTCTATTGCATCCACTCTTGATAACGATGGCCGTACTTTCACGCTAACTGTTTGTGACTTTGCGAATTCATTTGTCCTCTTCATCGCGATACTCCTCTCCAGAATATTCCACGTGGTAATAGGGTTGACGGTCGTAATTTCGACGCCTCTGATGATTATTTTTCTACTAGCACACAGTTTACTTCTTGTGGTAACCGACACTCGTCTTCTCTTCCAATTAACTCCGGTGTTTTCCAGGGTTTCATTCCATCCCCCTTTCTTTTCCCCATTTATACTAAAAAAATTCCCATTTCACCTAATCCTGCTAGCTACAAATATGTGGATGATGCTGCACTTGGATGTCCCCGTAACGGAAATGAAAGTCCAAATTTTCTGCAAAATAGCCCTAATGAATTTTTCTGCTAGTCCACTTCTCCTTCATTTTCCCTCAAAGTCCTAAAGTGCGTGAACCTGCTCGTCAATCTTCAATGTGGATCAAGCTACCAAAATGTTTTAAATAACATCCCACATCTCTCCACGGATAACCAGCATTTTCCTAGAGCTTCTTTCGCCCACTACCTAGGAGTTACTCCAGCTGACAACCTTTGTTAAACTAGTCACTTTGGAACAGTCTTCACCGAAGTCATAAATCTTTCTCTTCTGTCATTTACACTGCGAAAATTTAGAATACCTCACAAGCTTGCACTTCAATTTGTAACTTCTTGCTTTCTGTCTCCTTGGCATTACTGCTCTTCCCTTTAATTTTTCCCGGTATGGAAAGGAGAGATTTTTATCTTACCGCTCAAATCTCTAAAATTGCTCTCCCGTTGCAGCAACATCAATAAAGATAATTTCACTGACTTTATTATCAGCAGGCACTTTGATGCTTGTGATAAATTCACAACCAAGTTATTATGCGACAAAGATCATTGTCCTCAATCCACACTGTCTAAAGCCGTTCCATTCGCATTTACTCGCTCGAAATTCAATACACTTTACTCACGCAAGTCCATATATAAAAATTGCCTCATTCCTCACTTTGTTCGCTTACCCGCAGACTGAGACCAAGGAGTCAGCGATCTCTGTATTCATCTTCGTCATTATTCACATTCGTTGTTCATATAAAAGTGTGATGTAATGGCATGATTACGAATAGCTGAAGACGAGCTTATTCTCCACCTTGTGTTGTTCTCCATGTGCTCTGTGGGATTATTCGGACAATTATTCAAATGGTATATACGGCTTCGTCTTGCTTTCACGTATTCCTCAGCACCTTCCAATAAACTCTTACACTCCTTTCTTTTGGATTCCCTTGTAAATCACTTATATGCTGAAAATTCACCCTGCACCGGGTGCATAGAGGGGTTCACTGACTTGACTTAACTTTTTACTACAAAGTGGGGGGGGGTCCCCAGAAACTTTCTTGCTCGGTAAAACAGTTTCTTGCTGCGAGGTTGCTGTAAACAGGGAGGCTCCAGTCTGTGATGGGGGGTATATTATATATATATATATATATATATATATATATATATATATATATATATATACTACTACTACTACTACTACTACTACTGCTACTATTACTTACTATCAGTGTGAGCGCTTGCACATGCAGCCTCGTTGTTCGTTAGGTTAGCAGTGACCCAGACACGAATAACTATTAGAAGTCACAGTAGTGACTCATTTGTGGGCTCTTAAATGAAGAGTATCCATTCATACCCCGGACGATTCAAATTAGATCCTAGTGAAGATGTAACATCCGAGTGTTTATGTATGAAGACGAGTGGGCAGAAGAGTACCGAGTACGCATACTTGATGGGCGGCAACAACCGCGAAATAGATCATGTGCTTCTGGGAAATTCCGTCCACACGTTTACTTACTACTTATGATGATGGTGATGGTGATGATGATGATGATAAAGACTTGACAGTGCTCGTAGCCTGGTAGGACGCGTCACTGTTGATGCACGTTTGGTTCGCTAACTCGTGGTGATGGTGTTATCTAATCTGGTACGTTTCACCACCAGTATTCAGCTGCTATGGATCAATTATTCAATGTCTGTTTGAATGATAATGTCCTTCTGGTCAATTCAATGAGCGCCTAGGATGAAACAGGAATTAGCCATTCACTTCGTATCGTTGGTTAATGGCTATGCTAGTCTCTCGGTTTCTTTACTTGGCCTGACTGTCTATCACGAACCCGGATCCCCTTGCTGCGTACTTTTAACCAGACCACCACAAGCCACACCTTTGGGCAGCATCATTGCCGCGCCACCCTCTGTCCAATCATCGACCGTGTCATCGCCATAATCATTTTGTTCATCGCCAGACATCACTGAGTTTTGCGCCCCTCCCTTGGATTGCTCCCCCCCCCTCCCGACTCTTTCACCCACCCCATTCTGCCCTGCCAACGGCTCTGCACCAGGAGAAACTAAAAGCCACAGTGGTGACCCAATTTGACTGCCCAACACGTGTTGGACACAAAGTCCATCGATCCCGTTGACCTTTGTGACTATGCTCAGCAGTCGCGACGACAGTCAGAAGAAGAACGTTGTATTTCGTTGTTTATCTAATTCAAAACGCACATGGAAGTCAAAAGGATTAATCGACTAAACGAAACAACATTCAGTCATGTAACAACATGATTGAGATTCGCTTCACCAAAGTTCCTGTTCATCGCATATATATATAACAATCATTTACCAATATCCCAGGACGTAGTACAGAGGCGTGGTATTAAGGACAATATGAATTAAATAACGGATGTACAGCCTTTAGGAAAGAAGGTTATCAACTGTTGACTACTAATTTGAACCGTTTATGGCAAGGTTTCCAAAGCAGCACGCGGTGGATTTCGAGGTCATCGGGCAGGTAGGAATAAAAGGTCGACGGAAGCAAGACTTGATGTCAACCTGTAGAGTGGACTGTACCACGTCATAGCTTGAACTATATGGTACGTTTTCCGGCCAACTCCGGACTGTGCAAGCAACGCACGACGACAGGGAAGCATGCGTAGTACGTGCCCTGACCGACAAAGTCTGTAGACTGATAGATAACAGCATACCTAATGAGCACCCCGCACATCCTGTTACGAAAACGCGTGTAAGAAATGTAGGTTTGCTAATTTGATCTTGTCACCAAACTTGCAAAATACTCCACAGACAACCGTGATCGAAGACAAATAGTCAGTCGAAATCGGCAGCTCGAACAGAACAAGTGTCCGAAACGTGTGGAAACACGTCACGTACAGTAACTCTGTGCATTGTACCTTTCAAAGGGATGGAAACGCATCTCGGTCTCTGGGGATGAACAGGATTGCAGTAAGTCGCCTGAGCCTTCGCTATTCCGTTGTTTGCCTCATCTCCGACTTTTCCATCAGTAATTATACAAATTCTAATGGACAATCTCTAACCTGTCACCACTGAGGGTGAGTGCGAGAGTGAACCTCTGAAATCTTGCGGTAGTATTTCTCACTTTGCAGGTTGAAGGCACATTCATTACCGGGAGATGGAGAAGATGAAACTGTTCAGAACATACTGTGCCACAGTAACCTCTTTGTAAACCAGCTCAGTGTCATCGGTATAGTCTAAGTCTAGAAGTCTGTTACCAGGTAGAAGCTGAAAGCCTTCATTCCTTTTGTCCTCTCATGCCTCGCCTAGGATACCATCGACCGCGAAGTTGAACAATGAACTTGAGAGCGGACATCGCTTCCAGCTGAGTGGGAGGCGACAACCAGCCATGTGATCGCACTTTGTCTGATGTCTGGTGGTTGAGGATATCAGCAATTATCAGGCACTTCTTTCAGGACGAACAAATCCCAGAGGGTCGTCCTGTATACGGAGTCCAACTCTGCTCGGATGGCTGAATGTATGACTACGGATGGTCTGCGGTATTTAGGGCTGAAATTAGGTATCCGAAAGATAGCGAAAATTTGGTCAACACACTCGCTAATGGGATGAGAAAGCTGCGCTGTGTGTTAGGATCGATCGAGAGATACAGAGAATACCATACTTGAGCAATATACTATCTACACATGTTGTCCAGTTAGAGCAGTTATCGGTCTTCTTCGAATTCAGAAATTATGCGTGCATCATTCTTGTGTCCTATCTTGGGAGGATAAGTTCCATTCTTCATCAAGTAAAA
Source organism: Fasciola hepatica (assembly GCA_948099385.1). Lineage (NCBI taxonomy): Eukaryota > Metazoa > Platyhelminthes > Trematoda > Plagiorchiida > Fasciolidae > Fasciola > Fasciola hepatica. The sequence goes on from CANUEZ040000110.1 coordinate 5,063,779, forward strand.
CACTGATATCAGGCGAGACGATTAAATCCTATCATCTTTTATTGCATACTTGAGTATAAGCCCAATGGAAGGGGTATACTCCATAGTTACAAAGGCCCACTGCACTATTAGAGATAACCGGAAACCAGAATCTGAGACTTGTAGCAGAGACCCACATAAGGCCTGAGTAGATCAGGTGTAGTTACGAGCCAGACGAGTGTGGATTACTGTCCACCACCACATTTAATCTTATCGTAAAAAAATCACACAACAGACATGTATTTGGTCCTACGACATAGTTGTGCGTCGGAAAATTTCCTCGATTACTTTGCCAATCTTATCATCGGTCGATTTCTTCCAACTGAAGTGAAATCGAGTAAATTCAGTAGTTGATATGCCTGTAATAGAGCACGATTTATGTCCGGGACGATTTCGCTGCATCTCAATATGGTGCATACTGCAGAACGATACTGTTTAAATAAGTTCATGTAAAACCCTTATGTTCGACAAATAATGCAACTCTGGCTTTTCTTTTCAAGATTATTTCGGGAAAAGCATGTTTCAGTTGATATGGTTGTCTAATAACACAATCCAATTACAGAATCACTTATTTTACGTGTTTGCACATGAGCAAAGTGGAAGGAATATGTCCCGTGGCCTATGCGCTATCGTTGATAACCAACAGTCTTGATCATGAGATTTGAACTGGAGACCCCAATTGGTGATGCATGATAATGAGCGGGGTGACAGTAAATACTATCCGCAGCATTAACATGAACGGTCGTGGCAGCGTTTGAACACCGTGTAGTGAGCAGGCTGTAGGCAGCCGTCTTTGTGTTCGACTAGTGTAAGTGGGGGATCCTATTGGTGCACTTACTGGGCTTTCGTGTTCAAGGAGTTTTCTGAGTTTCTGTATTTTGCAGATCGAACACGAACAATTCCCTCGGAAGAAACTGATCCTTGCATACTACATCGCAGCTGATAACGGCTTATACAACTCGACAACCGCCATGACTACCCTCGTGAGCAAAGGAGCAAATTGAACTCAAAGTGATAGGAACGGACAGATGGGATTCGTATAATTCTGTCAAATATCCACCGTCTTGTATTTTTCATTCTACTTGATCGGAATTGCACCTATGTATGCATCTCCATGCAAATCTGAAATGCAGAATTACGGACACCTTCACATTAGGGTTGCATTTTGGAAACTCTCGAGACAACAGAACAGGTTTCACACCAACACACGAATTCATTCATTCACACTCCTGACACATCAATTAGATTTCAATGAATGGAGCGAATTTGTTATTCTTTGGCTTTCTCCAGAACTGTTTGTTCATTTCTCCTCCCGTTTGACAAATCAAACTATAGTGTCGGCTACATCAAACTGGTCACCTGTGTGACTGAAACCATTCCGAACTGTTTTTTTGCATGAGTGTGGCGGTAGGGATATTAACCATACCATAAAAGGCCCACCGCATTATCAAGAAGGATGCAGAATGCTGACAATGAGACTTGGAGTGGAGAACCATTTTAGGTCCCAACAAATCAAGCATAGTAGTGAGCTGGACTGCAGTAAATTACTGTCAACCACCAAAGTGACCCAGTATATCCTTCTTGCCTCGTGATCAATTTGCAGTATAAACCAACTCCTCTCGAAGTGTCAATCTATCATCCTGTACAAAGCAACCGCTTTCTTCGGTCTACCATAAGAAACGTTGACAAACAGAATTTCGTTCAAACTACCAGCAACAGGAATGGTTAGTTTGAAAGTTTGAAAGTTTGAAAACGTACATATGTAAGTTTCCAAAGATTGTCCTTCATCTTCCACCGAAGTGAAATCGTTCAAGGTTCACATCAGTGTCACAAGTTCCGGTTTGCTTACTTTTCTAATCACATTGACATGTTCAAAGAGTTGTGATTCTTCGCTAATCGTCCAACTCCTAGACTGTCTCGGTGAAAGCAGTGTGATATTATCTGAGTGCTGATTTCTATCAGTTTTCACTTTGATTCATGTTCGAAGTGTACACAACCGCGAACAACATATGGATTACAGCGATTACAGCCTTCTCTTCGATAGTTATTTTAGTGAGCGGCTCTATTGGCAATCGGAAGACCCACATTGATTTTGCCGGAGTGATTGGGACACGTTGGAACAAGTTTTTTTTCACGTGAACTTTGTATCCCATTTTGTTCGCTTCTTGGCACAGTGATTTCCGATCTGACAGGACGGACATCCAATGTCAGCTTTCTGTTACTAGCTGAGGTCAAGTTGACTGACGTAGCACTGACGTAGCGAATCGTGCATTTGAACTGGCTAGTTCCAAGGCGTTGGTCAACGAAAAGCCTACGCGAATAAAACTGCTCCTTTCGTCATGGCTACTGCTTGAGGACAAAAGAGCCCATCCTTTCACCAAAGTTACGCACACCGACTAAAGTTAGACAGGTGTTCAACTTTCCGCCCCATTGTTGCCGCGCGACAGAAGGGAGTAGACACGTGTCATTAGTCAGAAACCAAATCACTTGGCTCGATGTGTGGATCATGGCATCGAGAACCATGGACGAATCTTGTGCAGTACGAAGTGCAATCACCGACAATAATTCTAAAACATCGAGCAGTACATGTATAATTTATTAACAACAAGAGAACCTGGACCACATCCAAATGTCCAATGTCACGAGTAAGAATCGAACCAGTGACATTCTACTCATCGGGCAGATCGTCCACTAACTGAACTATCGTGGTACGGCCAGTCGTGTGTTAATCACACAAGTGAATATCCTATGATGCGCGAACCACCAACACGCGCTGGTGAACTTTTGGATGTGGGAAATACGAGGGGATTTTCCATTATATAAAATTCAGGATTCTCGTGCAAACTAATACATCTCCTGAGAATAATATTATTTAAAACGAATGCCAATTACACAGTACAATGAGTAAGTCAATGTGTGTTAAATTTCGCGTGACTCGTGAAGGAAGACCAACTTGTAGAGTAATGAGAATCACGTACAATTGACGAACATACAAAACATGAAGTGTTGTATCGTTTGACATATCTGGGACTGATATGATAATAACGTGGTTCGTTAAAGACTATCGGGTTCGGTAGGAGTGTTGTAAAACTGATCAAAAAAGCCCAGTCTACTTTGATATTTCGGTACTGCCATTCAAAACTCACCACGTGATAGGGGAGAATTTTCAAAATCTACATGAACTGCAAAGAAATTCGTTGATGAAGAATATATTACGCTCATTGGTATGCGTGACAGGAGGAAATCTCCCCAGCAGAACATAACCGGTTTCGTGGTTGTTGTCGCTCAACAGGTTTGCGTACCCAGTACTCTTCGGTGCAAACTTCATTATACTTGAACACTCCACACTCCAGTTACAACTGTATTCTCATTCGAATCGTGTAGAACGCGCAGGGGTGGAGACTCCATACGATTCAAATGAAAATACAGTTGCAAACATATCATGCTGACTAAAATGTAGGAATATTATGAAAATAAATCAGCGGAAGAATACATATGCATTAGCGACAGAGGCCAGTAATAAGGACATTAATGAACTAATCACGATGTGATATGCAAGGATCAGTATTCATCCGAAGGGAGATTGTACGTATTAGATCTGCATAGCACAAAAACGAAAACTGCTTGATCCCAAGGCTCCGTCAATGCATCAACAAGATCCTACACATTCATTAATCGAACATCAAAATGGCTGCTCACAGCCTAGCCACTACAAGCATTCACTAGTAGATGATCCAGGTAAGTTTTAATAATGCTCCGATACATAAAGTTTAAATTGGATGGAATAGAGACAAACAGACATGAATAATATGAGGTGAGGATCGTGAGTGATATCACTGTAAAACCTATGGGCCATTTTATCAGAAGCATAAAGATGATAGCGAATGACACAGTTATTACCAGTTCATGCACTAATACAACTACAATAAGAAAGCAGTTTCAGAGATCTGACGGTAAGGTCTAAATCGTTTTCATTTCAAACAAGAAATGTTACTGGAGGATAGATAAACCTGTCTGTTCTTCTCTCATTTGCTGTTCGCGTTCTGGGGTCAATTATCGGGGAACTGTAGAGACTAACAACTTTGACATGACTCGTTTCAAACTTATCCTTCAACGGTGGGAGCAAACGTTGCAAGTCCCATTTTGTAGATTTAAATGAGAGATGCGCAGTTCTAGCTTGCCGGAATGCCTTCACAAAGCCAAATTTCGTGGAACAGATTTGTGAGCTCTTGAGGGAGTGGCATCATCATTCTTGTACAGAGTTGGAGAAAGATGAACTGGGTGAGCAGTCTTATGACGCTTGAGGAGCTGGAGTGCATGAGCGGTTTCCGTCTCAGTGGGTGCGACAGTACAGATTGTCCATGGAGCACGAATAGGTTCTACAAAGGGATATAATGGCGGCTATCTAGCAATCCGAGAAACCCCCGTGAGATTCAGTAAGTAACTGTTTGGCGTACGACTAAACCACAAGAAGCTACACTTACTATTTTCAAAGCGTCATGGATATGTTGTCAGTGGTTGGCACATTCAAGTGTATGTAACAGCCTAGATGAGAAATTAGCTCATCCTGATAGCTCTCCCGAATCGGAGTCCGCGAGAATTGGTCAACGTTTATCCTTTGATCACGGAATTTCACTTTGGTGGGAAAACAAACCATCAGCTCTGTACACACGACGGCATGTTCCGAGTTTGAGCATGCGCTCCAATACTGTTTAGCAGAATTGACTGCGCCAGGAAATTCACACCGGTAACCAGAGTGATGGTTCACACAACATCTGGAGTGGATCTAGGGTCCCCAACACACCTTTATATTCCACATAAGTCGCGGGCTGATAATACGATTCATACGCTTCTTCCGAAAAACCTTATCAGATACATGGAACAGGATACAGGGAAGAGACATTATTTAATGCTGACTCAATCCCGTCACATCACAATGCTTCCATTGAGATTTTTATACAAGAACGCATACCAGGCAGTAAACCAACCAAATTCTGGGATACCACAGCTGATTGTCTACGACCGTTTATTTGGTGCTCACCTGCATTATTCACAATTAACCACCAGAATCACAGCGTTTCCCCATCAGCGACTGAGGAAAAGCCCGGCAGCACACTCCCCTGTTCCAACATGGGCAGCGACTGATATCATTTCACTTCACTTCATTTCACTTCACTTCAGTTCGGTTCAGTTCACTTCATTCAACTATCAAGCTCGCACTTCTGTGCGATGGTGGGCTGTTGTTACCTTATATCATCGTCCAGTCAAGGACAATGGGAACAGATGTATGAAGTGAGAAAGAACCGAATACAAAGTAATCGACAGAAATCACGATATCATTTGATAATTAATCAATCAATTTATCATAAGCAATAAAATAATAGTGAATAATACAATTGGTAAGAGCATGCGAACCAATACGGCCACATTAGGAGGGAGTTTCAGATATCTGACCGTCAGATAGAAATCATTTTCATCCCAAACAGAAAGTGTTACGGGAGAGCAAATAATCTAATGGGTGTGAATGTAAATGATGACAAGTGGAAGTACGAGATCAAAACGAGACATTTTTTTAGTTTGAAGGACAGAAAGCAAGGTCTACATACTTTATTGGACACATTTTGTATCTTTATCGAAGAACGGTTCCATTGAAATAACTTCAAGTGACAGAATGTGTGATTCTTCCAGATGGCATTGATTATCAGTGGAAATACGAGGCATTATTTCATTCGGCTTGTTCAAGCAGACTGCACTGATGTTTCAATGGTCTATGAACCCAAATGAAAGGCCGAAGGATATTGAACGGGAGTGCAAGCGGCAGGAAGAAAGATGAAAGCAGAAGAAAGAAAGAGGGACTACTTGAATAGAGGCAGTTACAAGGTTCATTCAAGGTGTTTTGAATGGTATTTAAACTCTCATCTCCAGTGAAGGAGCATCCCAAGAGGGCTGGGAATAGAGTAGCGTCGTAAAAAACCCAAAGTCAACGTGCAGCGCCCCACACAGCTTGTTACCGAAGGCAGTGAACTGTGTGCACGTAGAACAGTGCTTACTGTAAGAGACTGAGCCGATGGACAGTTGTCGCACTTTGAAGAGATGAAACACGTTGGGGCATTCAACACGTGAGACAAAATACGCGATTTTTGCTGCCAGAATAGTACAGAATAGATTTAAAATCCTAAATGATTGCATCCAGTTTTGACATTAGGGGTTTTGAGACCGTTAGTTTTGGGGCAAGGTGGTGGATTCGATTGATCACACCGTACAGACTCACATGTTAAAATACGCACAAAACAGCAAACGTGCAAGCTACGGAACAAAGCTTGTTACGTACTATCCTTGGGCAGATCTTGTGAGACCAGGTTTCCAGCTATCCAAGAGTCTACTCAGATATCAAAAATATTTTTCGGAGATACTAGGTAGGAAGGACGGAGTTTGAATAATACGTGAGATAATAAGTCAGGATCACCAGATTTGCCGCCAATGACTTTCGATGGAGTAAGGTGCAACTGTTCACTGACATGCTGACGCGGATAAATAATCGAATCCTTCGAATGAAGGATCACGTCATTTTTCTCATGGGGTATGAAAGTTATGTCACAACTCAGTGTCTCTCCCCACCGTAATCTAATCAGTTTTACCGCTGGTAAGCACTTTTATTCATGTGATAAACTTTCCACCAATATTTTTTTCTGATATGGCTTATCCCTTGCGCATGCAGTTACCAGGGTGCGTCTTCTTCATCCACCAAATGTAACTATGAGTTATTTTAATCCCGGAAGACAGATAATTACTTGTCTTTCCTCCTGTTTTGCGTGGTACCTCAAAAGACCATAGTATAAACAACAAACAATATCAAGTATGCCGATGGGTATGAAGCTAAAAATCCCTTCACTGGAATGAAAAAAGCTACTTTGTTGGCAGTAATTGACGTTGAGTCTAAGCATAACTGATGACTGAGGACTCCGACACTTATGTTTAGACTAGACACATAACAGTACGTTTTTCAGCACTTTCCATATCATCGGGCCGATTCTGTTATCCAACACAGCTTGTGCACACAGCCCATTCCGATATCTAACCTTAAGATCAATCAGACTGAGACTGTGTCCAAGCCGCGCAAACTTTCTAGTGACCGTTATTCTGTGCAGCTACTGTCCATTTTGCATTACTATGGCAGAAATGACTTCTGTTTATCGCTACCGGCTGTGCACAGTTGAAGTCACTTATTTCGATTCACTTCAGTTCACTATTGTTCCAGTCTATTTGTCATTCATCTCCTCGTCTGACTTCCTTCACATACACACGTAGGTGATCAAGAACGAAACGCGACATCCTCTACAGACTGCGCATTGTTATTGTTGGCTTTATTGTCCTGTTTGTCGCCTACATCCTCCCACAGCCGCAGCCACACATTAATATGCACTTAAGCTGCTGCCGCAGATTGGTTGTATCCCGTAATCATTTGAAGGTGAGATCTCGGCCACATGCGGATACAATTTCTGTTGCTCGTACTAGAGGTGGACTTGAATCATAGAACTCTACTTTACCCCCGAACAGCAAAACGGATCCAAATACACTTTAATGCAGACACACATACACTCACACACACGCCTTTGCAGTTCACTGTGATACGTATACTCACAAAAGGAACACGAAAACAACGCGTCGAAAATGGACCGGATAAAAGATGTGTGAACATCTGTTACCCGATGCATCTTGTACGATTCGGCTTCGCGACTCTTCGATCAGACATCCATCCGTCTCATCTGGTCCAGAACATCTGGCGTGCTTGAAAATCACAGAAATGACAAACCTAGGTAGAACAGAGTGACTACAAAATAAAAGGAAACTGAGGCAATCCAGGTGATATGCGTCCTCCTCCTACCCCCTCACACACACACACACACACACACACACACACACACATACATACATACATACATACATACATACATACATACACACACACACCTTCTACTTGGGATTGTCAAATTCAGGAGAGATAGCAGGGGTTTACTGGGTTCGGTGACAAGGGTTGAAGAAAGTACGTCAATGCAGAAAATCGTACGGCAGCTGCACTCAGCGGTCAGCACAACCAACAAGACTTCTTCATTCGAGTGAGTTCTAACTGTGAGTTATCGAAATTTTCTCGCGGTTAGGGGGACGTCGAAAAGGACAAATCGGTGCATATGCAGTTGTGGTCTTCTCGGGCTTTTCTAAACCCGATTTAGATACAAACTTCTGCCGAGACCTATAAGTCTGACTAAATGAAACGTATTTATTTTTGTGGCTTCTCCGTGCACACCTTCCTTTGTTCAGTAGTCATTTCTTGACTTTGAACATTTAAGTTTGTTGCCATGAATTCTCCGTTTTTCTTTCCGAACCGCTACAGTTTGGTCCCGCATTCTGTAAAATCCCTGTGGAAATTCCATGCCAACCAAAACCATGATCTAAAAACTGTTTACTTGACTGCCTTAAGCGTAGGAAGTTGCCGAGAATACGCTGGTTTCTGACGGCCTTGTTGTTGTCATAATCAGTCTGTCTTGTTACGAATGTAACATCTATCTACAGTCGGTTTTCCATTTCGTTTGCTTATCTGATACAGGCTACACTGGAGCACAATGGGAGACCTGGCTGGTCGCTCTCGGGAAAGCGGTTCCCTCTTCCAAACTGGTTTAGTTCTGTGCTGTCAAGAGGCAATATAACCTCCGTCACCTCTTATCGGGTGGACAACAATCATCTGATTGACATGCGCGAGTCATTTAGACCCATCCGCACGACCACAGTGATGCATTCAAAAGCGGTCCAGTGTTACCTAATATCTGTAACACGGTAACGAACACGCCAACGACACAACGGAAACGATGACGACGACAACTACAACGGCAGCGGTTCGACACGGATACAGAAGAGCAAGTCCGCCGGATGTGCTGGATGCAGCTCTCTTCCGTGGAGGTTACAAATGCACGATCTGCAAAGGCAAAGAAAGAAAGAAAACCCAATGAGCCGAGGCCCAGTAAGTGCATAAGCAGGTACCAACACTCACATCAGAGAGAATGGGGATGGCCGTCTCTGCCAATGCGTTACATATCCACTGCTAAGGCGACTGCGATTTGGTTGGACAGTCATCTTCGCGTTCAAAACCGGTCTGCCAGAGTCCTACACCTGGCTTGGCTGTTTGAAGTGAAACTGATGACTCAAAGTAGTTAATGAATTATTTTAGATTCAATCAATAGATCAAACATCAACCGACATTTGTGAACACGTCTCTTCAGTAGGTCTTCCCACATTCGAACTCTGCGTAATTCAATTTACACTTTGTCCTTCTTTTTATAAAATTTATAAACTTAGAGACTGTTAAGGGCACAAGCAGCAGACATTAAACAGATAGTACAAAAACCCACCTGCGTACGATCGCTTGTTCGACTCCGACTCACGGCGTGGATTCTTTAGCGTGAAAAATGCAGGCGTATTTTCCTTCGTATTTATAGACACGTTGTATTTGGTAAGGGATAGCAAAACACTGAAAGGGATTTTGTTTGACACCGTCTTCAAATTCAGTCGCCAGCTATATTACAAAAATTCTACTTAATGAGTTTACTCACACAAGCTATCTTAAACGCCCAATAGGATAAGTCAGTTATTATAGAATCTTCGAAGGCATCGCAGTGAAGATTTTAAGCCGGTCATCAAGTTAGATTAGAAGAACATTTTTATTGAAATAAACTTACAACCTTCAGTCTTAATGAGGAAATCTGTAGGTTTGAAATTGGTAAGCATTTATCACCCTATTCTGGAAGTATCCACCATTGATAATCGAACGTTCATGCGGTAATCGAATGAGTTATGTGAATAATCACTGTCATTATTCAGTAGGTTGAGCATCTTGGTAGACTGGGTTCAATCACAGTAAACGCCAAGTGAGGGAGAGTTACCAAGTAGCGGCTCACATCCTCCGACACTGGTTAGACCAAAAAAGTGCTGAAGAAGCCCACATGGATTTTGCAATGGTTCACACTCCATTCAAGTGACGGGAATTCTTTATGCATGGAGTACACAATACTTCATGTGTCGGATCGTATCTAAGAGGATCTGGTGAATATTTGTTGTGGATAACCTGCAACAGATGACAGCTTGAACGAGCGGTACTTAAAGACCACGCCTTCCCATTGTCATATTCCATGTTTTTTCGCATGAATGATTCAGAAGCATTGTTCTGAAAACAAGCGTGTAGAATCAATGATGAACAATGTGTGGGGGAACATCTTTTTGCTGTGCTTTTGAATACAAAAGGATAATCAGAAGAGCAGTGGACCAGAGGATCAGGATTCATGAGCTCACTGCAAATACTTTGCGAAAGTGTTCTGTACAGTGTAATTAAGATTCTTTGACTGAACTGGAGTAAGTTGGGTGAAAAAACAAATACCAAACCCAGTGACCGGAAAACGAAACTTAAAGCCTAAATCTTGAACCTAAGTGGAAACAAGCAAAGTCTGTGAAGCAGTCCAGTTTTACAGTAAATGACTAAAGTTCCGGCCCTGTAACTTTCCACGGTTAAGAGGGTAGATAGTGAGTTGGGTACGAAAACGTCCGTGTTACAATTTCAACTGATAAATGTGGCAAGATTCACTGAGATTTGGACTCGCTGAGGAACGCAAATTACACCTGTTCTCGGTGTCAGTTTTACCACCTAGGGTCGGATATGGATATTTGGATGTTTGGCAAATAAACAAATAAATAGGGCGAATAATCGGTGTGATTCGTCAGCGGGAATTATGGAGTTTTGTTTTAGTTGTAGCCTCGTAACCCAGACGGTATAAATTGTGGGTTTGATCTGTTTTGCAGTTTGATGTCCTACCAAGACGGAAGACTGTCTACTTTTGAATGCCCAAATTTTTACGAACCATTTGTGGTTTTCAGAATTTGAATCTTTTTATACGTCATTTAAATAACTGTGTTCATCTAAGCATGGAGCAATAGTGCTCCAGAAATCCACTCGAGTGGGGTGTATCTCAATGATACAAACCATGGAGAAATATAGCCGTTTCATTCAGAGTCCTCACCCATGAGGAAAGCATTGATACGATCACTTCACTGAGGGGAAATGAACCGAATGATATGAACAGAAGAAAATGATCAAATATTGAGAAAACTTGGTCGGAGCAACAGTTGAGGTGTAAGACAAGAGACTGAATTCTGACAAACGGTGTGAACTATGATCGTGAGAGCCAGTTACTTCTGGACAAACGAGAAAAGACGAGATAGGTTTCTGTATATCGATTATAGCCACATACGCATCATGTTATCATGGGTACGCTTTATTCAAGCAAAATCCTATGGAGCTGTTGATAATTCTTCAGTGCATCGATGCTTTTGGTTCTCTTCTTCAACTTACTCTTTTCCGTATTTAATTGGAAACGGTGAAGACCGTTCTGCATTGACGGCCCTGTATGATTAGTCCTCTAGTCACACATAGATTACTTCCTTCAGTAACGAAGAATCTTCTGCTCAGGGTAAACCTGAGGCTTTGCATTGTTCAATTCTATCGGCTTCCCTCTTCTCATTTTGTGCTGGTAACCTCCCCTTATCTTCTAGTATAATTTTCTGAAAATACACCAACGATGTGGTTTGCGCAAGCCACCATACTAAAGCGAAAACTGAATGACCTACAAAGAGTCTGACCAACCGGCCTAAGTGGCCCTTTTCATCACCGCCTTCATGTGTTCATACACAACAAAATCTCCAACACATTTTGCATTAATAAACGGCATTGAATAATCTTTCGCATATTTCCACTGATAATCAATGCCATCTGGAAGAATCACACATTCTGTCACTTGAAGTTATTTCGATGAAACCGTTCTTCGATAAAGATACAAAATGTGTCCAATAAAGTATGTAGACCTTACTCTCTGTCCTTCAAACTAAAAAAATGTCTCGTTTTGATCTCGTACTTCCACTTGTCATCATTTACATTCACACCCATTAGATTATTTGCTCTCCCGTAACACTTTCTGTTTGGGATGAAAATGATTTCTATCTGACGGTCAGATATCTGAAACTCCCTCCTAATGTGGCCGTATTGGTTCGCATGCTCTTACCAATTGTATTATTCACTATTATTTTATTGCTTATGACAAACTGATTGATTAATTATCAAATGATATCGTGATTTCTGTTGATTACTTTGTATTCGGTTCTTTCTCACTTCATACATCTGTTCCCATTGTCCTTGACTGGACGATGATGTAAGGTAACAACAGCCCACCATCGCACAGAAGTGCGAGCTTGATAGTTGAATGAAGTGAACTGAACCGAACTGAAGTGAAGTGAAATGAAGTGAAGTGAAATGATATCAGTCGCTGCCCATGTTGGAACAGGGGAGTGTGCTGCCGGGCTTTTCCTCAGTCGCTGATGGGGAAACGCTGTGATTCTGGTGGTTAATTGTGAATAACGAGGTGCGCATCAAATAGACGATCGCAGACAATCAGCTGTGGTATCCCAGAATTTGGTTGGTTTACTGCCTGGTATGCGTTCTTGTATAAAAATCTCAATGGAAGCATTGTGATGTGACGGGATTGAGTCAGCATTAAATAATGTCTCTTCCCTGTATCCTGTTCCATGTATCTGATAAAGTTTTTCGGAAGAAGCGAATGAATCGTATTATCAGCCCGCGACTTATGTGGAATATAAAGGTGTGTTGGAGACCCTAGATCCACTCCAGATGTTGTGTGAACCATCACTCTGGTTACCGGTATGAATTTCCTGGTGCAGTCAATTCTGCTAAACAGTATTGGAGCACATGCTCAAACTCGGAACATGCCGTCGTGTGTACAGAGCTGATGGTTTGTTTTCCCACCAAAGTGAAATTCCGTGATCAAAGGATAAACGTTGACCAACTCTCGCGGACTCCGATTCGGGAGAGCTATCAGGATGAGCTAATTTCTCATCTAGGCTGTTGCATACACTTGAATGTGCCAACCACTGACAACATATCCATGACGCTTTGAAAATAGTAAGTGTAGCTTCTTGTGCTTTAGTCGTACGCCAAACAGTTACTTACTGAATCTCACGGGGGTTTCTCGGATTGCTAGATAGCCACCATTATATCCCTTTGTAGAACCTATTCGTGCTCCATGGACAATCTGTACTGTCGCACCCACTGAGACGGAAACCGCTCATGCACTCCAGCTCCTCAAGCGTCATAAGACTGCTTACCCAGTTCATCTTCCTCCAACTCTGTTCAAGAATGATGATGCCACTCCCTCAAGAGCTCACAAATCTGTTCCACGAAATTTGGCTTTGTGAAGGCATTCCGGCAAGCTAGAACTGCGCATCTCTCATTTAAATCTACAAAATGGGACTTGCAACGTTTGCTCTCACCATTGAAGGATAAGTTTGAAACGAGTCATGTCAAGGTTGTTAGTCTCTACAGTTCCCCGATAATTGACCCCAGAACGCGAACAGCAAATGAGAGAAGAACAGACAGGTTTATCTATCCTCCAGTAACATTTCTTGTTTGAAATGAAAACGATTTAGACCTTACCGTCAGATCTCTGAAACTGCTTTCTTATTGTAGTTGTATTAGTGCATGAACTGGTAATAACTGTGTCATTCGCTATCATCTTTATGCTTCTGATAAAATGGCCCATAGGTTTTACAGTGATATCACTCACGATCCTCACCTCATATTATTCATGTCTGTTTGTCTCTATTCCATCCAATTTAAACTTTATGTATCGGAGCATTATTAAAACTTACCTGGATCATCTACTAGTGAATGCTTGTAGTGGCTAGGCTGTGAGCAGCCATTTTGATGTTCGATTAATGAATGTGTAGGATCTTGTTGATGCATTGACGGAGCCTTGGGATCAAGCAGTTTTCGTTTTTGTGCTATGCAGATCTAATACGTACAATCTCCCTTCGGATGAATACTGATCCTTGCATATCACATCGTGATTAGTTCATTAATGTCCTTATTACTGGCCTCTGTCGCTAATGCATATGTATTCTTCCGCTGATTTATTTTCATAATATTCCTACATTTTAGTCAGCATGATATGTTTGCAACCGTATTTTCATTTGAATCGTATGGAGTCTCCACCCATGCGCGTTCTACACGATTCGAATGCGAATGCAGTTGTAAATCGAGTGTGGAGTGTTCAAGTATAATGAAGATTGCACCGAAGAGTACTGGGTACGCAAACCTGTTGAGCGACAACAACCACGAAACCGGTTGTGTTCTGCTGGGGAGATTTCCTCCTGTCACGCATACCAATGAGCGTAATATATTCTTCATCAACGAATTTCTTTGCAGTTCATGTAGATTTTGAAAATTCTCCCCTATCACGTGGTGAGTTTTGAATGGCAGTACCGAAATATCAAAGTAGACTGGGCTTTTTTGATCAGTTTTACAACACTCCTACCGAACCCGATAGTCTTTAACGAACCACGTTATTATCATATCAGTCCCAGATATGTCAAACGATACAACACTTTATGTTCTGTATATTCGTCAATTGTACGTGATTCTCATTACTCTACAAGTTGGTCTTCCTTCACGAGTCACGCGAAAGTTAGCACACATTGACTTACTCATTGTACTGTGTAATTGGTATTCGTTTTAAATAGTATTATTCTCAGGAGATGTATTAGTTGCACGAGAATCCTGAATTTTATATAATGGAAAATCCCCTCGTATTTCCCACATCCATAAGTTCACCAGCGCGTGTTGGTGGTTCGCGCATCATAGGATATTCACTTGTGTGATTCACTCACGACTGGCCGTACCACGATAGTTCAGTTAGTGGACGATCTGCCCGATGAGTAGAATGTCACTGGTTCGATTCTTGCTCGTGATATTGGACATTTGGATGTGGTCCAGCTTCTCTTGTTGTTAATAAATTATACATGTACTGCTCGATGTTTTAGAGTTATTGTCGGTGATTGCACTTCGTACTGCACAAGATTCGTCCATGGTTCTCGATGCCATGATCCACACATCGAGTCAAGTGATTTGGTTTCTGACTAATGACACGTGTCTACTCCCTTCTGTCGCGCGGCAACAATGGGGCGGAAAGTTGAACACCTGTCTAACTTTAGTCGGTGTGCGTAACTTTGGTGAAAGGATGGGCTCTTTTGTCCTCAAGCAGTAGCCATGACGAAAGGAGCAGTTTTATTCGCGTAGGCTTTTCGTTGACCAACGCCTTGGAACTAGCCAGTTCAAATGCACGATTCGCTACGTCAGTGCTACGTCAGTCAACTTGACCTCAGCTAGTAACAGAAAGCTGACATTGGATGTCCGTCCTGTCAGATCGGAAATCACTGTGCCAAGAAGCGAACAAAATGGGATACAAAGTTCACGTGAAAAAAAACTTGTTCCAACGTGTCCCAATCACTCCGGCAAAATCAATGTGGGTCTTCCGATTGCCAATAGAGCCGCTCACTAAAATAACTATCGAAAAGAGAAGGCTAAACGCTTATTCCTCGTCGTATTCACTGACATTCGGAGAAGATCAAATTCGCTGTAATCCATATGTTGTTCGCGGTTGTGTACACTTCGAACATGAATCAAAGTGAAAACTGATAGAAATCAGCACTCAGATAATATCACACTGCTTCCACCGAGACAGTCTAGGATTTGGACGATTAGCGAAGAATCACAAGTCATTGAACATGTCAATGTGATTAGAAAAGTAAGCAAATCGGAACTTGTGACACTGATGTGAACCTTGAACGATTTCACTTCGGTGGAAGATGGAGCACAATCTTTGGAAACTTACATATGTACGCCTTCTAACTTTCAAACTAACCATTCCTGTTGCTGGTAGTTTGAACGAAATTCTGTTTGTCAACGTTTCTTATGGTAGACCGAAGAAAGCGGTTGCTTTGTACAGGATGATAGATTGACACTTCGAGAGGAGTTGGTTTATACTGCAAATTGATCACGAGGCAAGAAGGATATACTGGGTCACTTTGGTGGTTGACAGTAATTTACTGCAGTCCAGCTCACTACTATGCTTGATTTGTTGGGACCTAAAATGGTTCTCCACTCCAAGTCTCATTGTCAGCATTCTGCATCCTTCTTGATATTGCGGTGGGCCTTTTATGATATGGGTAATATCCCTACCACCACACTCATGCAAAAAAACAGTTCGGAATGGTTTCAGTCACACAGGTGACCAGTTTGATGTAGCCGACACTATAGTTTGATTTGTTAAACGGGAGGAGAAATGAACAAACAGTTCTGGAGAAAACCAAAGAATAACAAATTCGCTCCATTCATTGAAATCTAATTGATGTGTCAGGAGTGTGAATGAATGAATTCGTGTGTTGGTGTGAAACGTGTTCTGTTGTCTCGAGAGTTTCCCAAATGCAAGCCTAATGTGAAGGTGTCCGTAATTCTGCATTTCAGATTTGCATGGAGACGCATACATAGGTGCAATTCCGATCAAGTAGAATGAAAAATACAAGACGGTGGATATTTGACAGAATTATACGAATCCCATCTGTCCGTTCCTATCACTTTGAGTTCAATTTGCTCCTTTGCTCACGAGGGTAGTCATGGCGGTCGTCGAGTCGTATGAGCTAGCGTGAGCTGTGATGTAGTATGTACGGATCAGTTTCTTCCGAGGGAATTGTTCGTGTTCGATCTGCAAAATACAGAAACTCAGAAAACTCCTTGAACACGAAAGCCCAGTAAGTGCACCAATAGGATCCCCCACTTACACTAGTCGAACACAAAGACGGCTGCCTACAGCCTGCTCACTACACGGTGTTCAAACGCTGCCACGACCGTTCATGTTAATGCTGCGGATAGTATTTACTGTCACCCCGCTCATTATCATGCATCGCCAATTGGGGCCTCCAGTTCAAATCTCATGATCAAGACTGTTGGTTATCAACGATAGTGCATAGGCCGCGGGACATATTCCTTCCACTTTGCTCATGTGCAAACACGTAAAATAAGTGATTCTGTGATTGGATTGTGTTATTAGACAACCATTTCAACTACTGATTTAACTCGATTTCACTTCAGTTGGAAGAAATCGACTGATGATAAGATTGGCAAAGTAATCGAAGAAATTTTCCGACACACAACTATGTCGTAGGACCAAATACATGTCTGTTGTGTGATTTTTTCTACGATAAGATTAAATGTGGTGGTGGACAGTAATTCACTGTGGTCTGGCTCGTAACTACACCTGATCTACTCAGACCTTATGTGGGTCTCTGCTACAAGTCTCAGATTCTGGTTTCCGGTTATCTCTAATAGTGCAGTGGGCCTTTTTGACTATCGAGTATATCCCTTCCATTGGGCTTATACTCAAGTATGCAATAAAAAATAATAGGATTTATTCGTCTCGCCTGATATCCGTGTTTTACTTGATGAAGAATGGAACTTATCCTCCCAAGATAGGACACAAGAATGATGCACGCATAATTTCTGAATTCGAAGAAGACCGATAACTGCTCTAACTGGACAACATGTGTAGATAGTATATTGCTCAAGTATGGTATTCTCTGTATCTCTCGATCGATCCTAACATATGATGCAGCATTCTCTCCTTTTCATGAATACATTGTTAGTGGTGAGCTTTTTATCAATACAAAGATGGAGAAAACGTAAGGGAAATCTGGTCTGGTCTCTCAATTTTTTCAGCAAGGTCAAGATACTGGTCACGAGATCCCGTTGCACATCCCACGGTGGACGTTTGCTATACGTCGGTTATAAACACTAACAGTGACCTGGATTTTGATCTAATAACTTGGAATATTAGTGACAAAGAGTCTCACATCATCGTTATCACTTGCTTCTGCGGGGAACAGGCCACGTCTACGATCTGATACCGAGTGAGACCAACATTGTCAGTCAGACAACTGCATCCGATCTGCTGGTAAAATATCGATGGAAAAACGAACGCGCATTCAACGAATTAGGTAACCAAGACGTGGGTGTGTGGCCGCACAGTCCGATCGGTTACAATGGAGAATATACCATCGACTGTACACGTGTCACTAAGATTACCGCCTGTTTTGAACACCGAATTCTTCGAAAAAATTCTTTGCTGTCATGGTGCAATTGGATCAATTCTTTACCAACAGTTTCTTTTTTTCATATAGAAGTCCAAATCGGCGAAACAATTGTTTTTCAGTAATTCATTCTCAAGCCATTTACAGATTACATAGTAGACATTAGACAAAAGATCATGAACATAGACATGGAATAAACACCAATCATGGGCAGGGGTTTGCCAGTCAGGATAACTTGACTGACAAACCCCTGCCCATGATTGGTGTTTATTCCATGTCTATGTTCATGATCTTTTGTCTAATGTCTACTATGTAATCTGTAAATGGCTTGAGAATGAATTACTGAAAAACAATTGTTTCGCCGATTTGGACTTCTATATGATGCAATGGGTATTTTTCAGACATTAAAACAACCAGTTTCTTTGTTGCTGTGAACAGGTGGTCTAACCACTGCTAGATCACCGGTAATTTTAAAAGAACGTGAAAACGTTGTTCCCAGTTTTCACATTCTAATCACATTCTTAGGCTACAGTATGTATAGTGCACGAAACTGTTTTTCTGCGACTAATTTTGAACCAAACCACTTAGGGTCACTGAATTTGACACTGCGATGTGTCAATCCACTTCTATGCGAAATATCCACATAGATTTGAAGCAAGAAACAGACACATCGACTTGTCCCGAAAAATGTGCTTCAGAGGGCCCGAAGTACTTTCAAACCCACCCCTAGACGGATGGTGGAAACAACCAGTTGATTACGAAACGCAACGATCCTGGTTGTTATGGATTGAAACACAAAGTCCGGGCATGCTTCCGATGATATTCCGAATGGTCTCATAGTCTATTTTTCCCATTCAATGAAGACGTTAGGCGTCAACCCTCCGTCCACATAGGCTCGCATCGCTAACAGACCCAGACATTTTCAGTTGGTTTCAAGTCTGGACTGTGAGCAAGCCAGCACACGGGTTTCGAATTTTCGGTGAATTAGTCACACTCCGGCTAGACTGGTCGTATTTACGACAGTGTTGTAAAGTTGAAATACCATTGTCTGCGGTTGATTTTCCGGAATCGTATAGAATAAGCATTCATTTAATGTTCCCGTGTATGAGTCGACCGTCAGCTTCCCTTCTAAAATTGCTGCTGAGACTTTCCTTCTTCAAAAACCTCACCCCAGACCTTCATAGATGGCTTGAAGGCTGAAGTTCAGTGCCAGTAGTACATGATAGCATCAAAACCGTAAGAAAATTAATTATCCCCCCCCCCCCCCCATAGCTTCACGTCACGTCATTCCATTTAGCATCCCAAGTGGTGTGAGTTCTGGCTGATCTCATCCTTCTTTAAGTCAGATGTGATACAGACTGTAGTTGTTCTACAGGGCAAACGCTTAAATTCAGTTCCAAGGATCTCTGCAGTTTTAATGTGATCGTGGGCTCGTCCGAAGCACCAAGCAAGAGTATTCTCATGACAAGTTGGGAGATTTTTCTTCAAATTACGCGTTCTGTCTCAGCGGCATAGTAACTGGGACCCTTCAAAAATTTGCAAATTCGGCCTGGGAACTTTCGTGGAAATCCCGTGTATACTCATCTCGTGCCTGTGTGCGCCAGTATTTTTCTTTTTTTCAGCTCAGAGCCTTTCACCTCGTACCATACCTCTGTTTCGGTAACTGATAAGTCCTTACTTCTAGTCAGAATATGTACGTTGATTAAAATTGTTCGCGAACCTTTACCATGAAGGCTGTTAAATAACACGTCCCTGAGTATCGAAACAGGGTCGTTAACGGCCAAGGTTGTTGCGTTTGCAAAGCAGTTCGGTGTTTTCACCGTTAGCTCAGGGATGGTTTTAGTAGCACTTCCTGCACTATATGCATACCGGGATAAACAAATTTATTCAAAATCCGAAATAGGAACGAATTTCATCAAAAGCTCACCCCGGTCTCTTTGCAGAACGTATCCGTTCTAGCACGCCGTACACGTATATGACGAGGACTACGATGAGCCCCGAGACTATCGGTTCAGTCTGCCAAAACCCTTGTGTTCTCCATCGACCGGGTCGTTCAAGGCCGTCTGTTGTCTGGATTTACATGCCCTACTACATCTCCTAGGAGATAGGGGTCGTTGGTAAATTCGTCGGGATGTTTGGACAATAATTAGGGGATGGTCTCTCAGGTCATTCCATGCTAGCTTGGTGTGATACGCCTTCGGACTAGCAAGCGAACCAACCAGCTGAACAAACGGCCACCGAACCAGCAGACCAGACTGAATAAAACGAGCATCAGAATAACCGGTGCCGAAACTGATCAATGATAGGATGTTTTGCTCAGGGCCCGAAACCACCTTGGTTCGTGACACCTCAGGAAGCAAGCAGTCGATCTGAAAATGGGTTGTTTTTGTTTGTATAATGGTCGGGAAACATCCACGGAGAAACCTCACAACTGTTTGAGCCTTTTTAAGAACCACTAGCGGCGCACAGCCCCACAGTATCAACTGGGTCTAGAATTCGGTCTGCAAGCAACATTATGAGTCCCATGTGCAAGCTGTTAGGCTTCCAAAACTTTGTGTAACACCATGTAATTTAATCTGTTTCAACCTCAGGTGCATCCTGCTAATTGCCTCAAGTAAGTTCCCGAACCAAGGTTTGTGGATATTAAGTTTCGTTACCTGTCACGCGGAAATCCAAGATGTTGATCAGTATTCTCCTTAATTTATTTCATCACAAACTGGGAGTAAAAATTGACTGGTTCTTGGTGTATCATGCACGATAAAGATATGCCTTTTAGGTCACAAAATTTTCACCATTCATTCAAATTATCACACCGAACTACGAGCAGCGCCAATGTGTACAACCATTGACCCTATGCTGCCTTCTGTGAGTCCAAATGTGACTCAAAACGAATCGCAGCCTGTTCTTTTTGAGGGTAGTTTGTAGTGAAAAGGTAGACGTAGTGTGACTACAAAGGCGTTTACTAGTAAACTGAACAATCAAACAATTAAACGAAAGGACCGCTTGCGCATGTACGTGCGATAGTAGAGTCAGCTGACTGCGGATCGATACGTGTACGAAGCAAACATGCTTGGTTGACGCAGCAGAGATGAGAAAGTATTCGAATTTTTAGAGCGTCCGGACTGAGGTAGTCCTGTGTGGCGTAAAAATGAATACACGCCCAGCAAGTTAGTATTACGACGGGGATGATCGTACGATAACGAAGATACAACCAGTCATAAATAACTATACCGGTCAAATCATACGGTTCAAATGACTCGTGCGGTTGTTTGAACAGGCCTTTTTCGGGTCCACATCCTATTAAGATCTAGGTTCTCATGATGGGGGCACATTCCTGCATCTCTTTCGTCAAATGCTCATCGGTGCTCAGATTTTTCTTCTGAGCGCCGTCCTCGTTCATCGGTTCAACTGGCCGAAGTGACTTTTTAACCTAATATCCGCCAGTGTGGACCATCTTCTTGATGGTCATTGGGTTCTGCTGCTATCCGCTTGTATCTTACGTACTGCTTTAGGAATATCCCTCCTCTACCGGTGGTTCTTGGTTGGTTGATCTGAATGACTCTGTAGCTACTTTTTCTGTTGCGGAAACAGACTCAGCTATAATGAGAAAGGGTAGACATGTTATGCGTCAGAATTATTTAAAACTCTAATACCGTTTATTTCCAGTAGGTGCACATGGATTGGGTTGAGTTTTGGCCAAACTGAATCTACTGCGAAATCCATTTGTTCGCTAATCACTGACTGTTGGCTGTGTATCAATTGGATCAATTCCCGTCCTGTGTATATGGTCACTGTGGACTGTCTGAATGTGCTCCTCTCTGGACCCATTAGTCATTCGCTAGAGTGTAATACTTTGATCAGCTCCATGAACCGCATGTGTTAAGATGAGTCAAGCGTAGAACTATGCATACGCAGACCAGAGAAGACCCAAGTTATGTATGGGTTACCCTCCAAAGGCTACTTGCTATTCGTCCGTTCGGACCGGCGGTGGTCAAATGTTCGTCACGGTGGATCTTACACTTGGTGGTCCCGGGTTCAAATCCCGTCATCGTCAGTCAGTTCCATCTTAGAAGCTTCAAACTGACCATGACCATCTTTAAGTATTGTCCTAACTTTGCATGTCAAGCAGAAAATGAACTTGAGAATTCTCATTAACCGACGAGAAAACACCAGACTTTTCCTGTACAGAATATAGTCATAGTCCGTCTCAATCACGAAAAGTGAAATATAAATGTATGGCTTTCTCTACAGCAGAGATTCAGCCAAATGATTCTGGAACTAAGTCGTGTAACCTCGCTATTTTGTGTTTTCCTTTCAGATTATTATTATTATTATTACTATACTTGGTTCAAAGGGTATTGAGCCTTGAAAGGATTCAAACCGAAGTTCAAATCAAAACCATACAACCATTCAACGTGTGCTGTACGAGCTGAGCTCGGAACTTCAGAAAAATGAGTCCGACTAGTTATTCACCAAAACTAAAAGCGGCAGGTGCTATTTGCAGAATATCAGAATTCCCAGAAGTGACCACTCAACTCAGTCACTAAAGATCAGGCTGTGTATTATGCAAGCACCCGTATCCCTCGGCGAGAGGTTGCTTGTGTTCGATCTGCGAAACACAAAGAGCGGAAAATTCCATAAGCCCAAGGCTCAGTAATTGCATTAACGAGATCCTACACTCCCACACTAGAGCGGTAAACATGCGTGAGTCGACCCCAGCAATAGATTCGAATTCCTCTTTCATTGAGACCAGTATTTGGTATGGAATGGAATATATTTTAACCGGGACACAGTTGATTGAGAATAATATGGAATCAGTAGGGTGGCCGTCTCTTATAGGCAACTTCTCATCTTCTAGTGTCTATAATGCTACCTATTTCAGTTTCAAGTCAACTTCAGTATTTTCCGCAGTTTGACCACCTTCACTGTTGTTTAGGAGCCATCCATCACCAATGAATGAATTCTATGTGGAAATATAAACTAAACTATATATTTTTTCAAAGAAAGATGAGTACGAGTCTAGGGTCTTTGAGTGGTTGTATGAATGTGAAATTGTGCCCAACGTAGTAAGCTCATCCAGTTGCGGCCATTTGGGACAAAGTCCTGGTCATAAAAGAAACCTATGTATCCCCGTAGATCGTCCTTCTGGCACTCTCCAAGGCTTATCTCTGTTCAACTCCGAAAACACTTCTCAGGACTTTTAAAGCGATCAAATGCGCCCTCAATCGGTGTCAAAAACAGACTATCAGGAGGAGGAAAACGAGAAGAGTTTCTACCGGTCAAACGAGCACCAGATGACCACCGATGTGTAGGAGCATTGCCTCGGTATTAGGCGGTTCAGTGCTCATCTTTGAGGAGGTATCTTCCAAGAACTTATAAAAAAACTTGGTTACTCGTTCTCATGTGACAATCGTAATGTACAACATTCCAGTGATCTAGATGCAGTCGATGAGACTCAGGTTCACACCTATTTTGACGGCAAAGTCATGGTATCAGAACACGTTTTCAGAGACAAGCAACTGTTTTCAATGATTCATTCTCAAGTCTTTACAAGTCATATAGGAGATGGTTGTGCTGAAACTGTTGGTCTCTGAAAACGTGTTCTGATGTCACAATGTGCATATTCCAGAATCTAAAGTTATGGTACATGATCTTATTTCAATAAGCCATCCGAGAGCACCAAATATTATAAAGTAAAGTTGGAAAACAAAGCTTCCCTGTGGTCCGAGCCATCCTGTATAATAGACGTACTTCGTCCTGATGTCCATTCCGTCGGGATCAGTGGGTTCGAATATTAGCTATTTTCGGGCTGCGACCATTAGAGTTCACGTCAATGGTCAACTCGGGATTCTCAAACCCATAAGTTGCTTTACAAGGAGGAAGAGCTACTGAAACATTCTTATCCCCGATGTTGCATAGTTTAGCAGTGACATCATCCGGAAATTTCCTTTTCACGAGTCCTCAGTTTAACCCAGTTCCTCGATCTCATTATGCAAAAGTTCCTGCCTGCTTCAGTGTTTATTCTGAGATGCTAAGATATCAAATTCAAATCGTAACATTTCTGGCCTAGTGCACAAAACATCCGCGATCTATATTGTTGACAGTTTTTCTTCTGCGCATAGGACTTCCGTTTTCCGGGCTCAAATCAGCTATTTCTATCTTCTCCTCAGGGGACATCTTCATTCTGCCTTGTTCGTTCCATGGAAGCCATAGTCACCTATCATCGCACCGTTATGTTAAGTTAAAATTGAACGGACAACCAAGAGTCACCCGAAACTAACGATCATTTCTCACACACTCCTACGTCATTTGGTGTGACAGAGATGACACACCACCTGAAATGAGCTCGTTTTGTGTGTCAAGCTTACTTTATCCCTCAAGTAGGTAAAACATGTGTCTAGGCTTTTTTCACATACCATGGCAAATGAATGTTTTTATACCTGCATATGGCATCTTTGGATTTGCAGCCTCATTGGGCTTTAAAGCGATGTCGTGTTGGTGTTAGCCTGTGAAGCCTGTTTGCAGCCATCCCTGGAATTCAGGTCGAAGCCAAAAGCATTCGCTTAATTGCGTGAGTCAGAATATTTTATGCTCCAGTGTTCATACGTAGTACGGCGATAGCCGGTCACAGTGATAGTGATGGATGTCTGTTAAACTACGGGAAACACTTCAGCTTGCCGAGGAAATATTTTACCCAAAGAGGTTCCGATGCGGCAATATTTATCCCATCTACTTTAGGTGCTAATAGTTATGCTTTCGACATAATGAACGACTGTTTTACATTCATGCAAATAACTCTCACTCACGTATTCAAAACGACATCAGCTGAACAGCGTTACTGCATGATGGTAACACTCTTACTCAAATCAGTGTCACCCAAAGGAAATGGAAAATGCGATTCAACTCTTGCTCACCAGGTGGAATTCGGGGTAAAAGTTGCAAACGGGTTTGCACCAAATTCCTTGCTGGTTGTGATACCAGCCGGCTGGCCGTGGTCATCATCGTGAACTTCAGACCTTGGCGTTACGGGTTAGAAATATTACTACCACGACCACTGGTTCCTTTCTCATCTGGTAGTCCAATGATTGACCACGGCTTGCTTCCAGAAATATTGTAATTTGTCGTACAATAAATAACGGAAGTAGAATATTATTAACAAAGTAATGTTTCCCCGCAGACCACTAAAACTACGGAAATTAGTAGAGAAAAACCAAAACAAAGTTAGAAGTCCATAAACTGGTTCAGTCTGTTCAAATGAATATTTGGTGTTACCATATTGGACGACCAGTGCTTATTCGGTATTACCTAAATTAAAACACCCCTACACTCCGTGGATTGACTCAAATGAGTCGAACGCATATGTTCTCCGAAATCCTGGTGGCACGGTGACAATCACCAACCACATATTACACAATAACTTTTTTGGCGACAAACCGGAATTGTCCTCAGGCTGATTCACCAGTATTCTACGATCTAAAGTGTTTCGGTTCATCCCAGTAAATATTTCCTTTATATTCATATATTTGACTATTTCTAATCATCTCGTTCTCCAGTTACTTTTTTCTGACAATCTTTCCATCATTTGGAATTTCTTCAGCGAGTTTGAATCATCACAAGTGTTGAACGCATTTTTAGACCTTCCTTACCAGCTGACCAATCAGTGATCAGCACTGATTGCCCAACCAGAACGAACTCAAACAAGCTCCTTCAAGTCAGCATCAACAACAAAAGTTTTTGGTTCACCCACATTTTCTGACTAATATCGATACACGGAAGCAACTCTCTCATCAAATCCTTGAGTGGTGACAGTTTGGAATAAATAAAGTCATTTTTACTTTGTCCTAGTACACTTCCCGTCATTTTACTATACTGCCGCACTCCGGATTGATTTTGCTGTTCGAAAGAATGATCTCAGTGCACTTCCTTGTGCTCATCAGTCGTGCTTTGTGAATCCACTCGTACGATTCGTACGCCTAACGGAGCGAAATTTATTTGAATACCGAGAACTGTAGCCAAAGATTCATACGGACTCCTCTCGTGCCCATCATCTGAACTAGTCTCGTTCGTTCACGATTCTGTTTTTACAAACGACCTTCTTTGTCTGTTACTTAGTCTCCGTACAATCACAAGCGAAGAATAAGTTGCAACCCAGCGGTATGACATTGCATCTGGATGACAGGACCAAATTATTTCGAAAGCACACAACCGGTTTCGCGGTTTTTGCCGCTCGTCAGGTATGCGTACCCGGTATACTTCCACTCAATCATCCTTATACTTGAGCACTCCAGAGCTGGTTTACATCTGCAATCTCATTTAAAGCGAATGGAACGTGCACATACTACTCATATCGAAAATCTACACTTGGGACCATGTGTCCTCGTTCTGAAGGTTAGCCGATGAATTAACTCAGGAAGAACGGCCGTGTGATTCTAAGAAAAAAGGTTGCAAGCAAACTGCAAAATTCCTTTACTCATTCGTTGGGAAGTTAAATGATTTTTAGCTGTATTCTACGTGACCGTCAACTCAAGTTATTATATACACGATGAACACTGGGTCAGGCGAAACCTCAAAAGCCACGGTGTGATATACCTCAGAAAAGTGAGGCATGAGAGAGAGCAAAATCGCATGGGAGACCAGCACTTGACTGGATAAACAGTCTGGTCAATAAATCGCCGTCGTGAAGACCCACGAACTGCGGGGTGTGTGAGAGTGCCTGCTAGTTGAAAATAAAAGTACATTTGGATTGGATTGGTACCACCCCAGACCGGGGTGAGTCACGTGCGAAGTCTCGGGATGTATGTGATATCCAGCTGACGGACGAAAACACACGAACACGCATGAGGTGTGTAAACTGGGTGCACAGATGAAAAGGTCAGTTATGGTTGAGCCGCACGAAACCAGTCTCGCGTTAGATTGCCATGATATCTATCTCACACACTATAGATAATAAGAATAACAGAAGGGACTCGCCCTATTAATTTCCGTGCGACTGATCCTGAAAACTCGACAGACAAACTAAGAACCGTTGTGAATGCGCCATAAGTGTTCTACTAGGCTCCTAAACACAGAATTACGTGAGTACTCCGGATTACCAGGTACTAACTAGATCCCGAGAATGGCCTAAGGAACGGGCAACAAGCCAGAAGTCCCAGCGGTTGCCAAAAAACGGTAAAAGCTAGTGAGATAGGAGAAGGACGGTTTGTATTGAAACAATGTCGTTCACGGTTACGTTTGGGACCGACACCGGACGCGATACTAGCTAAGGAAGCTAAAGGTTCAACCGTCCGAAAGCAGAACAATCAAAAGTGCTTTTTAGTTGGCGGCAAGCAGACAAACAACGAACAACATACAAACTGCCAAGAGCTAATTGGTTATGTTTACCTACAATATTTTTTGTTCATGAATCCACACATTCTAATTCAGTCACCTATAGTATTATCTTCTCCCGTCGACGACTCTAGACAACCAACCAGATACTACATTCCAAAACTATAAGCCAGGCATTCGCAGCTCACATATATCCAAGAATCGGCTTCTGTTCCGTGAAACGAAGATTATACTGTGCTGAACATGAAGCCCCGATTTCAATCCAACTGTGAACTTTTGAGGAATTCTGGTTAACCAAATATGCAAGAGTTTTGCGTCGAGAACTGAACTCGTGACCGCATTGAAACGAGAATGGGGTAATGTCCGACAACAGGTGATCCCCCATCTCCCGTGAAACGCATGCCCAGAATGTGTATCAAGGTCCTCAACACAGAGTGGCTGTAACAAACAATTTAAACGGATTTGATCAAGGCATTTGTTTGGTGATGGAATAATTTTATCGCAACTCCGATTTTCCTATCCATACCCGTACTTTCGCTTCGATATATAAATTCGAGTACATTTCGGTATTCTGGTTTACAATGGGATCTTTTAACCGTTCTTTGGAGAAGTAAAAGTGCACAAATGGGGAAAATCAGTAGTGAGAGGGGGGGGGGGTGAAAATATTTGTCACGGGGTATTGGAAATCACTTATGAGCATGAAGAAGAAATTTAAAGCATAGCAATAACCGCTACGTCCACATCCCAGCGTACCGACGACAGACTTTGCACCATTTTTGAAAAATGGGGATACAATGCCGAATCTGATCACAACAAAAGAGGATGAACAAAATGGACTGTGGAAATGGAATTACACAATTGCAATCGATGCTGGCAGAATAATCGTGGGTAACGAACCCAGCAATGGTGGATCTATCTACGATCAGAACTGATTGATGGTAACGCTTATCGACCGAATCAAACACTAACCGCCGAAGAAAGCATCATCGATCACTGGCGAGACTTGTTCACTGTAGCCTACATGTCCGGTGACTCCGAAAATGAGAATTTGAACTGGGAAAAGTTAGCCTTCGTATACATATTCGGCTGTATGTGTCCAAAGGATGACAGATCACGAATGAGGTGCTGTGATTGTGTGTAACGTTTCATTTTCCGGACCTAATCACGAACCGAATGACACAATCTGCGCGACAGAACCAAAGCGCAAATATCGCCCCCATGTCTTCATCATGGGTGCTTGTCTCTCTAAGAATAGGTAGAACACTTCACAACGTTGTACCATTGGGTATTACTTATTCTTCTTTAACTCAGTCAACATCTGTAAGATGGGGTCAATCAAAAGTAAAAATAGTACTCCTCTTACGCGATATTTTCCCAGTGTTTGAAGTAGATCTTTCTGAGAGTTGATTCGAAATGTATTCCCAAACGACCAATTGTAACAAAAAAGGTCAACTGCATGATGACACAGGACCAGGTTTCAGTAATATCATACCTAATACAGAGTGGGCAGCAGTGGTGTTGTTTGCTCAATAATCACGCGGATAATCCATATTACGGCATATAGAAGCACAGAGTGGACGATTGCATGAATCATCAGGACCACTTGGCTCTGGATAGCAGACCCGCGGTTTCTGCATTACATCTCGGGGTGCATAAAACATCTACTTGTCTTGATGATAACCACAACTCCTCTGCAATAAGTGCCGTGTCCATGAGTTGGTACGACAAGACTTCAGTTGATCGGAAGCTCCATTGGTGGAGCGTCCTCCATACAAGTGGGCTATACAGGTAAGTCCAGAAGTGACCGTCAGGCCAGGAGTATGGTTGCTCAAATTTTACGCAGACCGCAGCCCAGACTCCAGTTAGGACTTCGATGGAAAACACTTGTGTACATCCATGATTTGGATGGCAAATTGAGCGTTTTATCGTGTTATCCCTCATTCATCTCAGTTGCGCGAATACGGTGCGGGTTACTCGAAAATTCTGTTCCAGTTGCGTTGATGTCATTCGACTGGTTTAGACAACCGATCTGCCAACATCACGCGTGCTTCACCACGCAGTCACTCCATCAAGAATACGGGTGCTCTCCAGAAGTATGATGGAGTCTTTTGACTTCAGAATCCACTTTAAATATCCTGTCTATTTTTTCGTGCCCCAAACTTTTATCAGGAGAGCTAACTCCTGGGGGTTGAACGGACAATTAGAGCGTACTCGAAGTCTAATTGAAGGTGATAGTGACCTTGCCTGCCATTTGATTGGGGACCCCTTTAACGCACAATGGTACAATGGAGAACCGGATGCTGACCGCGTACAATCTATCTGACCAGTTGTTCATTACATCTATGGAAGGTCTGTGTGTTGGTCGATGCGACAAAACTTCGGTCATTCCTTAAATGACTTTTCTTGCTGATTCCGTTTGTTTGAAGCGAGCTTTATCAACGAACTTCTTTTTAAACAACTACTGACATATAAACTGCCCGTCGGAAGGGGGTTAATAACATATCCATATCTCGGTATGAAGTTATAGTAGAAGGGATTTTCGTAAACAGTAACACTTCCAATTGTCTATTCCATTAATTTCCTCAAACTGCTTGCAAACCACTGCACTTCTTGCTGACACGGGTGGAGAAAACGGCCTCTAACCACTATGAGATCGATAACGCACATCATGCAACTACGGTCTTTTTTATCATTGAAATAACCATTCCACTCACTTTTTATGAGAAAGTGATTAATTAGATGTAATATTCATACTTTTTTGTGTTAGATCCCGCAACAAACAAAGCGCATCAACGACTCATCTGGTAAGACTTACGTAAAGACAGCTGTTAGTAGATTCTTATCAGCTAAGAAAGGCATGAGATTATCGGACAGATTGAAATGCACAAAGCAAGACGGATAACTTTGGAGTTTGCAGCAGTTGAGTTACCCATATCAACCCCCCACCTTGGAGTCAGATCGACGAAGAGGAGGGTGCCGCCTACGGCCAGTAGCACCCAATCAGAGACTGCGGACTAATCCGCACCTGGACTCTATACCCATGTTCAGTAAGAACACACTAGAATGGATTAAGGACCGTCATGCTGACTTGAGTGGCTGAGCAAAATATGAGGTCAAACCAAATTCAACTTAGTTGTTCTACCAAAATGACAAGTAAACAGGACACGAATAAGCCTGGAAACGTGACGACATGTGATGAACTTTACCAAACCTGGCGTCTGGTCTAAAGCCGAAATCAAAACAACCATCCGGACTTAGTGATCTCTGGTTTGGTATGGTTTTGTTGAATTTCGTTCTAACAAACAGACAAGCCCAAGCGGTTGATATGACAACCTCATAACCCGAACACTGCAATGACCTGGTAGGTTACACAGACAGCACATTCGAGCGTCTCCGTTTGCCCGAGACCGGTCACAAATGTTTGTACGAAAAGACCAAGATGGGGTTTTGTTGAGTTGTTATATTTTTGTTTTTGAAATGCGTGCATCTCACTACGTGGGTTGCGCGCATAAATTAACGTTCATCTTAGTGCACTATTAAGTCAACAACTGACCTAATTCATTGTGAATGCAATCTGCCGAGAAGTATGGAAACTAATTTGTGAAATTGGTTGGGCCGGAAAGAACAACATCTCCTGAGACGCTGAATACTTCCTCAGCTGCTCGTACGGAGCGTGTTTGAGTCTACTTTCGTGACAATCAACACACCCATAACCACAGTACTCGAACAGCTAGCGTTCTGAATTATCGAACGAATAAAAGAAAAACCTACTACATGAAACGAGTCAGCATCTTGCACTCCAGAAGTAGGAACAACGCAGGAATATCGCATTCATGATTCGGAACGCTGTTTGCGATGTCTGCTTTCCCTGAAACGAACTGGAATCTGACCACCTGCGGAAACTTCAAAATATTCATCCGGGACGCCGTTTATGCGATCGGCTAAATATCAGATAAATGTTTAGTAGTCAGGTTTTCCGGATTATTTCCAACAGAAAATCGGAATAGCCCCAATCATTCTGAGCTCATTCCGTTGCGAGACGAATGAGGGAACCCTGACCCCTTCGTTTTTCGGGCTACGAAGGCTGTAATAGTCGTAATGAACTGAGCTGATAGCCGTATCGAAATTGCCCCAACCCAGAACTACGCGAACGGAAGTAGCAAGAAGACCAAGGCTGGTAGACTCTAATATGACCAATCACAGGGAGCTTTTGTCGGAATTGTCCGCGGCGATCCTCATCCGTGTACGTGGTTACGAAGCTGTACCTGGCCGTATCACGTGTGACAGCTGCTGAATCATCACCGTCCTCCTTCAAGAGTTCCTCGTCAATTTGGCTAGCCTGTCGTACTGATCTTCGGACTGGAGCTGGTGGCTGTGGCTCGGTCGCTGCAGCAGTTGTTTCAGGAGGTGGAACAGATGTATCACAGTCATCGACACAGTCCCCGTCATGATCCTCAGTCGTCTCACCCGTGCCATTGGTTACATTGCCGGTTGTTTTTTGAAATGGATTTGGCTGAGGTGGCGCTGATGCACCGATGCATCTTCCAAGTCCGTGATCTCGGCCATAGATTGACCAAGTTGTCTTGTGATAATACCACGAGCTGGTAGAAGATCGTTGCCACGGAAGTATGTGACATCACTGGAGTCAAGACACATCAGCGATGACCGTAGTCTTCTGGACTTGAAGAGAACGGCTAGACACTCCTTAGTGGTTGTATGCACTTCGTTTCTGTACTGCAGCAAGAAATTGTCGAGGAACGCTTCCAAGTCGGACAACGTCCTCGGGTTGGCTGATGTTATTGCACTTTTCACAGAACGCACTAAGTTTTCCGCTGCACCGTTAGAACATGGGTGGCGTGGCGCCGTACGTAGATGCCGACACCCAAGTCTATCAAGCCAGCACTTCAGCTCCGCCTCACAGAATTGTGATCCAATATCGGTGACTTACTTACTTTACTTTTACGCGACTATCTCCTGCGAGAGGATAAGTCGGCTCCATGGATATCACGAACCATTGCTGACCACGCGCGGCGGTCGGAGGCGAGCTCCGTACCCCAGCTTGTTGTCTTATCACCTCGACCGCCGGGACACGATGCGTGTCGCTTACCGGGGACGCCGTAGCTTGATGAGCGCTTGAGGTTTCGTGAATAATCATAGAGAGTCGCGGGAGTAGGGTACGAAGCGGTGTCCCCAGCACCGTTCGGCCTTTTTGTTCGAGGTTGCACCTCTAGCCCTTGCACACCCAAGTGCAGACTGCAAGGCAGCAGGGTGTTCCCAGAGGAGCCGGTGACCTGCTGTACGGTTCGTTCGCCTCCTCTGGAATGTCGGATCAGGCAGTTGAACAGGTCTCCTTTGTAGCCGTTGGATCAGTAGATCTCGTCTGCCCATTCAGAAGGATCTGTCTTCACATGCCGAACACCGTCTCGCCGAAGTTTTTTAGACCTCGGTAACCCTCAACCTGGTTTAGCCCGCCTGTCGAGCGGTTTGCCGGGGTGTTTTAGGATTAATCTCAGTTAAGTCAGGACCTGCTCCCGTATAGAGTCTATAGCCCGTGGTCCTCGGTACGTGACACGATAGCGAATATACTCGGCAGCGCGCAAAGCAGAACTCAAAACGCTGGAGCGGGACAACGTGTGTATTGGAGGAGCGCAACGGCGTGCAGACGACGTACACAGGCGGAGCAAGTGGCGCCACCAAAAACGGTCATTGTTCAAATAAACAAATTTGTTAGTCTTCGTCATCGAGTGCTTTATTGGTAGCACTACAGTGTGGCCGCTGATGCATGCTTCAGCTTCGTGGAGCCACAGGTGAGAGCTGGGTGAATGATGGAGACCAAAGAGATGGAGGATGCCCCAAGGGACACGACAGTCAACCAACTCAA
The DNA here is from genome assembly GCA_948099385.1 of Fasciola hepatica. Lineage (NCBI taxonomy): Eukaryota > Metazoa > Platyhelminthes > Trematoda > Plagiorchiida > Fasciolidae > Fasciola > Fasciola hepatica. The sequence goes on from CANUEZ040000110.1 coordinate 5,097,038, forward strand.
AAGTGCTACTTCTCTCAGACACCCCACACACCCCAGTGGGGTGTGACTAGTACCTGTGGGATTCCTTATCAGCTGAAGCATTTCCGTAACATCTGGATTACGAACGAGGTGTTTGGTGAACTAGTCAGGAGCACTTCCAGCCATTTAGAGTAGGAGTCAATCAGTACAAGAGCGTGATACCGGTTCAACGATGGACCACAGAAGTCCGCATGAACCCTCTGCCATGGATTCCAGTTGTTGGGCGTCGACCGGACTTTGTACAAACACGCATCTCAGTCTTTTGGCGTAGTGCAAATATCCGCATCCAATTCCGGCCATTAACACATCTGTCGAGCAAGCGACTTCATTTTATCCACGCCCAAGTGGCCTTTGTGCAGTTAATCTAAAACCGACTTGCGCAATGTAGGTGGGATGAAAAGCCGGTCACCTCGACAAAGAACGCCGTCGGGTTGGATACTGAATTCCTCTCACAATGCGATAAACGGAGGAAACTTGCGCTTCACCTCGGGATGCCATCCCCTTCTGAACGCCGAAATCACAGACGAGTAGTATCGTCTTGTCTGCTTGCTCAATGCTTCTCTCGACACAGGTGCAGCCGGCGAAATGAAATGGCATTGATCCGCCGCTGCGAGTGAGTAGTAGGACAGGAAGTCCGCCTGCGGGATTGTCTTGCCGGGTCGATGCAGGATGTCATAGTTATAGGCTCCTAGAGCAATATAGTGACCCCTAATCCGGAAGCTTGACATCGATATTCAAACACCGATAGACTTCATACACTCCATTCGAAACAGTCAAGTACTTTAGCCTTAAGAAAAGAACAACCCTAACTGCTGTAAAGTCTACTTGACCCTTGATGGATAAACGGATGTTACGCCGTCAGAGTTCTCCCGGATATCTGACCAGGTAAAACGCATCTACTTCGACTAAAGCCTCTCCTGATAGGACCATTATTAATGTAGAACCAACTTATTCCACACTTTTGGAGCAAAAACATTACTTGGTTTTGCTATGTCATTGTTGAGACTACCTAGAAAGGAACTGCTATTTACGCGGATCTTCGTTTTGAAATATGACACCAAAAGGACGAGCCTGGGCAGTGGATTCGGCCATGCTAGGTACCTGTGAGTTCTCAAGGATCCACCCACTCAGTGGTTAGGCACATTGTCGCGATCAATGATGTCCTTGAATTCACAAACTGTCTTTATCGACTTGACCACTAATTGCAGTTATCTTACTTCAACTCTTGGTTTCTGATTCAAGTTCTCTGAGATAGCAAACGGAACTTCTCTGAGGCGTTTTGATGGGCAGCACCCTAGTGAACTTTCGTAAGAGTATAAATTTATGCCACCCTCAATGGTCATGCGAAGATGCCTCTCTCCGCTCATTCAGACCACACCTGTCTCATACAGCGACGAAGAGTACTAGAGTAGGTCAAATTCATAACAGTTCCTTCCAACTAAACCGAGAATAAAAACGGCGCACAGTCCGAGGCACTGGAGGCGGTTGGATGCACTTGCTTTCGTTAGTAGATAGTCTACTACACCCATTTCGACGACGAACACTGACCACTAGTAGGTAGCAAGTGGTTCAATCGTCATCTGGGCCAGAAAAATCTGTCCTAATGTAGATAACCATTCCAAGTCCTAAGTTTAGGTTGCCGGTTTTAGCTTAAAAAACGCAAACAGTAAACCAACCTCGAACTCATTACTTCCCAGTTTTAATCATAGTAATGATTCCGCACCCTATTTCCTCAAATCTTCACTTACTTTGTTGTTGACAAAGATGTCAAGCACTCCCTCGTTGGACACCACCTAACTCTAGTTTTCTAAGTACTTTCTGTAGTTACATGCTAAGACCAAAAAACGGTGTACTTACACATGCCATTCCATCGCTACCTCCTGAATCCCACGCTTTCTCAACCGGTGGTTGAAACTCCAGTTGCCTCCTAACCATCTTTTCTGTATCGAATATCTTCAATCTTTAAAATTAAAGGCAGTAGGGCAGTCTCCCGTATGATCCTCGTCACCTGCCACCACTTCTTCAGAAATATGTCCAGGCGTCGCTTGTGATCATCCTCCTCTTCCACCACTTCTGCTGGCATTCGATAGACTCGTCGCCCTCATTGAGAGGCGGTATACCAGCGGCAGGCCCATGGATTGCTGTTTCATAAGCGTCCGCGAATGACCCCGAGTACTGTTGTGCGCCCATAAGGGAAAGTATATCATCAACTCTGGCCCTGAATCTCCACGGAGAACGCGTCTGGTGTAGATGGGATCACCGCGAACTCTACGATATACCTCTGGGAACAGCCCGGTGACCTGGAGAAGACTTTCATAACTGATCCCAGGTAATTTAACGACGAGGCGAGTGGCAGCCCGCTGCACTCGTTCTAGCTTAGCAACTTCCGTGGCTGTACAGGGGAATATGGCAGGTCCACCAATATTCCAATCGCGTGCGATCATGAGAAGCACATAAAATTTTGCAGGATGGCATAGATAGTTGTCCAAAAGACCGACGTATCGCTCCATACATACTCCAGGCAGAGGCACATGCCTTGTCCGTATTGACTTTGGTCTTCAGATTTGATGCAACTGCTACCCCAAGATCTTTCTCACAATCTGACGTGCGGATGAGTGTTCCGTGTAAGTTGCAGGAAGTGCCGCTCTCCACCCTTCGTACGCTCATGTATGCACACTTTTCAACATTGATAGGAAGTTGCCAAGTCTCAGACCAGTGCTCCAATGCATCTAATTCATCTTGTAGAACCTGGCGACCAACATCCGACCGGATCATTCGCCAAATTTTAAGGTCATCCCCGTAAACGAGGCAAGGTGATCGGAAAACGGATGGCAAATCGTTTATATACACCAAGAAAACTAGTGGTCCCAAAACTGAACCATATGGAACTCTACTGGAGGCACTGAAGGGACGCGATAGCGACTGCGCAACCCTCACTGCAACCGTTCTTTCGTTCAGGAAATCTCCGATCCGGTGAATTAATGGAGCCTCGACACCGAGCGCGTCCATGAGGTACGTTATCGAATGCTCTGCTGTGGTCGGCAAAGATTGCGTCCGTGGGGTGCCCTGCGGCCTTAACTTCCGACCAATTGTCACGGACAAGGAGCAGGTACAATATACACGGACGCTTCCTCCAGAAACCATACTGTTGCGAGCAGAGTAGCTGGTTACTCTTGTGTTCACCGAGGCAGAAAGCAACTAGACGTTCCAACGTCTTGCCAACCACGGATGTCAAGCAAACAGGACGATAGGTAAAGGCAGCAGCTCTTGAACCGGCTTTAAACAACGGGACAATAATGGCTTGTTTCTATTCTCTAGGTTGTTGTCCAGCCAAAACTGACCAGTTAAAGAGTCTTGTGGTTAGTGGGGCCAATATTCCAGCCAGTTTTTTTATCATCAGGGGATGAACACAGTCTAATCATGGAGACTGATGAACTTTAACTGAGGGTAGCGTTTCAGCTATCTCCTTCTCGACGAATTCTGAAAAAGGCACGATAGGAACACTGCTTTGCATCTTTGGAAGCGGCATACTCATTGGTGCATACACAGATTCAGTGTCTCGCCAAGTATACGCCTTGCGACCATCCGCTTCTACCAGTGAATCGTCCTCCAGCAATGCTAGGATGCAAATTATAGCCCGTGTTCTACGGTTTAGATATGCAAACAAACGTTCTGGAGCACGCACGGAGTCAACTGCAAGTTTTTCCTCGGATTCACACCGCTTTAGACGTTTGAGTTCGGAGCATTAATTGCGAATGTCTCGATAGTGCTTATATCCTGCCCCGGTCGCACGAGAGAGTTGCGATGCGCAATTTCCGCGCCGAAGTAGGTTTCTGAGCTCCAGGTTAAACAATGGAAGCCCCTTTGCGTGTGGACGACGCCAGGAGACAGGTGCAAATGTTTGACACAAATGAAGCACCCCATTTCGGATAGATTCCCAGACCTGGACGATGCCATACGGGCCACTAGGATACCAAATAACGGATGCCGCAGACTTGCGTACTTTATCAAACGGCATGCGCCAATATTAGGTGCACTCTTCACTCTGGACACAGCTTGCACTCCTCGTCGCCAGTGTATAACTAGAACCGAATGGTCACTGCCTCCAAGAGGTGGCCTGAATAAGATCTTGTCAACATCAGAGCTTCAGGGAGATATAACTAAGTCCAAAATGGCGTTGTGGTCCCCTTGAGTACGAGTCACACGCTGGCACAGAGATGGGTCTTGGAGAGTCAGAACGAGTTCTCGAGTAAATACGTCGGCACCAGGTAGGCACAGTTGATTCACCCAGTCAACATTTGGGCAATCAAAGTCGCTAGGAACGAGACAATGGCCGTCCGCCGCCCACCTGCGTATGCTCGATATTTTCTCAGATGAGTCCACAACTGGAGTCCGGTAGATTTCACCAACGGATTCATACCTACCTGTGGCCAGCTTTACACGACACCATAAGGATTCACCATAGCCTTCGGGGTCTGAATAAGAATCTAGCTATAACGACGGTAAACGTGACCTGACGAACAGAATGACACCACCTCCGCCTCTGGTTTGGCTCCTGTCTGCACGGTATAGACCTCAGCAGCCACCTCCGAACCTAATACATCCGCCGTGAGCCACATTCCTGTCAGGGTGACCAGCGCTGGAGTAAAACCCAATACTCTAACTCACCTCGTTTCCCCAGGAGACCCCGGACATCCGACAGCACGATCTCGGAACGTCCACTCCTCTCCGCGGGCCACCACTAAGAGTTCGATGGTGGGGGTAGCCGGCAAATTGCATTTATCGGCTGCCTTTTGATCTACAGCCTCCTCCTTTGAACCCGAAAATCCTTTATGTATAAGTTTGTTCCAACATTTGCACGGCGCTCCCGTGGCTCACGACTTCAGATCTTCATTTTATCTCTCGCCTCAGGATCTAAATCACATAGCAGCCGAATCTTCTGACGGTTTAGTCGATATGACCGTTGAAATACCAGATGAGCCACTTCATCCGATTCAAAGACTACCTTCAGTGATATGAGTTGGCCGTCTTCCTTGATTTTTTCCCCGCCTGAATGCGGCTTTTTTCGCCCATTCCTCCTGGACTTGAGTGAACAGTTTTCCACACACTTCATGCCGAATCGCCAAATAATGATTGAGGCGCTTTTGTGAGGCGATTACCTCAGCCTCCGGAACATTTACCTCCAAGAAGCATGGTGTACTCGGTGGACGGGCATTTCGCCGTAGACGGGGTGCCACTTTCGTCCATGAGTTAGGAGACGGCAGCTAGGAGTGCTGCGTTGCACGCTATCACTTTCCGGAGCAGTCCCACGGCTTAACACGAGAGGCTGACCAGTCTTACCTGTCACTGTTGATGTGAGGGTATGTGCTGATTCATGGTCGACGGCCAGCCATGTCCCGTCAGCGCCTGTCCGGAATCCAGGTCAGTACTTGTGCGAGCGGATGCGCAAGTGATAAGGTAGCGGATCGATGGGACGTGAACGGGACCCCGTCAACTGGCTGTGTGACCAGTTAACCAATCAGAAGACAGGCCACTTGATGCCAGTATGAACCCGTTGGCCTGCGTTGCAACGGTTGGCGTCAGTGATTGTTTCTTCCTATATAGACGATGCCTCCTGCTAACAAAATGAGATGATTCGTGGCGGAATAGTTCTAACTGGAGTTAGTGGGACGGAACAAAACGGTTGATGGAACTGCAAGTGTGGTAGACGTCTCCTTCGAGTTTCAACAGGTTTGTTAACATCTTGGGTATCAGGGGCAGACGCGGGTTTTTTCATACGTCGCGGCCCCAAAAGAACTCTAGTCCGGGGGCGTGAAATCCTCATTGGGTGAAGATTTGTCCTGGGACGTGGCACAAATTGTGTCCATCAACGCACAGAGCATATCCGGAGGTTCCGCACATATTGCATCCACAGACGTGGCGCCCAGAGTATCATGGGGCATTATACAGGCCATGGTCTCGGGTGAGGCACACGATACTTGCGGAAATGTCGTTCGTTCAACAGTGACGAACCTCAAGTTGTCTTCGGGCATTAAGAACTTGTTTGACCCGGACCCCATAGTAAAAATTTGCTATACAGTTCGACCCAGGGCGCAAGGCTGAAGCGTTCGCGCTGGTCAGTAGCATCAATCAACTCGTTGACCTCACGAAACCTACTTTGGACCGCGCCCATACCTCCGGTCTCTCATTTCCGTTTCGAGCTCCACTTACCGGCCATACCATCTCCACCAAAGTTACTCGCCCAGCCCCTATACGTACCCCCAGATGCACTAAAGGTGACTCCAATCCAGTCAACTGCGGTGGGTTTTGGGATCTTCTGGTGAGCCAGTTGATACACTCGTGACGTTTCTACTTCCGTTTGTAAACAAACGATACTGTTCCCCTGAATGTTGCAAAATCCCGTCTGAAACACCGCTTTTTCTCATCTAACTCTCGATTCGGCTTCTCTTTATTTCCAGTTATCTAATCCGGACGGCGTAAAGTTATGTCACATGACGCATCACCAGGTCGCGGGTGGGGAGACAGCCGCGTCTGCAGTTAACCGTGAATAAAATGGTTTCATCAAATAAGCGGTTGTAGGCGATCAGCAGCAGTGCCTAATGATGCGGCAGGATTCCCGCTCGACTAGCGTTCATTTCTCTCAACTGTCACAAATCTGCCAGTCTGGCTAATCATCAAGGCAACAGCCCCTTGTCTTGTTTCCGAGACGAGAAAGCACGAAACATTGGTTAGAGGTAAATCATTGACTAGAAAGGCCTACCCGCGCAACGAACCGCAACGCAAACGACCATGGAAAATAGCACACACAAAGTTCTGTACTCTATCTCCCATCCGCTGTTTCCATTTATGCTGTCGCATTGGCACCATGCTTGATTTTAACCAAATGCAAAAATATTAACACATTGGCAAGCAATCCATCTTTCCACAAAGCGCAGTAATGGACCTGCGAGCGAGTAAATGATCCAGTCAACTAAAACTGGCTTGCACTGACGGACACACTAGTAAACAAAATCCGCATCAATTCTTAGTTTTCCCTGGGTGGCTAGTAATGAAGTAAATTAAAACGAAATCATTTCAAAATTATGCAGATTTACCACATACCCCAAATGGAATAAACAAAAAATTTACAAAATCCGAGATGTAGGAGAGAAACACATTCGAAATGGAATGGTTTGATGATTGTACAGCTGTTTTTTTAATTTTCAAAATGCCGATTGTAATCGGTACAAAAATAAGATAAATAGAATTTGAGTGAACCGGGATACAACAGAGGTCAGCACAGAAAACGCCGAATGGAGGAACGCAAGATAAATGCGACGGGCCAATCGATAATACAGATGGGACCCGCCAATTTGAGCGCATGAAAGACCAAGGAAATAGCAGACATCAGCGATGCGGGAAAAAGACGAACCACCTAAGACTAAACGCGTGCCACATATAAGACATGATAAAAACGATCAAAGAACGCAGTGAGACAAATAAAAACCAAGATGACTGGAGAGGATCAAGGTACGTAATTAAAGAACAGGCAAAATATGAAATGCGACCGCCCCAGGTGGTGGCAATGTGTAAATCGGGTAATGCAAGAGTACGTCGAAACTGGAGGTGCGAGACCGACGGGCATCACACAAATATAGCTTCCGGTCGGAACAAGAAATATACTAGTACTATGTCGGAAGCTAAGAAGTCTTGTCAGAGACGGATGCGTGGCAATATCTACATTTCTTGCTAGAATACAGTATCACAAGAAAATTTTGCTGGGCACAGAAATCAGCAAAGCCGCCGAACAAACATAGGACTTCAATCATTCCAAATGTACATCACGTATATCGGCCGGTGTCCAGCGACGCTGGGCATTCATTGGGAGACCCGTCAGAACCAGTAGTCTTGGATCTGACATGTATGCTGTTGTCGACTTCAGACTGTACGGGTCCGACGCACTCACTGAGCGATCCACAGCTGAAGCGACGGTGATTTCCCACGATGGACTCCTTAGCTCTGTATTGAGTGTTTGTCCGGCGGCATGGACGTTTGGGTGACCTGCGTATGAAGTATAGCGGCCGAGCTGGGCCGCTGACATATTCTGCATGGGAGGCAAAGAATGACGAGCGTGAATGCTCTGTGGGCGTTCGTTTTCTAGTTCGGTGAAGGCACTGATTTGCGGATCAGAAGAGGAGGTAGAACCAACGGACAGCGAAGACGCATGCTGCGTGTAATCAGACGCACTACTCCCTGTGCCGTATGAGGAAAGAGAATAGGACTCGTTAACCCGGCGGGAATTAAGTTGCGTGCTCGTGGCCAACGGGAGTGGCGTGTGACTACTAGACACAACGGAGGCGTATGTTCTTGTATTTTGGTATTGCGTACGAGCAGGCGGTTCCGATGGTGTCGATTGAGGACACTGATCAGCATCCAGTACTGACTTAGCTAACTGCACGGTTCCAGGTTCAAAACACGACTGAAGGACTTCATAAACCTCTCGAATTTTCCTCTGTAAGTGAAAGTGAAATGACTTGGAAAATTACCGGAGTCGTCCCAGATGTAACAGGCACATGCCTAGGCCTAAATTGCATGAACGTACTCTTTATCATCAGATTTTCGTGCAAATGCAGCATGAATTGGTAACCCATAAATTGTCAGAGAACTGCCATTTATGAACGACTAAATTGGATGGAAAAACCAAGTGTGAGACAACACGAATTATGAGAACGGTTACATTAAGTAAACAAAGAACTGAGACAGGCATGACGTTATGACCATCTAAGAATAAAGCAACACACGCCTGTCAACGTGTGCACGCGAAAAAAAATAGAGGCCTGTTCGAAGAAAGCGCACCACTTCTCATCTCGTACTTGCGCATAAGTGAAATGGAGTCTAAAAGGCCCATTGTGTCTTTAGGGACAATCAGTAACCTACCGAAACTCGGAAAAGACGTCAAAGTACTGAGGGCTGACGCACTGGGGGCGGCGATTGATGTCCACCAAGACAGTTTGGGAGTATTACGGTCGCCTAGGCCTTCTGATGATACGCTAAGTTCGTATGATTGAGCTGGCACCCTAGATTGCAATCTTACACAAGCGGGGGAATGAATACGAATGCCAGTCTGGACATATATGGCCACAGCTATAACTGCGTAATTGGTCTGCATTTCCCGGATCATGCCTAGCCACTAAAATCTGTGCATAGCCTACGGCAGTTCATCACCACCAATGACTGAGGAAACAGACCTTGTTGTTGTCACCGAAGCGGTAAAACCTACACCCACAAAGGTCGACTGCGTTAGGAATAACCAGCAACCGGAACTGGAGTGAAAAACCATGTAAGGTCCCAATAGGTCAGGTGTGGTAACGAGCCGGACGACAGACGATTACCGTTTGCTACCAAAGTAACCGATAATGGAGGGGATCTGAACCTCTGAATTCCGAGGTGTTAAGCAAACGCTTTAAACCATTCGACCAGCACCGGACTCGTGCTCACACCGAACCTGCGCCTTCACGTGGAGAGTGCACGGTGCCATTTGCCGTTCAATTAAACGCCTTATCATGGACGCTTTTGGGTTGCGTTGTAAGCCTCTCACGCCCTCGATTGGAATATGGTGATTCTGCTGTGTACCCGGGCATGGTTGCTGAATCCGCCATACCGCAATCAGTTCAATGGGCAGTCACGCTCCGCATCGCTGGACTACGCGGGATGAGCTATGACGGAGGTTTGGGGGTACAGAGTTGTTCCCTATTGCCTACAGGTGTATTTGTGGAGATCTGATTTATTCAAGACGCAGTACCTGTGATATGGGTGTCAACCTGCGGCTGGAACTCCCGGTCAGGAACCGCATGTGCCCGCGCTGCAAAAGCTAAGCTCCACCGGCCTGCCGACGTATACCGTTTTTCCAGAAGTGACCAACATGTGGGACGTTCCGCTGTTAATATGATGGCAGAAATCAACGATTACACCTTCAAGATAAAACTGGACATATTCCGGAAGGTTATTTGGCCAGACAGCGATATCTAACCAAGTCAGTGGAATTTACCGCAACGGAGTTCCTGCAGGACGATCCGACTGCTTCTAGAAGACTAAGAACCAGTCCCAAATAAAACCCATGAAAACAGGAAGTCCATTACATAAGTGGTCTTGCACTTTTATTCTCCGGTTTTCGGCTAACTCACAGCATCGTTCAGTTGAGGGCTGAGTGATTACAAACATAAAGAGAACGAGCTGAAAACAAACAAGCGTAAATCTCAAAGATAAGAGCCTGAATGCCACTTCCCAACTGGCCGCGACACTTAGCCATTTCACTTGATGTGGGCCCCAAGCCGGTCTAACAAATCTTACGATGCCAAGGTTCTCACACCTTTTTGCTGTCACACACTGACCACCTCCACCCATATTTTAAACACTACCTACCTCGAAGGACAGGGTAAGCTGAGGAGGCCTTTCGGTGGGCAGGCGTGCTCCATGTCCCAGCCATCTTGACCTGTTTGGATTCAGTACCTGTTTCAGAGTCTGACTACTAGTTCCCAACACCATACGCCTAACCTCAGCATTGCTAATACGGTCCTCGCCAGATTCGAGCAGCACTACGGAGATATCAATGTCCAAACACCGACAGCTTTTGTCTGTCTTTCATCCCTAACCACTAAGTTTCTGAGCCATATGAAGGAATGGACCGAACGACCGAGGTGTACAGCCGAGACGTGATGAACTCTGGATGTCACGCCGGAGCCACAAATGGCTGATGCTGGTGAAACTCAACTGCGTCTTCTGCATACGCGAAGATTCTTTATCCGATATCTGTCCACCAGCTGAGATGTGACTGCCCAAGTAACAAAGCTCCTACCTAAGCTGTAAAGACGAGGTCTGGTTTAATGCGAACCCAGTCGTACAGCACCATTTTACACTTCAAAAGCGCTAAACGCATCCCAGACATCGCTGAACGGTTGTCCAGCCTATCTAGGAAAGCATCCAACTAATTGTCTTTTTTACTGAGTTGTACTTTCGTTCACGTATTTTGTAACTGCTTTTGTTGCGTTAGCACCTTGCTTGATCTTAAGCTGGTATATCATTATATATATATATATATATATATATATATATATATATATATATATATATACATTCATCTTACATAGATCTTTACCTAGTGGGACAATTTCATCCGCTTACCCCAAGAGAGACAATACATTGCCTCAGCTCAGGTCGATGCCGCTATTCTCACACGAGAATAAGGCTATCTCAAGAACCATTTCAACTACAAAACTGAAGAAAGGCGATAGAGGACAACCCTGAGGAACATCACTCCTCGTGGTGAACTCCGGTGAGAAATCGCCATAAGAACAAACTTGGTTTTGGCTATCCACACATAATGACTGAGAGAAAAACAATTTCCAATGAAGCACGGACGAAGAGTGCGGTTGACCGCATTAAATGTCGTTTTTAGGTCAAGGAAGACTGAGATCGTGGGCTCACTGGAGGTATGCCATTGTTCTGAAAAATTTTGAAGGTAAGGATGTGGTCTGTGTTCTTTACTTTCACTTTTACGCAGCTAGCTTCCGCGAGAGGATGAGTTGGCTCCAAGGATATTCCGAATGGCATCTGCGTGTGAGCGGCGTAAAGGAACGGTTTCTGAAGAACCTTGAGAACGAGGTACGAAGTGGTGTCCCCAGCGTCACTCGGCTTTATGTTTGAGGTAACAACTCGCGCCAGTGCAAAACCAGGTGCTATCTGTCGGGCTACAGGAAGTTTGTGTTGAGAGTCGATGACCGAACGGTCGGTTCATTCGTTTTTCACAAGGCGGTCTACTAGTCAAGGATAACCAACGCGTCCTAGTAAATCTTATCCTGTTTAGGACAGCCGAGTAAGGGGCGAGATATTGGCGTCAATCAGCGGCGGGTCCCATTCGCGCAGGTCATTGCTATCTATGGGCCTCTGTGGCGTTTATGCAGAGTTCAGCGCCAGACGAAAAACACGTCGCGTCCTCTTACACCACCGAGTTGCTCTCTTCTGGCTGTCCTCGACCAATCCGATATGGGTGACTCTCAAAGAGCGCTTTGGGCTCCAATCGATATAGCCCTCGAAGTCATCGTGGCACGTAAACCCGATCACCACGGTAAGGTAACAACATCGATATAACCTTAACCGGGTCTAAAACCGGCCTGATTCTCATGCACACGCCCTCTGCGAGTGTAAGATCCCGGTGAACAATTTGGATGCGATACCTACCGAGCCAATCTATTTTACGGTTATCACGACCTGTAATCTTTCCTAAAAATTTGCACTCAACAATTCGCACAATTTCCAGGGAATTAGGACGAGAAAAAACTATATCAAAAACCAGGTGTTGAAACCCGTATTGATTTGACCATACAACCCTACGCGTAACGTTTAGTGGTATATGTAATGACGGTTTCACATGAAACGGGCCTTAGTTGAAGGTGAATAAGTAACATCTGGACAGTCAATAACACTTACAGAAAGTGAACTTACCGCCTCCAATTCAAGAAGCTGCTGAATACGCGTTACGGACTCCAGAGCCACAGCGTTTAACTCAGGAGGGACAGTGAGTTTCAAAGCGTGTAAAATGCATGCCGCTGCAAGGTAGCTCGGCAAATAAAGATTTAAGTCCTCCACTGGAATAAATGAAGACAGACAGGGTTATTACTGAACTGCTTAGGAGAGTTACCATGAAGGCAACAGTTGTATATAATCCATTACATGTGCTAACGTCGCTGATCACACGGTACCAAGACACGATCAGTGACTGTTTGGCTAATGCCGGTCAGTATATATATATATATATATATATATATGTATATATATATATATATATATATATATATATATATATATATATACGATCATGGATATAACCTCAGACTCCAGCCCCGGACTCGAATCCTGCCGCCGCCATCATTCCCTAATAGGCCGCCGCCCGACCCCCGAACTGCTGAACAGTATATAAAAATGTTACTATATCGTTTACACTGTACCGAGCTACTAAGTGCCATTTGCGTTGTACATTTCGGAACGCTTCTTCTGCCAGAAGTTCTGTTCGAAACCGAGATGCCACAGCAGCTGTTAAGGGTGACACTGGTTGACTATACATCAAGATTATACATCATCTTTTTACGCCGGCTTGAAATTGTGCATGGTGCCAACCCAGCAAAATTAAGGGGGAGTACAGCACAAAGCAAGAAACAGTCGATAAAAAATAAAATGCCGATTTCACCTTTCTAACAGTACACCTTTGTTTGCTGGGACGATATTTTTTGATTACGAGGAGCGAGTCCGATAGACCGTACAGCACTTGCGCCACCAACTTCTACTCCCACTCATGTCCCCCGACGTCTTTAACCAACGCAATTCTCGTCTCTCGGGACTCAACCTCGGAGGTCGGAAGCACCAACCAAACCCAATGCTCAAGCTAGCTTCTAAATACCTCTACACCAAGTCATGGCCTGATCTCCGCGTGGCTTCTCCCAGCCTTGTTCAGCAGGTGCGATTAAATCAAGGAAAGGTAGACGATGGGCAGATACTCGCAAAACATGATCGAGCCACTGGAGGCAATGTTCAGTGATCACTTCGTTAAGACGGTGGCTATCCGTGCCTAACATACGACGGTGCACGTCGTGATTACTCATTTGATGTTTCGACCAGGTGCGAGCAGTGCTTTGAAGACATCGGTTGTCGACCGCAGAAAGACGCCAAGCATCCTCAACGCGAAGTGGCCAGGTCTCGCGACCGGCCACCGCGGTGACTTATAACAGTCGCTCAAGAGTGGACCGGATGTCACGATGACCCCAAAGGTATCTCAGGTTCTCAAAAGCTACTCGGGCGGCTGTTATTCGTGAGCTCATCTCCCCAATACCACTCCAGATGCGATCGAGCTCCCAAGGTACTTGCTGTCAACTAGCTCAAGCCGATCGCCGAAAAAGGCGATTGCGGACACAGGCATCTGTCAATCTCTTAAAGGCTCTTTGCACTTGGAAGGCAAAATGAACGAAATAACTAACTTCAGTTTTATGCCAAGATAAATGAAAGCAAGTTCGTGGAATTTAACACCTATTATTGAATCTGGTAAAACGCATTAGCAATCACTATACGAGCAAATCACGGGTACCTAAAAATCATTGCACTCGGTCACTTATAACAAAAACTGGCGACTTACCGTGGAATGCTTTTATGTAGATATTAAGAGCAGATTGCCGGATAATTTTTTTAAGACTGGGGACAAATTCCAGAAAGTCAATAACTGGTAGAACGAAATCCACTGGAGTGATACACGTTAGATCCCATTGGAGGGAAATGCATATGGTCATTTCTTTGGCCTAAAGGGAATATTGGACCAGCGATTATTTAACTTACGCGAATATCGGTGGGTTTCGCTGAGTCAGCCATGTAGTGAGCCATATCAACAGCGGTAGTAGGTAGCGCATCATTCAGTTTGCTAGCTATAAGGAAGCACGTTCCGCCGACGAGTTGATATTCATGTCCGTCCGTAGGAACGACGTGCATGTATCGATCCGTCAGCTGGGCTGCGTGAGACAGAATACCTGCGTCTGCATTACGATAGCGATAGATCTGACAGAACTCAGCTTAAGAGAAAAAGATCTTACATCTCGAAGCCAATTGAGGAGTGTCCTACGCATCCATTTTGCCACGCCGATGGGCTGTCCAATACAATATCCTGGTGTGCTATGGTAACGCTTTTCATCAAGTAGCAAGTCTTGTATGATTTTAACATTCGCTGAGAAATAGGGATCGTACAAAGGCTGTGGGACTGCTCCTGGTGGTCCGTTGGATGGATCGTTTTCCTCTTCGAATGCGCTCCCGCCGGCGGTGGCCATATAACCAGCGGCAAGTACAGTCGCTCAGTAAGTCATCAGGCGGAACAGCACAGGCGCCAACGAGCGAACTACTGCTGACTCGATGGGTTTAAACAACCACGACCTTGACCGTAACGGGGATCTCGGGGTGTAGTTTCCCTGCGTCTTTTCACCGTTTGTGCCTCGAAGGTTGAAGCAGTTACAGCTGTTGACGTATTCGACTGCGGGAGCCGATCGAACCGAATCTTCCGGGGATTTCAGGAAGTCCTCCAGGGTTTTTTCCGGTTCATGGGTCCAGGGTTAAGGTCTCCAGTCAATGTAGCGGATGTTCGAAGGCTATCGTATCTACAACCAAGCATAACGGGCAACAGCTGGGTGAAATGCCATAGAGAAACATTAGGGCATACCATGAAAACCAAACAGAGCTGCTCTTGTTGAAATGAGAGTTAGAGACCGCCGAGCTATCTGTCTATTTCGAAGAAAGCATGCTTGCCCATTCTTCAGAAGGCTACGAACTTGATGAAGAGTGATCCTCAACACTCCACAGCACCCGAGGGCAGACGTTTATAGGTAAATACATCCCAAGGACCTCACAGAATTTTATGCTGTCCCGGGACCCAATACAAGCTGGCAGGTACGGCCAGACCTTCTACATATAGCCTGAACCATCATCAGGTTGATTAGTTTCCCTCCCACAGTCATCCGGTCACCCGTGTTAGGTTCATCAGAAGACTTCACATAAACACCACTTCAAAAATTATTCGTGACGGGCAACGACCTTTGTATTTGCTCCATTTTTATGTCAGGGTGAAACCCGAGACAACAGAGGAGTGCGTTATGCAGCCATCCGCGGCTGACTACGGGAGGAAGTAACTACCAAATGTGGAAAATCCTACAAAGCCATCAAAGTGCTACGGGACCGTCATGTTACCGGACAACGTACATTTATTTGTCTTCCCCACCCATAGACGTTTGTCTGGTGGCTTCAACGCTCTGTTGCCTTTCCAAAGCGACTCGTTTTGACTTTTCAAGGCTCACGTGTCTGCCTCGCCACACTGTGACTTTGGCTGCCGCTTTTCGGTCTTTGTGATCTCATACTTGAGGTGTGTAGGTCCGTAAATTCGTTTACTTCATGACACGTCGTCGTAGAAACCACGGATAAATCTCATTTAAAATTTGGGGTTCGTATCTAGCTACGCACTGCGCGAAAGTGCCCTACGCAGGGCTTGAGAAACACTGGAAGATTTATTCGTTCGACCGCACGAGGTGGTAAGCCGGTTGCCGCGCGATTCAACGGAAGTGTTGCCTACCAATTGGGTTGACGCAGAGGCACTATTATGGCGACTCAGCAACAGTCACGCGTGATATCGCGGGGCAGGTCTGGTAGGCTAGTGAGCTGAAGAGCCTCAACCAGTAAGGGTCGCAAGGTACTTCTACAGTGAAGCTCCATGTGGCCGGCCAAATTCTAATCTACTAGTCATTTGCTTCGATTCAGCATATTTATACCAAAATTCAATCGAAAGAGGGCCAACAATGAGAGGAATTTGCCAGAGAGGGAGCGCAACGGCTGCCGCTGTCATACCGGAAGCCTTCTCTCAATCGGTCTCTAAGTTGGCCGTAGTCTGTGACCACAGATACCCTAGGATACAAGCCTTTACTAGTCAGAAGAAATCACCACCTCTGCGAAGTCATTGCTTGCTGGTAGTTGAGATCCCGGAAGCATCGGTGTTTGTCCCTCGGCAGAGTCTCGATCATGACATATTGCAGTTACGGAGTATACTTCGGAAACTGTTCTCTGCTGGTGAGGAGAAGATGGCTGGGTCTATACAAGTGAAGATGAATTTTCACCTAGGCAAGTTGCGCGACCTCCTAAGGTTGTTCCTGCCCCTCGCAAAAGGGGGCAAAAAAGGTCTCTCGGCGACCACAGTGACTCGGAGGGGCTGTTGTTAAACTGGTGCCTTGCTTAGAGCCAGAAGATCTGCAGAAACCCGAGCAAGTTTGTATAGAACTCCCGGAAAGCAGTGTGAACCGTGGTGGCAATCTTTATATGAGGGTTTCTGGGTAGTGAAGAGGAGACTACGTGTAACACGGCCACAGCTGATTACAATGACACTACCAGCTCCGGTCCAGAAAGGCGCACTTTCAGGAGCCACAAACAGTGTTATGTGAATGGACAGACGCCATGTGCGTCTCTGAGCAACATCAGGGGCTGTTGAACAAACAAGAGCAAATGGAAGTGGTTTATGCGACCAAAAGGCCTGCTGCTTTAGCGCTGACTAAGACGTGGCTGCGTGATCAGGGTCTCAACAGCAAGGTTCCTCTGCTTAGATAACTTGTTCCGTTCACAGTAAATTCGGTTAGAGGTGATGGCAGTGTAATATTTTACATCTCAGGCGGAACATCTGAATGCCTTCCTAATTGTTACTGGGACAACCAAGGGCTTGGTGGTTCCCATGGTGTACGGTGAAATTGGTAAGTAATGGGTCCGTGGTTTTTGGACTTCTCTACGAAGCACCGGCTGCGGAGCCATCGAATATCCTGGACTTCCTGTGGCGCCTGGCCCCTGATGGGCACGGTCTCGTCATCGGTGACTTTGATGTGCATCATAATGACTCAACAGTGTCCCACTTTACTACAACAGGTGACAGCTTTTCCCGAAACCTGCTTACTACGACGTGTGATCTGGGACTCTACCAAAACCTATCCCAGCCACTTTGATTCCAAAGTGAGCAGTTGTCTATTCTAGATCTCGTTCTAATACCACAGATGTCGAACTCTTCCAGGATTGGCATCCCGCCTCCTTCAGGCTCGAGCTGCCACGCTGTGCTGTACATGCCCTGGGGAGGCGGCATCCAAAAGCCGCCTAATCCAGGCGGCGGACCAAAAGTCCGTAACATAGATTTCAGAGGTATGAGTGGGCTACGCGGAGTATGGCACGGGAGCAGAATGCGTCTGACAACTTGAACACACATTGGAGTTGATTCCTTGGCGGGACCCTTCGACCCGCTGACCGGTTCACTCCACCCCTCCACCAGCGTCCCCGTGCGAATGGCCCTCCGTGGTCTGATACAGCACTTTGATTCCTGCTTCGTAAATAAATCGTGCATGGCAAAGGTTTAGAAAGAATGGAGACGGCTACGTTGGGTACTGACAGATAAAGAACCACTGCTTATCTGCGAGAGTAATGGGGCGAGGCCGGTTTGAGGACGGGCTGGCAGCCGATTGTGCTAACGCGCCCAAACGTTTGTCCGCGTATCCGAAATGTCGTATGGCAGCTACCCCCTGAACATCAATCTTGCTTCAGGATGAGACCTTCGCTGACCCCGGAGAAACTCAGCCGACTTCTTTGAAGGAAATTATGCGTCAGTGCATACAGCGTAAAATTCCACGTCAACCCCCCACTAGTAACGAAGCCCGTCACCTTGCCTCGTTATTTTCTTATGAGCGAAATTATGGCACAAGTACGACCTATCAGGTTGCCCCCCCAATCCGCCGGCCGTGACGGAATTCACCGTCTGTTTTTCAGTGAATTCGCCGACATCGTTACACCACCATTCCCAGGCTGCTAGACATCTGGCCGTCAGAAGGGAAGCTACCGGATGACTGGAGAGAAGCTATTATTATTCCTCCACTCAAAAATGGCTACCAAACCGCCGCCGTCAATAACCTTCCTGTGAGTCTGCCATGTGTCTTCTGCAAGATCATGGAAGGTCCCATGACCAAACAGGTGCAGGAACACGTGGAAGCCACCACCTGTTTAGTTCTGAACAACATGGCCTTCGCAGAGCCTCATCCCGTTCGTCGAATCTTCTGCTCGATCTTGAGCACTGGACTGAAGCTAAGGCCGGGGGATATTCCACGGATGTCATCTTCGTGGATTCCGGCAAGGCCTTTCGCAAAATTTGACGTGGCCATCTCTTCGAGAAGATGAGGCCATTGGGAATAGCTGTTCCCTTCCCACAGTACTCAGCTTCCCGTGGTGTCCACCAGGGTGACGTCGTTGGACCGTTACTGATTCTCACCCACGTGAACGACCTTCCCACGGATTTCTCAACCACTTTTTCACTGTATGCGGAAGATAGAAGCCACGGTGCTCGCTTCCTTCGGATGCAGATGCCGAAGCCTTAAGGGAAGTTCCAGATGCGCCCATTCGTTGACCTTTGCTTGGATGCTGCAGCCAAATCTGTCGAAGTGTGTTCACGTGCGCTGGTCGTTTTCAGCTGCCGGTGAATTACAGTTTCGGTGGAATTCTGCTTCAGGCAACAGAATGCGAGTACGACCGAGGAGTTTTGGTGTCTGTCTCACTGAAAACAGAAGCTCACGCGGACCTTGAGCTTGCTTATGCCCGGAGTATACTTGGTCTAACTGGTCGACCGTGTGGGAAACTCCGGTGCTTTGCCTTCGGCGTAGCGCACACTTCTAAGTACGTCCTAGACCTCAAGAAGGTGGTGCCGCTGCAAATCCAAGTACGGCTGCAGAATCAACCTAGTTAGAGAGAGCACCGAGGTCTGCTACTCACCTCATTCATGGGCAAGGGGGGTCAAATATACCGGGCTTCCTGAAGCGACTGATATGACTCCCGAAGTCTACCGAAGGAGGCACCGTGATTGTAACGTACATGTGTGGAAACCCTCCCCAGCCGTTGTCACATACTTGCATTGTTAAGACCACATTCTTCATCTCATCGATCCTCGAACAAGCACAACATGCATCAACCACTACACTTCAACATTTGCTTATATTTTACTCATACGAAGTGGCATTATTTTGATTCGAACTTGGACTGCCGTAAAGATGGTTCCTGACATTGACCTTTGTTGAACTGTGGTCCTCGTTGCTGGACGTTGTGGCCGTACAGTTGAGGTTTGTACATATTTATACGCGTATGTAACAGCCGGTCGTGGAAAATCACCCTTTTTCCCTCGCGATTCAGTGTTTTTCCCAACATCACTCATTTCCATACACTATTGACTTGTCTTTACGAACTGGTTGTTTTTCTGGACCAATTGTTGTTTGTTAGCGCCCAGAGCGCCACTTTGGCACATCCTTGTTTAGGACCTGCGTGACGCACGTGCTGTTTGCTCACACGCTGCTATTCGGTTTCTCGTTGTTGAGTCCTTGTGATCGTATTATTGAGGTTAGTATTTTTTTGATGTCATTGTTCATGTAATAATCTAGTATCGTATAATATCAGGGATAATCGTCTTTTGATTTTGGGATCCGTTGCAAATTTGGCTACGCATTGCTCCAACGTTCGTTACAGCTTACACTTTGTTAATCCAGTACCGTAGAATGAGCGAAACCATCTTGTTCTGGTTTTGGGATTCGTTTTGAATTGGCTACGCATTACTCACGACGGGAATATCAGCTACATTCGCAGACTACTCCAAAGGTTTTGACAGAGAGCGGCTGTAACCAGTTACGATTTCTGGTTTCCTTAGACAGTCCATCGATTCTGGGGTTAGAGGCTCCGCTTGCTTTGCAGCCATCGGCCACCCATCCAAACGACATCCGACAATCCGGTGGGCTAGCCTGTTCTCCAGCATATGATAGCACCACGCTCTAGCGAACGTTGGCGTGGCTGTTTAGCCCGAGATGTTGGAAGTGGATGGTGAGCCGCTTGCCCTTAAAGAGCTGAATGATGCCTCTCGGCCAGGGGAAGGACATTCTGAAGGAGTTTAATAATAATAAGACGGAACAGGGCAGCTTTACTGCTCGTGTGACTTCATCCGTCTGGGCTACTTCGATTTTGGTAGTGATGAAGAGTGATGCACGGTCACTTTGATTTTGCAATGACTGCCGAATGAGCTTGAATCTCCGTCTACGGAGAAGCGAGACAACTACGGTGAAACTGGAGGACTTCATTGAACCCATGCTGGGCAGTAAGTCTTTCTTAAAATTTAGCCTGCCTGATACCTACCTACAAATATTGCCGCACACGGAGTCCGAACGATTAACAACCATCAACAGCCCTTGTGGCATACTGAGATAGAATTTCATGCCGTTCGGGCTGCATCTGTTATCCGGGACATTTTGGTCTGCGGTAGACAGAACACCCGTGGTAACAATGGGGGTGATGGCGCACTAGGATGGTGTGATTAGTTTCGGGTTCACGAAGTAAGACCACGACCGCAGATTGCAACCGCTGCTGGATAGGCTCCTCAATGCAGACGGCCACCAACCCTATCCAGTTCGCTTCAGGCGCCTGGATGGCATGGAGTCATCGAAAACCAGGGACGCTTGTGATCATTTCTTGAATGTTCACGACGCTACTCCAAATTCATGTCCACCTTTACGAAAAGGCTGAAACCACTGTTTCTGACCCAATCGTCCGATGTGTGGGGGCTGAACGCGCAGTGTGAAAGAAAAATATGCTGCCCTGTCCAAATCAGCGTTGACCGAGCGCTACCAGCTCCGTTCGAGCCATCTAAGCTGACCATGCTGGCCCAGGACGAACCCGAGGTGAGGATAGAAGCGTTGCTGGAACATGATGGATACCCAATCATCTGCACCTCGCCCATTCTCAGTCGTACACACGGGGCCTATTCCTGGATGTGGGTGAAAGATTTTTTCCCGCTGCGCGAGCACTGATTCGGACCGAAGTTTACGACTGTCACCGGCCACCAAGCCCTTCAGTTCCTATACCATTCAGGTAAATCCATGAGCAAATTCGAGGCTGTTATGACTCGGCTGTGGGGTGTTTCCTTGGATGCCTATACCCACGACCTCCTTCATTGACCCGAGAAATCAATCCCGCAGGCTGACTTGTTACGATATTGCTTATTCCCAGGGACGGAGTTAGGTAGTTTCATTTCACCGGCCGCGTCCTTGTAGGCGGAAAAATTACAGAAGCAGGCAAAAAGACACTGCTCGTCGGTAATTTTGGCGATTAAGAGGGGGTGACAACTCGAAGCGGAAAGGAATTTTCTTCGGTTCTGCTTACTGCGAGAGAAACATGGTATCCAACAGAAGCAGTCCGCTGCAGAGCTAACCGACCTGTCATTCCCCCCTCAGCGAGTAAGTCTGTCTTGGATGAAATACGCAAAGGCCACCGTAACATGAGATAAATTGTGTCACTGGCTTGACGGATGTGTTGGCTGCTGGAAAAGGATGCCAATATTTACTCCACCACAAAGATCAGTGATGCTTGTTTACACAAAGTCCAGTCGAGGCCAAACAACTGGAGTCGGTGGCCCGGAAGCTACCCTCCTTGGCTGAGTCCATGCTGACCTCCGCAACCCCTTGCGTCCACGCCACGCCTTTGCACTGACCAACTCCCCCTACCAGTTGCCGGAAGCGTGGGCCACCAGTTTACCAACCACCTAGTTCCCGTTGCGAAAGTAATTCAGCTGAGGAGTCCCTCAGGTACTGGCCACCGGCGACAGATCTCAGTTCTGCGTGGCGGAGCTGAAAACCTGGCTGCATAGACGTGGGGGATCACATCTTCTTACGGATCCATGCCCCCCGTGCCCCAACGGCTCAGCTAAAACCTGGAGCCCTCCATGCAAAGTGCTTTGGCACTGGCCAATCAACTGTGTTTCCTTAATTGGAGGTGCTTCTTGGCGGCATCCCACTGAAACACACAAAAACAGAGCATTCGACCACCAAAGAGAGTCCCGCTGCTCTCTTCAAGTCCAGAGGACTACGGTCATTGCTGTTTTGTCTTGGCTATAGCGACCTTCCGTACTTCTGTGACTACAGACTTTTACCGACCCACCGACTCACTATAGGGAAACTTAGTCAATCTATGGTCAGAAATATGGACCTGGGTGATTCGTCTGTATATTAGTGCATCGGTGCCACCTCAGCGTAAACCCCATTTCAGGGTGTTAGCGGACGACGCAATCTATCATGCTCCTGGGTCAACTGCAGATCCGGATGCTAACCGTGTTGATGATATTGATCCATCTATTCCGCCGACCGAAATGACCGCCGCAGCAGCCAGGTCATAGCTACCAGTTCCAGTTCAAAGATCTGAGCCGCAGGCTAGCCAAATAGACAAGGAACTCCTGAGAGCGGAGGATTCTCGAGGTCTTGTGGCTATCACACTTAATACGACCAAATACAACCTCGTAACCAAGTATGCGCTAAGCCTCAACCAATTAGAATCGGTGAGGAGGGGTGAGCTAAAGTTCCTTCCGAATGGTTGACTTCCAATCTACTAATTATTTCCCTCGACCTAACCTGTTTATACAAACCGGCTCCACAAAAAGGTGTGCCACTCCGTAATTTTGGTTTTTTTGTTATTTTGGTTCGCGTAGTTCCGGGGAAGGGTGATTACAACACGCCCCATCAGTTCGGGTGTTGCGAACGCCACAACTATCTGGGCTGGCGGTTCAAGTGTAAACGTTTATGGTCACCCCTGGGGAGATGGGTTACACGGACTACGTCAGCTCTTTGGCTACTCTGGAATGAATGGATAAGGGACTTCCTTATTCGCTATATAATAAGTGGGCTCAGAGTGTAAACCGGCCGCCGCCAAAGGTCAGAGAGTTGACCTCCAGCCGAATGACGGGGTTTGTATCCTCCACGACGAGGATTGCTGGCAGTCGCTCTGGGCAGCACTCAATCGAAGCATAACTAATGACTATTACTGAGTGCATAAATCGCTCGAAACAAAGACCAGGGTCCGTCACGGTCTACTTGGACTGTTAGCAAGGGGATGTGCGAAAAACTTTCGGCAGTCTGCACTATACTTGAAGGAGGCGACTATGTTTCTTCCTTTCTAAAAGGAGCCACGGAGAAGGTTGGTGTAGGTTAAACAAAATTTGTGGCGTAAAAGGCTGCTGTGGCCAGAACCTTCGGTCGCTCATCTGAACGGCACAGCGAGCCCCACTCCGCGCAACCGAAAAGGAGAGAATCACGGTGGAGCAACCATGGTACAGCTCGACGGTGTACACCTGGAGCTATTGCCCGTTAGACTCAGGGCTGGTTATCGGGAGGTAGCCGGATACTCTTCTCTCCAAAGTGGATACGACACCACATTTAACCAGGCTGAGACCCTGCACTCTTCAAGGTTATGCCCACGAAAATATTCGTGGACAGTTGACGCCTTCGGTGGACCTAAGAAGGCCGATCCGGCCGGCGATACTTACGATGTATTGACATTGAGCAATACCGAGTCCACCAGAGTACAACAGGCCTTAACAGCTGGTGCGTAAAGAGTACCCAAGACTAGTTCAGATAAAAACCATGGGGACAGGCCCCACTTGGCCGACCCACATATCGAGACCGTAGACGGAGAAGTTTTATTGCTCATCAGCTGCAAAATACCCGAGATCTACTGGGTGTTACATCAGGGACTGAGAAGGCGTAAAGCACGGTGAGCTGTTTGCAATCTCCTCAGATGGGTGGTAGTCAGCCCAACGGGCTGTGTTAATGGTGTTAGTGAACTGCATCTGAAGATAGTCTGCTACCACTTGAAAATTTCGGCTCACAGACGACGTTTAATCTACTGGACTTAAACCGATGGATGCTGGCATTTCCGCAGACGCTGAAGCCATGGAACTCATGGAACGATGATCGCTTTTCACTGGTGGTCTTTTCATAATCCCACCGCCTAGGAAGAAAGGTGCTATGACGTGACCGGGGAATTTTGAGACTGCAATAGCCAGACCTCTCTGACCGAAAGGTCGACTGAGTCATAACGATAACTAACTGGATGGACTCACAAAGACAACAGAGCAGATCACGGCCAGAGGTAAAGAGCTCCGTCGTCATCACTGATCGGGTGAATTGTGAATTTTGGTCACAGGGGTGTCCACATTATCATGCCAGGGAGAATCAAAGAGAACTGAAAAATCTGCGCACGTTGTGGGACTGATCAGCAAGGCATAGGTGTCGTTTGCCAAGCGACATGTTCCATCAGGGTCCGGAGGCCGAAGCAGATCCGTTATGCGTTTTACTGTCTTAGTAAGGACAGCGTGGCCGCGTCTGTACCCACTGAAGAGAAGTTGGGGCAGGTTGGGGTAACGTAAAGGGATCCAGACAACTTGCCGTTTACGCGATGGCCAAATAGAGATTGCTAGATAAGGCCGGAAAAATATCAAGTGACCTTGCTTCTGTTTGGGGCAAAGCCCTTACATTTCTGTGCGAACCATAGGCCACACGATACAGAGACTTCAATGGAGTACGTGACGGTGCTGCTTTGAACTCCGTAGACAACACTTACTCGGACGACAGCCTAGCGCCTTCCACAACCAGTACCGAGGACACTAACCTTGTGAGGTTTTCGCTGTGTTATGATGGTTTTTAACTGAGAAAGTGGGTATTGAAAGCACCGAGTTCCTTAGGTCCATCCCCGTGTGCCGGCGCGGGAGTTGATGCCGTTCAGTACCCTCCATTTAGCGGTATCACTCAAAGGGAGCTGGGCGTTCGGTGGGATACAACGATAAACTCGGTCTGCCGTTCACAGGAGGCTGTTGCTTGCTCATGATATGCATGCATATGTTCAGCTAAGCTCTAAATGCGATCCGTTTATCCCCCTATGCACTCACATACGACTTTATGGTTGACTGTTCATGTCTACCTACAAGGTCACTGTAAACTGAGTGGTAGTTCGTTCACAAATCTGTCGTAGTCTGTGTTTGGCACCGATTACGTGCATACTTGTTTATGTACTCCAAGAGAGTTCCGTATTCTCAGTTGCAATAAGACACTAGCGTCAAAGGCAACTTTCCCATCAGTTAATACTCCTACGGTTTTATGAATAGAAGCAACAGCATTCCCAACTCTAGGTTCGTGGACTTGCTGAAAGGCTACATTTTCCTATTACATGGACTTACGCAAGTGGCTCGAACCAAGTTTGATCCTGGAAAATTCGCTGAAGCTGAAGTTTTCAAGCTATAATCCAGGTGTAGCAGCAAGTTGTGGAAAATCCTCCAAGGATACCGTAATACTTCGGCTCTGTGAAAGTACCCAATTGTATAGATTATTTGTTTTTGTACCTCCCATATATTTGTGAACCAGTCTTTTTTCACCAGCTTTCAAGGTGCGATTTCATCATAAATAAATGGACAGGTGTGACTCCCGTCTTCGCTAGCCTCACGCATTGAACAAGGCTCTCCTTTTGAGTCTTTATGATAGCCCGTTCGAGGCTTGTGTGCATACCCATGGGGATGCTCATTCTGTAATCTTATATCGCAGGGTGTGTGAATCAACCTTGTTTTGCTTTGGAATTTGTGTGAATTGGCTACGCATTGCTCAAAATTGCCTTACTCAGGGCACGGATATTCAACGACAAGATGATGCCTATTTTCCACAAAAAAAAAGCTCTTTTGGGTGAAACTTTTCCAACGGCTGACGACACTTTCGGTGCCACGTCAAAAACTTATGTATTGAGGTTAAATTTTTCAAAAGTTTCCCAAAATATGCAAGGTCCTTAAGAGGCTACGTATCTCGCCTCATTCAGCGAGTTCTTTAATACAATCATTCGCGCATACCCGCCAGGAACATCGAAGATGTCATGCTCAATAAACAGTTTATTGTTGGCTCAAAAGCGACAAAATCTGTGAATGCCTTTCAACAAGTGTGTCAAAATTAACATGGAAGAGAAGCGAGAATTGGCAGGAACCTAGCAGCAGGTCCGTTTCAAGTATGATTAGTCTCCGAAATAGTCACCGTCCTTTTCTAGGGGTCCAAAAGTTAAACCGCCAACAGATTTTCAGCCCACTGCGTATGCTTTTGCTGCGGCTCAGTGGATCACAAGGAGAACCGTTTTGAATGCCCCAATAAAGATGGTAGATGTCTCACATGTTCAAAAATGGGAAATTTCGCCAAAGTCTGTTATAGAAGGTCGTTCAAAGCGCTAGATGTTGAAAATAGTCAATAAGGAAATGACTTAATTAACGAAATTCTTTATTTTATGTGGTACAAAAATAAATTCGATCGCACAATACTTACCTATTGCTGAACCACTACGATTGTGCTCTGGCAATTTTACCACTTGGCTTTAATCCTCGCATGTCAAAGTACCTCTGCTAATGGAGCTTGGTTCTGCTCTGCCTATGGCTATCACATCCCCTTTGCTATACTCACGTCACTTCATACATTTACCGTAACATCCGACCGTTTTTTAGTACGACGCATACTAAAACTCAGCCCCAGGAATTGGTTCGTGTCTAGAGGCTTTGCAACTTCGCTCCGCTGCATTGCGCTTGTGACAAAAAAAGCCGTTACTTGATTACAGTGCCGTGGTTGCTCCGAGCCTTGTACTTTTTGTTAACCATGCATCAATATCCTCCATTGATGTATCATTATTTAGCCAAAATACCCCACAGTAAGTACTGAATGGATTGTATGTTTCCATGGACGTGCTTCAGGTTCACTGGAAAACAGAGTTGAAACCAATTTTGTATTTCAATCTCAATCAATAACACCGGCTAAACCGTGTACTGTTCACCTGATAGACTTTTTCTGGAAATTCTGAGAAGAAACAAGATGCTAATCTCCAGGTTATATTGGATCGCCTCTATCGGTAAAACCAGCTCTTGAATGTAAGCGAGGGTGCGTTCTGAACAGATGAAACACTGTTTCTGGGACAAATCCGAGGCTAGGTTTTGTCCCAACAATGAAAATTCGAATAGAACTATAAGTGTACCAGAACCTACAACTCCTACTCGACTCAAGAGTCTTTTCGGTCTTTTTACTTATAATTTTACCTATCTGCCAAATCATGCTACCGAAATAGAACCTCCTTGCACGCTGACAATGTTGGCGTCCCATATGAATGGACCGACTTTAGGCCTGGTGCGTCTATGTATGTGAAACAAGTGATGGCATCCACTCCCATTGTCAACAATGTTCATGAAGCATGGCACATACGCTTCAACGGATGTACCGGATCTTGGACTGGGAGCTGTTCCGTCCCAACTTTAGCGTAGAAGAAAAAAAGTGATAGCAGAGGCATGGAGAAGGCTTTCCAGTGCACGAAGTAAGAATTGAACCAAGGGAAATGAATCCCTTACCTGAGTTCGGACCTGCGAAAAATGTCATCTGGATCCCTGTGTTAGATATTATCTGTGGGCTAACCGTTCACCTTTAACCGCGTTTTTGGGTAGAGACTAGGGCCATAGACCTCTTTGTGTTAGACTTTGGCACGCGAGACGTCTCTCCTATGATTTCTCGTCAAAATGCATATTTTGGTTTGAAAATCGGGTTGCCGGCGCACCTTCCTGTTTGCTGTCACATGGTCAAGAAGGTGCGAGCGATGTGAATGAGCTTGAAGCATTTGCCACTTTGGATGGTTTCGTAATTCAAGCTACAATGAGAGAGATTGCGTCAGAAAATATTTGGGGCTAGTAAACTGCAGCGGCCAAACAATAAGTCCATCTTGAATGGCCCTCCATAAAGTATTGCTCTGGATGGATTAAGATGTCACAGCTATTTATGGGAGAGGCATTCATTGGTGGATAAACGTGTCGCGTGCGAATCAGAATTAACTTCACTGTCTTTGAAGCGCAAATACATATTACGTGCGTACGGGAGGTGTTACAAAAGCACGAGAACCTGGCTGCCGGTTAGCAAGCGGTTCCGCAGGCCGCATGAACTTTTTTCCATTGAGGTTGTTGTTACTATTTGTGGACCCCATCTAAATTCCGATATAGCGATCGGACCCACAGCGGAGCCAATACAACTGGTGGATTGCGGAATGCGGTCTCGGACAAAGTTGGTTCTCGTTATCGTGGAACTGTTTTCAGCGGCCCCATTTAAAAGACAAAATATACCCGTTATCACGTGATAATGCAGAAAGTGGCCTGAGGTACACTACTGCGGGGATAGAACCGCTTCTACTATAGCTCCATGAATGAAACACCTCAGTGCCTGTTTGGGCGTACCGTAGGAGATCGCTGCAAACAGTGGCTTATAGCTCATCAGCTCCGAATTCCAAGACTGTCTAAGCCGGAAGGAGAGTAAATATTCACCAACCATCCCGTATAATCCTTCGCACAGAGTGTTACGAACGTTTGAGCAATGCGTAGCCAAATTCGCAGCGGATCCCGAAATCAGAAGGCGATTATCCGTGATAATTCTACGATACTAGATTATTAAAATAAACAATGACGTAAACAATATACAAACCTCAATAATACGATCACAAAGTCTCAACAACGAGAAACCGAATAGCAGCGTGTGAGCAGACAGCACGTGCGTCACGCAGGTCCTGAACAAGGATGTGCCAAAATAGCGCTCTGGGCGCGAACAAACAACAATTGGTCCAGAAAAACAACCAGTTCGTAAAGACAAGTCAATAGTGTATGGAAATGAGTGATGTTGGGAAAAACACTGAATCGCGAGGGAAAAAGGGTGATTTTCCACGACCGGCTGTTACACCGCCCACCAAAATCCTCCTGGATCCTTAGCAGAGTCAAAGGTTCGGTATAAAGGTACTGATTCTTCCTACCTGCCTAAGCCCTGCTGTCAGTGCGCGCGTCTAATGTTCGTCGTTGACGTTCTACTACTGGTCGCACCTAACCCATTGGCTACATAGACGTGAGGCTAGTCTACATCTTCCACAAGACCAAATGACCGATGGCGGGCGTGAATGGTCACATAGACGTTGTCCTCGTAAGGGGCCGTCCGGTCCTGGATGTACGCGCTCGAGTGTGTGTGTGTGTGTGCGTGCGTGTGTGTGTGTGCCGGGGTTACAATGAAATCACAGGTATGACTACACATCAAAGGAGGACTTTCTGCAATGTCAACAAAAGACCGCGTGGCAAGAAAACGAGTAAATGTAGCATGTGTGTGTGACCTGAGCTCCACTACTTCCACATGTGCAAGGGGCATTCGGTAGCGTCAACAAAAGGCGAACAAAGAACACTGTCACATGTATGATGGGTTTACGGGATGTAGAGTGCGTCGTGCATGCGTGTATGTATCGGGATGTATAATGGAATCGCACTCATCACCACATATCGGAAAGAACCTTCTGTAATGTCAACGAAGGGACCGCGAGCACCTTAACGTGTTTGACGGAGATTGTGTGGTATATATGGTGTTTCTTTATCCACCTCGATTACTGGTGTGAAAAAGGTTTACTAGGCCACAGGGTTATCAGCTCCTCCGTCTTCGCTCTCGAGTAGGTTAATACTGCGTATGTCACGAATGAGCACTCCGTTAGCTGTCTTCACCTTCACCGTTCTTATCATTTCGTCGGTGCTTTTGATGGTTTCCGTAACTACTCCCAAAGACCAAGCGCTGAAATGTGCGCGTTTGTCGGCGATCATAACCACGTCCCCAACTTTGAATGGTCTTGTTTTGGCCATCCACTTCTGTCGAGTCTGCAAAGCCGGTAGATACTCCCGTAGCCATCGCCTCCAGAAGACCTTGGCCAGATAGTTCGCTTGCTTCCACCCGTGGAGGTAGCTCCCACGAAGGTTTACCGGCCCTTGGAAACCCTCGTTCGACCTTAGCGTCAATAAGTCGTTTGGGGTGAGCGCCAGGTGGGCGGGGTCGCCGTTCAATACTGGAACCAGGGGGCGGTTGTTCAGGATTCGCTCCACCTCAGTCATGACGGTGTTCAGGGTCTCGTCGTCGGGCGGCTGCTGCTCCATGATTGACAGCAATATCCGTCTGGCGGACCGGATCATGCGTTCCCATATGCCGCCTCGGTGACTGGCCTGTGGGGGGTTGAAATGCCATCGCATGCCGTAGGCCACGGTTCGATTCTGCAGTTCGTCCCTGTTTATGTTCTTGTGCCAACGCTGCAATTCCCGTTGAGCGCCTACAACGTTCGATCCATTATTTGAGTATATATCGGCCGGTACGCCTCTTCGGTTGATAAATCGTTGCAAGGCCCGTAGAAACGAATCGGTCGTCATCGAATGTGCGACTTCTAGGTGTACCGCACGTGATTTCATGCACGTCATGATACATCCGTATCGCTTTTCTAATCTTTTCCTGCACTTGATCCACAAGGGCCCGAAATAGTCCAACCCGGTGTCACTGAACGGCCACCAGCCCGTAGTCACCCTGCATTCTGGTAGTGGGGCCATGAGTTGTTTGCCTGCTGTGGCATTGCGTCTCCTGCATTGCACACACCGTCGGATTACGCGTTTTACAGTCTCTCGTCCTCTCAACAACCAAAGACGCTTTCGGATGACGCTCGTCACGTGACTTTCCCCGGCATGTCCCTCCACGGCGTGGACGTGTTGAATCATTAGCTCTACTACAGGTTGTCTCGCAGGCAGCAGTATAGGATACTTTGTGTCGAAGTTCAGGTGGGCGTTGGTCAGCCTACCATCCACCCGCAGCAGTCCGTTGATGATTTTGGGGTTTAAACGCTTCAGCTCGCCTCTTGGAGATGGCATGTCTTCATTGGTCAGCCCCACTTCTTCCGCCCTCTTGAGTTCTCGGGCGAAAGCCTCGCGTTGTATCATTCTGAAAATATCGTACTCTGCCGCTTGTAGCTCATCGGGACCTATCGGGCCGACCGGTATCCGACCTGAGGGCCGTAGCCCTTTCATGACTAGTAAACTTATCTTGAACCTGGTTAACCAAACTAGCGAACGAAGCGTCTTCATCCAGGAAGAAAACCTGACCAGTCGCGATAAAATGGGCGACGCTTCGACGACGTTGGTTGCTATCACTACGCCTTTGATCTCCAGTTCCAATTCCGTAGGGGGTTTTAATTCGAACACGGGCCAGTCCTGTTTGGGCAATTGCAGGAAGTTCGGCCCTCTCGTCCACGTGTCCAGTTGCCTGAAGTTGTTCGCACCTCGGGAGCACAGGTCGGCCGGATTATCGCCAGACCTGACATGACTCCACTGGTGCGTGGCCGATTCATCGTGGATAATCGTGAGCCGGTTAGCAACGAAAGTATTAAACCGGCTCCGTACGTTGTTAATGTAGTAAAGTACTATCGTTGAATCCGTCCAGAAGCTCACCGACCAAATGTAGAGATCGAAACATCTCTTCACAGCTTGCACCACCCTGACTGCCAACACGGCTGCGCTGAGTTCAAGGCGTGGGATTGAGACCGACTTCAGTGGAGCAACGCGGGCTTTGGCGAACAGGATCCTCGTGGTATATTGTCCATCTCCTGCGCACCATCGTCCGTACACCACAGCTCCATAACCGACTTCGGATGCATCGGAAAAGGCATGTAGTTCTCCAGTCCGTGTCGTATGGCCAGGAGTCAAACATCGTGGTATTCTTATGTCCCCTAATTTCTTCAAGGTGTTCAGAAATTCCTCCCAGTCCAGCCGGTCCCCTCGGTCCAGTGACTGGTTCCAATCAACTTTCTTACGGCACAGCCGCTGCAGCAAGATCTTTCCGGGTAGCAGCCATGGTGAGACGAAACCGAGCGGGTCGAACAAACTTGAGACGGCAGATAGTATGCCACGACGGGTTATTGGCAGCTCGGGAACGTTCAGTTCGAAAACAAAATCGTCCGTTTCCGCGTCCCATTGTATCCCTAAAGTGCGCTCGATAGGAAGTGGAGAGCCGTCCAAATCTCTTACCCTTTCGACCTTTTCGTGATACGGGATGACCTTCAGCACTTCTGAAGCGTTCGACATCCATTTAGTTAGATGGAAGCCACCCTCTTCCAGCAATCTCGTCAGACCCCTGAACTGCTCTAGAGCTGATTCCACATCATCGAATGACCCAAGGTAGTCGTCGACGTGGAAGTTCCTGCTGACGCTTTCTACCACCGTCCGATGTACCAGATCGCCATGTTAGTTCGCTGATTCTCGGAGGGCGTAGTTGGCACAAAATGGTGACGATATGGCTCCGAAGGGGTGGACGGTCATTCTATAATTCACCACTGCGTTGTCCCGGTCGCTCCCTTCCCACCACAGGAAACGCAAAGCATCTCGTTCTCCTACCGGAATCTTCACCTGATGGAACATTTCCCTAATGTCAGCAGACAAAGCCACTTTACCCACTCTGAAACGGCACAGAACATCGATCAGTGGTGTGGTCCAGTCAGGGCCCTGTAGTAGGCGATCGTTTAACGACTTGCCCTGGAACTTGGCCGCACAGTCGAAAACCACGCGCAGTTTATTTGGCTTCTTGGGGTTGATAACCGGATGGTGAGGCAGATACCAGATACCCCTTTTGCTGTCGGTGTTAACAGGCACCTTTTCAACGTAACCGAGGTCCTCGTTTCGCTTCATCAAATCCGCGTATCGTTCCCACAGATTCTGGTCTCGAATGAAGCGTTCTTTTAGTCGTAGTAATCGTTGGAGAACATAATTTCTGTTGTCAGTCCACGGGTCGACCGGTGTGCGCCATGGGAGGGGAACCTCGAACTGTTTTTTGAGGCCTCTAGAGCCTTGCCGCACCGTTCGTAGAGCGAAGTGATCCTCTTGAGACAACGTCGGTCTTTCGTCCCCAATGTCATGAAACTCCTTTTCATGCAGCCGCTGCAGATGATACTCTATGCGGTCCGTTTCGGCGGATAAGTAATTCACGGAACCGCGTACCCCTACTGGACCGTATAACATCCATCCCAGAGCCGTGCGTACGGCATAAGGTGCCTGGCGGTCGCCCACTCTTTGGTCAAGCACCCAATGCGCCTCTGGCACGTCGCATCCGATGAGGAGATCCACCTCATCATCTTCCCAGTCTACAACGGTTACATCCTGCAGGTGGGGCCATCGAGTCAAGATTGCGTTCACCGACCTTGGTGCTCGCATGGGTAGATCGGCTAACGTGAATGCCTCCGTTGGTTCAATTTCCTCGTTAGTGTCTAAAGAGATGAGTTGCAGCCTTAATCTACCGGCAGTCATTACCTGTGTTCCGCCCACCGTGCTCACTGCTAACGACGTCGCACCTTTAGCCAGTTGGTGTTTGTCGGCAAACCGCTCTTTCACTAAAGTGGTGTCGGATCCACTATCAACGAAAGCCAACGCCTTGACTATCCCAGTCGGAGTCACTACTCCCACGGCCACTACGCCTAAACGTACCGGTTTACTGGCAGATTGTGAAGTTGAACAAATCACGCTGGGCTTCGCAATCGCCTCGGATATGGTTATTCTCGCCTGATGCAGCAGCCGATGGTGTCTGCCCGTGCAGCCCTCGTAACCACATCGATTCCTTGTTCTACAGGCTGCTGCCCGGTGCGTGGTGTTGAGACAGATGAAACATGCTCCTGCCATCCTCGCCATTCCCCACCGTTCGTCTATTGTGGCATTGCCGAACTTGGGGCATTCTGGTAGGCCATGGCTAGTACCACAGGATCTGCAATTTGGTTTCGCCGTAGCATCTCGTGAAATGACGTGTGTGTTGGTCCAAGGCTGGTACTTTGGATGTTCCCGTACAGGGGTTTGGACTTGGCTAGTACCAGGCTTGTTTGCTCGGTTGCTGTCCCGGATGAGTCGGCCGAATCTGCTGTCAGCTATCTTCGTTTGCCTGTCTAAGTATTCAGTCAGGTCTTCGAAGTTGGCTTCTCTGTCGCCTCGGCTTATCCGTTCAGCTTCTTCCGCCCACCGACCCTGTAGTTCGGGAGAGAGGTGACGGACTATGCCTTCCAAAGTGTGCATGGCGTCTAGGTCAGCTCTGTAACCTAAATGGTCGAGGGCTATTGAGCAGTTCTGCATCTTGATCACCAGGTCGGCCATGGTGTAGACGTCGCCCTTGGTTTTCTTTGCCTCTGCCATCACGCCCTCTATTAGGTTACGGGCTACTTTGAAAGGTTGGCCAAACAAGTCCCTCAGAATCTTTCTTGCCCTTGTGTAGCCTTGTTCTGGATCGAGCATGGTGCATCCGTCGATAGCTTCTCGCGCTCGGCCTCGGCAGTAGTGAGTAAGGTAAAGAAGCCTTTGCCCAGGGTCGGTTACCTTGTTTTCAACGAACGTCTCGAACTGTTTGACAAACTTGCAATATTGCTCAGCTCGCCCGTCGAAAACCGTTAACTCCACTCTAGGCAGATCGATCGATGGTGGTTTGTAGTCGGCGACCTGCGTGGGGTTCCCTACCTTATTGCACTCTAACCTATCGGAAGTGTCGAAGTCACTGGTCCTATACTCTCGCTGTTTCTGTGTGCACTTCTCTGCTTCATGCGCCTGTAGTCTAGCCGAAAGTAACTGTTGCTCTAGTTCTATTATTCTCAGCTTATATAAATCAACGTCCTTACGATCAATATTGCTTTCAATAACACATGAGCTAGCACTGACAGGACTAGGCGATCTAGCATTAACTAAAGAATCATAAGTACCCAAAATCTCCCCAGAGACTTGCCGTATTACTTCCTGTCCGGGTTCGACTGCCTTTGATCCTTTCCTTGGCATTTTGCGTGAATTTTCCTCGTTCCAAATAGATCTATTGAGTATTGTTACGAACGTTTGAGCAATGCGTAGCCAAATTCGCAGCGGATCCCGAAATCAGAAGGCGATTATCCGTGATAATTCTACGATACTAGATTATTACAATAAACAATGACATAAGCAATATACAAACCTCAATAATACGATCACAAGGACTCAACAACGAGAAACCGAATAGCAGCGTGTGAGCAGACAGCACGTGCGTCACGCAGGTCCTGAACAAGGATGTGCCAAAGTAGCGCTCTGGGAGCGAACAAACAACAATTGGTCCAGAAAAACAACCAGTTCGTAAAGACAAGTCAATAGTGTATGGAAATGAGTGATGTTGGGAAAAACACTGAATCGCGAGGGAAAAAGGGTGATTTTCCACGACCGGCTGTTACACAGAGCCATAGTGGAAAGCTTCGATCGTCCGCTGGGGAAAAATGTTCAGACATCACGGTTAAAGAGAGGCTCATGGGAAGATTTCATACTTCAATTGCTGGCTACATATCACACAAGCTATCACTGTCCAATAAATAAGGCTTCGAAGGGACTAACTTCGAAGAGGGCTTTACTTTCGTGGCCTTCCGCGGCACACCAGACTGCGAACGGCAGAATAAGATCCGAATTGCTCCGAAGACAGAACTTTCAAGTAAATCAAGCGAGAACAGGGGGGATCATGAGTTACGGAATTTAAGTTTTGCTTGCGGAATCAGATAAGAAGAAAGGAGAGAGCAAGTTTCTTACCACCAATGCAAATCACTCTTGCCCTGGGACCAGATACAAGAATTAGCTAGTCGCAGGAGAGTTTAAGCCTGCCAGATTTACGGTGAAAGTCAAGCTAGAGCAACTTTCAACCCATCCCATCGGAACGACGCAGTTCTAATTGCAACTTTATCCCGATTATGAGTAGGCCTAACCAAAATGACGAATTCCGGAGTCGGAACAAGATTGATTTGAGGACCTCGAGGTGCTAGATCAACAAATTATACACACGCCAATAGTATACGGACTTAAGCTGAACGACCGCTAGGTTAAGCGAAGCAAACCAAGCCTAAGCGAAGTTCACGGCCAAATATTTTCGTCACGGCAGTCGGAGGTGAAATCAAAAAGATGCCACGGCACACGAGCGAAATAAAAACAAGCTTCTAAATGTAGTGGTTGGATGCGTTGTGTTCGTTCGAGGATCAAGGAGAACAAAGCGCATAATCTAAACAGAGCAGGTGTGTCAAAATGTTTACGGTGGATTTCTGTAGGTGTACTTTACCCAGCCAGCCGATTCCTTCCATGAAAAGGTCAGTGTCCGGGAGCAGATAGGGGTACTGATTCACTATAACCTACGTAGGCCCTAATGTTAGTGCATTTCCCCTCGCCGGGGGTTGCTTCTACTGTTGGTTGCTCGCAGGCACACTATCGGGGCCTCTTGATAATCCACTAGTGACATCCGGTTTTTAAAGTTTCATCTGGCTGCTTTTTGTCGTAATGTGTAGAAGGCTTGGGGGATGTAAAGAGCAAAAGGTTTCTTTGCCAAGGGTAAAATACGTAGCCAAATAGATACTGAAAGTTCTCGACTAAGAATCGAAATAGTTACGAGGCACTTGAACGTTGGGTCTTCCAGTTCTATTGATGTGATCACTTACTGAGTATATGCTTAACAAAACACGGGTCAGCCCAACCTCTGATTTAGTAATAATACAAGTGTTTCATAAACGAAGATCTTTCTACAAGCTGCCAATTAGAGGTCGTTCCTAAGTCCCTGTTGTCTTGCTACCAACTTCAGTCCGTGAGCTGATTCAGAGAGCCTACCAATTAACTCCATTGTAAATTGTAAACATCACACAAATTAGATGTGAACTTGTTTTTAGCATCATGTGGGGAGTTAAGACCTTTGGAGGCACATGAGAAAAATAAGATAAGTTCAGCATCAGTCGACATTACAGGTTCAGAGACGCGTTCAGTTAACCTTGCTTTGTGCTTGGTCCGCCACCTCATAGTTTCCCTAGCAGCTGTCCACTTCAAGCAAACACACTTTAGGGGCATCTTGTGGTACCTGTCTTTGACTAGTTTCACCACCATTGTGCGTATGAGGCCCCCATCCCCGTAAGACGATCTGTGATCACCCTAGTAGGTCATTCGGATTTGTGGAAGTGTCCTCCCACAAGGGTGACAACATGGCCAGGTCCAAGCTATCTCCCTTTGGGGGTCCACTTTTGGTAAAGCCGCCGGGTCGGTAAATACTTTCTCGACCAAAGTTTCTAGAAGGCCTGTGCTAAGTGGTTTAACAGCTTCCACCATATGACTTACGTTCCACGTAGAGTTTTTGGAGTGACTGCAACTACTTTTAGCCACGGTGGCCACGGATCATAGGGAGTGATAGCCGGTCCACCCTCCGGATCCGGGATATTCGGCACTTGAGGTCTGTTGCTCAGTATGCTTCCTAGTTCTGTTAGTGGGGTAATCAGCTTCTCGTCATCGGGGGCTTGCTAAGATTAGAGTTGTGAATATTCTCCTGGACGATCGTACCAGTCCTTTCCAAGTGCCACCGCAATGACTAGTATCTAGTGGATGGAAGTCACACTTTATCCTTTAGATACGGTATTTGCTCGTATTTTATCATGGTCCAAGAGCTTCTACCACATCCTTAACTCCCTCCGTGCCCCATAGAAATGTGAATCGCTGTCTGAATACGTTTCTCCGAATGCTTCTTCTGAGGAGGGACCCTCGGAAAAACTTTGGGAGTGAATCAGTGGTCATGTTATGTACCAACTCGAGATGAACTCCTGTGGATTGTGATAATGTTATCGAGCAGCCACACCTTTTCCGTGTTCCCCCCTGCTGTGGCAAGAATAACAGATCAAAATAACGGAAGCTGATCCCCACGAATAAAAACTATCCCAGCTGAACTGCCACTGCTGGAAGGGAGCCGTTATTTGTTCGTCTGCCACAGCATCTCGGCGACGACGCGCTAGGAGATTTTCGATCGCTGGCATGACCGTAGCTGGTCCTTTGGCCACCCAAAATCGTCGACGAATGTCGTTTGGCGGGTGATTTAAAACCCCATATCTTTCTTTTCGGGTTCAAGTGATCTATTAAATGTCTCGTGATGTTGTGACTGCCCAGGCCTTTCGTGGGATGCTTCGCTTTGTACCCTGGGTTCCAGGTTGATCAACCTCTACCTGACCCTCAATAACCCGTCAGGTGTATGTGGCACAGTTTCCAGGCACCACAACGCAGAAAAGTGCGCCTTTTGGCATTATGGTCGGTTTTTGACAGCTCAAGGGTGTGAAACCGGAAGGCTTTTAGTTGAAGCAGGTGCAGAACATCGACTTCAACCTAGTTCGACTCATCTGACCGCACTGTTCCTAAATTTAACCTGTTGTTCGTCGTGCGCCTTTCATCATCCTCAAAAGTACTAAGCACATCCTACTCCTCCAGACCAGAGCTCTTAACATTCATGTCCATTCTCAGAAATGACAACTTCTTTATTGGGGTTCCCGGTTCCGCTGATTTTGTGGCCATTACCAACACTTTAGTCTCAATATTAACATATGCAGGCCTCACTTCTGGCATTGTCAGCCACGTCTCCTTGGGCGCGACCATGAACTTCGGTTCTACTGGTCCCAAAACGCAGTTGTTTTGTCGTCCCTAGGCCCTTCGTACAGGAAGCAGGCCGGGTTACTGAGGAATTGTGTGTAGTGCAACCGGTTAGCCCTTGTCGACTGATGAATCATAGTGGGTCTGTTGGCCACGAAGGTTTTAAAACTGGTGTTAGAGTTGTCTACGTAACCCAGAGTAATGGACGAATTCCTTTAAAGGTTCAATTCTCAGCTTACTTGATCCAAGCTCCTTTTGTTCACTATGGCTGCTCCCAGAGCCCACACTGCTTCGGCCATTTCTAGCCTGGAAAAAGATGCATTATTCGGTGGGGCATTCTCGCGTTGGCGAATTCTATCCGATAGTGCCGCCCACCACCTTCATCTGTTTGGCAGCCTAGAGACACCTCCTTGTAGCCCGTTTCTAGCGCATCTGAAAACAAGTTGAGCCGAGCATTGCAAGCACACCTGACTTTTGTCAGACATTTTGTTATCTTGATCTCGCCGGGTTGATCTAGGCAGCTTACTCCGACGGGCTTTAGTCGTTCAGCTCGCTTGCGTTGACTTTATCGGCTCCACTTTCAGGAAATTGTTCTTCGGGCCGGAATAATCGTGGGGAATTTGTTCCATTTGTTTGGACTACGAGACGGATCATGCCGGTTACCTTGGTGGACATCGGCCAGCCAGGAGTTACCCCCGGATTAGTGTATGGATTTACCAATTCCACCGGTCGGATTGGGCTACTCTCCAACTCGGATGGTAGTTGCCCAAATCTGTGCCCAAGCTGGCCGAAGCTATACGGAGTACCTCGCATTGCTGGTCAGTGTGACCACAATCCTATTACCCGGGTTGCAATCCACCGTGTTAGTCTCCCCGGACCACATAGCGGACTCCTGACACCAGCCACTTTTCACACAACCCCAACATGCATTTCTCGTACGCCATCCAAAACGGTCCAGTTCATTCTGATTTACAGCACCGAAAGCAACGACCGGAATCCAGCCCTCGCCATTGCGCTCTTAACCCACTCTCCCCACTTCTTCAACCAAGGTCAAACTAACCCCGTTTCGCTTACCACCCTTGTTTTTCTCCACCGGACATTATTGTCAACCAAGATAATTGTGAAGTAAAATACCAACCACCTGTAGTCAATCACAACTTGGTTGTTCATTCTTCTATCACGTATACAGAAAAGATTATTCTTGCCCTCATTTAATTTCCTTTGTCGATCCGGGCCTGCCCCCTCCAGGTCACTGCTGTTGTCTTCCCTCATCATTCCTGCATATTTGCCTGGTCACACCTGCAGTTTCTCCTTTCTCCAATGGACCGCTCCTTCAACTACTCCTCTTTGAAATTCATGACTCTGCTTCCACTTACCATTCGTGCTGTTCATCGGCGCATTGCTCCCCTGGCAAAGTCTTGCTTTCAAGCCCACCTCAACTTGAAACCCAATATCTCCCTGTAAGTTACCTGTACACTAAAAAGTCGACCAAATTATCATATCTAACTCATCTGCACCCATATCACAGGCCTCTCCCACAATAAGTTACTCAATATTGGGAACAGTCTTCACTATATCCCGCTGGCATCCCTAATTACATGCCGATAACTCCAAGTGGGCCTTATTGTCAAGGTCGTCTTGTGGCAAAGCTGTCCCCTCGGTTTCTTGACATTCATATTTTAGATATCCGGCTAATGAACCTCCGAGTCTCTTTTTACACGCCTCCACTAGTTTTCGGAACCACCTCTCACCCCCTTTTCTCTCTGTTTTTACACCGATCGACTGCACGCCGAACTCCGTAGATCGGTATCGTCTATTTTTGATTAACAGATCTGTTGCAGCCAAAGTTCGGCACCCTATAAGGCACACCGCGTATTTTTGTTGTCCCGCCCTCCTGCTCTTGCTGATATGTACTCCGCCTGCGAACTCACCTCTTGTTGCGTATGCTGCACCCTTAGCACCCCTCAGTATCGCTTTTATCAGCGTTTCCACGGTTCTCCGGTTAACCACATCATCTTTTCCTGAATTCGAAACCGATTTATCATTGTCGCTTTAGCCACATTTACCTCAGTTCATTGAAACGCTGCTCAGCTTTACTGTGCTATTACCGCGGTCGCCCGAATCTTAAAGTTTAAGTTTGTGAGTGCCTCATATCGCTGTGTATTACTGTGTTCCATGCTCATTCCTTGTGCATTTGTCATGGCCGCGGTCAACACATACGCCATTTTCAACATTATTATCAGAAGGTCAAGCCGTCGCCCGTCATCTTCCTGGAGATGTTCATACCAATCTGCTCCTCCTTGGCAAGGTGACTAGAGCAAACCGTTTTCTGGCAGTAGCCATGGAGAAGCGGAGCCCGAAGGATGGCAGGCTTCAGGCTGATGGTAGAACTCCCCTCCGTATAGCTGGTCCCTTGGACGGGTCAAGGTGGGGTATGGACTCATCATTTTTGTCAGTCCATCAAATTTCAGTGCGTGCGACTTATCCGTGACGAGGGTCCCAAAATTTCTCTCGCATCGTCGGCATTCTCTGGCTCTACAACAGTAGTTGGAGCCTCAAGGCTGCCAAAGGTCCAGTCCGTGGGTTTCAGCCCTCCTGCTTTTACAATTTCATTAGTTCAGCCATATACTGAATGGGGTTATGCGAGTCAACACAAGAACCCGGGAAATCGTATGCATGTAAAAGGTTCACCGCTCTTCCTCACAGAATCTTGGCGTCACCGAAAGGCTGGACAGTTCCCCGGACGGCAAAGTTAGCACAGAAGGACGATGATAATGTTCCAAATTAATGAACTGTCAGCCTGCACCTGTAGTGGTCCGGTCTATATTGTCTTCGGGCCACTAGAGAAGACGGAAGGCGTCCCTATCTTCAATAGGCATCTTAACTGGTGAAAAGGTTTAGCGTATATCCTCAGGGAGGCGCTTCCCCCGACCGAAAACAGCGTGAGACTTCGATTAGTGGTGTTGTACAAACTGGACTCCGTCGTAAATGATCTTTGAAGAGCACACCGTGGTATTTCGCGGCACAACCGAAGACCGACATCCCCCGGTTTCTTCGGATTAGTCACAGGGTAATGGGCAGTTGTCAAGTCTCATTTGCACCCGTTATTGCCACGCCTGCTCTTTTCACATAACCCAAGTGTGTTTTTCTGCATGGTTTGCAGGTATTCCGCCTCTAAATGAGGTTCTCCAACTTGTCCATTTCTGAGGAGGCACAATCTTGTTAGGGCTATTCCCCTGTAGTTCGATGTTGGTTTTATGTCGAGTCTCCAAGGTACGGGAGCCTCAAACCGGTCGATTACATGCTTGATATTCCAGGCGGTCCTTTTTCAGGCTAACCTACCATCTGGCGACGGGGCATCTCCATCGATGTCCACGACTACAAGTTAAAAGTTATTCTGATGTTGGAATGTCCTTTCAAGATTCGTCATTCCCACCGAAGCG
The DNA here is from genome assembly GCA_948099385.1 of Fasciola hepatica. Taxonomy (NCBI): domain Eukaryota; kingdom Metazoa; phylum Platyhelminthes; class Trematoda; order Plagiorchiida; family Fasciolidae; genus Fasciola; species Fasciola hepatica. The sequence continues at coordinate 5,139,161 of CANUEZ040000110.1, forward strand.
CAGCTGATTTAGATTTGCTAGCCGTCCCTCCTGTTTGAGCCACCGCACAAGGTCCAACCGAGTATCGTGCGAACGACAGGTTGCTTTGCGGATTCATTTTCTTTGATCCAGGTTCCAATATGACTCCGGTGAATCACCATTGATCAACGGATCTACTTCTCTGTTCTGCAACTCTTCGGTTGTGGCTGCTTCCAGATGGGACCATTTACTCAAGGTCCACCGAATTAGGTGTTGTCATCGGCGGATCTTTGATAATGAGTGTTTTAAGGATGCCCGTCCTATCGTTGTTGACCAAAGTAAAGGGTCGAAGGTTTTTTTGTTGAGTGGATGAACTGAGTACCACCTACTGAGCTTACTGCAAATGAAGGCAGATCCCTTTTGACTTAATATCTCTGCAAGTTCCTTCTTCACCAAAGTGGTGTCCGGGACACCATCTACACAGGCCAAAGCTCCCACCACCTAGACTGGGGTTCCTACGCCGACAGCTATTACTCCCAGGGAAGTGGGTATTTGTAATGCGAGACATCGAGCAAGCCACACTTGGTTTCAGAGTTTCCTCGGCATCCAATTTCCTGGCTTTGTCTACACTTGCTGGACGCATTGACCCCGGTCTCGCGGGTACGTTGGCGTATTTGAGTAGCGTAATCTTTGTCGGCCGACCACCGGAAGAATTTCGAAGAAGGTTGGCGCAATTGCTTCGTCGAGTTGAAAATTCTGGGTTCAGTCTGCCGCCAGGGAACCGTCAGTTCTTTGTGGTTTGCGTTAAGTACCCCGATTCTGTTGTTGACGCCCATGGCCTTCATCCTGACCCTGAAAACTTCAGTGCAGCTCTCGAACTCCCCCCCCAAAAAAGGGGCAGCGGCCTTGCCGCTCTTTCTAGGCGTGATAAGCCTTAGAGCTCACTTTTGCCAGCACGGTATGACAATAGCTTGCCTCCTAATGACCTTTTGAATAGGGATATCATATGGATTTGGTCAGACCAATGTCAGAAAGCTTTCTAGGATCACAAGCTATGTGGTCTTGCCCTTTTGGTCCAAGAATTTCAACTCTCATTGTGGTTGGCTCCTCAAATTATGAAATAGGCGCGGTCATGTCCCATACCGGACGGAGGGGACTGAAAACCCGTTGCACATGTGTCCCACACCCTGGGGTCTGCACAGAAGAATCACAGTCAGATTAGAAAAAGGGCCTTTGCAGTACTCTTCGTAGTCAAATGGTGTCATAAGTTCGTGTCAGTGCGCATGCAAACACTGCCAAAGTACAGTAAATGTTTAGTGGTTATCCTTTGATCGAAGAAGAGTATCCCTGTACATTCGGCCGGTAGTTGGCATGGATGATGTGTCACCCTTCTAGGCCAATATTTTAACATCGAACGTCGACGCACCCGGGGCCTCAGTCAGGCGGACGTCTTTTCACGCTTACCCGAGCCTCACCCAATGTCCAAGGAGGACATAGCCACTGCGGCAGTCACAGCCGTGAGGGACACTCGCCGATTCCTTAGCGATACAATATCACGGACCCCTGTTAAAAAGGACGGACTCCGACATGATCCCGCCGGGGATCCTGCGATGCTTCAAGCGATTAATTAGAGAAGCACTAAAGGGCAAGAGAATGCTTACACGGATGAACTAAACGTATTGTTCCGCCGAAGCCAATATTTGTCCGCCGTCTATTCCGGAAGGGTTCGTAACCCCGCCTCCCGGCAGACAGTCTAACAACAACTTCACATAGGTTACCCGGGTATGGACCCACAGAAAGCAATGGCGAGTAGTTCCGAGTATCGGCCATCTACTTACTCTGATGCTGAACGCACGGTCAGACCACTTTCTTGCTGCTGGTATGCAGCTAAATTACTAACCCAGGGAATTCTGTTTTTCGGCCTGCATCTCAAGGTCCGCCCCACGTACTGACTAGGCTGGATCCACTGGGGGAATATTCTGCCTGGCTTTGATAGATGTGAACTCAAAGTGGCCTGAGAACTGCTATGTGCTGCCGTAACGCTTTACCGTGGACAGCCATCCCATACTCTCTGATTTAAGTGTTGGTGCCTGCTGGTAATTTCAACAGGTTTTGGCGTTTCGGTTTTTTTCCCAAGCGCCCTTGCAGATCGTGCTCGAGCACTCAAGGAAGAGCGATTTATATGACACACTTTTCTACCCTGTCGGTCTCTGTGTCTGCATCGAACAGCCGTCGTTCTCCTTGTCTCCGTCGTCTTATCTGTTTTCTCGCCGGCGTACTACCGCATAACTGTTTTACGCTGTCATCAAAGACGGAACAATCCCCAAATTGCCTTCGGAGTGCTCTAGCCCCGGGCGGGTATCCTCGTATCATCGTGCATAATTATTGCTTACAGTTTTCAGGGGCACCCTTTAGTGGTTTTGTCGTGATAGCTAGACAGAAAATCCTTGTTCTCCCACGCACCGCCCTCAGCTCCACGGTCAAACAGAGCGACCTGTGGGCATGCTTAAACGAACGCTTGAATTCCGTGGGGGTTGCGCAAAGGGAGAAATCATTCGAAACATTTTGGCGGTGTAAGGCACAGAACCCAACATGTGGACACCCAAAGGTGAATCTTCTGCAGAAGCCATGACGGGGTAAGGCTCTGCCCTACCGATTAGACGACGGAACCGCCTAACGCACCGCCACGCTCACCATCTAAAAGAAGTAAAATCGGCACATTTGATTCAGGGTCATCAGTCTGCATTAGAAGTTGTCGGGTAAGACATGGCATCTGGGCAGGAGGTGTAACAAACGAATACTGAAAATCCTTCTAAATGTTCAACGTGCTTTGTGAATTTGACTATATTTAACACTATCTTGGAAAGCTCGCTCATACACCACACATTTTCACGTTTGTTTATCCATGTGAGACATTTGAATTTGGCCTTGAACCGTTTCTGACTGTCGTGCTTGAGCCACGGGGCTTTGGACCTTTGGGTTTTACTGTGAAGTCTATTTGGCCGCATACTTGAGGTTCGTATATATTTGTATCCTTTGTGCATTTCAATTTAGTACCGTAGAAACTACGAATCAATCTTGTTCTGGTTTTGGGATTCGTTTGAATTGGCTACGCGTTGCTCGATTTGCGAGATTCGACTTACAGTACTCAAGTGGAACCTGGACAAGAAAACTCATTGGAAATGCCCAGACGAGGAAGCAAGGACATTTTGAGACAACAGGAAATAACTCGGCAAGTCTCTGGGGATGGTTCGGGTGTTATTGATTCTCTAGATAATACTAAGTTTACTAGTTCTGTCAGTGCCAGGTCATATATTTCTAACCGCGATGCGTTTGACGATATTAGTACTTATAGAATGAGAGTAATAGAATTAGAAAACGAGCTGCGGTTAGCCAGAAAGGAAGCAGAGCCCCTTACACAAGGAACTGGTCTCAGAGAGCCAGCAAAGAGTCCACGTAGTTCACAATGTCAACATCGAAAAGGCACTGTGATCGACGAATATAAACCCTTGAGACAGCCTGAAACTACCGAGGTTTTGGCTCTTGACCTGCCGAGAGTGGAGCTGTCCCACTTCGACGGGCACCCCGAGCAATACTGTATATTCATGAAACAGTTGGAAAATTTTGTTGAGTGCAAAGTTGCAGATCCTGGTCAAAGGTTTTTGTATTTATTACATTACTGTCGTGGGAGAGCCAAAAGTGCTATCGAAGGCTGCGCGATGCTTGATCCACCGATGGGGTACATCAGGGCGCGCAGAATCCTGAAAGATTTGTTTGGTCAACCATTCAAGGTGGCTAGAAGCCTAATTGATAGTGTTTTATTGGAGGCGAAAAGGACTGAGGGCAAGGCTGAATCACTGTCGAGTTTGGTGATAAAAATGCAGAATTGCAGTATAGCACTGGAGCACTTAGGATACCAGTCTGATCTGAATGCATTGCACACACAGGAATGCATTGTCCGATGTCTATCTATTGATTTACAGAGCCGATGGGCAGAGGAAGCTGAAAAAATAAATATGCTTGAGCGGGAATCTACGTTCAACGATTTGACGGAGTTCATAGGTCGTCAATCCCGTATCGCCAACAGCCGATTTGGACAAATCGTACGCGAAAGTTGCAGACTGGCGCGAAGGGAACCAACATCTCGAATTGTGGAGAAGGACTGTAACCAAACCCAGTCTTTAGCTAACATGCACATGATAAGTCAAGAACCCGAGAGGTCAGCTGAATGCAAGCTATGCAACTCCCTGCATCGGTTACCAGATTGTCCGACCTTTCATGGGATGAGTGTACCCGATCGGTGGTGCACAGTAAAAAGGATTGGCTTATGCTTTATGTGTTTGAACAACTCTCATCGAGCCTCTGAATGCAGCTTAAGAGTGAAATGCAACCAAGACGGATGCTTGGGTAATCATCACTCGTTACTGCATGGCCTTCTCAACAATAGACCTATTCAACCAGATGAACCCAAAATTGTCTGTTCAACGGGACATGATGATTTCAAAACGGCAAGATTAGGCATCGTACCTGTCGGTATCGTGACACCTAAAGGACTGAGGAGGGTCAATGCATTTTTGGACACGGGGTCGGATACCTCGCTGATTACTCGCGAGCTTGTAGAAAGCTGTGAACTAGTAGGCGAGCCTACCTCGCTCACTATCAGCACGATTGCAGGGGGTCATGTTAGCAATTCTAAGAGGCTGACCCTGCAGTTAACGTCTTTATCTGATGAGGGGACCGTAGAAATTCCGGAAGCTTTTGCAATAGACAGCTTGCCAATGAGACCAGTCGACTCTGTTAGATCGATCGCCAAGAGATGGTCTCATCTCAGGGACATAGAGTTCGAAGAAGTTTCTAGCCCCCACGTCGACATACTAATTGGATGCAATGTACCAGAGGCTCACTGGGTGCTTGAACAGAGCATAAGCAATCGAAAAGAACCATTCGCTACGCGAACGATACTAGGCTGGACACTTCTCGGACCCCTGACGAGCGAACTTCAACAACCGGCATCAATAAATTGCTCAAATGTTGCTGAGAGAAGTGCCTCTGTAGAACACAATCAGCCTTTCGATATTGAATCCAACGGTCCATCTCAGGAAAGCGAAGTTCACTCAAAGGATCAGTCGGCGCTTTCGATGGCGAATTCAAAGACGGGACTTCACAGTGGGCAACATGAAGTTGCTATACCCGAGAGACCACCGTCAAGTCACTTATTGAGAAAAGGAGAAGTTGCCCGGAGGCTTTTGAAATATCTCAAAAAAGGACACCAGCAGGTCACCCAAAGCAGCTTGAAATTTGCCGATCCAGTGACAGTGTACGGTACCTGGGTGGAACTGCATGGCCGGCGGCGAAACAAAGTACCCTTTGCCAAAACAAAAATTGCTGAGCTGAAGTCAGTATCCCTAAACGAGCTCAAAACGACTGCACTGGTATTGGGTTTTAAGGTAGCACGAATGCTAAAAGAGAACTGCACCACCGCCGAACTGAGCCTTGCCTATTGGACAGATCCTACAGTTGTGTTACATTACAGGAAACGGAAGAAACGAAGAACGTGTTCGAGACATAAGAGAGTTAATCCACTCGTAGCAGGAAACAGCGAGGAAAATGTTGATGATTCGAGCTCGAAACCACATACAAAAGACAAAGTAGCTCGCAGACCGCCTCGCTCCGAGTTACTCAGCACTTTATTGCATTTCATGCCCTACAACTAATCAACTGGACCCATTTTTTCTGAAAGGTTGCAAATGTACTTAGTTCCAGTTTCTATCTAGCGTGCACATAGGTGAAGAGGAGAAATTCACCAGTATTTCACTTGAACAGTTCAGGTGAGGCATACTAGCTGCAAGCACATTGTGAAACTATTATTATCTTTAAAGAAGAACATTTATTTACATTTTATACAATATTGATTGTCACATATTTTGTGCACAGAAAAACTTTGAAATACTCTGATAGATGCCAGTATTCGATCAATCTCCGTGTTCATGTGTATTTCGATACTGTCCGCCGTACACTTGTTTTCGAAATTTATTCATAATCAGAAACCGGTTTTCATTTCTTTCGGAAGATTTGGTGCGTTAATTTTATGTAATTCCACTGGTTCGTGACCTGTCAATTTTACGCGATATCTCATTAGGCGTTGCACCTGCGTTCAACTTCTGCGCTCATGCTTGTAAACAAAATTAGTCTAACCAGTTGCTGCAATGGGTTACTGCTTGTGATGCTTAGACTTATTTCGTGCGGCGAAACACTTCGCTCTGCGAAGCCTTCATCTTCATCGTGCGTCTGACTATATGCGCCGGTTTCCTGATGAATATGTCAATCTCAAGTTGTGCAGCGGGATTTGGAATTGATTCCTTATGGATTGTGCGATGATGACTACGGCAAAAACCTGTTTCACGTTCAGATAACACAGGAAGTTAGTAACCACAGGCACTGACAATAAGTTAAAGGTAGATAGGGTGAGAATCATGACCCCTTCCTGAACCTTAGACAACCATTTTCGCGGAAGGATTTTGGCCGGCGGTGTAACGAACGAATACTGAAAATCCTTCTAAATGTTCAACGTGCTTTGTGAATTTGACTATATTTAACACTATCTTGGAAAGCTCGCTCATACACCACACATTTTCACGTTTGTTTATCCATGTGAGACATTTGAATTTGGCCTTGAACCGTTTCTGACTGTCGTGCTTGAGCCACGGGGCTTTGGACCTTTGGGTTTTACTGTGAAGTCTATTTGGCCGCATACTTGAGGTTCGTATATATTTGTATCCTTTGTGCATTTCAATTTAGTACCGTAGAAACTACGAATCAATCTTGTTCTGGTTTTGGGATTCGTTTGAATTGGCTACGCGTTGCTCGATTTGCGAGATTCGACTTACAGGAGGTGCGATTAGATGGTGGATATGTTCGCAGATGTAGGAAATAATGGCCACAGGTAACAGCTGGATTAGACACAAGAACCAGTTACAGACACAGCATCGTGGAACATCGGCACCAGTTCAGGACACCCCCTTCCACCGTGTTTTTCTGGACGTCTTTAAAATCCCGTAACTGAAGGTACAACAGCAAAAGTTGGCCCCGAAGTGTTGCTTGGCTAATGGTCTGAGCATTTAAGGCAGGTTTCCACAAGCATACAATTGGAAGCACCCCCGTCCGCAAGGAAAACCTTCAAAGGGGGTGGAATGCTAAGAGGATGGTTCATTTTCCCGAATACTGAGGCGCACACCGCAGTATAGATAATAACTTCCCCGAAAGTATTTAAGTTCTCGCCTTGCTCTTCGCCTCGCTAAACTTCCACCCGTTATCACGAGTTAGAACGTGAGGAAACAGGCCATCTCTAGCTGCCGCGAAAAAAGATTCGGTTGCAAAAATTTGTGGTCGGGTGGTGGGGTTTGAGGGTGTTCACTCGCTGGCTCAACCACTCCTCTGCTAGGGGAGACGGAGCAAAATTAGAGCTGTAGATGTCCCATAGTCACCAGTACTATATTTCCTTCAGGCTAATTACACCAGCCTGCGACGTAGGTTCATTGCACAGGGCATTTGCTTCTCTATCAAGCCCTGAACCACAATATACCCGGGGTACCCCCGCGGCCATAGCACTCCCCAGCAGTGCTACTAAGAGGCCACTTCGAACTGGAAATCACTAACTGGGCCTGGCACTGCGAATGCTGTTTGTCTCCATCACCACCGATTCACCATATACAGGACCAGAAATCTGGTAGACGGCTAGCAAAGTTGCCTCGAATACATGGCCCTGTGTGCAGAAATAGATACCAGTGGCATCTTATCCGCCTAACTCATACGGAGGTCACTACGAGCACTCACAGTCAAGCTGCTCCACCCGCCGTGCCTCTTTTCTACATCCGCATTTCTGGTTGCCATCTTGTTCCCGCCAGCTATAGCTGGAACAATCTCCAGACCACTGCCGTTCTTACAATTTAACTTCGAAACCACCCTATCATCCTACTGCTTGGCTGTGAAGTATCGCGCAGGATGTTCGTCCCGTTGATTCCATCTACCTGGAATGCAATGTAGTTGCCCGTCTTCACCCACAAGCAGTCGTGCCACTGCTCAGCCTGTTTTTCCGAGGACTGTTGAGAACATTTTCAGCAGGATCGCTAAGATGCCGGGGTTATGTTAGATGATGCCGGATGCCATAACCGTCTGCCGGTACCCAATCGCTCCTGCTAATATGGCCTGGCTGTCTGACATGCTCCTATCTACTGTAAGACACCCTTGAGCAATGCGTAGCCAAATTTGCAATGGATCCCGAAATCAGAACGCGATTATCCGTGAAATTCTACGATACTAGATTATCAAATGAACAACGACACGAAGCAGATACAAACATCAATTATGCGATCACAAGGACTCAGAAAACGAGGACCAGATTGCGGCGTGCGAGAAAAGAAGCACGTGCTTTACGCAGGTCCAGAATAAAGATACGGCAGAGTAGCTCGCTGGACGCGGACGAACAAACTTTGGTTCGTAAAAACACGGTGCATGAAACAAGCCAATAGTGTAAATGGGTGAGTGATGTTGAGGAAACATGGAACAGCAGTGTTTTGGAGGGGGATTTTCCACGACCGACCGTTTCACCTACCTAGGCTCTCGATAGAGGTATTCCATCCAGCAGTCTAGCCTTGTAGCAATGGTGCAGCTTCCACCACGACAGAGGTCTCATGGTCAACTGCTGACTCAGTCATCCGCATCTGGCTGTACCCTTTAATTCTTTCCCTCAGTGTCGGCCGTCGAATGCCCGAGATGTTTTCTCAGTAACCACCTACCCTTTTCCAGTAAGACCAAATTTACAACGAATCCCCCGGGAGGGTATCCTGGCTTGTCAGTATAAAGTATTTATGCAACAAACATTCCATCACTTTCGTCATGCATTCCACTGGTGATAACTTGGTTGGCCACTCCACGGCTTTCACCACCAGTCAGCCGTATTTATTGATTATTTTCTTCCATTTTTCTCCCACTTCACACTTGCGATTCCATCAAGCCGGTCTCCCCACCGGTAATCATAACATCCAACGATACTTCAGATTTTTTCAATAATCCCGAGCCTCATAAAAATTGCTTCCTTTGACCCTCCCCAAGCATATAATTCTCGCACGCTGGTCTCCAGCAAACCTTACAATCACATTTGGTCCCCCAAGCTCACCAGTTTTGACATCCTGCAGCACTTTCAGTCGCCTGCCCCATATTTATATTTCTGTGCTTTTGACCTTGGCGATGGCGGGATTCATAATTGTAATTAGTGCACAAAGCCCAGTCATTTAAGAGCATTCTTCCAGTGCTCGATACAGCTGCTCAGTGGCCACCACGTTTTGGTCCTTCTATTTTGGTGCAATTTTTTCATCCTTCGGCTGTGCGCATCGATCGTTCAGCCATGCAATCTGCTGGATCCATCAAAAAATATTCTAGTATTATAGTTTATCACTCAATTACTTGCGAGTTTTATGTGGGACCAACGATAATTCGTTGGCTGACAGTCCTTTGGACTCCAGCTTTTACGCACAAATCTCAGGTTACCTGACCAACCCAGGACTCGGAAGCACCATATTCGAGTTTTATTCTTGTACGGGGTCACCAACGAAGCATATCCTCTGCCACACCCAGGGTTTGAACCCGGCCCTTCCACCTCGAATGCATGTGTGTTGCTACCGCTTCAGCCGGCTCCCGCCCGGGCCAGTCCGAACCATCAGTTTAGGCTTTATTAGACTTCGTCCTCTACGACATCCAGAAATACTCGACAGCTTCGAATAGAGACAAGGTATTTGTCAAGTTAACTCCAAGCAGATACCTCCCACCAAACGAGAGAAAAAAAGGAGTCCGATGTTTCCAAGTGCAAGGTGGTCGGATGGCCCGAGGTTTGTGCTTGAAAGGTGGAGCCCGAAGGATAGTCAGCCAACAAAATATCTTCATTTTTAACTTGGCTACTTAAATCGAACTTGTGTATCAACCCGCCATGATAAAGTGATAGCATACATTTTGCCTTCTTCCTGCTGTCTGGTTGCCAAGGCCGCCCTCCGATTCGCAAGATAGGTCTGCTTCGTGCTAGGGAAACCTAAATAAGTAGCCGTAGTTGGGGGCCTTCGGAATCACACGACTGGGATGCCAAATGAAACAACAAATCCCTGCCTGTTGATATATTACCTGAGCTCTCATTCGAACTGGTGGATGGTCTAGCTTAGCCCACTGAGTTCCTGTTGCCGATCGAATATTGTGATCCAAAAAACAGCCTTCTTGCTCGTACGTGATTAGGTTACAATCGGGAGTCTACTGTCTTTTTGACTCAGTATAAGTTTGCAAAGCTAAGATTTTTGTGGAACACTCAACGGAATCTACTTTGATAATGGTTTTGGTCGTATAGCTATGGCTTGAACGTATTCTGTATGTTTACACCTCGTTAGTATTATATCATAGAATATTCGCATCTATCCTGTACTGCGTCGCTCTGTTTCCTTTTGGCTACTCTCCCCTCAATCCGGTATGGTGGCTAACGTTATTACTGGAAGATTTCAAGATGCTTTGTCAGATCAGGTTACTTAAGTCCTGTGCAACCTGAAATGTGCGGTAACTTCGTCGACAGGATCCCTAACGAGGTAGATAGAAAACGAACGGCAGGATTGTTGGCAGAAAGCCAAAACCAAGCTTAGTCAACATACTGGAATGTGGAAAGGCTTGTAAAGGGGGCCTCCCACTGACCTCTCCACAAAGACTGAGGGCTGAAGGCTTAATGTCAGTGCTGGACAGTTCTTCGGAGGCTGCTTCGAAGCTTGGTTTTGGTTTTAGTTTTGATAACGTTGAGTATTAGTATCTGGCTACAACTACTACAATTTTAACGGCGTTGTGTTGACAGCTTTAATTGGTGAGGAATTTGCTTTTTCGGGTAAAGTTCAGTTAAGTTTGCTCGTGATCGAAAGTGGCCGGCGCTGGACTTCCTTAGGCTGTGTGCACAGTATTCGGCACCAACCAGAGTGAATGACGGGCATTTGGTTTACGATTCGGAATGCCGAATCCATGCTTCTTTGATTACCACCACACTTACACACACTGGCCACCTCGGAGGCAATCAGCATCCATCTTTTCACACTCGCTCTGTGCACACAGATGACATTTGTCCAAGCCATCCAATTACCCTGGCTGCAAGTGGACCACTCCTATCTCAGCGATTCAGCTCTGATCCATGTGGCTGTCACCACCCAGCCGTGCTGGTGAACACGTCGATATAACCCCAACCCCCTCCCACAAAGTGTGTCCAATCCTGGCAACCCCCGACCACGTCAGCACAAACTTTTTCCACATGATTTGTGAAGACTAGGGGAAGAACAATAGAAGACAATTCTAGATCGTGTCTTACGAGACACCTAGCGCACACTGACTTCACGTTTCTGTCCTCGGCCGCAGGATCTCTACTCCGAAATTGTCTCACTCTATAAACTGTCCAGCATTCACTTTCTCCCATGGAACAACGTATATCGGCCGCAAGACCAGGCTGTTGTTTGAGCGCAACCGCGAACACCCTTCTAATGGTTAAACACTGGAGCAGTTAAGTTACTTACTAGGGCTGTCTGTTCACACCTTGCTAAGAATAATCAAGCAGCAAACGTGGCTAAGGCCTTCTGTGCGCTGTGCAAGGTTTGTGGTTGGCGAACAAGACCGGCCGAAAGTCGTACAATATACACAGCTGAGGCTATTAGCATCCGCCTCCGCAACTCCCCTCTGTGTGCTCAAAAACGATTTCTGCATGCTCTGAGGCTGATTTGGCTCTCTGCAAACTACACCGGTGGAGATCCTTCCTAGCCGTTGTCATATACTCGTATTGTTGAGACCACCCTCTTTATCCCATTGATCCTCGAACAAGTACAGCATGCATCAATCACTACACTCCAACATTCACTTATATTTCGCTCACGTGGAGTGGCATAATTTTGATTCGAACTTGGACTGCCGTAACGGTGGTATCTGACATTGACCTATGTTGAACTCTGGTCCTCGCCGCTAGACGTTGTGGCCGGACAGTTGAGGTTTGTGCGCATTTATATATGCGTATAATTTGGTAATCCAGTACCGTAGAATAGGCGAATCAATCTTGCTCTGACTTTTGGACTCATTAGTTGGGCTACGCATTACCCACGATCGGAATATCCGCTACACCCTCCCTCCACCACACAACGGGCCATGGACCAGATGAAAACTGAAAAAATACGAAAAAACAATGCACATCCGGTCTTGATATAAGCCCGGATTACTATTGTTTTCTTCCCCCTCCCCTCTTTTTTGTCATTAACAATTTTTTGTCACCTCTTTCTTGCCTGATTGGCTCTACTCTTTAACCTATCGTGATATATCATGATATGATGACATAATTCAGAATCAATGAAAACGAGCTTGTTTGCCGAACTGTATTCTCAAAACTTTCGGGGGATTCTGCATCTTTCAAAGTTACCAAATCTTTGGTTAACTGGTTTCACACACACATACCAGTGACCTCAATACAGTAATTGTTGACTCGTGTGATTAGCCTAGAAATAGCCTTTGAGTTCTGACCAGCTTTTTGTTCCGCAGGTATGGAGCCATCCAAAACATATTAACAGCTTTTGTTGCCAGTGGACCTCGCTGAACTAAAAGCTTCTGCGCAGCCACTATTAGCCTTCTCTTTTCTGGTGCAAATAGTTCCAGATCATGTAGACTCTCAGCAAAGCTTTTTTGCCTAACCTTAGCGATCTTAATGGTTAACCTCTTGCATTTTTTGAAATAAGAGCCTCATTTTCAGCGAATTTGCCCAGGCCTGTACAGAGCGTTGGAAGTGACACCTCACTCCGGGTTTGCATAGAGGCTTGAGGATTACCTCTTTTGTGCGCTTGACTTTAGGTCTCAGCGCAAGGGTATTTTTCTTGGCGCCGTCGGCAGCCATCTTGAGCTGCTCAGCCCACTTGTCTCTTGCCACCACAACGATACTCAACCTCATATTTGTCGTACCTTATCAATTGTGAAACAGCACTTTTCCATAGAGGGCACCAATACCGCTGTCGCAGACTGAAACAGCACTCAGCAAAGGCTTTATCCATGAGTTGGGACAATACCAAACTCGCTTGTAAAGACGGCTGCCACTTTGCAAGTGGGCTGTTAAAGAAAGCAACGGCACGAGACCTGCCATTTGACTAGTATTCCTATCACTTCACATTAAAAAACTCAGATATACTTTTCTTGCAGCAACCTTGTAGGAGCTCTTCGAAAAGGAAAAATAAAGGAGGAAAGGCAAGTGGATCAGAGAAGGTTCCAACCCGCACCACAAGACGCAACGTCTATTAGTTGCGAAGCTGGCTTTAAAGTACAAATCTGATAGACGTTAGAGTCACAATGTTGAGTGTTGATGACAGGGAGGCAGAGTCACCGATCCAGGTTACCCTTTACTAGTTTGTTTTGTTTACCAGTGTTACTACAAAAACTTCTTCAGCTCCATCCGTTTTATCTAATTCAACATATATGACTTTTACAGGGTGCGCTTCCGCAGCCTGAGTTAGATGGCTCCAGTTTTTTCTTATGCTTCGTGGCCAGTAATCAAAGACCTTCTGCTGATCAGCTCCTTGGATTTGCTATTTCCAATAATCTACGAGAATTGATTCGGGGCTCGGCCGAATGAAATGTTAGCCCTTTTGTCTTCATACATCAGGAGGCTGCTGTCGATTAGCAGGAGTTTGACCGAGCTTATGGCCGGCCGCAAGTCATTATTATGTCAGTCAGGATTGCCCAAGAAAGACAGTTGGAGTGAACGAGAAATCTAAGAGGACCACGGACAGGGCTGTGACTGATAGCCACTTCGTTTGGTACAAGTTTAGGGAGAGATGTGCTTACACGAACAAAGAGGGTTCGATCAATAAGGAAGCCCTCAATGAAGGAGGATAGACTAACAGGAAAGCCGCAAGTCCTAGGTTCGTGGAAACGCTAGATATGTGGGACAAAATCAAGGGCTTTGGTAGGGCCGATGAGTGCAGCATGAAATATCCCGCAATTATCGTAGGCTAGTATCAAGCTATGCATGACCGTGGGCATTTTGGAGATATAATCTTCCAGGGGAGGGACATGTTGCGCTGGCAAGAAGCTATTTTTGCGAACTCGCATCGACATTACACCTTTCATAGTGCGCTTGAAAATTCTGCTGGCCTAGAGCTTAGGACTAAGCAGGCGGCATGAGAACCCAGTTGAAAACCACAGCCAAGAACCGAACGATGCCTTGCTGGCAGTCACAGGACCAAAGTCAAGAGCCACAGAGTTATTTATATGAACCCCCAGTACCTCGGGCGCCAGGTACTAACCGACCTTGAGAATGATCTAAGGAACGACAACAAGCCGAAATTCTCAAAGGCTGGCAGAAGGCGGTGAAATTCAGGGGTTCAGGTGAGGGGACAGTTCATATCAAAACAGTGTCGATCACGCTTGCTCGTTAGAGCGACACCGGACACGATACTAGCTAAGGAAGCTGAAAGTTTAACTATCGGCCGGCAGAGCAGTTGAAACTGTTTTTCCATTACAGGGAACCAATTGTCTTTACATTAGGCGGACAAACAACGAACAGCCTTGTGGCAAGGAACAACATGTTAACTGCCTAGTGATAAGTGCTGGCCGTTTATGTTTCTTTGTAATTTTCGTTCACAAATTTGCATATTAGAGCTCAGCCAACTCCTGGTCGCTAAAATCTTTCACACTGAAGAGTGCAGAGCGAGAAACCAACCAGAGAGATTCACGAGGGCGTGTGTCATATACTCGAAGTGATAGAACAAAGTTCACACATGCAACAGCAATGAAGGTGGTGGTTGCAAGAGACGAATGTAATGTCACCACACCAAAAGCACTGACGAGGTTTATCAACCTCTAAGTCGCTGCAGGATGCTGATACCATTTGTCGTGTTTGGGGATAATTGCTGCTCACTTCCATGAATTTGGAAACTTTTCACGGTCTGTGTACTGTTAAAAGGCACCAAGTGTGTTAAAGAAGCAGTTGAAGGGAGTAGTCTGTTGAACGTTTTATTGTGGCGATGTTCGTTGCTCCTAATTAAGGTGTCACACAACTGGAAAAAAGACTCGAAGGGTAATGACGCTATCGGTTGCGTATTTGTCGCCCATGGTCGGGATGCAAGCATAGACACATCATGAGAGTGTAAAACATTACCATTAAGATAAAATATCTAAAACATGAAATGTTTTGCACTTTCCAGCAAAGGAACGATTTCTCTGGACAGGGTTCCAGCGAAGTAAAATGACACAAGCTTTTGAGGTAAATACGAACCGGTTTATGGCTCAAGAGCAAACGGTGATATTGAACCAGTCAGTAACGAGCATGACAGAATGAACAAAGTCATGGGAAGCGGATGGCGCAGTATACAAAAGGACAGTAAAAACTGTCACCTGCCGGTTCTTGAGTTCACTGGATGAAGAGGCAAAGGTAGTCTACAGGGATCACTGATGCAGCTGGGGGCTAACGTTACTGAATCTCAACAGCCTGATCGCAAGTTAGGCGCCTTTCAGCCTATTCAACCCTAGTTCCTTCTTGTCCGTTGGATCCTCCAGGATACCGGTAAACGTGACAGCAACTTGTCGAATCAATATAAGAGTCGTAAACAAGTCCCACGAAGGAGAATGGAAGTCGGGTCAGAAAGCGGGACATGGAGGCTTGAGTGAAACCTGCATCGAGTTTCTTGCAAATCAAGTCCTCGAAGGTCTTCGCTTGCTGCAACAGGTAGACAGAACGACTTCCGCTTCAGAGTTCACTATAGCACAGTAGATTTCTATTTGTCCGATTGTGAGAGCCTGCTGGGCTGACGAGGAGAACGGCGTGTGGACTAGATTGACAACTACAGTCATGAATCGAGTAACGCCTTGGTGATTACCAGCAAACCAAGGTGGATCAACACAGATATTTATGCAAGCACGCAGAGCAAAGAGCACAGAGGCGGAAACCACCGAAGAAGAAGCACATGATCGTGTGCCATGGTGGTGGTCGGACGAAAGATGGCCTGTTTCGGAGTGACAGAACAATGCTGATAAATGGGGGAAAGGTAATGGAGGTGCTGGTTGCCAAAAATGAATGCAGTCACAGTGCACTATCCATTTCCGTTTCCCAAAAATGTAAGATCCCCAGAAGAAGCGCAACCAAGCTCAGCCTTGCTGAGCTTTGAGAAGTGGCAGCAGGTGAAACGGCCTTATTCGAAGTTAGGAATTCGATGCTTGCTTTTTTCGACTTCTCCCTAAGCAGTTCTGGTAGTGCCTGCGTCGATGATACTGAAGACCTTCCGGTTTTTCACTCCGTTTGCATGCACGGCCAAGGAATACGATGACGAACTTGAAGGAGGAAATTCTATTGGGAAAGAAAGGGAGTAGCACAACGATTTAGAAATTGGATAAAAGTGGCAGCGATGATAGCTTCTGTGAAAGTTGGACCGTGTTAGATTAGGAAGCCGGACAGAGAAAACTTCACAATACTAAGACGACATCAATAGAGTTACGAAAATCAGCCGTTGCCATGCATTTAGTTTAGTTCCGAAACGGGTTGAGGATCAGTTGTGTGCTGGATAGTTGTAGGTAATATGTTGCGTTACGTGTTATTTGGTGGCCGGTGCACATGGATAACACTCCTATATGACGTTCCATCAGTCTATGTTCCCTTTTGGCTCCGCCGTCCTAGGTCCCACATTCTGGCCGATTGATCCTGGAACATATACCATTATGGTGGCTACCCTGCTCAACTATCTAATTAGCGACGATCACTTACGCCTTGCCAATGGAGAGGTGCGTTGTCAGATCCAAAGCTTTGGCGGGCACACATCGGGCTTGCAGGCCTACCGCAACCGAGTGCGAGCACCAAGAAGCTGGTGGATCACACCCTCACCACTTCACGAATTTTTTTTCAGGCGGGGTGTCCAAGACACGGTCAGCCCCGCCCACTAAAGCAGGTTGCGGATCGCATGCTCTAACTCCCCCAGCCCCACGGTATCCAATACTGTCGGTTGCAGACTGCGTGCTTCCATCATCCTTGTTCTCCCACGGTATGCTCACCTATCTCTCGTCATTACTCTCATGGCTTTCATTTTTGTCGCTATACAACTGTGAAAGAATCTACTCAGTGTGCCTTGCCCCCATCGTTTCCCATTACGACAGCTTCCATTGCTTGATGTTGCTATTGCTCCATCCATCTTACTCCGCTCATGCCCGCCAACATTTTCTGTTCTACCTACGTCACCATTGCCGGCATATATTCTCTGTTCTCTTCATATCACCCTACTCCCATGTAGCCCGCCGATCGCATTTTTATATCTCACTGACTACCTTCGTCCATACCCCCTCTTTTTCCCCCTTCTCATGCTTCGGGCCATCTTCCCGCTGCATAATGTGCTTCCATCCATTAACGCTTGTCAATTTTGACCGTCACCACAAGGTGCACCTGTATTGATCAAATTAACAGACCCACTGGTACCTGTTTTTTCTATCCCTTACCCCACCAGACCTCGTTTGTAAACTGCTGTTCTCAGCAGTCATCGCCTCCGCGCCTCCAAAGTTTTTCTCTCTCTCTCTGTTGATCCACCATGTTCATTGTCGTGAAGAAAATTTACCATGATTTTCATGAGCTAATCCTATATCCTCTGATCTAGCCCTACTTGTCCTTTCTGACCACTGCAATTTCAGTGTTTCGTCGTCCCCTGCTCTCTGTTTCTGCTTTTCTTATGAGGAGCGTATATATATATATATATATATGTATATACTCTCTCCCTCTTTTCCATTCCCTAGCTGGTCACTTCTTATGAAATGATCTTGCTGCCTTTCCTGATATCCATCCATTCTCTCAAAACTTGTGCGTCACGTCCGCCGTACGTCAGTCCTGCCGAATAAATTTTACCACCTGACCCACCCCTTACAACTTGCATTGTCTGCTCCCCGTTTTGCAATGAGTTTTGTACCCCGTCGCCGACCGCTTTCCTCAGTGAATCAATGCTTCATTGCAACCTGACCCTTCCAAGTGCTACTCAATTTATTCTCCATCGTTTCTCGTTGCCAGTCGTTTGCACCGATTCTTAGTCCTTCTTACGTAACATTCCCAGACTCTAGCTGTTTTCACCCGGATCAGTCAACTCCTCCATTTGACTTTCACCTTCAAGTCTCCCAGGAGTCCTTTTGAATCCGTCCCCGGGTTCAATTCAACTCCCTTTATTGTTCTCTAATGTGCATACATTTATCATACATTTACCTTCCTTTCATCTCCCTCCTGAGTCCACCTATCCCACGTTTTCCAGGCGTTTTTTCTAAATTTTCGTGAAATATTTGTCAATTTTATTGCTCGTGAAAAATTGATCATGCATTCAGCATACTTTGGGAGTCTGGAATAAACCATTGTTATTATTGTTGATAACTTCGGCCACGGCGCCGACGCGATCAGATTCTTCCGGCTTCTAGGTAACAGCTGCCGCGCATTTTTCTCTGGACTACGCACTTGTTGTGTCCGCGGACACAACAGCAGCGTTACTCAAAACAATGAACTATACAGGAATTTCAAGAAAGCGAGTGAAAAACGTCAGAAGCAAAACAATATAGCTAGAGACAGTTTGAATCGACCGGAATGATAATGGTTTGCGCGACAAATACGGTTTGGTTTCCAATCTGAGTTGGTTGGTGGTGGCCAGTGGAAACACAAAATATGTCGTGAAAATATAGCGCTAAGGATGCGTTGTAAACCAAAATAATGCAAGCTGTGGATAACGGAGGCCTACTGGGGTTCTATGAACGGAATAAGTTATGAACATGGAGGGATGAAAGAAATGAATGGGAGTACACCCTTGAACTTTGGTGAATATGAAAAAAACGGCTCTCTATGAAGACGACGATGGCCCGGAATGACGGTCTCAATAAAAGGAGTGCTCCGTGAAACGGGGAGACATAAACAAACTGTGTGGAAGTGGGCTAGGAAACGGTGGTGAATGTGGAGGAAACAGCAGTCCATTTAAAAGGTAAGTTTAGGTTCAGGATCAATAACCCGTATCATTCAGAAAAAAGAAGAGCAACTTGAAGGCCTTGAATTAGTGAAGGATCAATTTCATGCCGGATACCGATTGGAAGAAAAATGAAATCTTGCAAGAGAAAACTGAGTGAAAAACCCCCGCGTAGGCTCACGCCTTATTGTTCTGTTAAGCTGACAGAAATATATCGACTTATTGATTCTCAGCGATATTCGGCGTCATTATTGGGAACCACGGATGAGAGGGATAAGTGGACTTGCGTTCGGATGGCGTTTCGAAATTTAATGAGTAAAAAATTCCTGTGTTGCGTATTCTGGCTCTGCTATTGGATTGTTTCACATGAGACTAAGGTGACGTGCAGCATCCCGTGGGCATGGGTCTTCAGGCGGGGTAAGGGACTTGTCAATCAATCAGTAGAAGATACCTTGTGAAGTGTTGTTTGTGAAGACTCCAGCAGTGACATCAATAGTAGAGGTGTTGCGTTAGAAGACTCCTGTCAATCTACTCGTAAGCAGTTGGGAGTGTTTTGGGTCGAGTGGCTCGATTGCATTCCCGTTGGGTATAAAGGATTCCACTTAGGTCTCCATCAGTACGGGTCAGAGTGTGAATCTTGGTCACCGAAAGTGGAGCCCGAGAGAGTGGGAGACGACAAACCTGAAATAAATGACGTTAGCAGTCTGGATGTGGTTCCAGCTGCGAGTTATGATGATAAATGGCGACAAGTAATAATGAACTGGTTGGGCTTATGCGGACTGTCAGCGGCACATTTCCTATTCTGGTCTGGGTTTTAGTTCGAGAGTTTAAGTAACGTAGAGCAGCTTTTAACAAAAACCGGCTTTCTCTGTGTGCTGGCAGCCTGGAAGATACCAAACTGTAAGGCACATCTGCGGCCATCACAGAGATGACTTCATGACAAATGCCCCCGGTCATTCGCTTGGTACCTGGCTGCGTCCCCTCTGACGGAGGCATGAACTAGTAATTTCATCCGAAACCTTTTTAAATCCATGATGGAGGAGCACTTTAAGAAGAAGCAAAAGAATTTTAGATTTGAAGAGTACAAATCTTTCGTTTTTTTATAAGCCTACGTGCCTTAGTCTTGAAACTGACCATCACCACTCACTCTGACTCTATCTGAAGGTTCTCTAGCCGCCTCCTTCTCTGAGGAAGCAGAAGTTTCTTTATCCCATTTCGTGCCAATTTGCTTCATAAAATCAGCGTCTGGTGTGTTTCTCGGCCGCTGATGAGATGCACACAAGGACACGTCAGAGTGTATAATGTTGCTCCACAAGATAAAACTCACAAGTTCTAAAGAGCAAAGTCACACTCTAACTAACCGGAGGACAAAGTTAGACAAAGTTCAAATCAAGCAGAGCTACAACGGTTCACGTGGCAAATAACGGTCAGTTTCAACTTAGTTACGGAAGACGGTGAAGAGCCAACTGAAACTGGGCTTGCTGGGACAAGCCCATCCTCAAAATGCAGGAGATGCCATACACGCTGGGTTGACGCAGAAGTGACTGGAGAGGCTCTATCAGATTCGCCGAAGGCAGCAAGTTTTATGAGCCAGCAGGCAGATAGAAATGGCATGAAGATATGCAAGAGAAACGTTAGATATCCTGAAGTAACCAAGGTCAGCTGCAAAAGATTAGGCAATTATCAGGAACGACCGGTGTAATCCACTGACGAAAATCCGGAGCAGGCGGAAACAGAACTGGGTCCCAGGTTGTGAAGAGATAACTACGAAGAGTTATACCGTCATGGAGGAACAAAACTCTGAGATAGAGAAAGATGTAAGAGTTTTCGCCTAAACTTAGGCCTGATGACCATTAAAAGGACAAATATATCATCTAAGTGAGTCTTCGGAGGCTCTTCTGCGTCCATGCTGGCCGCCATAGGTAGGGATGGTTTACAGTGTTTTGGATTCGCTTGTCCACAGTGCTGAGGGGCCTCGGGAAGCGGAAGGCTTCGTCCAACCCGTTATTGGAACTGGGGGCCGTTGCATGATTGCTAATCACCGGAAGCTCACGGGGCGGGCTTCGCTAGGTATTTAGACATATGTATATATTCATGGCCCCCGGCTCCCCGCTCAGATATCTGCTTATCCAAGTTGGGGTACAGAAATGGCCATACAGTGAGTGTTTTTGGTAATGCACACCACCCAGTGAGTGTGGTCCCCTATCGCATTAAGGAGTGTGTTGTCTGGGCAGCAGGAGTATCGTTCAGTGGACGAGGTGGTCAGCAAAATCCGGCAAAGCAGGTTCAGTGAAAAGACCGGCCTCCGGCAGCTGGTGCAGAAACAGTTGGTGTGTGGTCTTTCGCTGCGTGCACTCTGCTGGTGGCATCAATAGGGGAGATAGTGTATCAAACGAGCCAATCTGTCCAGTTTAATGCTTTCAGGGAAACTTATGCCACTGCTGGATTGAAACCAAAACAGCTAGCGGTATGGAAGTTTCCATCAAGGCCTCAGCCAACTCTAGTGAGACTGAAACCCATGGCCCCTAAATTAAAAGCGAAATGTCAAAATCAGCCAGCTCACATAAGCCATGTTGTCGTTCAGGCTTGCATCCGGGCTTTTTGATAGATAAAACAGTATTCAGCAAAACCCGAAGTAGACGGAGAGAGCAACATTATGGAAGAAGTCCCAGCTGAGGATTGTGGTGATTATTTAAAGCCTATTTGCATTTCCTTTACGGGCAAGTGGACTGATAAAACGAACGACTTTTGAGGCTGGCAAGATACCAATGGGCTCAGTGCAGAAGGCCCCTAAGTAGCAGGCTAAGGCGGAAGTGTGAACATTTTGGCTGGGGTAGGCGTTGTTATGTTTTCGAGGGGCTAGTAAGAAGCAAAGCGTTCTCAAGGGATTGCAAGTGGAGGTTGCGAGGACTGGGGTAAAAGCTTGAGGAGAATGAGCAGAAGTGTGTTAGCGTGAAGACAGAGAAAGAAAAGGGACAAGGAAGTAGTAACGTACAACGAGTGCAACATACCACCCTCGATGATCCCTGTAAGGTGGACTATAGCGTGAACTGGGGCGCTTATTAGACAGAAAGGTTAATGGGTAACGGTGTGCATTTGGTCCTTCGAGGACGACCGGGCACTATGCGTCAGATCCGTGGCTCGTTCCATCGGTATCCATTGTGGACGAAGATCTCAACGTTTTAGGGCCGTAGAACGTTGCTCATGTCTTCCAGATGAGGGTATTTTACCGAAATAATTAGCACTATGATGCTTAGAGTATTCCTTTTCAACGAGGTGCATTTTGATAAGGTGGCCATACCACCCTGGCATTTGTGGAGGCGGCTACCGTCCCAGCAGTGTTCACTGCGGAGGCAATTAGAACTGCAGGGCTCAGTAAACGTTTGTCATTTGAGCGAAGTTCTAGAGTTATGAAGTTGCCGGATGGTAGTGGAAAAGTGGTTTATTATCCTTGGAAAGGGAAAAGTAAGAAGAGCGTTATTAGGTTTTTATTTTGCATATGCTGCTAGTGTACCACTGGGAGTTGAATCTCGGTGGCCAGGGAGTACACGACCGTAAGAACAAACCTTCGTTTGATGGTGGAGTAGGCGTGCAGGTAAAAGGGTGCGTACATGGGATTTAATGGCCGAAGGAGGAAAGGGCTTGGTCCGCGTGAGTATGTAGGAAGCTTATTAGGTCATCACTCTGCTAAGGCCCAGGCAGAAGAACCAATGGTG
Source organism: Fasciola hepatica (assembly GCA_948099385.1). Taxonomy (NCBI): domain Eukaryota; kingdom Metazoa; phylum Platyhelminthes; class Trematoda; order Plagiorchiida; family Fasciolidae; genus Fasciola; species Fasciola hepatica. Next base: position 5,161,833 of record CANUEZ040000110.1, read on the forward strand.
TACCAGGGGAACAGATGGTAGACACCGTACCTTTCGGCCAAGCTCGTTAGACTCCTCTTTAAAACAATTGGTTGTATCCCACGAGTTATTTTGAGAAGGTCTTAGCAAAATCAATCCACCCAGTTCCAGGAAACAAGACAAGGATCACCCTCGCATCCTGAAAGAAGTCGCCACCCCTCTCCCAATGGGCGTGCTCTACATTCTGCAATAATGCATAGACAGTGGAGTTTCCAAATTCACAGAGGCAAGCGGTAATTATCCCAAAATACAAGCAATTGGATCGACGAATAACAGTAGCTTAAGGGCCAACAGGCCTCGCCAGAGTCTCAATCGAAAACTTCGGGCTCATTGAAGGAAGCTCGGTTTTGGAGCAGACGCGCTGGAAAAGTCTTCTGTAGCTAGGGCAGCACTGCTTCCTTCCCGACAGATAGTGTATCACCACAGTGCTGACAGTTGTGGACAACTTGGCACGGGCCTAGGTCGATGGCAACATATATTGTGTCTGGTTTGCCGACTTTGCCAAAGTCCGCAGTGGTTCCCCGCTTTATCTACTTCAAGCAGACTGAGAGCTTTTGACATCTCTGGTTGTCCGCTTTCCTTGATCGACAGCTTCTTGAAGAGTCGGATCATCTCCGTTAGTGCGGCTACCTCTCGATTTTAACCTTCACCGATCGAAAAGGAGGTCCGTCAAAGCTCTGTTCTCGGTTCTCTCCAATTTTTCAGTTACGTCAACAATCTTTCTGTGCACCTCAAAGCAGTCACTTAATTTCCATCTTTTTAGGACCCTCCGCACGATAGAAGATCTATTTCTGAGGGTTGACCTGTACTCAGAAGGCTCAGCGGAATAAAGCACCATTCTTCGGAAAATGGAAACCCTGTGAGGACACCATGTAACTTTCTAAACCCCGTCTGGTTAACTACATTAGCAACATTTTTAGTCCCGAATAACATCCTTATATAACAGTCTTTCAAAAACCTGAAGAGAACAGCCTAAAACAAGGCAATTAAGGCAAAATTAGAAAAAGGCTTTAAGGTCACCCCAGGTATACTACGTATCCCGATCCACCAGATGTAGATTGTTCTCTCCCGTATTTGTACTCCCCGTATTGTTCGTATGTGCGCAACAATAACCGTAGTTTCCTCTCCCCTCTTGTGACTTCAGATGTGTGCGCTAGGCTGAGACGTATAAATTATAAAAAAGCAAAGCTTCTACTGATATACCTCCGTATGCTCATTTGTGTAACAGCATTCAAGCACAAAGTCCGTTGCTCGTGATGTATTCTAATGTCTCGGTGACAAAGATGGTAGCCTCTTGTTGTTGAGTTTGCCCATCCATCTCAGTGGTGCCCCAGAGGGAGAATGTGCGCGTGAGCAGGGGGCATTTGGGTTCAGGCCTCGCAGCCTTAGCTATATTAAGATCTCAGGATTCCGGTGAATTTTCCCACTGCCTGTGACATTTAACTCTTCCCAGCAATTGCTTTTGCCTTCTGTCCCGCTCGTATTCAAACTTCCTAAACTCTGTCATGTAAACATATCCGTTAAAAGCCCTCGAAAAACACATTTTGGCCACATTTTTACTGTTAGAATACCCGATCAAACATAACCGGGGCTTCCAGAAATATATTACCAATACTATGGCGTAGTAAGGCCGACGACGCGCCCAAAATGTCAGCTCCGATATCAACTGAGCTAGACAATTAATGGGCAACGGTTGCACTCTTACAGCCAGTTAGGACGCGTTTAATTCCAAACTTGAAAAGAAAACTGTCTTAAACGGGGCAAACCATGAACTTGAAAACGACATTCGACGGTACTTCTCACTTTCTTCGTCTATCCAAAAACAATGCGCGGCCAAAAAGCAACCCATTTCCGGCGCACCGAGTTACGGGCGTAGCTGGACTTCTCTGTCAAGCCCTCCAACGAGCTGACAGCGCCGGGTTGTCTCTAAGGTAGATTTCAGGCTGAATGTAAGCCTCTATTGGAAAAAAGAGTGGATGGCTGTTTTTACGATGTTAGAATTTGTAATCGACAACAAAAATCATAGACAGACACCGGATATGAGATTGTAAACGCTCATAAACGACAGCCAGCCCCACATCATGGGGAAAAGTATGTGAGTCGCGCTAGTCCAAAGACGTTCCGTCAAAACTGGAATTTAACGCTAATAACCTAAGGCCTATGTATAAATGTATGCGTGGGAAAAGCAAAATAGTATACTTAATCCAGTAACTCCTCATATCCAGAGTGTTATAGCTTAATCGGATGATCTTTAAAATTGTTTTTTACGGAACTCGCGTATGCCCATGGTAAGGTAGTACCCCATTTCAACCGGAATCTGTGTACTTCTGATTTCTCATGACCCCAAGAAATAACAGCAAGTTTGCTTTCACGTGAAAAAGCCTCGCCTTAACACCGGGTATTTTCTTTCTTTTTCACTATTTTTACCGTCCTTCCCTACAGTTATTACACCGACCAGACTGCTATCTTCGTTTTTCCCATTCCTCTCCCTGATCTCACTTTCTTCTATTGCTTTGTTCCTAGTTCCCAACTGAGCCCCCTCCCCTCGTCCGCCACTAACCAACTAACTTATTTTGTACCCCGGCTAAACCTTCTCCTGATATCTCTCTATATCTCTACTACCACCCAACTACCCTAGAAAACTATCAGTCTTTGTCCGCAGATCCCCCATGGATCGGCCCACTGGCCGTCGGATATTAAATGTTCAGATAACAAAGTGTTCACCGTCTTGTTTCCAATAAAACGATAACCATAACTCACAGCTGGAACACTCTCCAGACTGCCGCACTTTTGATCTCCTTCAGATCACAGTGGCTACTTAGGAAGCCATTGGCCAACTCTACGTCACTCTTGGATTACCGTAAGGACTAAACGATTTGGTCACCCGGATTTGCAGTGGTTGAAACCTATACTCTTTCCTGCTGACGTTATATGGGGCAACTTACATGGCTGACCAGTGATCATAATCCCATAACCGGGGTAACAAACCCCCATAAAGGTCTCACCGGATCACAGAGCCGGTTCCTTACACCAATCATCACCCCACACCCGCTCAACATCTGTTTCCAGCACTCCATTCCAACAGTTCAATTCGTTCCGCGTCGCAGTACGAAACCAATGACCGGAACCCGGCCCTTGCCGCTGCTTTCCCAGCCTAATCTGCCCACTTCACCAACCTAGCCCCTTTTTGCCTGCTACCCTCACCATTCTACCTGCCACCACCTGCAATCAAGGTCTTTGTTAAACAGAATACCAGCCATCTGTAGCCAACCGGAATTTGCTCAATAAATCTTTTTACCACGAGTACAGAAAACTTTATCTTTACACTCTTCCAACTTCAGCTTAGCTGCATCAGTAGCGTTTGTCTCCACTAGTCCGTTTTTCCGACGGCTCCTTTTTGAAAGTCAGTTCATGCTTTTCAAAAGCTCACTGCATTCCTCGTGAAGCTTTTTGCCTTCAGGTGAATTTCCATATAACACCGAAACCACCTACACAAAAGGGTCTGTCTTACTATTACATCTGGTTCACTTGCTTTTATCTCACAGGCTCCCCCACAGTTAGTTATCTAATGCTGGATCAATCTTCTCTATTACTCTGGCATCTCTGATTGTACGATGATAGCCCCAAGCGGACTTTACTTTTATTCTTTTCTTTTGGTAACTCTCCCGCCCGGTTACTCGTTAGTGAACCTCCATATATCCAGTTGGTACGCCCACGCATCCTCTTCTGGATGCCGTGACCCGTCGCAGCCAGTTTTCGGCACCCATAAGGCATATCTTGTATCACCCCTGCCTCCACTTGCTGTCCATGTTGTGATGTCCGAAGCCTATTGCTTTACTGGTCTCTGCGATCACTGCACTTTTTGACATTCTCCGGTATCGTTTATATCAGCATTCCCACGCTTGTCCAGCTATCCATACAGCCCTCCCCGAAATCAAAACCGGTTTATAGTTTCCGCTTTAGTTCACTCAAGCAATACACGGCTTGACTGTCTTATTTCGGTTACCGTGTGACTCTTAAATTTAAAAATTGTGAATACCTCACATTGTTACGTACTGCTGTATTCCCTGACCTTGCTTTGGGCATGTGTCTTGACCAAGGTCAACAAATATACAATTATCAATTATCACTTATCAAGATCCACCCTGGTTTGGCTAATTCAAGGGCCTTATACTCAGGTACTGATTTCTCTCACCCACCTGGGTCCTGCTGTCAGTGCACTCAGCGACCTGAGATGTAGGCTGCAGTCTTGTTTAAAGTGCACTAGACATCGTTCCACACAAACCAGAATCGAAACCAATGAGCTATTCTCTGGCAGCAATATCAAATTCTCCACTCGAGGACAGTCCATAACTCTAAGGATCCACACCAGTAAACCCTGGTCCACGGGTTTAAGTGGCACACTTGTGCAGAGGTTCCGAATTCACGGAAAAAGTTGAACAAAATAGCCTTTTAGGGGCTTTTTATACGTGTGATTCAGCAATAGTTCGGGGAACAATGATAATGACGTGTGAATCATTCCCTTAAAAGTCGAGAATCACATGAAATCCGAAAGAAACATCATGGTAAGAGGAACATGGGGCCAAACGCGAACATCAGCTGTGATAGGAGCCGGTTAACCAACGTAGGTAGCGTAGTGCACTTGGAATGTGTAGAGAAGTCCCGGTACGTAATGGGAGCAAACTGACGAGTCCGGGTATGAGAGTGGCAGCTGAACTTGACTGCAGATTTGAGACCAACTTTGATGGGCAACGGTGGGCACAAGCAACATTTGTTCCCGCGGCTATCAGAAATCTTGGACAACTCGGTTTTGAGAAATCTGCGGCTTTATTTTTCAATGATCATGCAGTGAACGTTATTCTAACCTCCACCAGTGTGCCTTAGTCACTGAGCAAACGAGGTTCCAAAAGGAGGCGTGACAGCAAATCGGACATCAAAGAACAACCAATTGACAAAGCAAAAGATAGTCACAAACGTACCTGTCGAAGTGGGTCACACCAGCAGAAAGGCTATGCAGGCCTAATCAACCTAAACAAAGAGAATTTCCGAGCACAGCGGCCGAAATAAAGACTGGCGGAACCGAACGTCCACGTTCAGCCTAAACGAGCGGCTAATCAAAATGAGAGGGTAGCAAATCCAGGTGAGCTGGGTAAGTGGCTCTCACTGTGAAACTAAATGTCTATAACGTTCCCGCGAAAGAAGAGTTCAACCGGACAAATAAAATCAAATACCTCTGACGGAAAATGAACGGCAACCAAAAATCAGAGCCAGCGAGCTTAGTGCAGGGGTAACTAGTCTAAGTGGTCAGCAGTTAGAAAAGCGAGGAATGGTCATATCTCTTGGATAATACGATGGCCACCATATGGGGGCATGCTGTGGCCTGGCTGAATGTGTAGAGAATGTAAAATCTATCATGAGGTTGAAGGTTTCCTCAGTTTGAATCTTACAGACCTTTTTGCCAAATTTTCGAAACGGGAAATGGCAGTTTTCTCGATGTAAGTGTTTGCTAAAGCTAACTTTTGTACTCGTGTGCACGCCTCCATCTTGAAACCTGAAGCTGAATACTATTCGTTGTCTGGGTCCCTGGCTCTCAGTCCCGTCTCCGCCCTCAATAAGGCTGATCTTAGGCAATTCGTAAGTCATCACTCCCTTCGTAGTTCTTATATTGCTGTTCAATCATCTAGTCAAGACCTGTTGGCTTCTCCTATTACATCCGAAGGCTATAAACCGAAGTAAGTGTTTTTCAAGGAGAACCACTACGTCGTCGCCCTTGAGAGGTTGTTCCATGGTTGGTCCTTTTTGCCACATTTTTAACGTCGTTAGCCACTCGCGTGCTCAACATCTCCGAACACCAGTAATTCGTCCATTCCAATCTGTGAGGGTAGCTACCCCAGAGACTCATCGGACCATGAAGTCCACTATCTGAACTCGATATCATCAAATCCTTTGAGCCCAGAGATAAAGGGGTGGAGTCACTAGAACAAATTGGTAACACAGGATGACTGTCCAGGACTGTCTCTACCACCGCCAGCACGATGTTTAAAGTCTAGTCGAAGGCCTTCTGTTCAACGAGGTTTTTGTCCTGGGGGACCTGAACAACCGTTACCATACCGCACCATGAAAACTCTACTGCGGGGGTTTGAAGAACCATCGGATGCCATATATCGTCATTCGATCCCTCGGGTTGTCTAGATTCAGCCTTTCATTCCAACGCAGTCACCCTCGTTCACACCCAGACAAAAATCTCCCCTTTATCAGATTGTGTGACAGAAGGTTATCATCCCTCGTTTGAGGAACATTTCGGCGCATGGGGAATGAATCAGCTGTCAGTGAGGATGCGACATCTATGTGCACCGCTAGGGACAGTGTGCCTTACTCACTATCGGGTCAGTGGGTAGCAAACTTTGGGACAAAACCTGCACAGAAGGGAAGACTGATCGAAAAAACTAGGCAAGAATTACCTGTCCTGTGGTGCGCTTGTTAAGACCCAAAAAAATTCCCTGAGCATGTCGGCCAAGAATCAAAGTGATCAAACTGAAAGTCTGATGTCCGTCAATGAGAACCAGAAAATGAAATCAAAAGTGATGAAACTAGGCCCTCTTGAACCAATGTGTCCAGCTACCATACCAAATGTCCGAAAGTTATCTCAGTGGAAAAGTACGACCAAGAAAGGAAATAAGTTAACCTGTCGAGCGCAGGTTGATTGTCTGACACAAAACCGTATTAGTATGAATGAGTTTGTAGAAGGTGGTCCGGAATCTGTGAAGGAGTATACGGAGGTAAGCAGATAAGGAATTTTGAGTCCATACGGATGTTAAAGTTAGCTTGATTGTTTCTATTTTTCATATAAAAATGGCAAAATTATTTATTTTACGGATGTATCAAAGAAAAACGATGCGCAAATATGGCGATGATGAGGGCCAAAAGTACGTTAATGGGCCGAAGTTGATGTGGCTGCTGAGAACAGGTAGGAGATGACGGACTTGTCAATTTTCGAAAAGTGATTTATGTGATACCGACAGAAGGTAGGAAGCAGGGCGGATATACCTGGGATGTAAATACGTGTGAACTCGGCACATTCAAAGATCAGGATAGTGCAAATGGAGTGCTCCGTACGGGGGGACGATCGGAGAGATCGAGCGAAAGGATAACGTTCAACCAAGTTACTGGCTGAATTAGGGTTCTGGGGTAAATTTTCTCAGAGCTGAGAGTGACTGGAGAAGGAGGATAGATATCGTCAATAAAAGCCGCAGTGGACGATGAAACGATGAGAGCTACCGGTTCATAAATAGGGAGTGAATATATCTATACATAGGACAGCTGAATGAATTGGCTCGAAGGATCTTAGGGCAAATCACTGAGGGACATACCAAGACAGAAGAACAGGAATAATTGTGAACGTTATCACTGTGCTATGTGGTTGCAGACTGATGGCTGCGGTTAACTACTGTTGATATAGACAAGGGAAAATGTATTGGCCGTGTTTATGGGAACTGGAATTGGTGATTGTAACATGTAGCAGCAGCGGGTATGTCAGCTGTCGTTAGGAATAGAATTCAAGCCGGGGAAGATGTGCACGTCATATCAGCACGAGGAAAAGGTGGGAAAACGATATTCGCCACCCGTGCAGGCGAACGGAGCGCATTTTTCTCTGGACACCGAAACTAGAAAACGCTTTATGTGGTGATCACAGGATAAGTGATAAGCTAGCCTATTTACGGCTGTATATCTATGCGGACGCCATACATGCCCGGAGTGCGAGGGTCAAAGAGGCTTATCAGGCCACGTCCAACACCGTCGGAGTTAGTGCGGGTGAATTATGACTGTTTCACATGAACAACTTTGCGTGACCGATAACGCAATGTAGTTCAGGATCTAGTGCACTAGTTGTTAACTGTGCTCAAGGGCAATGCCAATGGAAGCACAGCTAGATAGTGGGCGTATAACGAACTACTGGTTAGGTGCGCAAGCGAGGATGGAGGAAGGGATGGGGCTAAGAGTAACAGAACGTCGCGAGAAAATGTGCCGTCTTCCCCAAATAAACGGCTCACAAGCGGTGAACATGCCAGGTAAAGTGCAAGGATCCGTGAGAAACTGAGACAGAACGAGGCGTAACGTACATGTGTGGAAATCCTCCCTAGCCACTGTCATATACTCGTATTGTTGAGACTACCCTCTTTATCTCATCGATCCTCGAACAAGTACAGCATGCATCAATCACTACACTCCAACATTCACTTATATTTCGCTCACGTGGAGTGGCATAATTTTGATTCGAACTTGGACTGCCGTAACGGTGGTATCTGACATTGACCTATGTTGAACTCTGGTCCTCACTGCTAAACGTTGTGGCCGGACAGTTGAGGTTTGTGCGCATTTATATATGCGTATAATTTGGTAATCCAGTACCGTAGAATAGGCGAATCAATCTTGTTCTGGTTTTGGGATTCGTTTTAAATAGGCTGCGCGTTGCTCACAGTCGGAATATCCGTTACACAAGAACTACGTGCTCAGCTGCAATAGGTGTCGGAGTTCAGTTCTCCTGGGGTCCAGTGTTCTAAAGCTCACGTGGAACAATGGGAAAAATTGGTCCTGGTTGAAAAATGAGTGACCGATTGGGTGTACCTGTGTGCGTGTGAATATATGTGCCAGCCAGAATCAGTGGCGAAATCTGGCGAAGCTGATTAACGATGATGACGAGGTTTCTAATGGTAATCACGTGAGCAGGAAGGAGAAACCCAGCCGCTTTTCATCGCAATCGTTCTATGCAACATCTAGAAAATCCAAGCGGGTTTTCCCTTTATCGGTGTCAAGAGTATGGCGGAGCATAAAGCGATTTTTAAACTGATAAAATTTTAAATTAAAGTCAATAGACGAGGCAAACTAAACAAAACGAAAAAGTGGTCGGCTGAGGATGCAATTAAGTGCAATACATCGAAAAACCCCAAAAGGGACGATGCCTCGTATGAAGCTTTATATGTCTCTTGGAACCGCCCGTGGCAAAGCATCCGAGGACTGACAAGCTGTTGTCATCAGTCGCTGTTGTAAGTGGCCCTGATTCTTCGAGAAAACTGTTTGAAGCCCTGATGAAAACACAGGCTCAAACCACCCTATTGATAACCCCTACAGATAGACGTTCAAAGCAAGGGAAGAAGCGGAATTACTTCGTAAAGGCCATGGAATAAAGCCGCTCTAGATGTGTTCCTTGTAACATCTATCACAAGTTTTACAAATTTCGGGTTGGTAAACCTAGTCCATAGTGAACAGTAAATGTAAAATTAACCCATTATCCATCAGAAATCGTCCCGCTTACTCTCATCAATGCTCGAACGTCGTTCTTCGGGTGGTCTTCAATGCTTTCTGAAGCTGGCGGTTTTCAGAAGACTGCACTTTACTTTGTTCTCAGCCCATCCAGTTTCTTCGACTTTGTTCATTGGTCAGTTATCAACAACCCTATCGTGGTCAACAATCAATCATCGTGCATTTGACAATTGATCCCAGATAAGGGACGCGTGCGCACGTACTGAAGCACCCGATCGGATATCCGGTTTTCAACCAGGGCCTGTCCGCTTTGTGGTCCTTGTCACTGTTAGACCGTTGGTCCAAAGGCAAACTGAACTCCCACGCTAATCTCGACGGGACACGTAGCCCCGAACGCTTCAGCTGATTTTCTCTCCGTCATACGGGGCGTACTGTATATGCAAAGGCGAAGGACTGGAAAGTAAAGGTAAAAAAGGAAGGAGCAATCTGGGTGGGTACTAGCTGAGGGTCAACAGTAAAATCAAAATAAGAGAACATCGGTGTCGTGGATCCACAGAAGTAACTCGAAGCTTGCAAGGGATAAAATGACTATGATCCTTCCAGTGCAGCTAAGTTGGTTGAGGTTGTACCTAGCAAGAAATCAGGAGAAGCAAAATGTGAGACGAAAACGTATATAGAAATGGAGGGTGCCGCACCGTGGTCGGTACACGGGTCGAATAAGGACAAAACCCGAAGCTACTACCGCTTGTTAAATGAGGATTAAAAATAAAAGCTGCCATTGCGGTTTCGTAGGAACTGGTATAAGAGATAGATTTTTCCGAAAGAAAAGGTAAAACGAGAGGAAAACTTGCATCCCATCATTTAAAATATTCATTCCAGTGTTGAAAGGATACTACTTTATAGGCTAAGGATACTTTCGGCCCAAAACCAGGGACGTTAGGCCACGGTCAACACACGGGTTGAATCCTAACCAGACTCAAATCTACGCGTATGACGACGGGAAAGAGAAGTGAATTACGCCACTATTTTCAGGCGAACTTTGGCTACCATCCCTAGAGGTTGATGAAGGTTCCGGAAGGAAACGTGACGTTTTTTAGTGAAGAATGAGCAAGCCCAAGTTAAGTTGTCATAGTCCTGGTGGACCAACACATCCAGCTTTACTAACTTCATGCGAGCTCAAAGAAACTGACTGAGCAAGTTTAGCAGCATTCTCTTTCTTTTAAATCTAAGGAGGAATGCTCATTGGTGAAAGGAACTTCAGAAGCAATCTGGGAATTAACAAATGCCTACCGTATTTTCGGGAGCCATGAGCTTCGACCCCGTTGCTCTGTTGATTTATCGCTTCACGCCGTCTGTTTTTACCGTAATCGACAACACCCTCACTCGTCGGCCGCTATGAAGTTTTAGAATATCGCTCACGGTTGAAGATGTGCGTAACATATACAAAGTTGCGTCACCATGGTACTGGCCTTATTCACCCGTAAAATGTTCCCCTTTTGATGTCCCGTTCCACCATAAGAGGTTGTTGGCCTCACCCTGATGAACAAAGAGTTGAAATTAACTGAATTGAATAGTCTTTTTCTTGACCGTGGTCAATACATGTACACGAGGCAAGATCAGTTACAACTAATGTGGCTCTCCATTCATCGCACAACTAATATCCACTCTTGTTAGGACTTGATTCGTGTATACTTCTTGGTCTAAAGCCTGCCTTTTCCTCATTCAGATTTTCGTGGCAATTGTTTCCTTGCTCCATGCTATATTCACCATCAGCCTTATACACAGTGTTCCTCTGCAACCAGAAGTGCCATTATCTGACCTAGCATAAGCTTTTCGTCTACCGTTTTATCTTCTGCGGGGAAAAGCTACATTTTTCATCAGCACTCAGTAGTCCACAAAGGCCGTTCTCTTTTTGATATCCCATTTCATTACTTGATATTTTAGGCCCCGTTCTAGTGAACAAACCGTTACAATTCACGTGGTTTTCATTCCATCTTACCTGGTACACCGAGTCTTGTCGGAACTTGATTCGCGTAAACACCATGGCCAGAAATTTGAGGGAAATTCTAACAATGTCACCTATAGTCAGGTGATCATATTTCATCCATTTCACCGGAAGGGATAGTAATCCTTGATCTGATGATCAAACCGTAACAATTTGTACAGGTTTCCTTCCATCATGCACCAGACATCGAATCTTGTATGAACTCTACCTGTGTACGCACCATGGCCTAAACACCAACCTTATCAAAGTCTCACAACAGTCCCTCATTACTACTTTCTGCTCCGTGGTATTATAACCGATTTACACCTAACTATTCGCGTTTGACTTTTCTCATTCCGCCGTCTTGTCATGCTTGTAGCTTACACTAAGCCTCACAATATTCTGTTGCTAGAGCCGTCCTGTTTTCTTTTCTGCTCGCCGTTTACTCCCGAAATTCGGCTCTTGATACTACGACAGCCCGCTTCTGTTTTTGTTAATTCTTAGTTTAACCTAGGTTGTTGCGCGGTATGTTGTTCTATGTCACTCCGTAAACCCATGGCTGATGGAACTACCATACTCCAGCCTCTTTAATTTGATTTGAGAACCTGCCTGCTAAGGAAGACTATCGCCCACATCATTCCATGAATAATAACTTGGAACATTTTGTCACTGGATAGACCAACCGGAATCTTCATACGATTTGATATTCTAGCTTCACGTGATTACTTTCTTACTAGCTCCGCCCCCAGGATCCCGGCTGCTCGGCCACCAGAACCTGTACTACTCGGTCTCACCGCGTCAGGACAGGTCATTCTAATTCCGGCGGTGCGGGAAGTACTCGGATCCACAGCTTTGGCCAGCTTACCTGTGGTGTGCAGGAAGTGCGAAAAGAAGTACGGGTGAAACTGGAGTGACCAACTTTACCTCCTGCCCCTAAAAATGGTTTGTAGGTTGGGTGTCCAGCGAATGGTAGGCCCTTTTTATTAGCACTGCATGTAGACCACGGAATTATGTATTTTTATGCTAGCGCTGCGGCTGCAAACTTGTCTTTTGCTCTGTTTCTCTCCAATTGTCACCGTTTTCCCTTCCAGCCTGCTCTTGATATCAACGTCATGAATGACCCTCTTCTCACTAGGCAAAATTTATCCCCCCCCCCGCCCTCAAAATTGCCAAGCTACGTCCCACGCAGAAATATCTTTTCGTATTCCTCCAGTGGTCGGTAAGTTGGTTAGTGATTGTCTAAACCCTTCATCATTATAGCTGATAACCTGCACTGTGCTGTTCCACTGCTTTACCCTCATTTTGCTAATCATCATGTTTCTTCCATACTTCAAGTCTTAGATATATTTCTCATGTTGCTGCGCCGCTCCGTCACTACCACATGTCACTCCCGTTAAACGGTCGTTAAAGGTTGTGCACTTACTCCCACCTACTCTGTCATCACGTCCCTTTCTCTCTCGCCCTGGTATTCCTCCTTTCCCTCCGGATATGCCGGTCCTGTGAGACATACCTGGAACTGATTTTTTGTCCAACAGCTAAATTCTACCACTTTCTTCTTTAGCTGATGTGTTTCATTCTATAGTCCATGATCAGCTGTCGCCTTCCGTGATACTCTTCACGCAGCTTTATTCAGCTGTCACCTTAGCACGGTAAATACCACATAGCTTTCATCTATTCCCGTACACTCACCAGTCATCTACTCTGCCACCTCCATTGCAAAAACTGAACACTCTTGCAGTCACTGTAGTTATGTACCCCATATTGTTTTATAATCCATTTCCACATTGACATTTCTGGATCAACCCTATATAAAGTTGACGATTCGCTGTGCACTTACCCGTTTTCCTCGGTCCCTTTCGTTCCATAGCCACTCAGGTGATTTCTATCGACCTCTGGGTTTGTCAACTGTTTGCCCTCTGATGCCGCCCGTACTAAGCCACGGCATTTTTCAAACGTTTCGCTGATGATATATCTTATTTCTTGCCCAATATACCATTCCTCTCCACCGTCTGAGACTCACTGACCCTGTGGCTGTCTTCATTCAGTTGTCGCGTGATCAGCTCATCAGAATACCCGCTAGTACATTTATTATTTCCCAAGCTACATTATCACTTTAGTAAACCATTTGCACCTGCAGCTGCTTTGTAAGGCAATCCGGATAGGTTCGTCACCATATTCCCTTCCCCTTGAGGATGCCTCCTGAAATAGCCATCATAAAGTAAACTTTTCGCCACTTTTATTTCTCTACCTCAGTAGCTTCTGTCCTATAATAATAATATTACTAATAACAGTTTATTTCGGAGAGGCCTTTAGCATGCGCGAAAGCATACTGGGGCTGAGATATGGCATGCAAGGGAAGTTTATTCCAGACTCTGGTATACGTGGACAAAAAGAACTTAGAACGTGAAACAGTCCTTGCAAAGGGTGTGGTAATAGTGCACTGTCTATTGCGGAGTGAATATCCGTTGTCCAAGGGGAAGCATAATTGGCTGCTTAATCAATAGCTTATACAGGAATGCCAGTTTCAGCTTGATGCGACGAAGCCACAACGGCTTGATTTTGAGAGATGAACATGGTTCCCCTAGTTTAAGTTCGCCGACCAACCGATTAGCTGCTTTGTGAATCTTATCTGAATATATTCAATAATAATCCTGTCGGATTTTTGCATACTGGAGAAGCTTGATGCAAAATGTTCGAGAAGAGGCCCGGCACTTACTTTGTATATGTAAAGAATGAGCTCCCCAAGCTGGAAGGATCTGAACAGAAGACCGAGACACTTTTCAGATTTCGCCGCTTGGAAGGCAGCATGTTCGGAGAAGTTGAGAGAGCGAGAATAACTCAAGACAAGGCGTCTTACTAAGGGATTGCTGTCGATGGGTGAACCGCAAATTCGTAAGGAGACTAGGGGAACCCAGCATTTGTAAGAAAAATACACCTATTGGCGGAGAATTTCATCGCCCTGATTGGGCACCATTCATCAAGAATGGCTAAGTCAGCCGAGGTTTTAGGGATGGTAGTACCGAGGCTGCCAGGCAAAAAAGTGTAGACTATCCTTATGTCATCCGCGAACACGAACGGCGGGCCACGAAGCACTGTAGGAAAAGTAATACTCGTGTACGGGAAGTAAAGAAGGAGACCTAATATACTGCCCTGAATAACACCGCTTGTAACAAGCCTAAGACTAGTGGTGTCCCTCTTGACCTAAACAACCTGTGAACGATGGGGTAAGTAAGGTGAGAACAGAATAAGTAGAGGTTCGATTATGCCAAATGATCGTAGCTTTGTTATAAGGTAGGTGTGAGGTGCACGATCAAATGCCTTAGATGAGTCTAGATAAAGAACAACAAAAGATTTTTCGCTTTCTGCGGGGTCGGTGACGGGATTCAGAAAACCATACTGACAGGTCATACAGGACCGGAACGAAGGGATCCTTGTTGGTTGTCATTAATAAGGATGAGCCTCAATAAGTAGCTTATAACGTGATCTTTAACTATTTTTTCCATTATTCTGGATAACAAGGGGATATGGTTTGTAGGGCCATAAATGAATACCTCAAGTAAAGGTCCTGCTTATGAACGGGGACGATTGCCTAGCGCTTCCTAATAGCAGCTATTGCGCCACCACCAAGTGAAGGAGTGAAGAGGTTAAGCGGCAGAAGGGGGAAATCTGGTCCGCCATTGATAAGAGAAACGAGCGGCAGGCCATCAGAGCGTAATCGAGAGAAGGGTTTGTTATTGGATAGTCGATTTGGAATACTTCTGTCATCGAAGGGTATTGTAGAAAGGAGAGAAAAAGTAACTGGCAAAGATGAAGAGTGGGCAATGAGAGTAGCTGGAGCCATGGCTGAAGCAAAGGACGCGTTGAAGGCTTCGGCTATGCTGGGTGCGGAGGTGATAGATGAGCTATTATGCAGAGTCCGGAGTTGAACGTTGGCCCTGATATCAGCGTTTCCAGATCTATGCAACATAGAAAGAAGTTGTGAGTTGTTTGGGTGACTGAATGCCTTGGCTTCTTTGTCGCGAAATCGTGCATTATCTTGTCGTTGAATTAGTGCGGACAGGAGGTTTAGACGAATAAAATTAGAAAAGCCCGTGGGATTGTGTAGTTGCTTGAGAGGTTTGTGATACTTCTCGCTGAGTGATGAGACAGGGGACCTCCTTTTAGATACAGCCTGGGAAGTATAAGACAATTTGCTGATACAGTCGGGAAGGAAGGAGTAGAAGCTATCCGCTGATATCTGAGGGTCATGGTTGAGAAAATAATCACTCTACTCACTTTGGCGAATAAGCTTGACTATCAAAGTTCAATTCTTGCATGGGAATGTATTGTTGAAGGGGTGTGCGGGACTGGGAGGACCACCGAGGGGCAGATGGCAGGTAACTACTTCATGGTCACCGCCGGGGAGTTTTTGTGTTATTGAAGCGTCGATGAGAGGCGTGTTGTGAGTGATTACCAGATCTAGTACGTCCCCTTTTCCGGCAGGTACGACAACAAGTTGCCACCAGCCACCAAGATGAATACCAGCAATTAAGGCCATGAGACTGGGAGAAGCCCAGAGGATAGACCAACAAAGTCGAGGGAGATTAAATTTATTCGCAATAAGCCTGGTTCGGGGAGGAAAAAATTCGAGGCATTAGAAGGATCTAATAGGAGGTTGAAACAAGGAAATGGGGAATTTGGCGAGCTATACATGCAGCCAATGCAAAGAACGGTGCTTTAGGGGCCGATAATGAACCAGAGAGAATTGGGAATAGAATCGAGCGCAGTACGTAAAGGAGGGGTCTTGGTGTAGACTTCCTTGACATAGGCTAGGCACCCACCACCACACCGGTTCAGCCTTTGGTCCTCAGAAAATTTCCCCCACCAAAGTGGGAGTAATCTCAGGCGGTTAGGGTTCCGTTATCTAGATAATGTCGTCATTATATGTGAAAACAAGCTTTTTGGGTGCTGGAGTTCACCAAGAATAGAACGAGTTGAATAAGACAGAAGATATGCCACTCTTGGGAGGTGGCACAGGCACATCACGGGGGAGGTGTATGCTGGAATAAGGCAAGCTATCGCGAATGGAAGAGGAGGAGATCAGGGTCAAAGGGCAATGCGTGAATGTTGAGGCTGGCAGAGGTTCAGATAGAGTAGCTTCCAGCCGAACAGGAGTAATTGGTGCAGTGAGATGGACTGCTGAGGGGTAGAACAACTGGGCGCCAAGGAGGGGGAGACGTCGGAGAAGGGGAAAAATCTGTGGATCTTGGCAGGTTGACGGGAGATAGGGATGGTTAGAAGCATTCGGGAAACACCGGCCAGTCGGAATTAAGTATTGACTGAAGAGGGTGCAAGGGCAGATTGGAAGCTAGGAGGAACTCATCAGGGGACGGTGCTCCTGCAAGGCTTCTCAGATTGGGGCACCGAGGTGGAATGTCCCTGCTTCGTTTTATCTTTGCCAAATCACCGAATACAACTCCGTTTCTCTCATCATGTGTATATATATTGCAGTGAGAGTCTTTTGGCGTGTTTCTTGGAATTATATTTTTCCGTGGTTGTGGTGATCTGTTGACTATCACTTGACCATAATGCCTCCAAAGAAAGTCGAAACTGTTGCATCCATATGTGTGATTTGTCCAAAGATTGATCGCAGTGGCGGCAAATCCTTACCATCTGACGGATGTGATGGATGAATCCACTCGGAATGCTGCAGAGCCAGCAATGATCTTTGTGACGCCCTCGATAAATGTCGTGTGAATTTGCTCAATGTGCTGTGCATCTAATGCGCCGAGCTATCAGGCCCTGTGTAGTCGGCAAGGAAGTCAGCGAAGAGGGGGCCTGTCACCAAAAAGATGATACGGAGTAATCGTCGTTGTCATCTCCATCATCCCCATCCCTATCATTAACAATGGTGTCATCACCATCAGTGGCAGCAGCTGCAATATCATCACCGTCGTCGTCACTAACCATACCATCATCGCTGACACCTGAGAGGACGTTTACACAGGTCGTGGCTTAATATTCCTTACGGTACTTTTCCGTCTCCACTGAAGCTGATGGTACTGGGTTCGAGGTAGTAGACCTTCACTCGTAAGTTCGCCTAGCAGCCGGCAGGCGGACTCGATGCAAGCCGAGTGTAGCAGCGGTATACCAAACTGCCTCCTACAGACTCACTGGAGCACGTTCCCGCCGCCGTCAATGAATCCGTGTGTGAATTCACCACCAGAGGACTTGGGCAGCTCATGTCAGTGGGCAATCTTGTAAACGAAAGACGTTCAAAGATAGGGCTCAGTGTTTCTGCTGATAAACTTGCCGAAATCTATCGTCGCTGAGTCTCAAGATAGACTAGACCACGATCTTTCACCACTGCGGTCTTGCTTACAACGGAGTCTTACGAGCGAGCAGGATGCGGTGGCCCGTAGCGTTCGGGTACCTGCGGCCTTCCGCCTTGGAAAGCAGCGAATACCTGAAAAGCAACCAGGGCCCCTCAATGCAGTCATGAGTACTGTTGATGCAGTCAGTCGAGAGGTAAAACCGACCTAGTTATTCGGGGTTTTGGGGTCCAAAAGTCGAGACCGCATCTGTTTTGGACTCCTTCAACCCTACTCGCGACCCCTGTGAGCCCATTGGTTAAGTTGTGAGTTCACAGAGCGTTCCAATGGGTGTTAGTTCAGCAACATGACACAGTTCCGAGTGGGTGACCATACTGCTGTCCAACTTTCGTAGCCTACTAAACGAACGAGATGATCTGGAGTCACTGGCGGCACAACCCCCCCCCCCTACAGTTCCAGCTCTAACCGAAATGTGGCTGTAAGGTGACGTGATTCCGAGGTGTTACCACTAGGATACTCAATTTTTCCGGTGGATAGGAGCAATGCGAGGCAAAGAGGTGTTGTTGCCCTTTATGTTAGGTCTGACATACCTGCCTACCACTCACAGTTTTGCTCTCCCCGAGGGGTCTTGGAAAATCTTGTGATACGGGGTTTGATTGTTACCTAGTGGCCACGTGACAATGGGACTTGTGTGCAGATGACCCGGTGAAGACTCCGCGGTTATTTTGACGAAACGCGACAGTGGGGCCATGGCGGGAACTGCACTATGCTTGAAGGTTTCAATGTGCCGCCTATCGATGGGGACAAGGGCTGTTACCATTCGTCACCAGATCCCTTCACACGTACATTCTTCACGACTCTTCAGGACTTGGACCTATACAAGAATGCACGAGAGTCGACAAGAGTCCAGGGTCCTCAGCCATCCAACCTGGATACTGTGATATCTGCGAGCCCATCCGAAGTTGGGAAACTAGATACCTCTCTCCAGTCGGTTTCAGTGACCATTCCGTCATCTCAACTCACTGGAGGCGTGATGTATCCCATTTTGACGAGCCACTTACGGGGCGAAACATAAGGCGTCTAAACTCTGATGAAAAGCGCGTAGCGGCACCATCAGTGGTGTGGACCGCCGCAGCTCCGGTTGGAGTAAAATCTTCTTGGTCCACAATAAGGGACCATGGGAATAATGCGTACGTTTGCGCCCCTCGCCCGTACTAGCAGGCATAAAAAGGGTCCTCCATGAATTCGTCATGGGCTCCGTGGTGTTCTGCGCAGTAGAAACCGTGCATGGCAGGGAAATCTGGATACCAGAGATGGGTACGACTGACACGGAGCCATCCGAAACATGTGTTCCTTCATGAGAATGGAAGGGAGAATTTGTTGTGAAAGTACGCTTGCTAAAGGCTCCGTTACTACACCCAAATGGCTTTAAGCCTATGTGAGACGTAGAACCCGCGTCAACCCCGTCATCCCACCCTTAGTCGACCGGGAAACTTGCTGAAGAGGAACTTTTAAAAAGCGTAGGTCCCCACGCACCACTATTCATCTATGTACTCGACAGAGTCAGTGCAATCGCCGTTATTGCCTCATAGGGATGTTCCCCTCATGCTCTGGTCCTTCCAACCAGATGAGGTGGTCGAGAAACTGAAGAAACTGAAGGTATACCAGTGGCCCGGGCCAGGTGGTATTCATCCGTCGGTGTTGCTTGCATTGGCCACCGAACTAGCATCACCTTTGACCGATCTATTCAGTCTGTCGTCAAGCACGGGTACTTTGCCTGGTGAATGGAAGACCACAATACTCTGTCTACTGTGTAAAAAGGGCTCGCGGAAGGTGCCCACAAACCACCGCCTTGTGGGCCCAACCTGCCTTTTGAGAAGGATGATGGAACAGCTGGCGTCGGGACGTGCCAGGGATCATCTTGAGTCACACATTTATTCGTGCCCCACTCAGCGTGGCTTCCGCTGAAAGGGGTGCGCAGGAACTACTGAGGCTGGCTGCAAAGCTGATGTGGTCTTCGTCGATTTCATTAAGGCCCTTGACGAAGTGTCTCACTACCGACCGTTGAAAAATTCAGAACCTTCGGTTTACAGAGTCCGACTCTAGACTGGATCAAGGACTTTTCTGAAAAAGGGGACTTTCCAGTTAGAGTTGCTCACTCGAAGTCAACTTGGCTTGCCGCGACAAGCGGGGTCCCTCAGGGCCTGGCCCTTAGACCAGTGATGTCTCTGGCCCACATCAATGACTTGCCGTCAGTCTTCCAGCCACCTTGCATTGTTTACACAGATGACACTAAATTTTGGTGGATTGTGAAGTCGGATGTGGACGGAGAGGCTCCACATAGGGGCCTGGAGGCGCTAGTACTTTGGTCTGGCGTGTACATAATTGACGGCAAAAGAGTATCAGATGCAGAGTATCGCATCGAGAGTGAAATACAGCAGCAGTCGTGGAGCAAACGGGACCTCGGGTTTATACTGTCGTCGTCCCTCGAGACTTCAGCTCATAAGGATAAGGTTTGTGCCTCTTCCATGGCTAACCTTGGCTCTATACACCGATCGCTTGGCCCACTGGCTCCGAAACTTTCCAATTATTGTGTGCCTCCCCCGCTCGTCCGAGAATGGAATAGAGGGGTGCTTCAACCTGCCCCTGAACTATCCGCTAGATAGTGAAAATGGAGAAAGCGCAACGCTCTGTAAGGAGACCCGCCAGTAGCTTACGTGGAACTAGCTATGAGGAGCCTCAGAGGTCTCTCGACCTCTGCCGCGAGTACTATCGACGAGTTCGTGGCGACATGGTTGGTTTGAGTAAGGTCCTTCGTGGTGACCTGGGTCAAGAATTGCAAGCTGACTTTCCTCTCTGAATGGACTACCGGATGCGAGGCTATTCCTCAACTCTGCTGAGGCCTCGCCTGACCGGTCTGCCACTAGTTATTCATCTTCACGGAGGATTACCAATCTCTGAAACGCCTTGCTGGCATCAGTAATAAAAGGGAAGGACGAAGCCTGGTTCAAAAGGCCCCTCGATATATATCCCGACGCACCATGAATGAAAGCTTCCTGAGCGGGAACCCACAGAGTCAACGTGAAGAGGCTGACACGGGGCGTCTCTCTCTGCCTTCTGACAAGAAGATTGAATATTTGTCGCAGCTCCGAGTGACTCAAGAAGTTAGCGGTGCAAGAACATGGACCGACTCGACACGAGGCCGTCTACGTCCCGCGTCCCGATTTGATTTGATTCGACTTGATTTGAGAAACTTGGTGACCGCATGTGAAAGCTCGTATACGAGATCGACAATGACACAGATGTTGCGCATCCCTCTCTGCGTGTGCCCAAACTAGAGGGCATAGAGATCGCCTCAAATGCAGTTTCAAAGGTCCTGGAGGAAACAAACCTACCAAAGCCCCGGGGTCAGGTGAAGTTCACCCAGTAATGGGGGAACTCCTAGTAAAAGTAATCTGTCGCCGAATGCAAATGCTGTTCGTCGCCCCTGTCCGTGAGGGCGGGGTACCCACGGACTCGAAAAAGCCCTAGTTGTAGCTATCCAAAAAACTGGCATCGAGCAGATGCAAAAAGGTACAGATCAATCAGCCTGGCCGAAGTAATAGGCAAGCCTACGAAAAGGCTGACTGAGGATTGGTTTGCCGCACATGTCACCGAAATGGGCGTGCTAAACAGTGCCCAACATGGTTTTGTGAAAGACTGCTCCTGCCCCACAAACCTAATATGCTTCCTAGATAATGTCACCCGCATCCTGATGAACGACCCGAAGTCAACGTCTGCTGCTTAGACTTCAGCAAAGCCTTCGGAGCTGCAAACCACGGGCTGTTAGCAGCAAAACTGTTCGACTTTGGTCTCGGTGGCTAGCTGAAGGGTTGGACCTATGACTTTTTTTAAGGCAGAGCCTTCCAAGCTAACACTGGTTGTAACGTGCGTGTGTGGAAATCCTCCCTAGCCGTTGTCATATACTCGTATTGTTGAGACTACCCTCTTTATCTCATCGATCCTCGAACAAGTACAGCATGCATCAATCACTACACTCCAACATTCATTTATATTTCGCTCACGTGGAGTGGCATAATTTTGATTCGAATTTGGACTGCCGTAACGGTGGTATCTGACATTGACCTATGTTGAACTCTGGTCCTCGCTGCTAAACGTTGTGGCCGGACAGTTGAGGTTTGTGCGCATTTATATATGCGTATAATTTGGTAATCCAGTACCGTAGAATAGGCGAATCAATCTTGTTCTGGTTTTGGGATTCGTTTTAAATAGGCTGCGCGTTGCTCACAGTCGGAATAACCGTTACATTGGTGACGAACTATTATGCCAGAGAAAAGTGGTCAGTGGAGATCCACAGGAGTCCAATCCAGCCCCGCTTACGTTTCTGCTGTTCATCATGGAACTCACAAACTATCTAAAGAATCCATGCCGCACATTTTGTGGATGGCGTTAAAGTGGGAGGAAACGGAAACAGAGGCGACATGGCAGCGGATATCCAAACAGTGATATGCAAGACCACGAAACGGGACCTTTCACCAAACGTCTCGTGATGCCAACTACTGACGGTCTCTTCGGCCCCCGTTTTGTCTGACACCCCCAAGGTTCACTAGAGATTAAGTCAACAAAGATGGTGCGAGGCTCGGAAATAAATGCCATCCATGATTTTACACCACCTGCCCAGTGCCTGAAGGCAGCGGGGGCCACGCACAGCAAACTCTGCCAACTCAGACGAGCCCTGACATCTACCAAACCCCAAATCTTTTCACCACTTTACTAAGCGGTGGTTTGATCCCACATGGAGCAATGCGTCCGAACTTGTTCACCCTACCTGCAGAGGGACATAAAGGGTACAGAACGAGGGGAAAGTATTGCCACCAAAATGGCTGAGGGCCAAAGGCGCACGTCATATGAAGAAAGACGGACCCATCTCAATCTCTTCTCCATGAAAGGAGGGAGGCTGAAAGGTGATCCCTCTAAAACTTTTAAGTTTGTAAAGGGCAGCACCGCGGTCAATTCCCGCACAATTTCTCACTCTGCACCCATGGAAGGCCTGAGAGGTCATGAGCTTTAGCTAAAGAAAAAAAGATCCAGACTCAAAGTTAGACCAAGTTTCTCACAAATCGGGCAGTAAACTCCTGGAACACGCTACCATCGATAGTCATCTCCTGTAATACCATTCTCCATTTCAAGCGCAGGCTGGACCAAGCGTGGCCAGAACTGTTGCCATAGTATCAGTATAACGGGTTATTCAAT
Source organism: Fasciola hepatica (assembly GCA_948099385.1). Lineage (NCBI taxonomy): Eukaryota > Metazoa > Platyhelminthes > Trematoda > Plagiorchiida > Fasciolidae > Fasciola > Fasciola hepatica. The sequence goes on from CANUEZ040000110.1 coordinate 5,184,660, forward strand.
GATGGTTAAGCGCGGGCTACACTGAGTTCCAGCCTCCCCTACTTTATAATTAGTATTTAAAATTTTCCTCACTGCTAGGCCCTTCACAGACCAATTGATCCCTGGACCTTCGAACCTTCACTTCACTACTTCGGACGACATCACTAAGATATCACACCGCCCGTGACCACAAAGAACCAGGAGTTTTTATGGCATGCGAGGCGTGATCCTACAACAAGAAACCAGAGCAACGTTTCTGCGACAAGGCAAACAGATATTACTCCTATTGCCAGAAAACAAAAATGGATTGATGGGCGTTGGCCTGGCGCGAGGTTCCTAAGAAACAGAAAGAAGAGAGACAGATGTATAGTGCTCGCCGGTTGGCCCCTATACATATGCGGTAAAGAAACTCCACAAAATAATGGTGCCTTTGCCCCTGATGGTGAAAGCCTCAATTATGAGGTACAATACTAGACTGCCGAAAGTTATATGCGTAAAAGAGTTCCAGAGGACCTGAGAGAACCAAGAGCCCGAACTACAAGGGCGACAAAGGGAAAAGGAAAAAAATGAAGTCAGCTCCCGGGCAAAAGTGTTCAGGGGACATGCTTCTCCGTCATCGTACAGTACATCACCACACCAAAACTCACAGGCGCCCAAAGTGCCACCTGTTCTCGACCTGGTTGGATTCACGCCAAACGAGTAACAAAAGTTGGTTTTTGCCTCGCGTTTCAGGCGGTACCAAAGGGCGGTGAAATGTCTTTCAAACTAACTTTCTCATTTCAACCAAACAAGCCAGTTTCATTGTAATTTGCGTTACTATTCCATCTTCCGCCCAACAATCGACTGCGTTTTGGGCTTCCTCCTTCTTTTCCTTCTTTGTTTTGCCATCCCAGCGATTCCTTTATTAAATGCGCTAGGAGACTGGAAAATCTTGAAAACCTTTCACGCGAACATCATCAAGGCAGCTTTGAGGGGGAACTAATGAAAAGTAGCAACAAACAACAACAACAAACCAGTGGCCTCGACATCTGTCGCCACATCATGTTACCAGGACACCAACAAACGACCATTCAGTAACTGTGCATATATGTAGCGAAGCTTATGGTTACTCGTTATTTATTCTTTCTTTTTACCACTGAAGATAAGAAAAACATTTCAGCTAAGCAGGCTGAAATCAAACTGCACCAAACTGGAAGCTGTAGTTCCGAGGGAATTCATCGAACCCTACTGGTGCACGTATCTAGACGCACGTTAGGTCCGCATCTACTCTAGTCCCAGAGCACGGTCCTGTCCTGGGCTGAGTGGATCTGCGCTCCCTGCAAGCAGGTGGCTGGTCTGGCCTTCAAAATGCAGGCCCAATGGCAGGACCAAAGCCCACCAGGTAGCACCTTATGCATGAGACCCAAGATACCGTAATCAGGTGGTAGAAGCCGTTTGCGGAAGTAGAAGGCACGCCTGAGGGGACAGTCATTGGAGCCAGCTGGCGAGATCCAAGAGCCTGCCATGAGGTAGTTGCCTCAACTCCCATGATGCAGACCGATGAGGGCCAGTGGACTGAGCAGAAGCCTAGAGAGGCAAGGCAGCCCAAAAAGAAGAGTAAGTGTAATGCAGCAAAGGATGGGACAGCTAGAGCGGACGATCCTGCCTTCCTGGTGTTAGAAGACAAAGTGAAGTATCTGCAAAGGTAGATCTTGTCGATGGGCAGGGTCTCAAGCTGCGGCTCCTGATCCTTCATCAATAAGAACCCTCCGCCAGTGAATCAAAAGCTAGGCTGGACATAGATAAGAGGAGGGTCTATGGCATACCGCGAATTACAGGTGTTTCGTGCCTTGCTGCTCAAATAAGGGTGCACGGAGCGGAGGCACAGAAGTCAACACTTGTGAAGGAAGGTGAACATCACACAAGGCCAATTCTAGTAGAGTTATCCAATGAGGCCACCCAAGATAGACAGCTGGCGAGGACAGCAGTGGTGGCTCACACCATCAAATTTGCGCCAGACGAGTATAGGGTAAGATCTGGTGGTCAAGCACAGAGCGGTAACCTGGCCGGAACAGCCAGGGCACTGATGAGAAAGCGCCAAGCATAGCAGATTGCCGTACTCGGCTCTCGGGCCTCGGCTCCGACAGCAGTACAGAAGCTGCGTTCGGTGTTGCGGTTGTAATTGAAGAAGTGCCGGAAGATGAAAATTGGAAGTGCTGTCCAGAGGTGGAGGAGAGCTCGGCCCTCGCCAGTCTGGATGTTGTGGAGACTTCTGCAAAGATGGATTGGATCCATCAAAAGTCCTGGATCATCAACCGGCGTCGTGCACACCAGTGAGGACGACTGATGCAAAAACTTGTCATCGCCTGGGGAGTTGCGCCTGAGAACCAGACGGGAGTAAAGTATATTGGACACCCACGCAGACGGGCAAATGCCGTGGCATTATATACTATTGCGTGTAGTATTACAAACAAATGGACGGAACTCGCCAAAGCTGCTTGGGGGCACAACGCGTCAATAGTCGCCGTTACGGAAGCGAGACTAATGAGTAGCGTTTCAATAATAATAGTAATAATAAATGATAATAATAATAATAACGGTTTATTTCGGAGACTCCCGAAGCATGCCAGGTGCACGATCAAATATCTGCTAGTGATAGAATGGAAGGACAAAATCTGTGAAAATGCTAAAATATGCGTGACAAAAGTAGGATAGATAAGCTCGAGAGGGGAAGTAAAGGGGGACAAAGGTATGGCAAGTGTACGCACACCAGAGGAAAATGTGGGGAGTCTCAGCCAACCGAAGAGTGGATTCGAACAGATGCTCGGCGAGCTTCAAAGTGAAGGTCAAATGGATAGTCCCACTGGTCCAGAAGTGGACATCTGAAGGCCGACAGCTATACTTGAGAGAAGCTGGAAATCGGTGTGAAAAACTGTTAGCGGGAGACGATGGAGAAAAAAATGAGACGCACTGAGATGGATTAGATAGCTGTAAAGCGTTGGTGCTCTGCAATAGATGGTCGGCGGACGGGGCAAAAAGAGCGTTTTAAAAGAGGGTTTTAGCAAAGCAAGACGCGGGTGGTAAATCAGATGACAAAATTGGTTTGAGAGGATTGGAAACGATAGATATGAGACACAGATGTAGAGGGAACGGACGCATATGATGACTGTCAGAGGGATGATAGAAAGAGAAGTGGCCGATGAGGAACCGCAGGATGCAGAGCGATAGCATGTACTCATTATATATAAAAGGAGTAGGGGGAATAAAAATGGATTCCTAGAAAAAAATGTCGGTGATGGGAAGGGGTAGGTTAGGTTAGGTCGAATGGTAATAGAAGAAACTGACAAAAGTCCTGGTGATTTTTCGTCGTAATAGGTATACATGGCGGATCAGCAGAGAGAGAGAGAGAAAGAATTTGGAAGCATAAAAGTGATGACGAATGTAAAGAGCAGCTCATAAAAGATGGAAGATGAGGAAAAGTATCAAAGAGAACAGGTAGGAATGAATCTGACAACCCGAGTAATGTAGGTGGGACATGTGGTGACGGTCGGGAATGAGAGAATTTTTATGAAGTGAACTTACCTTATTTGGCGAGAAGGTGATGGCGATGGAAAATGCTGGAGGGGCAGAGCTAATGAAGACACAAAGTGGAGAAAAATGCTTGGGAAGTGAGACAGTCTGTAGTCAAGGGTACAGAAGCTGCGACGGCGAACAATGCAAGAGAGGAACAAGTGGAGGGCCAGAGGATTCGGGCAACGGCAAAGCAAGCGGATTGAAACTGCAAGTGGAGACCACGATGTAACAATGATTTTGTGTTAGGTGGAACGTAAAAAAGCAGAATGGCCTAAAGGACACACAGGAAAAGCCTGTGGCAAGCAATATACGTAACAGGAGAAGAGAGCACTGGCCAAAGAGTTACAGGTGAGACATCACCAACCAGATCGTTTTGCTGCAGGTGAAACAAGAAGACTGAGAAGAAGGAAGCACCAGGGCAAGTAAACCGCCGGACGAACACGGCACACGAGAAAGGGATGTGCGTCAGAGTTAAGGCAATGGAATTGGAGAGCCAAGTGCCTGCAGGCCATTTCACAAGCGGATGCAGTTGGAGGATGCCAATCGGGGCACCGCCTAGTTGGAAGATCTACAGAGGAATCGAGGAGTCAGACAGGGAAAATAAAGTGTCGGTGATTAGGTAGTAGATGTGGCTGCAAGAGATGCAAAGTTTGGAAAGGCCAGTTTCAATTTGGGAACTGGCCATGGGCGTTGATGGGACGAGTGAGTAATGGTGTAACGAACGTTTGAGCAATGCGTAGCCAAATTTGCAACGGATCCCAAAATCAAAAGACGATTATCCGTGATATTCTACGATACTAGATTATTACATGAACAGTTACATAAAAAATATACAAACCTCAATAATACAATCACAAGGACCCAACAACGAGAAACCGAATAGCAGCGTGTGAGAAAACAGCACGTGCGTCACGCAGGTCCTGAACAAGGATGTGCCAAAGTGGCGCTCTGGGCGCGAACAAACGACAATTGGTCCATAAAAACAACCAGTTCGTAAAGACAAGTCAATAGTGTAGGCAAATGAGTGATGTTAGGAAAAGCACTGAATCGCGAGGGTTAGAGGGGATTTTCCACGACCGGCTGTTACACCGCCCACCAAAATCCTCCCGGATCCTTTGCAGAATCAAAGGTTCGGTATAAAGGCACTGGTTTTTTCTACCTACCTAGGCCATGCTGTCAGTACGCGTGCCTAATGCTCGTCGTCAACGTTCTACTACTGGTCGCACCTAACCCATTGGCTACATAGACGTGAGGCTAGTCAGCATCTTCCACAAGACCAAATGACCAATGGCGGGCTTGAACGGGCCACATAGATGCTGTCCTTGTAAAAGGCAGTGCTGTCCTGGATGTATGTGCTTGATTGAGTGTGTGTGTGTGCCGGGGTGTACAATGGAACCACAGGTATGACTACACATCAAAGGAGAACTTTTTGCAATGTCAACAAAAGGCTGTGTGGCAAAAAAGAGTAAAATGTAGGCATAAGTGTTTGACCTAAGCCCCGTCACTTCTACATGCGGTGTCGTGTCGTGTGTTGAGCTAAGGTTTGGACAATTTGCTCCGTAGTACGTCGTAAATGCTGTGTGAAATTAAACACAAATATACTTAAAAGATGGTGTGTGGGGTTGGGTCCTACAGGAGAATACATGAGGGATAAATAAATGAATTCAGCTTCATCTGGTATCAGTAGACATGGGCATAGGCTGGTCGGTAGCGTCGGCCTCGCCCGCGTCGCTGTCACCTTCAAGTAGACTTATTTTACGTATATCTCGCAATACGTCTCCTTTGTTCGTCCTCACCACTACCGTGCGCACGAGGCCATCGATTTCTGTACGACATTCTTTGATCACTCCAACCGGTTAATCGTCTTTATGTAAGTGGCTCTCCACGAGGATGACCACGTCGCCACGTCTGAACGACCTCTGTTTGGAGATCCCCTTTTGCCGAAGCTGCAGTGTCGGTAGATATTTCCTCGTCCATCGTTTTCAGAAAGCCTGTGATAGGTGGTTCACTTGTTTTCATCCAACAACGTACGTTCCACGCAGGGTTTTTGGGGTGGTTACTCCTGCTTTTGACCGGAGTAATAATAAGTCGATGGGGGTGAGTTCCGATTCGCCTTCCGGGTCTGGGACGATCGGCATCAGGGGTCTGTTGCTCAATACGCGTTCTACTTCTTTTAGTAAAGTGGTCAACGTCTCGTCATCGAGGGTTTATTGTGAGGTCAGGGCTGTGAGTATTTTTCTAGTTGATCGTATCAGCCTTTCCCAAACGCCACCACGATGGCTAACATATGGTGGATTGAAGTGCCATTCTATCCCCGTTGCTACGGTCTGGTTTTGTATTTTGGCGGTGTCCAAGCGGCTCCACCATTTCTCTAACTCCTTATGAGCCCCAACGAATTTCGAGCCATTATCGGAGTATATATTCTCGGGGACTTCCCGCCTCGCGATGAACCTTTGAAGGGCCATTAGGAATAAATCGGTTGTCATGTTATGCATTACTTCGAGGTGGACTGCTCTGGATTGTAGGCATGTTACCAGGCAGCCGTACCTCTTTTGGGTGCTCCTCTAATGCCGTTTGAGCAAAGGGCCAAAGCAGTCGATGCCGATTTCCACGAACGGGCACAACGCCGGTTGGACTCTTACGGCTGGAAGGGGCACCATCATTTGTTGGCCTGCTACCGCTCTCCGGCGACGACAAGTAATGCAGCTGCCTATGACTCGCTTGACCGTCACTGGTTCCTTTGTCACCCAAAATCGTCGGCGTATATTGTTCAATAAGTGATTTAGGCCTGCTTATCCCTCTTCCCGATGTACATTATCTATCAGGCACCTCGTTATACGCTGGTCACCGGGGATTATTATGGGGTGTTTTGTTTCGTACTCCAGGCTTGAATTCGTCAGCCACCCTCCAACCCTCAGTAGTCCGTCGATTCGCATGGGGTTTAGTGCTCGGATACTACTGAGTGACAGCCTGATTCCTTTGGTGTTATCATCTGTCCTGGCTAGCTCGCGGGCCTCTGACGGGAAAGCTTCTAGTTGCAGTAGGCGTAAAACGTCAAGTTCGGCTTGATTCAGCTCGCCCGGTAGCATCGTCCCCACGTTCAATGTGTTTTGTGGTCTTGCACCTTTCATAATCAATAAGAGTGCTTTGTACCGTGCCCACCAGACCATGGCTCTTAACATTTTTGTCCAGTTGGGGAACTGGCACAGTTTCTCTATCAGGCTTACGCATCCCGTGAAGTTTATAGCCAGTATCAGTCTTTTAGTCTCGATATCACCATCATCAGCCTTGGGTCTTCATAGCGTTAACCACATCTCTTTAGTTGCCGTTAGGAAGTCCGGCCTAATTGTCCACATCCGTGACCTCTCCAGTGTTTTCAGGCCCCTTGAGCAGAAGTCGGCCGGGTTACTGGCGGATTTTACATGGTGCCATTGATCGGTTTTAGTCGACTCGTGGATTATAGTGAATCTGTTGGCCACGAAAATGTTAAAACGAGTGGTGGTGCTGTTTATGTAATGAAGTACCGTGGCTAAGTCCGTCCAAAAGTTTGTTTCCCAGTTTATTCGATCAAGGCATCTCCTAATCAGCCCCACGGCTTTCACGGCCAGTACTGCTGCCGTCAGTTCCAGCCTTGGAATCGACACCGTTTTCACTGGAGCCACTCTCGCCTTTGCGAATAATATTTGACTGTGCCGCCCACCATTTGCGTCAACCCAGCAGTCGTAAGCAACTATCCCGTAGCCTATTTCTGATGCATCGGAGAATAAGTGGAGTTAGGCGTCGTTTGTGCACTTGATACCTGTTAAGCATCTTTGTATTTCTATCTCCCCAAGTTGCTCCAGGCTGTGCAGCCAGTCGCGCCATCGCTTATCGTCGTCATCTTGGAGAGGTTCGTTCCAACCCGTCCCTCTTTGGCACAGCGATTGCAGCAAGCCCTTTCCCAGTAACAACCATGGCGAAATGAAACCTAGGGGGTCATAGAGGCCAAGGACTGGTGAAAGGGTTCCTCTCCGCGTGACTGGTCGTCTGGGTATGTCTAGAGTGAAAATGAATTCGTCCCCTCTGGGTTTCCACTGAAGACCAAGCGTGTGCTCTGTTTGTGAAGAGGATCCCAAAAGCTCTCTGGCAGACTCCATTTTCTCGGACTTGGGTATAACATTGAGCACCTCTTGGCTGTTTGAAGTCCATTTAGTGAGGTTGAATCCTCCGGTATTTAGAGTGGCGATCAGTTCGGTCATATAAAGAAAAGCAGCGTTTGGATCTTCAAAGGAGCGCGGAAAATCGTCCACGTAGAAGAGATCCATTGCTCTTCCTAACAAGCTGCTGGTGACGTCGAAAAGCTTGGGGGTTTACCGGACGGCAAAATTAGCACAGAAGGGGGATGATACCGCCCCAAAGGGGTGCACGGTCAGCCTGTGCTCGTCCGACGCACGACTTGCTTTGCTTTCAGGCCACCAGAGAAGACGAAAGGCGCCCTATCTTTAACGGGCATCTTCACTTGTAGAAACATTTCGCGTATGTCCGCAGAGACGGCTAATTTTCCTAGCCGAAAACGACATAAAACCTCGACTAGTGGTGTTGTCCAGTCTGAGCCCTGCAGTATATGGTCGTTGAGTGACACCCTGACATTTCGCGGCGCAGTCGAAATCCACTTTGACCTGCCTCGATTTCTTTGGGTTCACTACCGGGTGACGTGGTAGGTACCACCTCAAATTTGCGCTGACAACCGCTGTATCTTCTCTTTCCACATAACCCAAGTCGATGTTACGTTGCATGGCTCGCGTGTATTCTATCTTTATTTGTGGTTCCCGGAGCAGCATGGTTTTGAGGAAGCCTAATCTTTTCAGAACCATTTCTCGGCTGTTTGGCATGGGTTTCATGTTGGATCTCCACGGAACAGGAACCTCGGAACGATCTTTTGCGTACTTGACGTTCTCGGCTACCACTTCCAAAGCCAACCTATCTTCTCGTGGTGAGATATCTCTGTCCATGGCCAGGTCAGTAAATTCGGTGTTATACAATTTTTGGAATGCCTGTTCGATGTTCGTCGTTTCCACCGAAGGGCAGTTGATTTGCTTGCCGCATCTGCCGTCTGTACTACCATATAAAGTTCAACAGAATATGGTGCGTACTGCATAGGGTGCTTTGCGGCTTTCTATTCTTTGGCCTAGGACCCAATGCGCTTCCGGTATATCACAGCCGATTAGCAGATCAATTTCGTTACTCTGCCACTCCTCGATCGTAACCCCGTCGAGATGCGGCCGCTGAGTCAGAATGATTGCGCTAACTGAAGTGCTGTCATCGGCAGATCCTTTATACTGAAAGCTTCTAGGGTTTCTGCTCTATCGTTGTCAACCAAGGAAGCGAGTTGTGGGTGCAGTTTGGTCGACTGGATGACTTCGGTGCCACTCCCTGTGCTTACTGTTAATGAGGATTGATTCCCTCTGATCCCGTATCTCTCTGCGAACTCCTTCCTTACTAGCGTGGTATCCAAGCCACTATCTATGAAGGCCAACGCTTTGGCCACTCCTGTTGGGGCCACTTCTCCCACGGCCACTACGCCTAAACGTACCGGTTTGCTGGCAGATCGTGACGTTGAACAAATAACGCTGGGTTTGGTACTCGTCTCGGGTACGGTTACTCTCGCCTGATGCAGCAGCCGATGGTGTCTGCCCGTGCAGCCCTCGTAACCACATCGGTTCCCTGTCCTACAGGCTGCTGCCCGGTGCGTGGTGTTGAGACAGATAAAACATGCTCCTACAATCCTCGCCATTCCCCACCGTTCGTCTATTGTGGCGTTGCCGAACTTGGGGAATTCTGGTAGGCCATGGCTAGAACTATAGGATCTGCAATGGGGTTGCGCCCTAGCATCGCGTGAAATGGCATGTGTATTGGTCCAAGGTTGGTATTTTGGATGTTCCCGTGCAGGGATTTGAACTTGGCTAGTACTGGGCTTGTTTGCTCGGTTGCTGTCCCGGATGAGTCGGCCGAACCTGCTGTCAGCTATCTTGGTTTGCCTGTCCAAGTATTCGGTCAGGTCTTCGAAGTTAGCTTCCCTGTCGCTTCGGCTTATCCGTTCTGCTTCTTCCGCCCACCGAACTTGTAGTTCGGGAGAAACGTGACGGACTATGTTTTCCAAAGTGTGCATGGCATCTAGGTCAGCCCTGTAACTTAAATGGTCGAGGGATATTGAGCAGCTTTGCATCTTAATCAACAGGTCGGCCATTTTGTAGACGTCGCCCTTGGTTCTCTTTGCCTCTACCATCACGCCCTCTATTAGGTTACGGGCTACTTGGAACGGTTGGCCAAACAAGTCCCTTAGAATCTTCCTTGCCCTTGTGTAGCCTTGTTTCGGGTCGAGCATGGTACACCCGTCGGTAACTTCTCTTGCTCGGCCTGGGCAGTAGTGAGTAAGGTAGAGAAGCCTTTGCCCAGTGTCAGTTACCTTATTTTCGACGAACGTCTCGAGCTGCTTGACAAACTTGCAGTAGTGTTCTGATCGCCCGTCGAAAACCGTTAGTTCCACTCTAGGCAGATTGATCGATGGTGGTTTGTAGTCGGCGACCGGCGTGGGGTTCCCTATTTTATTGCACCCTGATCTATCGGAAGTGTCGAAGTCGCTGGTCTCGTGCTCACGCTCTTTCTGTGTACACTTCTTCTCTGCTTCCTGTGCCTGTAGTCTAGCCGATAGTAACTGTCGTTCTAGATCTAGTATTCTCAGCCCATATAAATCAACATCCTTACGATCAATATTGCTCTCAACAACTCATGAACTAGCACTAACAGGACTGGGCGATCCAACGTTAACTAAAGTGTCAAATACACCCAAAACCTCCCCAGAGACTTGCCGTGTTGCTTCCTGTCCAGGGTCCAATGTTTTTGATCCTTTTCTTGGCATGTTGCGTTTCTTCTCGTTCCAAATTGATTGTAACGAACGTTTGAGCAATGCGTAGCGAAATTCGCAACGGATCCCAAAATCAAAAGACGATTATCCGTAATATTCTACGATACTAGATTATTACATGAACAGTTACATAAAAAGTATACAAACCCCAATAATACAATCACAAGGACTCAACAACGAGAAACCGAATAGCAGCGTGTGAGCAAACAGCACGTGCGTCACGCAGGTCCTGAACAAGGATGTGCCAAAGTGGCACTCTGGGCGCGAACAAACGACAATTGGCCCATAAAAACAACCAGTTCGTAAAGACAAGTCAATAGTGTAGGCAAATGAGTGATGTTAGGAAAAGCACCGAATCGCGAGGGTTAGAGGGGATTTTCTACGACCGGTTGTTACAAATGGCACTAGGCATGAGAAAGGAGAACGAGGGAGGATTTGGCAGAAAGCTGGGCGTGGGGCGTAAGAGAGCGATCACTGAGCTTTATGGGCACAGGGTGGTACCAAGCGAATAAAGACTACGAGCCGGCAATGACCACATGGGTTTAAAAAGACATGTTGACGGTCGTCGGCAGAATAAAGTGAGTAGGACGATAGTGACATGCAATGGTAGGTGACACCGTGAGAGTCGACGGGAGGAAGGACAGAAAGAGTAGGTGTGCATACCGGGGAAGGAAGACAAAAGTGGAAGTGATAAGAGTGATGACTAGAGTGATAGGTGGGCGTGCCGTGGGAGATTTAGGATGATGGGGGCATGCGATGTGCAACCGACAGTATTGGATGCGGTAGGGCAAGAAGGGTTAAAGAGTGCGATCCGCAACCTGTGCTACTGGTTCGGGCTGACCGTGCCCTGCAAAACACTTCGTGAAGGAAACACGGAAGTTGTTACTAGCCAGCCTCATTGCGCTAGCACACTGTTACAGACGGCCTGCGCGCCCGGTGTGCGCTGGCCAGCGCGAGGGATCCGACAGCACCCCGCACCTTTGGGAACGGCTATAATATTCACTGACGGTTATGCATGTGGGGCGTAGTTCAACTATGAAGGTATAACATCGGCAATCGGGTGGCCAGGTTGCGAGGGGTCTCAGAAGGTGAAGCCAGCGGTTAGTAAGCGACCATACGGCAGCTCTATCCGGGCGCGTATACCACCGTTGAGAGTGAAGTGCACATGAAGGGAGAACCGGCAACCAGGATGTGCCCTTGCTGTGGATTACCGGTTAATAGAGAGGTATAGAAACCAATAAAAGGGTAACTAAGACTACGGGAAAAAGGGGGAAGCAAATGTATGAAAATAATGGATTTTGGATCCCGTCCACTCGGTTCGGTCTGACAACCAAGGTCAAGGCCATCCCCGCGTGAAATTCAGGTTGTCTCGTTTTCTTTTTTTTGCTCATACCAATGTTTAGACTTGTAGCTGTGTCCACCCTAGTATATACCACCTAATAACCTGAAACCGTGACCTAGTTGTTCAAACAACTGCGGCACACCACCGTGCAGACGCTAGTACTTCCCAAGTAGCACGTTGCCCAATCCTGTTGGGCTCTCCCCAACGGAGCGTTGGGGTGGCGCACGAAGACGATACTTTTCAACAGAAATCGCGTAGATCTTCCTGAACTGCAGGGCGCCGTTTGTATATATAGATTTCGTACAAATAAGCAACAAACATTTCTATGACATTTGCACACTTTTTGTTTTAAAGCGTGCCCTCGTGACCGGGTGGCCATCATTAGTTTCGTTCATTGCTTGTCGGCAGGTGAGTGTTTTTATCGGTGCGTAGTTGCTGTAGATGGTCTAATTGTCTAAGTATCATAGATAAGTATCGGTTAGATTGTATTGTTACTGTTACGTCGTCTTATTCTTGTTTCGTAGGTATTAATTGCTTGAAACATTCCTTAGTTCATATAAAATTAGAAGTTTCTTTCGACGTTGTCATTATGGAGGCAACCAGTATTTCCTAGAAAATAAATTTCATTATTAAAATGGTTACCCGTTGAAACCCATCCTTTCGTCGTTTCTCAGTCCGATAGGTAACATTTTGTTATGCCGAAAGAGAGCAAATGGCAAAGGTATAGGAGGAGAAAGAGGGAACTGGGTTCCATGCTGCGTCCCATATGTCACGATGCCAGTTTGTGGGAGCACAGAACTTCGTGTCCCAAAGAAAGAACCTGGAGTATGCTTTTTATAATGGATTTATTTATTTGAGTTTTTGAAAAACAGTTACAGCTATCACTTCCAGTGCATTTGTTGAAGCGGAGCCACGACCGCCGGAGGTACAAACAGAAGGAGTGCCCGGGGACCTAATAAGTGTAGATACACTTCCCATTGGGTGCACATCCCTGGGGTTTGTTCCATCGGGTAAGATGCTATCGTTTCTATATTGCGTATTTTTTAAAGCGACGGAAGATGTGCAGCTTGGAAGGAATATATCCAATAACGTTAACGTGGATAGGCTGCAGCAGTCGCTGTCTGAGTTGTTCGTCAACTCAAACTTGAGCATGAAACAGCGGCGAGACGTACTTGCCTGTGTGGGCAAGCTTGTGCCGGGTCTCCCACGCGATCCACGTACCATTTCTTATACACTACGTTCGTATGAGATAATTCAGCTACACAGTGGAACATATATTCACCTTGGGCTGGCAGACGGAATAAATATGTCCCTTAGCAGCACGGATGTTATTCCCAGTTCAATCGATCTGCACGTGAATATAGATGGGCTGTCGTTGTTTTGGTCATCTTTATTTCAGATGTGCCCGATTTTGGCAAGGCTAGTGCAGCCTATGTGTGCGCAAGTCATCACTGTGGAAATTTATTGTGGTGTTAAAAAACCATATCCAGTGCATGATTACTTATGTCACACCGTGAGAGAGCTCGACTAATTTCTACAAAATGGCCTAAGCTATCGCAATTCTTCCACACGATGTTGCTTGAAGGCCGTTATCTGTGATACTCCAGCTAGGGCCTTTGTTCGTCAATCCAAAAGCCCTGATGGTTGTTTCGGCTGTGATAAATGCAACCAACGCGGCTTGCATATTGATGGGAGGATGACGTTTCCCGTCGTCGAGGCCACCTCACGAACGGATGAAAAGTTTCGCGCCGAAAAATATCATCGTCATCACATAGGCACCACCCCGTTTCTATCCCTACCCATCGACATTGTGACTACATCCCCGTTGGATTATATGTATTTAATATGCCTTGGGGTAACCCAGAAACTACTTATCACCTGGCTGAAAGGCGGTCATTCATCACCTTGCCGTCTGAGTAGGTCGGGTGCGGAGGAACTTGACGACCGAATTCTGGAAACCCACAGTGCTCTTACTTGTGACTTTCAGCGCAAATGCGGTCACACGCGTGATATCGAACGCTGGAAGGCGACGGAATTTTGCCAGTTCCTCCTTTACCTTGGTCCTGTATGTTTGGTTGGTTTATTACCCCATGATTTCTATGACCATTTTTTACTTTTGTTTATTTCTGTATATATTTTTTCGCATCCCATTTTACATGTCCATTTACTAGATTTCGCTCACGGAGTTTTGCGTGTTTTTGTGCAGGAGATGTCGAAGTTGTATGGCCCCAACTTAATTGTGTACAATGTTCATTGTCTGACTCATCTAGCAGAGGATGTGAGAAGACATGGAACTTTGGACCGCTTTTCATGCTTCCCTTATGAATCTCATTTAGGCAAGCTAAAATGTTTGATAAAAGGGCCGGCTAGACCAGCGGAGCAGTTATACAAGTGGCTGCACGAAGTTAACACTGTTCGCTGTAATCTGCAAAAAGATTTGGTCCTCGATGACACGCTCCTGCGTATACCACGTTTCTGTAAAACTCCGTGTTCGTATGTTGTTGATGGTATATTTTTCTCTAATGTACATCCCAGTAATGTCATCGTGATAGACAATAAACCTGCAACTATTGTCAATATTTTGAACGATGAAGTTCACTCCATCTATTTTGATATCCTTGGAGACTATTTTACGCACGCGTTGCGCTCAACGGGTTTATTTATTTTTTCAGTAAACGGATTGCAGTCAGACATCCATACCGCTGCCATTCATACTGTCTCCTTTAAATGTTTACTCTTATCCGTCAATTCTTACAATGTGTGCATTCCCATTCTACATACCTTTTTATCAAATGTTCGGTTCCACAGCTGCTTTTCCTTTATACATACACACACATATATATATATATATATACATATATATACGTGGCAGTTTTTGTTCGTGGAAAGCACCGACGAAGGTGGCATCTGTTTTCTACATATAATTAATCTTGTTTAGATGTACGTCGTGGTCAAGTTCGTAGACGACAGCTCGTATGCTGTGGTTCACAGCAATTGGATGGTCGATTGCCACCGCATCCGGTGGCCGCGGACCAAACGTAAGGGCGCGTCCCGGCATTTGCTGCTTTGGGATGCGTCACTGCCCGATTCGGTTCCGGCACACGAATTCGTGGAGATGTTTGCCACAGGTAAATGTTTTTAAACGTAACTCTCCTAGACAATTTCGGGGATGCTTTCGTTTTCGAAAGTAGGTTGCTACACGAATCGTCAATCGGCAGCACTGATGACACTGTGCCACAGACACTGTTTGGCCAGCGCTATTCAGTTCGCAGGAGGTAGGAGGGATTATGAGTCAACACTGTTTAAAGGGTACCGACACAGTTAACGTCGGATGACAGTTTTGAGGAGGGGCGCACGTTGGTACCTCGTGAACCCTGTGGATCTTTCGAAACGCCGCCTTCTCCACCACCTGTGTTGGAGAGAGCACTTAGCGTTCCATTGTAAGACAACTATTTTATTCCCGTAAAACTTGTGCATTTAGTTTATCTGACACGATGCTTAATATCACGTCAACCCCAATTGCGGCACGCGAACCTCCGGTTACTGTTATTCACCGGAATCCATTGAAAGACGATGGGTAACCGTAATTATCAAATGTCATGAACAACTAATCATATAGTAGCGTTACTGCTTCCGCAACAAGCGAAGGGCCAATGGAGATTTAGCAAGGATTTGCGTGACGTTTTGCGTGAGTGACTACTACATATAATCATGTATGATTATAGGTACGATGAACGCCATGAGTGACCGTTTCCGAAAGGTCGAACGTGCCCTTGATGGGCTAACCGTCGCTTTGGGTGCCACGCACGCATCAGCTGTGCCGTCCAAGGCGCGAAGAGCCGAGACGTGGGGGGAATTTCAGAAACTCCACGAGACTCTGAGCTCGCCCGAAGTGTATGCGAGCATGGTAGGTATATCCACTTTAGCTGAACCTTTTCAGGTGGCAACGCTCAAACGGTTTGCGGATTACGATTTGGCTGAAACAGTGCGTAGCATGCTTTTCGCATCCATCGGCGACGAAGTTGCCCTTCACCCTTGTTGACTAGGGAGCCCTCAAAGAAAGGCCGTAAACGACCATAAGTTGAACGCCGCCGTTAAGGGTAGGTTGTTCACATTTATTATCATACAAAACATCAGATGGTATAAAAGGAATGGAGCCATTCTCAAACGAGCCAAGGTCTGTCATTGACTGACATATAAAGCGTTGGTTCATCAACGCTCGGGATCGAGGCGAAGGAAGACGGCTAAGACGGTACGCTATTCTCCTATATGTGGTGTCGCATAACAATTTTACTTCCTGCAAATTGCTTCGTTAAAATGTTTTGCCGTTACGGTTTACATTGGTTTATATGCTTACTTGGACATGGGATTTATTACCGGTTTCTCCGTTGTTTCTAAGCCGTTTCCTAAGTGGAAATTTTGTCCAGTGTCTAGTAATATAGTTGAATATATATGTACATATATATATATATAAAATCTAGTGCGGAACCGTTGTTCTTCAAATGCCTAAAGTTTAAAACTCACGATACAGCGTTTTACTTCATTTGCCAATGATGCAACTAACATCCGCAATTCCCTGAATAGATTTTCCAGATCCCGTGAGCATCAAGAAGAAGAGCCAGTAACATCCTCGCTTAGAATGGATTAATGGAAAAGCGGCTTGTTTG
The DNA here is from genome assembly GCA_948099385.1 of Fasciola hepatica. Classification (NCBI taxonomy): domain Eukaryota; kingdom Metazoa; phylum Platyhelminthes; class Trematoda; order Plagiorchiida; family Fasciolidae; genus Fasciola; species Fasciola hepatica. The sequence goes on from CANUEZ040000110.1 coordinate 5,201,104, forward strand.
TCAAATAAATCCGACTTTGTTTTCAATAAATTTATCTACTTTTTTAATAAAATGGTCGTTTTGCTCATATATATAGGGTTAATTTAGTGGTTAAGCTCGGAAGGAAGGAGAATACTTTAATGATATTAGGCGATTGAGCGAAATTGGAATAATTAACGAAAAGTGAATAGCCGTTTTTCGCGATTTTTTTGATGCGTTGGGCATGCCCAACCTTAGCCCAATTGGGCGCTGGTAGCTCTGCCCAACGCATTTCAATGGAGTTGCCCAACGTTGCCATGGGCAAGCCCAACGTTTGCTCAACCCTAGCCCAACTGGGCAAACATTGGGCAGTGCTGCTTGGGTTTTCGCGAGTTAGAGTTATACACTATATTGATTATTCACTGCTCCAATTCCATTTAATTACATTCTACATGGCTTATCTGGCAAATCTCCCCTGATTCTCGCCACAGTAAGATCTATCTTGCGTTTTTACATCCTATAGCTATAACCCAACTCCTACCTTATTTTCGCTACGCATCCACCGGTGCACCTTCTGACGTTTCTGTCCCACTGTGCATCCATTCATTTATTTTTTTGCCATAAGAGCGCACTTTTGTTCCACCCGGTCCACCGACCCCATACTTACAATATACTCTCCCGCAAAATCTGTTACTGTGATCTAAGCAACAGCTAAGTACTTACCGTATCCTGTGGGGTTCAACCTTTGCACATCATAGCAAAATTTCTTCTGTCTCACTATTCCTCATCGTCCCAAGTCTCCTAGTTCCAATTGTATATATAGCGGGTCATACAGCTCACTGCCCGTACCACATTGCCGCGGTAGCGTCCAATTAGTTCAAAACAATTTTGAGCAACCGCCGTTTCTAAGATGGTTGCTGTGTACGCCATGAGCGGTCTATTTAATAATTAAATTAGTAGGGTGGGATTGAACTACTGGGTGTTTTGGTAAAGGAAGATTGGTCCGGGTTTATGGTTTTTCCTTTTTTTCAATGGCCGTTCCTTTTTTTAATGCTGGAGAGGTAGGGTTTACAAATTTCTCTATTGCTTTGGATTGTAGTCTAAGAAAGTGGGGAAAGCTTGTAAAAATATTTATAGAAAGCTATAAGTTATGCTTTTAGAATGAGTTAAATATTCTACACATAGTACTTAGGTAAAGATAACTCCAATTTCGCTCAGTCGCTTAAAATACCGGTACAGTATTGGCGATATTTTCGACTTTACCCACTAAATTACCACCAAATGGGTCCTATCAATTAGCTGCGCAATGGAAACATATCCTTTGTCTACAAGTCGCACACTGGACCCACTGAACATCCTCATCTCAGACCATCGACGAATTCTCTTTCGAACGCGCCACGACCGACCAGTCGGCGCGCCGTGCAGCACACGACAACCGACTGACGGAACGGCGGCTCGCAAACGTTTATATATGACCGGTGGGCCAATCAAAACTCACCAAAACAAATTAAATAGCACGACTAAACAAAAACAGAGAAAAGAAGTGAAATCAGTCAGCATTCTACAATGAAAGAGATTTATCAATTCATATGGAAATGGCATTATACCGTGACATTCGTCTTTTCCCCATTCATCTCACAACTGTTGAGTGATGCTTTACACCAGCACCTCTTCAGTGATTGGACGGTACCCATTGCCGCAAAGGTCTCATCTAGACCTTTGCGCACATAGCACCCAGGCACACTCCCGGTCTGCTCAGACCTTTGGTTTATCTCTGTCTAGTTGACCGATTTCCTGCTACCTTTTTACCTCCGTCATATATTCCTACTTATCATGCCATCCCGGTCCCCAACCAGTACTCGAAAAATCCGTACAGCTAAAGCTGGCAAATCCAAGCACACCCAACCCCTTCCAAAAACCAGGCCGTGCTCTGTCATCCTCGTTAACGTCGACGGTGAAGCTTCTAATAGTCCTAATGGCCTTAAGCAGAGTTTCGTCGAACTTAGCAACAAGGTCGAGCTGATTGATGAAATCCTTTCAAAGGTTTCACCCCTGGCTACTCTCCTTGACCCTGTAGCCGCTACATCGCCCAAGAACTTGGTTTCGGTGGGACACCTCCTCGACTCCGTGTCTACTGAAATATACCACCGCACTGCCAACTCCAAGAAAGCAATGGTTTTTAATGTTCCAGACCGCCTACCACTTTCCTTGGCGAAACACAACATACTAAGTTCGTGCAACATGGCTCACTATAGATGCCATTGCAGGAGGCTACGTAAAACGTCCCAGCGACATAGTTGCCCCCTGCTATTCCAATTCACGGAAGACCTAACAGCTACAGAGTTCAATAGCAACAAGTTGACAGTTGATGCCCTTTCGCCGTATAAGGATATCAAGATATTCTCTGACAAAACCCCCCTCCAACGGGAAATACTTCGCTCGCTGAGAAGTAACTCCGCCTTGCCCATGCAGGCTGACCCCACTGTAACCGACATGAAGGTTACCTAATGCCCCTCCGTCAAGAAGTCAAAGGCGAGCCCAGCGCCTCACCCTGCCCGCCTGCAAACTGTCGACTTAGATATGTCTAACTCCAAACCCCCGGTTCCGCTTCCACACAAACGCCCATTTTACCATCTCCCTCAGTAGCCTCTACTAGCAGTAGCTCTCGCTCCCCGACCACAGGCCCCAAGCGGCACTCCACTTCAGTATTAAAGCCGCGCTCCCCCGTCATAGTCTCAGAGCCAAGACAAGACACTGGTACAACCATCAGCCCCCGCCGTACTACGTCCATTCCGTCCTCCGAGCCGTTGACAAGTGTTGTCACCCGCCGCTCTCGCTCTAACGACTCTACCAACTACCCACCAGCTGCTAGCTCAGCCGCGACACTCCGTAGTTATCCTCATAAATGCCGCTCTAACTCTTCCATGATCCTACCTTGCCCTCCTACCAGGTCCGAACTTGCCCAACTAATCACCCCCCCATTACCCCCCACTCTCAATCGGCTTCTGCTTATAGCGTACTCTCGGATCCTCCAGGTGATAACCAACTGGGCCACCATCCGGATTCGTCTAACGCCATCGTCCCTTTGAGTAGGAGTGACCTTCAGGGCCTTGCCAGTGCCACTCACCCTTCCATTGCCTCGCACCCCCTTCCACTGACTTTCCCTCTCTCTGATCGCATGGGTTACACCAACCCTCCATCTCCGTTGCTACCGTATGTCCCTCCCTGCCCCCCAGACACCAACCCTCCATACTGTAGCCCCAGCATGCCTCCGCTGTTCCCCCTGCTCACCTCTACCAACCCTCATTTAACCATGAAGCACCACGTACATACCCTAGCAGATACTCTAGGTTCGTACCTTTATCCCGCCTCCTCGCCCCACCTCCCCACTTACCGGCTCCCCTGCCCCCATGAGCCTCCAAATCTTTCCAAATTTCGCCACTTCCTTCCCGCCCCCCACCCCACACTACGTCCCAGTTACTCTCCCACATGCCTTCACTCCCATACCGACCTACCGGCCTTATACTGACTCTGCCCAACAGGTAGGTTACATGCAGTCAGGATCTCGTTTTTTTCCTGACCGGTGCCCTCCGCACCCGTGGCCACATTGCTAGTCGCCCTATGGACCATATCGAAAAACTTTCACAGACTCATATCACTGATCGCTCCCCACTCGATGTCAGGCCACTTAGCACCTTACACCACGCACTCCCCCCTGTTCACCCCGCTTCGACAGGTATTCTTAACTTCTCACTTTGCCATATGGTGCCCCCTCCCTCTGCACCGTGTGACACCCCTCCAACCTACATCAGCGATGTGCTGCACACCCACCGTATTGATCACCCCCATCCAACACTGCCTACCCTCCCCCTTCTACTGACGCTCTATCCCCACTGAGACCCAACTCCTATCGCCACAGCGATCCCAATAGTCTTGCACCTGGCATCCACACTTTGCGCACACCGACGCTGAACGCATTCCTATTGGTTCTTATTAACGCTCGCTCAATAATTAGAAAAATATCGCACCTGCGATCTCTGGCATTTACGTCAAACTCTGACATTATACCCATAACTGAATCCTGGCTGTCAGATGATGCTTTGCATGACCTTGTTCACATAGCTGGGCATCAATGCTTCTCGAACACTCGCCAGTCCAGGCGTGGAGGGGGCTGTTTAGCCTTTGTCAAATGCACTATCCGAGCTAGTGTTATCGACCACCCCTCTCTTCTCCTTATTGAGGATTCGTTATGACTATCCATTCACGCCTCCGGCCAGAACCTCCTCCTTGGCTGCGTCTATGTCCCCCCGGGTCTGGAGCCTGCAAAAATTCACTCTGCCGTGGATGTCTTTAATGCTGCGCTTGACTACCCTGCCAGTGCGAAAACTATTGCGGGTAACTTTAACTTTCCTTCAATTTGCTGGTCCTCCTATACTAGCCCTCCCGCCCTCTCCACCTTCCTTTCCTGTGTGTCTTGTTGGATGGACCCAACTTGTCTCCTGCCCTACAAGGGGAACAACATCTTGGACCTTGTGTTCTCCATTGATGTTCCTGATATGATCACCCAGACTACTTATCACTTTCCGGGTAGCGACCACCGTATTGTCAGGTGCAAGTTCAGCTGCTTCAGCTGCTCTCATCCGATGCAATCCTCTCCCCCCTGTTCTGACTTCCTACCGTTCCTGTAACTGGCCCCTAGTGCCAATGATAATCCGCTCCCTTAACTGGGACAAATTCTTTCTTTCATCCGATCCCCTCACTGTTATGAACTATCTCTACTCCAACCTCCTACACTGCCTAAATACCGCCAACCCATGTGCCGATCCGTGCCCCAAATCCAGCAGCTCACGCCTGTCACTTTTAGAGCGTAAGCTGTCTAAGCTGCAACTTACCTTCGCTAGATCACACGACTTTACAATTCTCCTGCGCATAAACCAGCTAAAACTGAGGCTGCGTTGCATGGTTAATTCGCATCTGAGAAGGCAAGAGGCCATCTCTCCAGCACACCCAAACAAAACTGGCTACCTGTCCAACCTGCTTAGTAAAAGGTCCAATCAGTCCAATCATACCTCATCCGTGGCTCATCTACCGCTAATACTCCAGCATCTATTTCTGAGGTCTTCAATGAGCATTTTTCTTCCTCCCTTATAAGCTGTCCTGGTATTCCCCCTCCTACAATCCACCCCTGCACCTCTGTCTCTCTTTCATCGATTCTCTTCACCCATCTAGAAATTGAAAAATCAGTTTCCTCTATTAAACCATCCTCGAAACCGGGATCAGATGATCTACCACCGGCCCTCCTCCGTTTCGGTGGTCCTGACCTCCCTTTATTGTTACTTAATATGTATACCACCTCCATGCTTCACAGTTTCGTCCCACCTCAATGGAAATCCTCTGTTATAGTTTCGCGCTTCAAAAAGGGCGTATTACACGACCCAGATTACTATCGGCCCATTAATCACACCCCAGTAGTCTGCAAAATTATGGAGAGAATTATCAAAAAACACATTGTCCAGTACCTCTTATCTAACAACCTGCTGAACCCTGGTCAACATGGTTTCTTGAACTCCCGTTCCTGCTCTTCCTGCCAGCTTGGCTTTCTCAATGTCCTATCGTCTGCTGCCGACGCCGGCAACTCTGGAATTGTCCTGTACCTCGACATGTCTAAGGCTTTTGACCGTGTTCGCCATATTCATCTGTTGGCCAAATCCGATCTCTCGGTATTACTGACCCTCTCCTCTCCTGGCTATCCTCCTATCTCTCTCACAGATCACAAGCCGTGCTCGTCGACGGCCACCTATCTTCCGCCAAACCAAATACTAGCGGCGTCATCCAAGGCAGCGTCCTAGGCCCATTACTATTCCTTATTTACATCAATGGCATTTTCTCTTCTATTCGACACGGCACTCCTTTCCTCTTTGCCGACGATATAAAAATAGTGTACTCTTTTCTCCCTAGTGACCCATCCGTGACTCTGTGCAACATATCGCACGACTTACTCGTTCTCTAAACTTGGCGCTTCTCGTGGTTTATGAAATTCTCTGCGGAGAAAAGCTTCCTCCTACCATAAAAGTGCACCGTACCACCCGGCCAAATTTGTCTGGACGGCCTGCCCATCCCCATACACCCCATGGTTACCGATCTTGGCGTACGCTACTCTTGTTCCTTTAACTTCTCAGAACAGGCATCGTTCCAAATCGCTAAGGCTAAGCGAACCCTAGGCCTGATCAATCGGTGTTTCTTAATACCGGCCAGTCGCCTCTCCATGTATCTCTCAGACGTGAGACCGCTCCTAGAATATTGTCCTATTACCTCCAGCCCCTGGCCACGTTTCTCTATTGTATCCCTTGAGAACGTTCAGCGTACTTTCACCAAAAGGCTGCTGGGCGTATCCCTAGCCCTAACATACCGCCGGCTGTGTGAGCTCCCACAAATTGAGCCTCTATGGATTCGTCGCAAGAGGCTTAACCTGGTTTTCCCCTTTAAGCTCATCCATAGCCTGGCTTGCACCTCTTATCCCATCTCATTCGCTGCGCCCTGCTCCTACCCGATCCGACACTGTGCCTTCTCTCTCACTGTCCCCCATTCTAATCCCGATTCTTTCTGTCAGCCTACTCCAAAATCTGGAATAAGCTGCCCTTTAGCGTACGCAGTGCCTCCTCAATGTTCGCTTTTAGGCGCGCACTTTTGTCATACTTAACAGTCCCCAATGCTATATTGCTCACCAATGAGCTCGTTCCCGCCGACCTGGCCTTTGAAAGAGGCCTCACACTGTAACTCTACTACCTCTGCTCCACAGGCCGCTAGGTACACCCCGCGAACTAGGGCCATTGCCTTCACTGATCCATAGCGAACCTACCTCCTGCCATCATAAGATGACCCTAATACTCACCTACATCCATCTCTTTTCCATCATATTCACTGTTTTTCTCCTCAATATCCGTTGATTTTCGGCTGGGACACACCCAGACTGCGCTTCTCTATCCCTTTTCCCTTCCCAGTGATCCTTACTGACGACCAACCACTTCGGACACTGTACTTACCATCTCCCTGGCAGGTGCACCTGGATACTATTGCTGCACCGTCGTCTACCACTCGCTGTTTCCGTTGGCTCTCTTGTCCATGGTCTCACGTCTTGGTCAATTGTTCCTGGTTCACGCACCCCCATCGCGGTCGTTTTGTCCCCTGTACAATTATCCATGAACACTCATGCCACCCCCAACAGTGCGGGGCGCGGTCAGATCCACCGCTATGGCCGACGCACATCAGGCGTGCAGACCGTCTGCAACGATGTGCGAGCGCATCTAGACTAGTGGATCACACCTCCTGCATTCACTTCACGAAGTGTTTTTCAGGTTGGGTGCCCAGCGCACGGCCAGTCCCACCCACCAGCACCGGTTGCGGATGGCACGCTCTAACTTTTCTTGGACTACCGAATCCAATGCTGTCGGTTGAAAATTGCGTGCTCCTCATCCTTTTTCTGCCACAGCTTGTTCACCTATAGCTCTTATCATCTGTTTCCACTTCCCATTTTGGTCGCCCTACCACGGTATGCACGCCTACCCGTTTTGTCCTTCCTGTAACAGCCGGTCGTGGAAAATCCCCCTTTTTCCCTCGCGATTCAGTGTTTTTTCCCAACATCACTCATTTCCATACACTATTGACCTGTCTTTACGAACTGGTTGCTTTTATGGACCAATTGTTGTTTGTTCGCGCCCAGAGCGCTATTTTGGCACATCCTTGCTCAGGACCTGCGTGACGCACGTGCTGTCTGCTCACACGCTGCTATTCGGTTTCTCGTTGTTGAGTCTTTGTGATCGTATTATTGAGGTTTGTATATTGTTTATGTCATTGTTTATTTTAATAATCTAGTATCGTAGAATTATCACGGATAATCGCCTTCTGATTTCGGGATCCGTTGCGAATTTGGCTACGCATTGCTCAAACGTTCGTAACACTTCCTCCTATCGCCTCTCTCTACATCAACTTTCACTGCATTGAGTGGCTATCGTCTTAACCATTCTTCTCTGTCGACGCTCGCCAATAACTCTTTTCCCACCTGCCGTCATTGCTGGCTTCTATCATCTGTGCGCTTGGTGTTACCCTCTGCTCAGAACGCCCATTGATAGCTTCCGTAACCTTGTCGTTCTGTTAAATCTTTCCTCATGCCTAATGCAATGATGCACCAATCGCACCCGCACTCATGACCAATCCGCATATTAGAACTTGCCGCTCCAAACTTCGCATCTTTTACAGTCGTATTTATTGTCTAATCACCACCACCATATCTTTCTCACTTGGCTCCGCGATTCCTCTGCGGTTCTTTCCAGTGTCCTGATTAGTATCCACCTGTTCAATTGTCTGCCGGCACACAGCTCTCCAGCTCCATTGCCCCAACTCCGTTGCGCATTCATTTTTTGTGGCTTTTTTCTATTACTGTTTCACTTATCCCGGGGCGTCCCGCTTCCTTGTCCGTCTCCTTTGTGTTTCATCTGCAGTAAAATGATCTGATTGGTGATTTATTACCTGTGTCTCCTCGGTCATTGCTTTCATCCCTTGATCCGTTTATTGCTCGCTACAAGCACTTTTCCGTACCTTCCAGTGTGGTCCGCTTTTCCATGTTCCACCATTGTATGACAACTTTAGGTCACGGTGTTCTTTTGCGGTTCCAAATCGTTTGACCTGTCACTACCCGGTTCCTCTGGTCCGTCACTACATCTCGCACCTGCATTGATCAAATAATTAGACCCATTCTTACCTGTTTTCCTTGACCCTGTCTTTCATCTTCACTCTTCCATGGACTGCTCCTCACAGTCTTCATCACTTCTGTGCTTCCGCATTCTATTTTTCTCTCCTCTGGGCTGCCATGTGCACTTGTCATGAAGTTAACCCACCACGATGTTCCAAAGTTAATTCTACAACCATTTGATCTAACCTTACCTACTCCTCCTAATGACTGATAATTTCTTTCTAGGACCCCATTGTTATTGCTCCTGCTTCTCTTATACCTATATATATATAATATCTACATATATATATATATAAACTTACGCATATACATCTATGTTCACGCGCTCTGCATCTTGCAGTTCCTCACCGGCCATTTCTCTTGCTATCATTCCAACAACCGTCATCATAGGCATCCATCAACTCTACATCTGTGCCTCACATCTACCGTATCCAATCCTTCTAAATAGTTTTTTCATCTGATCATCCCTCTACTTCTTGCATTGCTCGCTCCCTGTTTTACGGTGAGTTTTGTGTCCTGTCCGCCGACAATCCACAGCAAAGTACCTAGGCTTCAGTGATATCTAATCCACTGCATTGCACCTCACCTTTTTCTCTATCATTCCTCGCTACTGCAGTTCCTTATACCGATTTCCAGCCTTTCTCACGTTTACCAGTCGGCCTCCGTATGTAATTGCCCGGACCAGCCATTCAGTCCACCTGACCTTGACTTTCAAACTCACCGGGCGTCCATTCAAATCCGCCCCTGAGCTCATTTAAACTCCGCACATTCTCTATGGTGTGCAATGTTTGTCTTATTTTCATCCCACTTTATTCCCCCTTCTGAGCCTTTTCATCCAATATTTTCATGAGAGTCTCCATATTTCCATGAATTATATCTGTCCATTCCATCGCCTGTATCAAAAAGATCATGCACATGACAGGCATCGGGCGTTTCCGAAATAAACCATTATTATTATTATTATTATTATTACGGGAATGGCCATAGCTGGTCAAGCTTTGAGAGTTCAGTGAGATAGATGAAACTGTCTACTGTTGATTGTGTTCTCTGTTGGAGGGAGCTGGGCCTGCAAAGGAGTTGGCCTTAGAAGTCGAGGTCCCTTTAGCACACCATATTGTCAGCCATGCACATACTAGACAACTGAAGTGCACGCATAAAGCTGAGATATGGAATGAGTGTCGACGGAGACTGGGACTTGGTCTGTGAAGCTTGAATGGTGATGGGAAAAGTATTCCAGAACCTGGAGTGGACAAGAAGATAAAAATGTGGCCATATGGCCAAATTAGCTATAATAGAAAGAACAGTAAAAGACCGGTGCCGGGGTAAGTAAAAGCCTCACAGGAGGAGCTTAAAGGGTTAAAGGAAAACACCGGTTATGGAGCTGGTTGTACAAGATGACTGGGTTTAGTCGTAAGCGGCGGAGCCAGAGTGGGTCAAGATTCAGATATTATCATCATTCTCTATAGTTTAAAGACGTGTACCAGCCGATTTTTTGTCTGATACAACGTCTTTGTATGCTTTCTAGAGCAACTCTGTCACGTTTTGTCATGTTGGAAAATATTACTGGGTGGTATTCAAGCAAAAGCCTGATGTGTGATTTGTGGATGCTGATGATACTGTCCCGGAGACGAAAGAAGAGGAGAAGGGCTGATCCTCTTCTAGCCTTGGCAGCTCGGTTGGCTGTGTACTCAGAAAAGTTGAAGGAGCTGGAATAGCTGAGACTCGAATTGCGAATGTTTGGTCAACTGGCTATAGGGGACCCACCGAGAGGTGAGGATCAAGGGGGCAATTGGAAAGTGTATTTTAGAACCCCGCCCTTAACAGTGGAAAAATTCATCACTCGAAAGTGATACCAGCGGTCAAGCGCAGGGGGGTCAGCGGAAATGTTTGCAAGGAGTGGGGGTATCGTCATTAGAATTGAGAGAGCAGACTATTTTCATGTCATCTGCAAACAGGAATGGCGTTCCATGGTGCACCAGATCCAGTGCATCAATAAAGTACATTAGAAATAGGAGAGGACCCAGTACGCTGCACTGTATGAATCACTTGTAAGAGGTTTCGGGTTAGAAGCATGTCCTTTGTTGGGGACTACTTGGGAAAGATGAGCGAGATACGACAGCAGCCAAGAAAGGTACTTTTGTTGGGGAGAGGCAAGCTTGGACTTCCTAAGAGAGGAGTTTTGAGCAATTGGACTAAACTTCAAGAGACAGTTTCCCATGTTAAGGCAAAAGCGATCAGCCGCCTGTCGGGAGGCAGCCATTAGAAAAAACCGCCCCAATCTTGGGTACGGACGAAATAGGGCGGAGGGTTCCCGTTTAAAAAGAGAGGATTGTTGACTGAGGCCAGAAAGCCTGATGCATGAGGACGGAATGAAAGATTACCTGGTTGCCACCCAGAAACTTAGGCAGGGAGGAAACCAAAAAGTTGGAAACGCTGGGAGTGAATGTGAAATCTAGGATGTTGGCTTTTCTAGTAGGGGTTTTAAAGCGAGGCCCCCAACCCCCATTCGAGTACGGGGGACAAAGCCCATTAGGTTGGGAAAGTGCCGAAAGTTTCTTCCAGAATATTTCAGGTCAGTTCAAATCACCGGCTACGGTTTTTGCTGCCGAAGGTAGTGGTGAAAGGTAATCAAAGGCCCAAATAAAGGAGATAGGTCAGCAGTAGTAGAGGAGGGCGGGCGATAAACCCAACCAATGTGCCTGACTACAGTAGAGAACTGAATCGAGGGCCTTAGAGAATCCGGAATTGAGTCGAGAGTGGCATGTCTAACGGGGGTCACTGGAAGAGCGTGTTGTGCGTATACTAGGCAACCACCTCCGCGTCTGTCAATCCTATTTGCTCCAAAAACCTTGTACCCCCAAGCAGAGTTTCGCTGGTGAGTATGTGTTCCGTGTGCCAGGTTCCAGTAGCAAAGATGACATCAGGATTTGACGTTATGACATAATGCTCTAAGTGATGAAGCTTATTTAGGATGGACCGGGAGTTAAATAAGATCAAAGCTAACCCATTCATGTGGGTGCGGGTGTCTGGGATAAGTAACTTGGAGGAGTTGTTGGAAGGAGAAAGTGCACGGGGAGGGGAGTGAGTTGAAGCGTTCACCAAAAAAGAAGAAAAGTGAGCGTTAGACGCCTCCACGAGAGCTCCAGAGGATTCAGCAGCGGACGGCCCGAAATAATTAATTTCGGTATATTACCGGGTGAATGAGAAGATCTTTGACCGAGTAGCCTTATCGCTTGTCCTGATTCGTGGGGATTGTTCGATGCTCCAGTGTGGTGACAGAATGTGGGGTTAAGGAATATTTTATATATCCCACTCGACGACCCTGGCAGTGGTTGGCGTTGTTCAGTTAGGGCTGACCCCAGAAGGTAGGAACCAGGAGAGCTTGGGGTAACTTCGCCACTTGTCGATGCGGCTTGCTCGGATAGAGGAGGATGGGAATAGGCCGTGCTCGGAGGGGGTATATGAAGGTTATTTCGGAAGGAGGTGGCGGGAATAGGCAGCCTTGAGTGGTTGGCCTGCGCAGCTCAGTGTGCTACCAAAGGTATAAACGACTGGCAGGGTGCTGGTATTGGAAGAAGGTTCATTAAGGCCAGAAGAAAGGGGGAGTTGTAGGACTATAAGCCACAGGGCGGTGGAAGTTTACACTGAGGGGGTTTGTGGGTGCATCCTGCGAGAAAAAAGATTGTGGTGAGATGGACAAAGAGAAAATTTTGCTATTGTAATGGAACGAATGGGATGAATGGTGGAGGCACGGAAAGGCTAGAAAATGGTGAACTAGGCAGATGCAGAGTTGAATAATATCTGTGAGGTGAATTGCGCTTATCTTTTGTATGGGAGCGCATGGAGCCGGGATTTCTCCGGGAGAAAAAACGGTTTGAGAAATTATCTTTCTTAGGAACAGAAATAGCAGGCCCTGGCATTAGTAACATCATACTAGGGTATCTTTCCACTTCTAACATTCGCATGACCGTCGGGAGTGTGGACTGGCGATATGAGGCCTTTGCCGCCCAGAGAACTGGACTTTGGGGCCTCTGGTAGGGATACGGGCGGGTTGCCAGTTCTGGATTTGCGACCATGGGTCTCCGCTGGTACCGACACTCTGCATTGGGGGTGAGTACAAATCGCTACCAACTTTCGGCCCATGGGTGATAAACCAGATCGCAACGACGGAATTGTGTCCTTAGGGACCCGATTTCTTGGCATTTTGTTTGCGGGGGTATGCCCTGAAAGCTGACTAGTCCGATTCGTACGAGAATGACTCGACAGTGGTATGGTGAGGTCCAGCGGATTGGCTTTGGTCGCGGCTAGAGGGTGGGGGCACGAAAGACCATAAGTTGGTTTTTGTGCCTCCCTGGGAGAGTGACGCAATGTTGTTAGGTTGGAGAGGCTACGCGATTTAGGTAGCTGTTTTTGACGCACAGGGCTAGGCAGTCTGGCAGGACACCGTGGATTCCAGCCCCACGTATCTATGGTTATGTTGACGAGTCTCGGGGGCTTCGCTGGCTGGTGGATTTTGAGAGGGTCCAAGCGTTGCGTCTAGGTCCACATCAGACAACTGTTGGCTGGCAGAAGCTAGTTGCATAAACTGGGTTGGGGGAATGCAGGGGGTAAGGGTCTTTTTGGTGGATTCCTGCCCCGGATGTTTGGCAGAATTCAACTTTTTCAGCACTTCTCGTCGTAGTGGCGTTTTTTCAGATGCTATTCGAATGGTCTATGTAACGAACGTTTGAGCAATGCGTAGCCAAATTTGCAACGGATCCCAAAATCAAAAGACGATTATCCGTAATATTCTACGATACTAGATTATTACATGAACAGTTACATAAAAAATATACAAACCTCAATAATACAATCACAAGGACCCAACAACGAGAAACCGAATAGCAGCGTGTGAGCAAACAGCACGTGCGTCACGCAGGTCCTGAACAAGGATGTGCCAAAGAAGCACTCTGGGCGCGAACAAACGACAATTGGTCCATAAAAACAACCAGTTCGTAAAGACAAGTCAATAGTGTAGGCAAATGAGTGATGTTAGGAAAAGCACTGAATCGCGAGGGTTAGAGGGGATTTTCCACGACCGGCTGTTACACCGCCCACCAAAATCCTCCCGGATCCTTTGCAGAATCAAAGGTTCGGTATAAAGGCACTGGTTTTTTCTACCTACCTAGGCCATGCTGTCAGTACGCGTGCCTAATGCTCGTCGTCAACGTTCTACTACTGGTCGCACCTAACCCATTGGCTACATAGACGTGAGGCTAGTCAGCATCTTCCACAAGACCAAATGACCAATGGCGGGCTTGAACGGGCCACATAGATGCTGTCCTTGTAAAAGGCAGTGCTGTCCTGGATGTATGTGCTTGATTGAGTGTGTGTGTGTGCCGGGGTGTACAATGAAATCACAGGTATGACTACACATCAAAGGAGGACTTTTTGCAAAGTCAACAAAAGACTATGTGGCAAGAAAAAACGAGTAAAATGTAGCATGTGTGTGTGACCTAAGCTCCGCCACTTCTACATATGCAAGGGGCATTCGGTAACGTCAACAAAAGGCAAACAACGAACAGAGCACATGTCTGAAGGGGAAAGAACCTTCTGTAATGTCAACGAAAGACCGTGAGCACCGTAATGTGTTTGACGGAGACCGTGTGGTATATATGGTGTTGTTTTATCGACCTCGATGACTAGTGTGAAAAAGTCTACTGGACCTCGAGGGTTAAAAGCTCCTCCGCCTCCGCTCTCGAGTAGGGTAATACTGCGTATGTCACGAATGAGCACTCCGTTAGCTGTCTTCAACTTCACCGTTCTTATCACTCCGTCAGTGCTTTTGATGGTTTCCATAACTACTCCGAAAGACCAAGTGCTGAATTGTGCGCGTTCTTTGGCGATCATAACCACATCCCCAACTCTGAATGGCCTTGTTTTCACCAGCCACTTCTGTCGAGTCTGCAAAGCCGGTAGGTACTCCCGTAGCCATCGCCTCCAGAAGACCTTGGCCAGATAGTTCGCTTGTTCCATCCGTGGAGGCAGTTCCCGCGAAGGTTTACCGGTCCTTGGAAGACCCCGCTCGGCCTTAACGTCAATAAGTCGTTCGGGGTGTAAAGAACGAATACTGAAAATCCTTCTAAATGTTCAACGTGCTTTGCGAATTTGACTATATTTAACATTATCTTGGAAAGCTCGCTCATACACCACACATTTTCACGTTTGTTTATTCATGTGAGACATTTGAATTTGGCCTTGAACCGTTTCTGACTGTCGTGCTTGAGCCACGGGGCTTTGGACCTTTGGGTTTTACTGTGAAGCCTATTTGGCCGCCTACTTGAGGTTCGTATATATTTGTATCCTTTGTGCATTTCAATTTAGTAGCGTAGAAGCTACGAATCAATCTTGTTCTGGTTTTGGGATTCGTTTGAATTGGCTACGCGTTGCTCGATTTGCGAGATTTGAATTACAGTACTCAAGTGGAACCTGGACAAGAAAACTCATTGGAAATACCCAGACGAGGAAGCAAGGACCTTTTGATACAACAGGAAATAACTCGGCAAGTCTCTGGGGATGGTTCGGGTGGTATTGATTCTCCAGATAATGCTAAGTTTACTAGTTCTGTCAGTGCCAGGTCATATATCTCTAACCGCGATGCGTTAGACGATATTAGTACTTATAAAATGAGAGTAATAGAATTAGAAAACGAGCTGCGGTTAGCCAGAAAGGAAGCAGAGCCCCTTACACAAGGAACTGGTCTCAGAGAGCCAGCAAAGAGTCCATGTAGTTCACAATGTCAACATCGAAAAGGCACTGTGATCGACGAATATAAACCCTTGAGACAGCCTGAAACTACCGAGGTTTTGGCTCTTGACCTGCCGAGAGTGGAGCTGTCCCACTTCGACGGGCAGCCCGAGCAATACTGTATATTCATGAAACAATTCAAAAATTTTGTTGAGTGCAAAGTTGCAGATCCTGGTCAAAGGTTTTTGTATTTATTACATTACTGTCGTGGGAGAGCCAAAAGTGCTATCGAAGGCTGCGCGATGCTTGATCCACCGATGGGGTACATCAGGGCGCGCAGAATCCTGAAAGATTTGTTTGGACAACCATTCAAGGTGGCTAGAAGCCTAATTGATAGTGTTTTATTGGAGGCGAAAAGGACTGAGGGCAAGGCTGAATCACTGTCGAGTTTGGTAATAAAAATGCATAATTGCAGTATAGCACTGGAGCACTTAGGATACCAGTCTGATCTGAATGCATTGCACACACAGGAATGCATTGTCCGATGTCTATCTATTGATTTACAGATCCAATGGGCAGAGGAAGCTGAAAAAATAAATATGCTTGAGCGGGAATCTACGTTCAACGATTTGACGGAGTTCATAGGTCGTCAATCCCGTATCGCCAACAGTCGATTTGGACAAATCGTACGCGAAAGTTGCAGACTGGCGCGAAGGGAACCAACATCTCAAATTGTGGAGAAGGACTGTAACCAAATCCAGTCTTTAGCTAACATGCACATGATAAGTCAAGAACCCGAGAGGTCAGCTAAATGCAAGCTATGCAACTCCCTGCATCGGTTACCAGATTGTCCGACCTTTCATGGGATGAGTGTACCCGATCGGTGGTGCGCAGTAAAAAGGATTGGCTCATGCTTTATGTGTTTGAACGACTCTCATCGAGCCTCTGAATGCAGCTTAAGAGTGAAATGCAACCAAGACGGATGCTTGGGTAATCATCACTCGTTACTGCATGGCCTTCTCAACAATAGACCTATTCAGCCGGATGAACCCAAAATTGTCTGTTCAACGGGACATGATGATTTCAAACCGGCAAGATTAGGCATCGTACCTGTCGGTATCGTGACACCTAAAGGACTGAGGAGGGTCAATGCATTTTTGGACACGGGGTCCGATACCCCGCTGATTACTCGCGAGCTTGAGGGAAAGCTGTGAACTAGTAGGCGAGCCTACCTTGCTCACTATCAGCACGATTGCAGGGGGTCATGTTAGCAATTCTAAGAGGCTGACCCTGCAGTTAACATCTTTATCTGATGAGGGGACCGTAGAAATTCCGGAAGCTTTTGCAATAGACAGCTTGCTAATGAGACCAGTCGACTCGGTTAGATCGATCGCCAAGAGATGGTCTCATCTCAGGGACATAGAATTCGAAGAAGTGTCTAGCCCCCACGTCGACATGCTAATTGGATGCAATGTACCAGAGGCTCACTGGGTGCTTGAACAGAGCATAAGCAATCGAAAAGAACCATTCGCTACGCGAACGATACTAGGCTGGACACTTCTCGGTCCCCTGACGAACGAAATTCAACAATCGGCATCAACAAATTGCTCAAATGTTGCTGAGAGAAGTGCCTCTGTAGAACACAATCAGCCTTTCGATATTGAATCCAACGGTCCACCTCAGGAAAGCGAAGTTCACTCAAAGGATTAGTCGGTGCTTTCGATGGCGAATTCAAAGACGGGACGTCACAGTGGGCAACATGAAGTTGCTATACCCAAGAGACCACCGTCAAGTCACCTATCGAGAAAAGGAGAAGTTGCCCGGAGGCTTTCGAAATGTCTCAAAAAAGGACACCAGCAGGTCACCCAAAGCAGCTTGAAATTTGCCGACCCAGTGACAGTGTACGGTACCTGGGTGGAACTGCATGGCCGGCGGCGAGACAAAGTACCCTTTGCCAAAACAAAAATTGCTGAGCTGAAGTCAGTATCCCTAAACGAGCTCAAAACGACTGCACTGGTATTGGGTTTTAAGGTAGCACGAATGCTAAAAGAGAACTGCACCACCGCCAAACTGAGCCCTGCCTATTGGACAGATTCTTCAGTTGTGTCACACTACAGGAAACGGAAGAAACGAAGAACGTGTTCGAGACATCAGAGAGCTAATCCACTCGTAGCAGGAAACAGCGAGGTAAATGTTTATGATTCGAGCTCGAAACCACATACAAAAGACAAAGTAGCTCGCAGACCGCCTCGCTCCGAGTTACTCAGCACTTTATTGCATTTCATGCCCTACAACTAATCAACTGGACCCATTTTTTCTGAAAGGTTGCAAATGTACTTAGTTCCAGTTTCTATCTAGCGTGCACATAGGTGAAGAGGAGAAATTCACCAGTATTTCACTTGAACAGTTCAGGTGAGGCATACTAGCTGCAAGCACATTGTGAAACTATTATTATCTTTAAAGAAGAACATTTATTTACATTTTATACAATATTGATTGTCACATATTTTGTGCACAGAAAAACTTTGAAATACTCTGATAGATGCCAGTATTCGATCGATCTCCGAGTTCATGTGTATTTCGATACTGTCCGCCGTACACTTGTTTTCGAAATTTATTCATAATCAGAAACCGGTTTTCATTTCTTTCGGAAGATTTGGTGCGTTAATTTTATGTAATTCCACTGGTTCGTGACCTGTCAATTTTACGCGATATCTCATTAGGCGTTGCACCTGCGTTCAACTTCTGCGCTCATGCTTGTAAACAAAATTAGTCTAACCAGTTGCTGCAATGGGTTACTGCTTGTGATGCTTAGACTTATTTCGTGCGGCGAAACACTTCACTCTGCGAAGCCATCTTCATCGTGCGTCTGACTATATGCGCCGGTCTCCTGATGAATATGTCAATCTCAAGTTGTACAGCGGGATTTCGAATTGATTCCTTATGGATTGTGCGATAGTGACTACGGCGAGAACCTGTTTCATGTTCAGATAACACAGGAAGTTAGTAACCACAGGCACTAACAATAAGTTAAAGGTAGATAGGGTGAGAATCAAGACCCCTTCCTGAACCTTAGACAACCACTTTCGCGGAAGGATTTTGGCCGGCGGTGTGAAGAACGAATACTGAAAATCCTTCTAAATGTTCAACGTGCTTTGCGAATTTGACTATATTTAACATTATCTTGGAAAGCTCGCTCATACACCACACATTTTCACGTTTGTTTATTCATGTGAGACATTTGAATTTGGCCTTGAACCGTTTCTGACTGTCGTGCTTGAGCCACGGGGCTTTGGACCTTTGGGTTTTACTGTGAAGCCTATTTGGCCGCCTACTTGAGGTTCGTATATATTTGTATCCTTTGTGCATTTCAATTTAGTAGCGTAGAAGCTACGAATCAATCTTGTTCTGGTTTTGGGATTCGTTTGAATTGGCTACGCGTTGCTCGATTTGCGAGATTTGGCTTACACGGGGTGAGCGCCAGGTGGGTGGGGTCGCCGTTCAATACTGGAACCAGGGGGCGGTTGTTCAGGATTCGCTCCACCTCAGTCATGATGGTGTTCAGCGTCTCGTCGTCGGGCGGCTGCCGCTCCATAATTGACAGCAATATTCGTCTGGTGGACCAGATCAAGCGTTCCCATATGCCGCCTCGGTGGCTGGTCTGTGGGGGGTTGAAATGCCATCGTATGCCGTAGGCCACGGTTCGATCCTGCAGTTCGTCCCTGTCTATGTTCTTGTGCCAACGCTGCAATTCCCGGTGAGCGCCCACAAAGTTCGACTCATTATCTGAGTATATATCGGCCGGTACGCCTCTTCGGTTGATAAATCTCTGCGAGGCCCGTGGGAAATAATCGGTCGTCATCGAATGTGCGACTTCTAGATGTACCGCACGTGACTTCATGCACGTCATGATACATCCATATCGCTTTCCTAATCTTTTCCCGCACTTGATCCACAAGGGCCCGAAATAGTCCAACCCGATGTCACTGAACGGCCACCAGCCCGTAGTCACCCTGCATTCTGGTAGTGGGGCCATGAGTTGTTTACCTGCTGTGGCATTGCGTCTCCTGCATTGCATACACCGTCGGATTACGCGTTTTACAGTCTCTCGTCCTCTCAACAACCAAAGGCGCTTTCGGATGACGCTCGTTACGTGACTTTCCCCGGCATGTCCCTCCACGGCGTGGACGTGTTGAATCATTAGCTCTACTACAGGTTGTCTCGCAGGAAGCAGTATAGGATACTTTGGGTCGAAGTTCAGGTGGGCGTTGGTCAGCCTACCATCCACCCGCAGCAGTCCGTCGATGAGTTTGGGGTTTAAACGCTTCAGCTCGCCTCTTGGAGACGGTATGTCTTTATTGGTCGGCCCCACTTCTTCCGCCCTCTTGAGTTCTCGGGCGAAAGCCTCGCGTTGTATCATTTGGAAAATATCGTACTCTGCCGCTTGTAGCTCATCGGGACCTATCGGGCCGACCGGTATCCGACCTGAGGGCCGTAGCCCTTTCATGACTAGTAAATTTCTCTTGAATCTGGTTAACCAAACTAATGAACGAAGTGTCTTCATCCAGGAAGAAAACCTGGCCAGTCGCGATAGAATGGATGTCGCTTCGACGACGTTGGCCGCTATCACTACGCCTTTGATCTCCAGTTCTACTTCCGTAGGGGGTTTTAATTCGAACACGGGCCAGTCCTGTTTGGGCAATTGCAGGAAGTTTGGCCCTCTCGTCCACGTGTCTAGTTGCCTTAAATTGGTCGCACCTCGGGAGCACAGATCGGCCGGATTATCGCCAGACCTGACATGATTCCACTGGTTCGTGGCTGATTCATCGTGGATAATCGTGAGCCGGTTAGCAAAGAAAGTACGAAACCGGCTCCGGACGTTGTTGATATTATAAAGTACTATCGTTGAATCCGTCCAGGAGCTCACCGACCAAATGTAGAGATCAAAACATCTCTTCACAGCTTGCACCACCCTGACCGCCAACAAGGCTGCTCTGAGTTCAAGGCGTGGGATCGAGACCGACTTCAGTGGAGCAACGCGGGCTTTAGCAAACAGGATCCTCGTAGTTTACTGTCCATCTCCTGCGCACCATCGTCCGTACACCACAGCTCCATAACCGACTTCGGATGCATCGGAAAAATCATGTAGTTCTCCAGTCCGTGTCGTATGGCCAGGAGTCAAACATCGTGGGATCCTTATGTCCCCTAATTTCTTCAAGGTGTTCAAAAATTCTTCCCCGTCCAACCAAACCCCTTGGTCCAGTGACCGGTCCCAATCAACTTTCTTACGGCACAGCCGCTGTAGCAAGATCTTTCCGGGTAGTAGTCATGGTGAGACGAAACCGAGCGGGTCGAACAAACTTGAGGCAGCAGATAGTATGCCACGACGGGTTATCGGCAGCTCGGGAACGTTTAGCTCGAAAACAAAATTGTCCGTCTCCGCGTCCCATTGTATTCCCAAGGTGCGCTCGATAGGAAGTGCAGAGCCGTCCAGATTGCTTACCTTTTTGGCCTCTTCGTGATTTGGGATGATCTTCAGCCTTTCTGAAGCGTTCGACATCCATTTAGTTAGATGGAAGCCGCCCTCTTCCAGCAACCTCGTCAGACCCTTTAACTGCTCTAGAGCTGATTCCACATCATCGAATGACCCAAGATAGTCGTCGACGTAAAAGTTCCTGCTGACGCTATCTACTATCGTCCAATGGACTAGAACGCCATGTTTGTTCGCTGATTCTCGGAGGGCGTAGTTTGCACAAAATGGTGACGATATGGCTCCGAAGGGGTGGACGGTCATCCTATAATTCACCACTGAGTTGTCCCGGTCCCCCCCCCCTTCCCACCACAGGAAACGCAACGCATCTCGTTCTTCTACCGAAATCTTCACCTGATGAAACATTTCCCTAATGTCGGCAGACGAAACCACTTTACCCACTCTGAAGCGGCACAAAACCTCGATCAGTGGTGTGGTCCAGTCAGGCCCTTGTAGTAGGCGACCGTTTAACGACTTGCCCTGGAACTTGGCCGCACATTTGAAAACCACGCGCAGTTTATTTGGCTTCTTGGGGTTGATAACCGCGTGGTGAGGCAGATACCAGATACCCTTTTTTGCTGTCGGTGTTGGCAGGCACCTTTTCAACGCAACCGAGGGCCTCGTTTCGCCTAATCAAATCCGCGTATCGTTCCCACAGATTCTGGTCTCGAATGAAGCGTTCTCTTAGTCGTAGTAATCGTTGGAGAACGTAATTTCTGTTGTCGGTCCACGGGTCGACCGGTGTGCGCCATGGGAGGGGAACCTCGAACTGTTTTTGAGGCCTCTAGTGCCATGCCGCACCGTTTGTAGAGCGAAGTGATCCTCTTGAGACAACGTCGGTCTTTCGTCTCCAATGTCATGAAACTCCTTTTCATGCAGCCGCTGCAGATGATACTCTATGCGGTCCGTTTCGGCGGATAAGTAATTCACGGAACCACGTAACCCTACTGGACCGTATAATATCCATCCCAGAGCCGTGCGTACGGCATAAGGTGCCTGGCGGTCGCCCACTCTCTGGCCAAGCACCCAATGCGCCTCTGGCACGTCTCAGCCGATGAGGAGATCCACTTCATCATCTTCCCAGTCTACAACGGTTACATCCTGCAGGTGGGGCCACCTAGTCAAGATTGCGTTGACCGACCTTGGTGCTCGCACGGGGAGATCCGCTAAAGTGAATGCTTCCGTTGGTTCAATTTCCTCGTTAGTGTCTAGAGAGATGAGTTGCAGCCTCAATCTACCGGCGGTCATTACCTGTGTTCCCCCCACCGTGCTCACTGCCAACGACGTCGCACCTTTAGCCAGTTGGTGTTTGTCGGCAAACCGCTCTTTCACAAGAGAAGTGTCGGATCAGCTATCGACGAAAGCCAACGCTGTGGCCACTCCTGTTGGGGCCACTTCTCCTACGGCCACTACGCCTAAACGTACCGGTTTGCTGGCAGATCGTGACGTTGAACAAATAACGCTGGGTTTGGTACTCGTCTCGGGTACGGTTACTCTCGCCTGATGCAGCAGCCGATGGTGTCTGCCCGTGCAGCCCTCGTAACCACATCGGTTCCCTGTCCTACAGGCTGCTGCCCGGTGCGTGGTGTTGAGACAGATAAAACATGCTCCTACAATCCTCGCCATTCCCCACCGTTCGTCTATTGTGGCGTTGCCGAACTTGGGGAATTCTGGTAGGCCATGGCTAGAACTATAGGATCTGCAATGGGGTTGCGCCCTAGCATCGCGTGAAATGGCATGTGTATTGGTCCAAGGTTGGTATTTTGGATGTTCCCGTGCAGGGATTTGAACTTGGCTAGTACTGGGCTTGTTTGCTCGGTTGCTGTCCCGGATGAGTCGGCCGAACCTGCTGTCAGCTATCTTGGTTTGCCTGTCCAAGTATTCGGTCAGGTCTTCGAAGTTAGCTTCCCTGTCGCTTCGGCTTATCCGTTCTGCTTCTTCCGCCCACCGAACTTGTAGTTCGGGAGAAACGTGACGGACTATGTTTTCCAAAGTGTGCATGGCATCTAGGTCAGCCCTGTAACTTAAATGGTCGAGGGATATTGAGCAGCTTTGCATCTTAATCAACAGGTCGGCCATTTTGTAGACGTCGCCCTTGGTTCTCTTTGCCTCTACCATCACGCCCTCTATTAGGTTACGGGCTACTTGGAACGGTTGGCCAAACAAGTCCCTTAGAATCTTCCTTGCCCTTGTGTAGCCTTGTTTCGGGTCGAGCATGGTACACCCGTCGGTAACTTCTCTTGCTCGGCCTGGGCAGTAGTGAGTAAGGTAGAGAAGCCTTTGCCCAGTGTCAGTTACCTTATTTTCGACGAACGTCTCGAGCTGCTTGACAAACTTGCAGTAGTGTTCTGATCGCCCGTCGAAAACCGTTAGTTCCACTCTAGGCAGATTGATCGATGGTGGTTTGTAGTCGGCGACCGGCGTGGGGTTCCCTATTTTATTGCACCCTGATCTATCGGAAGTGTCGAAGTCGCTGGTCTCGTGCTCACGCTCTTTCTGTGTACACTTCTTCTCTGCTTCCTGTGCCTGTAGTCTAGCCGATAGTAACTGTCGTTCTAGATCTAGTATTCTCAGCCCATATAAATCAACATCCTTACGATCAATATTGCTCTCAACAACTCATGAACTAGCACTAACAGGACTGGGCGATCCAACGTTAACTAAAGTATCAAATACACCCAAAACCTCCCCAGAGACTTGCCGTGTTGCTTCCTGTCCAGGGTCCAATGTTTTCGATCCTTTTCTTGGCATGTTGCGTTTCTTCTCGTTCCAAATTGATTGTAACGAACGTTTGAGCAATGCGTAGCGAAATTCGCAACGGATCCCAAAATCAAAAGACGATTATCCGTGATATTCTACGATACTAGATTATTACATGAACAATGACATAAAAAGTATACAAACCCCAATAATACAATCACAAGGACTCAACAACGAGAAACCGAATAGCAGCGTGTGAGCAAACAGCACGTGCGTCACGCAGGTCCTGAACAAGGATGTGCCAAAGAAGCACTCTGGGCGCGAACAAACGACAATTGGTCCATAAAAACAACCAGTTCGTAAAGACAAGTCAATAGTGTAGGCAAATGAGTGATGTTAGGAAAAGCACTGAATCGCGAGGGTTAAAGGGGATTTTCCACGACCAGCTGTTACATTCTATATGGTGAGTTAACAGCAATAGCGCTTTGTTCATGAATAAACTCACCGGCAACAGTGAATCCGAAAATTTAAAAGGTAGGGGACAGCGGCTCGCTTTGTTTGCTTTCGTATTCTGCTGCTACGGCATATCATGTTGGCGGCCTTTAGCAAGGTGCTTCTGACTATGTTGAGTGGGGCCGTACCAGGAATGGTAAACACAGTGGCGCGATTAGAATTTCGTATTCGTTTCGAAACCTTTGAATGTGGGCTGTCGATAAAGTTACAAGTGGCAACTAAGGTACAATCCTTGCTTACCGTGGGGGGCTCGAGAAGCTGTGTCAGTGGTGTCAGAACCCTTGTGGCTTCGCCAAGAGCCTCGATCAGCGATTCGAGTGAGCTAACGTTTTGTAAGAGACTTTCATTCTTGCTACGCGCGTCGCCATGGAAGCTCGTTATTGAAGTGGAGCACGGCCTAGTGACTGGGAAACGTACGACCGCTCGAGACAAGACCTTACTAGCCGGTCAGCTTTTTTAGGAGTTGGGCATTGTGACTGTGGGCTTCGGATAATTAACTATTTTTTTGGTCATTTGGCGATCGCAAAAAGCCTAGGTACAGGATAAAGATGAAATTCTATAGAAAGTCACCTAGGATGACTATAAACAGGGTTCACTAGGTGCTTTTACCGTATGAACGAAGGGGGACTAAGGTTTTAGCGAAGGAAGAAACGATGACCAAAAGAGGTGATTCAGCCAACAATCGCTGTGTTTTACAGATCGGCTCACAAAGGGTGGTTTTTAGTAGGTAAAGATCTAAATTTCTCGGTAAACGGTTTCGTTGATTTTTCGCGTTAATGAACTACAGAACCACGGTGGTGTGTCGCAGTCATTGCCACGGACAATCTAAAGCTTCATAGTGAATAACTATTGCAGCTAGGTGCGATAGAAACCAAGCCTAAACGATGGAAGGGAGAAAAAACGAGACAACGTGATATATACGTCATGTTGGCCGTGACACGCTTTGTCTGGCCCGCGCAATCTAATGGCAGGATATGGGACAAGATCGCCTTGTAGAAGGGGTAGCCATCCTCACTGGGCCAGGCAAAGACCGTCTTCAGCCTCAGAACAAGAGGCGCACCCGCAAAGTCCAGTTGCAATCATCCTTCCAGGCCGAAGGGTCAACGTTGTTTTTGTGTACAGGGCACCAAGTACAAACCGCGAAGAAGACGTTTGGTTACTGCGGACTCTGAATGAGCACTAAAGAGCCTCATAGTGGGGGCTTCAACCTTCGGCACTTTGACTAGGCGGTTGAAGTCTGCATTGCAGGGGAGAGCCTACTTAGAATGCTTGCATGCCAACGCCTTGCACCAGCATATCAGGGAAAACACCAGATGTAGGGCTGGATGCTCTCCATCTTTGCTGGATCTAGCAATAACAAGTCCCCCAAAGGTATTTCCGGACTACATCAAAATGCGCCGCTGGGCAAGAGTGAACAAGTGTGTCAAAATCACCCCACGCATGAGGCAGCCCAAGGTCCCCTCAAGGTTGGTTAGGAACTTAGGTAGTATGGACAGATAAGCCTCGCAATATGGAGATGGGGCTGAAGTGGAGCACGAGGAGGGGGCTACTGTCGAAGAGTGCTGGTAGGTCTTAAAGGGATCCCTGATTGCCTTCCAGGAGAAGTTCGCTCCCTTGAATCGAAGGCGTGGGAAGGGAAAAATCATGTGGTTGAGGGCTGCAATAATCAAGGCCGTCAAACGTAAAAACAGCAGCTGGAACCAATACAGGGCTTCCGGCAGTCGGCTAGCCTGGAACGTTATACAAAGCTTAGAAACGAGGCTGTGAGCCTTCTGCCAGCCTCTAAGCTAGAATATGAGCTCAGATTGGCTCAGTGCGTAAGACAACAGCCGAAAAATTCTGTAGCTACGTAAAGTCGGGAGGCTTACCAAAGGATGCCGAAAATCCGTTATCCACTAGGAACCACGGTATTGCCACTGATGGCCAGGGCGAAGCAGACGCCCCGGGGGGAGCGCTTTGGCGGTGTACTTGGGGTAAACGGTGGGGTATGAGTCGATCCAGCTCCAATGCACCTCCTACGCCGTTAAGACAGCTTCACCTCTTACAGGAAATCATGCGTAAGCACCTACAGGAATTAAACAGCCACAAGTCAGCGGGCCCAGATGGCATTCATCCAGCTATCATCAAACCGTTGGCGGATATCATGGTTCCGTCGGCGTGCAGGCTGTACAGGTCCCCGTTGGATCAGAGTAAGCTGCCTAAGGACTGGACAATCGCGGCCACCGTGGCTATACATAAGAGTGGACCTTAGTCGGCTACGCATAACTGCAGGCCGGTAAGCCTAACTAGCATTCTATTTAAGGTCCTTGAGAAGATAATAGGTGCCCAAGTGTCAGCAAGTACTGGAACGCCCCTTGCTAAGTCCGGCTCAGCATGGATTCACAAAACGTAGATCCTATCTGACCAATCCCTCGAACTTCCTAGATAAAGTAACTCGACGAATAGGTGAAAGGTAAGCAAGTCAAGGTGTGCTACCTTGACTTTGGCGAGGCTTTTGACCCCGGTAGTCGCCGTTATCTGCCGTGCAAGATGGAGGCTTTCGGTACAGGTGGGTCAGTATATAAGTGGCTGGCGGATGTCCTCTCCCACATGACGTTTTACGTCATAGTTGGGGGTGGAAGCTCTAGTTTGGTGAATGCCATCAGTGGTGTACCTCAGGGATCCGCCCCGGTGATATTCTTGTTGTTTATAAACGACCTGGCATCCGCCCTCCAATAGCGTAGCTTTATTTTTGCGGACGACGTGAAGATTGTTGGATCTGAAATTAGGGTAGATTTAGGCAGGTATATGGGAACCGCCCTGAACTGGATATACAAATGAGACTTACCCTTGAAAGCCGAAGAAGCCATTTGCTGTCAAGGGCATCAAAAAGCCTTACGGTCGCTTGCGACCAAGGGCTGTTCATCATAGGACCATTCAGTAGGGTTGAAGACCTCGGGGTCACCATGAGCGGTGAATTTAGGTAGTTGGACCAGTCAGGGGCTGTTTAGACTGTGACCAGCACCGCCTTGTCGACAGTCGGATATATTCGTGCCTATTTACATGGCTGAAGTGCGACCTCACTTAGAAGATATCGTGCGGGCTTGGTCACCCTCCTACAGAAAAGACACCTGCCTACAGAAAGTTCAACGTCTCTCTAGGCTAACGGATGACGGACAGAGGGGTTTGACGTACGAAAAGAGACCCCATGATCTGAGCCTTTTCTCAACAGAAAGGAGGAGGCATCGAGGGGATCCTACAGAAAGGTTCAAGGTTGCGTAGAGCCTTTCTGGACCGGATAGTTTATTCCAAGTGGCTTTCGGTTCCAGAACAAGGGGATAAGAGAAGAAGCTGAAGAATGTCCTAGCTAAGTTGACTACTGGATCGCTTTTTTCGCCAGCGGGGTAGTGAACGGTTAGAAGTGTCTGCCTGGTGGAATGATAGACCTGCACACCGTCCAGTCCTTCAAAGCTGCCCTGGATCGTAAGTGGCATGAGATATTTCCTCGTAGCCGGCGTTGAGTACATTTACTAGATGGATAAAGGGGAAGCCGTGGTCCGTCTTCGGTGTGTTTTAATCGACGTTTTCGTTTACTGCACAATGTCCCAAAAAACCCTCACGATTTAGAACGCACAAAGGCAGAACACAAAAAGCAGCCCACAGTCTCCGGAGACTGAGGGACGTAGACCGTCCGCCTGGTATGATTCTTCCCATGTTACAAGACGTCAAAACTTGCCGGTCCCTTTAACAGTCTGCTTGCTTTTTGCCCCCCCCCCCCCCCCAATATCTTCAGCTTCCGACTCCCCCAGGACCTCATTTCCACCTCCGCTTCTCCCTCTTGCTCCCTCGTTAAACCTAAAATCAGTTGCCTCTGAAGATTCTGAAACAGCTCCTGAACATGTGCTCAAGTGACAGACAGCAATTGCCTGAGTGTGCTGAATAGGATATTGGCGCTCCGGCAGCTCTCAGTGGACAAGGATCCTCAGATCATAGCCCTCACACGAACCTGGCTCACCCTCGATATATTTGATGCCGAAACATCTATTTCGGGAAACTTCACAGTGAGGCAGGAATCCAGCGGATGTAGCGCCGGCGGGGTAATCACATACTACGATAATTCGATCCCTCCTCCCACTATACTGACAACCCTTACCTTTTCATGTATTGATTGTTTGTGGGCTGTGTTTACACTTCTTAGGACAGACAACCTACGGCTTGGTGTGGGCTGTCGCCTCTCCGCAAGCAATTCAACCGATCGCCTAGGTCTCAGACTTACTGGGATCCCCGGAAAGCCACACAGACTTCATCCATCCGCTAGTCACTGATGACTTCAACTCACCTAGAATAGGCTGGAAAAGAGCTGATGCCCCTGATGTCACCTTTGACAAACCCCTCCTAGATATCGCACTCAAGAGCTCGTGGGAAAAGAACGTAAAAGATCCGACTAGATATCGCATTGGACAAGCCCCGTCCCTACCAGACCTGATCCCCACCAACGAGAGGTTCCCAATAGAGGAAGAGCACTACTTGTCACTTCTCGGCAAAAGTGATCACATTCTCATTGGGTTCGATTGTGTTGTTGAATGGCCTCCAGTTCCCCCAGAAATCAAAACTAAACGATCCTTCAAAGAGACCAACAATGACCACGCTAGTGCATTTAGTCGCCTCCAGCTAAATTCAGCTAACATAGGTAACTCTGCTGATGAAATGGCAGGGAATCTCAGAGGGTTGATCTCCCTAGAAGATAGGCTGTTTCTTCCCAGAATTTACCTTCCACGGACCGGTAAACGGTCCCTCCCTGGCCCCACCGGAAGCATTCTAGACAAACGCGCACGCCCTTTTGCTAGATATAAAGCCACAGGTCTCGCCAGCGACGCAGAAGGCTTTCAAATCATACGCAACATATGCAAAGACAAGATTAGGCCTTATCAGAATATAATCCAACGATCTGTGCTTGATCGATCACCTGCCAATAAGGCGTTTTCTCTTTCACCACTTGCGTCGTCTGAGGGGCACAGCTCCGACATCACTCGCTCTCAAAGATCATGTCGGATTCCCAATCAATTCCCCCATCTATGAAGCCAAGACCTTCAGCTCCTACTTTTATACAGATTTTAGCTACTTCCTCGTAACATCCCACCTTGCCACATCTTTGGTCACCAACGTTATCCACATCCCTATTCCCATTGGCGCAGCCGCACAAGGCTTCCGACTGCTCAACCAATACTGCTCTACAGGTCCTGACTTAATCCAACCCCTCATTCTCAAGAAAACGGCGGATACGTTAGCTGCTCTTTGCGCTTTTCTTTTTCAGCGATTTGTTGAAGGTGAAGTTCTCCCCAGCGGCTGGGAAAAAGCAGCCATCACGCTCTTCCATTAGAAGGGTGGTAGACAACTTGCTTCTAGTTACAGACTCTGTAAAGTCCAGCCACAGGAACATTCGAGCGACACGTAGCAGCCAATTTCGACACAGTTCAAAACAAAGTCCATTTCAAATAGCTACGGTACTATATACAACAAATTAATTAATTTTACAAGAATCGAACCTCAATAGTGTTCCTTCTGGGCTCTTCCGCTCCAAATTGGACAACAAATCAACAACTGCAGCTGGGTTACAGCAAAAGGTTAGATACAGAAGATGAGATTACCAAATACAGTCACAACGAAACTCAGGCTGAGCGACTCTCGCTCGAGGCAACGGTAGGAGTCCGAATTGTGACAAAGATTTAGGGAAATAAAACAAACAATCGGAATTCCAGCAAAGATGGTGCATACAAATGATAAATGTCGTTTGTAATATGGATGCTAATGCATGGAAAGGGGTTTTCTGAACTCCTTAACAGACCCATATGTCTAACAAGCATCACCGGAAAAAATTTCAAGCGAATTATTCAGGAAGCAGTTCTTTTCCATCCACGTAGAAGTAAGATCCTCTCCCCGTCCCAAAACGGGTTTCTTCCTGGCTGATCGTGCATCACCAGTAGGCTTGCTGTGACCGACAGTCTGATGAAAGCATGCGATGATGGCCAGCTTTTACTGGATGTATTCATCGATTTTGCCATGGTTTTCGACAAGGTTACCCGTGCCCCTCTTCTTTATAAGCTGAAAACATGCGGGATTACTAGCTCCATGCTGGACGTCTTACGCAGCCTGCTTACCGACCATACATTTGTGGCTAATTTGGGGGGTGATTTGTCCCAGCCCCTCCCAATAACAAGTGGGGTCTCCCAGGAGTGGGCCTCAGGTCCTCTTCTTTTCATGATCTACACGACCTTTCTTCTGCAGCCCTTCCTGCGACCTTTACCATGTACGCAGACGATGTAACTCTCTGGAGTTCAAGCGTTGAAAACCTGAAAATTACAGTTGATGAAACGAAACGCTCTCCGACTATTAGAACCTCCCAGTTATTGATGAAAAACGCTGGAGCATATCTTTCGGCAGATAGACTGGTTGCACAACTTCCATTAACGGAGCAACCATACTGCCTAGGGTTGGCCGACACAAGGTTCTCGGTTTCTGGCTAGATTGTAACTTGTCCTTCTCTCATCATCACCAACTTGCGAACAAGTCTGCATTTCGAGCCCTAAATATGATTCGAAGGTCCTTCTCGCACATATCTACGGATGATTTCCCCATAATTTTCGGTACGTATATCCGATCTCTGCTGGAGTACGATAGTCAGATAGTGCACTCCCGTCTTGTCCGAGACTGTGAGATCCTAGAAGGAGTTCAGAGGGACTCCCCCAAACAGTATGGGGTCTGTCCCACCTGCCTCATCCCATCCACCTCCCACTCCTCAATCTCTATCCCCTTGAATTTGGACGCGTAAGAGATGATCTGTTTTTGGTGTTTCATCTACTTTACTCACGTCAAAACGATGGCATCTTCGTCTGTCCAGACTCTTCTCTCCGTGGTCACGGCAGAAGGGTTTTTAAACCGAAACCACGCACTCCACTACGAATTACCTTTTTAGCTATAGGGTTAGTTCTCCGTGGAATGCACTTCCAGAAGATATTGTTCTCTCGCAGAACAAAACTATCTTCAAGAACAAGTTAGACCTCTACCTGGATCTCTCCCAGTAATTCATTGTCCAAAAAAGTGAAATAGATATATTTTATTACATTTCCATTCCGCTATATATTCATGAGTGTCGCACTCCCATTCCGCCTACGGCACTGTCAGTGGTAAAACGGCGTGATGTTATGTATACTTTGTTTTTGTTGCCGCCCCCGCCCACCCCGCCGCAACCCGCACCACCCCGTTTCTTTTTACTCTCGTTTCAGCCTAATGAATCCGACAGACGATCAAAGACTTCCTCTAGAACCTGGACAGTTGGGCTCAAAGCTTCGAACCCGAGCAATACTTCGAGACTTCAAGACATGCATAACACCTCTCGCAGTTGATGTGCGATGAGGTTTTTCGTTTCCCTCTCATTTTTAGCGAGGATTCCACGAAATACACTGTGCAGTGGTAAGTGCGTAACAGGTGTGCTTACCGTCAGGAGAATTCAAGAAGCTAGATTGACAGTGGCCACTACTTGTCCTGTGCTAACTGAACCGAACCCGGATAGCCTTTCGGTTAAGGTGTTCGATTCAAAATTGTTCACCCCGGGTTCGAGTCCCAGTGGGGGCTCGGTGGATGTGCAATGCTGATGATTCCCAACAAGGGTGAAACAGATGTACAGTGCTTCCGTGGTGTTAAAAGGTGTGTTGAGCGTTCAAGCTACATGATGAATCATATTATAAACAAATCTAATCTCCTACTACTCAATTGCTGATCGTTTGGGACAGTATATAGGTGGCTGGAGGACCTCCTCTCCCGCAGGACGTTTTACGTCAAAGTGGGGGGCAGGTGCTCCAGTTTGGTGGACGCCACCAGTGGTGTACCTCAGGGATCCGTCCTAGGCCCGGTCCTATTCTTGTTATTTAATAATGACCTAGCATCCACTCCTCAATCGCCCAGCTTTATTTTTGCGGATGATGTGAAGATTGTTGGATCTGAGGGTAGGGCGGACTTGGGCAGGGAAATAGGTACCGTCCTGAACTGTGCATACAAATAGTACTTACCTCTAAACGCTCAAAAAAGCCATTTGTTGTCAAAGGCAACAGAGAGCCTAACTGTCGTTCATGATCAAGGGCTGTTCACCGTGGAGGCAGCCAGTTGGGTTAAAGACCTGAGGATCATCATGAACAGTGACTTCAAATGGTCGGAGCAGTGCAACGCTGCCGCGCATAAGGCTCGTGGGGAGCTCTTTCGACTGCGATCAGCTTTGTCTTGCCGGAAGCCGGAGGTATTCATACCTATTTGCTTGGCTACAGTACGACCTCACTTAGAAAGTAGCGTGCAGGCTCGGTCACCCTTCTACAAAAAGGACGCCGCCTGCCTCGAGAAAGTCCAACGTCTCGCCACGCGAATGGTTGAAGGGCAGAGGGGTAAAACGTGTGAGCAGAGACTCTGTGACCTGAATCTTTTCTCGTTGGAAAGGAGGAGACGTCGAGGGGACCTCATAGAAACGTTCAAGGTAGTGAAGGGCTTTTCTGGCCCTAGACCAGATAGTCTATTCCAAGTGGCCGTAGACTCCAGAACAAGGGGACATGAAAAGAAGTTGATAGAATCCCGATCTAGGTTGATGGCTAGATCACACTTCTTCAGCAACAGGGTTGTGAACAGTTGAAACGGTCTGCCCGGTGAAATGGTAGATCTGCCGACAGTCCAATCCTTTATAGAAGACGTTCGAGTGCGGCTGGCGAACGTGTCTCCTATCGGGTCTAGCAGCGAATACCAACGATATCCCCTCTATCGGACGAATAGAGAAGACGTAAGTCCGTTTACAGATGCGAGGTGTATTCTATATATCGTGGCACCGTAACAGTACCGATACGAGAGATACACCGAACGGAAAACGGAACGAACCGCGACGGCTGTGCAGAGAGCGAACCGCGAGCGAACGACCGAAAGTGAAAGTGATTTAAAACGAGGTCGACGGAAACCTCGGAAAAGTCAGTCCAGTAAAACGTAGGCAACCGGAGAACACTGAGGTCAATGTCAAACGTCAGAAAGCATTGTGGAGAAAATAGATCCAAAATGGTGTTCAGAAAATAGTCATTTTCTCAAAACGACCGAGGTCACTACAGCAGCCCCCCGCTAGAAATCAGGGAAAGCTTTCGAAAAAATGTCAAGGGGGAGATGGCATACAAACGGTACTCGTGTGCGCCAATGTGTGCAAAATACATGAATGTAGCTGTGCTGTAGGATGCTGACGGGCAGAATCCGTGGTATGCAGGAACCGTAGGATGATGGTCGGGCGTAAACCAGATTCGTTGCCAATGACCTTCGTTGCGTGAATCGTCATCCATGTGTGCCACACCAATAACGTTCAGTGTCGGGTAACCGTTAACCAATATGATATCCAGAAGCCAAATCCGTAAGTTCATCAATGACAAGGAACGAGAGCGACAGGGCCGATCCAGAATGCAAACGTTGGTGCCAAAATTCTCCAGATTTCGTGGGACCAGCGAAGCGTACCAAATGGCGAGGTTCCATGAAACGAGAAGAAACGAAAAACTGGTGTAGCAATTGCAATGGACTTGACTAGAATACAGTAATAACTAATGAAGTATGTTAAATCGTGTCGAAACGATAAACACGGAAGTTATTACTGCGAAGTGCAATGGTTAAGATCGTGTTTGACCTAGTCGCGAAAACGTGCTGGGCGAACGATCTTCCGACCGGAACGTGAGACGGGAGCCTCATTCACGGACGGGTGCGTAGGCGTGCTCTGCTGACTTGAACGTGAGAAAGTATTTTCATTCGAGGACGTAGCAGGGCCAACTGGCTGCTGACTTGAACGTGAGACGATAGCCTCATTCTAAGTCGTAGCAGTACCAACTGGTTGCTGTCCTGAACGTAAGACGATAACCTCACTCGAAGTCGTAGCAGGCAACGCTAACTACAGACCGTGACGTGACACGGAAGTGTCGTCAACAGGCAGTGCAGGGTTAAAATCGAATCTCATGTCAGCGGGCGACACGCTATCATCAACGTACGTGGCTTTGAGACGATCGATGCTAACGGTATCGACGCGACCGTGTCGATCAACCTTAAAGGTCTCTTCGTGACGAGAAATCACGCGAAATGGACCTTAGTAAGGCTGTTGTAATGGTTTCTGTACCGAATCAACACGAATGAATACATGCGAACAAGTTTCGAGTTCGGTCGGGAAAAAAACCTGTCGTCGCTGCATTCGAGTCTGCGCCGGAGCGTGTACGTAGACAAACGGTGAATGTAAGTCTGTACGGCAAGTGAATCTGTACTACGTGGCGTAAAGAATTCCCCAGACAGTCGTAATGTCGTGCCGTAGACAAGTTCTGCGGCGGAAATGGATATCTGCCTTTATGCAAGTCCTGATAACAAGCAGAACTAACGGTAACGTTTCGTACCAGTCGGGGCTCTCGTGTGCTCTAAGAGTCGCTTTGAGTTGGCGATGAAAACGTTCGACTAAACCATTCGATGCCGGATGGTACGCGGTCGTGCGAATGCGTTCCGTACCCAGCATGTGAGTTAATGAAGGGAATAGATCGGACTCAAATTGTTGCCCTCGATCGGTAGTGATTGTGGAAGGACAACCATACGAAGCTATCCATCGTTCTATCAGATGTCGAGCCACTGATTCGGCCGTGACGACAGAGATGGGAATAGCCTCGGGCCACCTCGTAAATCTATCGATGCACGTTAATAAATAGGTATATCCGTGTGATGGGGTCAATGGACCCACAATGTCTACGTGGATATGATCGAAGCGAGCATCAGGCGTAGCAAAAGTACCGATAGGCGAAGCTACGTGCCTATGCACTTTAGATCGTTGACATTGTAGACACTGTTTTGCCCACATACGATTATCTTTATCCATGGACGGCCAGACGTATCCTGCAGCTACTAATCGGAGGCTGGCTGCGATGCCTGGATGTGAGAGTCCATGAAGGGTATCGACCACGAGACGTCGATATGCAGAGGGTACGACTGGTCGAGGTATGCCAGTAGACATGTCGCAGAGTGTAGTCCCAGCACTGGTGGCTAGAGGTACGCACTGACACTGTAGCGACGATGACTGAGCTGCTTCCATACATGAAGAATCCTGTGCCTGTGCGGCAGCCATGGCAGGGATGTCTAAAACCGGAGATTTAATAGCATTAAGCGGAATACGCGACAAGGCATCTGCAACGCAGTTCGACTCACCTTTAACGTGTCGTAGGTCAGTCGTGAACTGAGAAATATAGTCTAAATGTCTGACTTCTCGTGGAGAGTAACGATCAGACTAAGTATGCAATGCATACGTCAGAGGCATATGGTCTGTAAAGAGGATGAAATATCGACCCTCGACTGCATGGCGGAAGTGCTTAGCGGCATTATATGCAGCCAGCAGTTCGCGACCAAAAGCACTATATTTGGTTTCCGTGGGATTGAGGCGTCGAGAGAAGGACTCTAATGGCTGCCAGATCCCAGAAACAGACTGTTGCAGGACCGCTCTGATGGAAAAGTCGGATGCATCCACCGCTATGCTTGGCGTGACGGACGGAACTGGGTGCATGAGGAGAGTGGTCTGAGCTAATGTCGCTTTAATCTCCGAAAACGCTACTCGTGCGGCATCCGTAAGCGACAACTTACGTGGATTGCCACGAAGTAGGTCAGTTAATGGAAGCAAACGTTCAGCAGCATGGGGTATAAAACGACGATAAAAGTTAACTAACCCAATAAATGCCTTGAGCTCCTTGATTGAGGACGGTACGACGTAATCTAAAATAGCGCGCACTTTATCCTCGCAAGGCTTAATACCCTCTCGCGTGGTCTTGTGGCCGAGGAACACGGGTTCCGGTTTGCCAAGTTCACATTTATCAGGATTGACTACTATTCGATGTTCGGACAAACGTTGAAATAGTAGCGTCAAATGTTGGAAATGTTCATCTACGCTCAATGATGCGATTAGCAAGTCATCGATATAGACGTGAACAAATTCCAAGTCCCGTGTAATGCTATCGATGAACCTCTGGAATGTCTGAGCAGCCTTTCGCAAACCAAAAGGCATACGTAGGAACTCAAACAAACCAAAAGGAGTCGTGACAGCGGTTTTCTCGACATCTTTAGCGGCGACTGGGATCTGGTGATAGGCTCGCACCAAATCGATCTTGGAAAATACAGTTGTACCGTGAAGTGATGCCGTGATGTCGTGTATGTGGGGTATCGGATAACTATCGTAACGGGTAACCGAATTTAGTGCACGATAGTCGCCACATGGTCGCCGGCTAACGCCATCTTTCTTAAGAACCATGTGCAGCGGTGAGGCCCATGGACTGTGAGAGGGACGAACAATACCTTAAGAAAGTGAAGTGTCAAACTCACGTTTGGCGAAAACCAATTTGTCCGGTGCCAGTCGGCGAGGTCGTGCCGTGACTGGTGGTCCGTTAGTGACAATGTGGTGTGCCACACGA
The DNA here is from genome assembly GCA_948099385.1 of Fasciola hepatica. Taxonomy (NCBI): domain Eukaryota; kingdom Metazoa; phylum Platyhelminthes; class Trematoda; order Plagiorchiida; family Fasciolidae; genus Fasciola; species Fasciola hepatica. The sequence goes on from CANUEZ040000110.1 coordinate 5,237,744, forward strand.
TCGGTCACTAACTCCATCTCTTCAAATGGTTTAGTCAATATGGGAAATTTATTAAACGAAGACTGAAAATCGCGCGGAATACTAGAAAACAATCCTGTGATTCGGTGTGCATCTGTTCGAGCTGCAATACCCGTAAATTTGAAGTCCGACGAAGGATCGATAAGCTGCAGCCTACGTGAATCAACAAGTAATTCATAGTGCTGCAGAAAATCGATTCCCAGTATGCCTGTGGGAACATCCGCAAGAATGAACGTCCACAGATACCGTCGTCGTGGTCCCAGGTTGACCGCAAGCTGTCTCGTGCCGTAGGTAGGAATGGAGGAACCATTCGCCGCTGACGGCCGAAGCAAAGAAGCTCGTGGTTTGTCTTTACCAACCGGCAAGACAGAAACTTGGGCCCCAGTATCGACTAGGAACCTAGCGTCAGTGCACGAATCATGCACGTAAAATAAACGGCCAACCTGAGACTGATTGCCGGCGAGTACGGCCGCTCCTACTCGCCGGCCGTGGCGTTTCCCGCCGCGTATGAACACGGCTGTCTGCACCTACGGGCGGCTGGTCCGAAAACGCGATGGAACCAACAAAAGCCGCTGGTAGGATGATCAGGTTTGGATGAGGCAGGTGAGGCGGATTCACGGCGGACGTGGGCAGTGGAGGGCGCCCGTCCGTGCCGTTGTTTACGTGGGCTACTGCGTGGAGTAGGTATTTTTACTCTGTCCTTGAAGGACAGGCGGCGCCGGATGGATCGAGAGTGCCGAGGCCTCTCCGGCGATTCATCCAGGTCAACACCCCTAGGATCGCGCGATGTCGTGGCAATGAGGGGGTTGGCCCCACTGCCGACACGTGCGACAATCTTGTCAGCCACGGCGGCTGCTCGTTCCAAGGACGAGCCCTCGAGGAGAGCAGTAACGGTGGTCTGCACATGGAAGGGTAGAGAGTCCAACCACAGCTCCTTAACTATCTCCGAATCCTTATCGACGGGCCCTGCCAAAGACCGGAGATGAGCTAGGTGGCGGCTGGGTTGAGTATCCCCTATGGGGTGCCGTGCTAGTAGCTGACGTAACCGTTCCTCCCGAGAAGGAAGGAAATGTTGCAGTATAGCCTCCTTAAGCCGATCGTTTGGCTGCAATTGAGGAGGATTTAATACTAAATCCCTCACCGAGGCGATAACATCACCAGGAATTGCCTCTAAGGAATAGGAAAATCGTTGGCGTTGGCCAACAATCCTACGTGCCTCAAATTGGAGTTCCAAGGCTGCAAACCAAATCTCTGGATCATGAGGGATAAACGCCACTGGTTTAAAGGCAACCACAGACAGAGTGAGATCTGTGTCGAGCTGCGCCTTATCCTCGGACATGGCTACGTTGCGATAATATATCGTAAAAAATATATATCGTGCAACGAAAGGAGGACGTGAAACAGCGATAAATCACAGACTCACCGGGCGGGCGAATAATCCAGGAGGTTCTGGAAGTTCTTGGGCTCACCAATATAGAAGACGTTCGAGTGCGGCTGGCGAACGTGTCTCCTATCGGGTCTAGCAGCGAATACCAACGATATCCCCTCTATCGGACGAATAGAGAAGACGTAAGTCCGTTTACAGATGCGAGGTGTATTCTATATATCGTGGCACCGTAACAGTACCGATACGAGAGATACACCGAACGGAAAACGGAACGAACCGCGACGGCTGTGCAGAGAGCGAACCGCGAGCGAACGACCGAAAGTGAAAGTGATTTAAAACGAGGTCGACGGAAACCTCGGAAAAGTCAGTCCAGTAAAACGTAGGCAACCGGAGAACACTGAGGTCAATGTCAAACGTCAGAAAGCATTGTGGAGAAAATAGATCCAAAATGGTGTTCAGAAAATAGTCATTTTCTCAAAACGACCGAGGTCACTACACCTTCAAATGTGCATTAGATCGCAAGTGGTACGAGATCTTTCCTTGTAGTGAGCCTTGAGTATATCAGCTAGATGGATGACGGGTAGCACTGTGCTCATTCTGGAGTATATTTTAACAGACTTTTTCCCCCATTGCATACTGCCTCAGTGAACGCTCACGATGCATAATGTCTCTCGCAGTTGATGTGAGATGAGGTTTTCCGTTTCACTTTCAGTTTTAGCGGGGATTCGATCAAATACACTCGGCAGTGTTGGGTGCATAACTGGTGTGAATACCATCGAAGTAACTCTGGACGCTCGATTGGCCGTGGCCATTACCTGTCCTGTGCAAATTGAACTGAAGTGAACTGAACTGCAGTCGCTCAAGGTTTCCGACGGCTCAACCAATATTGCTCTATGGGTCCTGACCTAATCCCCCCCCCCGTATTCTCAAGGAATCCGCGGATACATTAGCTGCTCCTTATGCCTCGCTTTTTCAGCAATGTGTTGACGATGGAGTTTTCCCCCGTAACTGGAAAAAAGCAGTGATCGCACCCATCTATAAGAAGGGTAGTAGACACCTTGCTTCTAGTTACAGACCCATAAGCCTCACTAGCATCCCTAGCAAAATTTTTGAGGGAATTCTTAAGAGTGAGATTCTTTCCCATCTTCATAGAAATAAGATCCTCTCCCCGTCCCAACATGGGTTTCTTCCTGGCAGGTCATGCATCACCAATATGCTTACTGTCATGAATAGTCTAACGAAATCCTATGATGATGGCCAGCTCTCACACGCTGTATTCATCGATTTTGCTAAGGCCTTCGATAAGGTCCCACATGCCCCTCTTCTTTATAAGCTGCAGACATACGGGATCACAGGCTCCATGTTGGCCATCTTACGTAGCTTCCTTACCGACCGCACCTTTGTGGTTAAAGTCGGGAATGTTTTGTCTCAACCCTCCCCAGTAACAACTGGGGTCCCCCAAGGGTCGGTCTTAGGTCCTCTTCTTTTCCTGATCTATATAAACGATCTACCGACAGCCCTTCCTGCGAACATTGCCATGTACGCAGATGATGTAACCCTCTGGAGTTCAAGCGTTGAAGGCTTGCAAATTGCAGTTTATGAAACAAAACGCTGGTCCGAGGATTGGAACCTCCCAGTTAATTATGACAAATGCCTGAGCATGTCTTTCGGCAGAGAGACTGGTTGCACATCTTATATTAATGGAGGAACCACACTGCCTAGGGTTGACCGACACAAGATGCTCGGTTTCTGGTTAGATTGTAACTTATCCTTCTCTCATCATCACGAACTTGCGAGCAAGTCTGCCTTTTGGGTCCTAAACATGATTCGAAGGTCCTTCCCGCGCTTATTTAAGGATGATTTCCCCATAATTTTCGGCACGTATATCCGACCTCTGCTGGAGTACGGTAGTCAGATAGTGCACTCTGGTCTTGTCCGAGACCGTGAGATCCTAGAAAGGGTTCAGCAGGCCTCCGCCAAGGCAGTAAGTGGTCTATCCCATCTACCTTATCCCGTCCGCCTCTCACTCCTCAACCTCTATCCCCTTGACGTAAGACGCGTAAGAGGTGATCTGTTTTTGATGTTCCACCTTTTTGAAACAGGTCAAAGCGATTGCTTCTTCTCCGTCTGTCCAGCCTCCTCTCTCCGTGGTCACAGCAGGAAAGTTTTCAAACCGAGGCCACGCACTTCACTAAGGATAAACTCTTTTAGCTATAGGGTTATTACTATGTGGAATGCACTTCCAGAAGATATTGTTCTCTCGCAGAACAAAACTATCTTCAAGAAAAAGCTAGACCTCTACCTGGGTCTCTCCCAATAATCCCCTTTGTCAAAAAAACTAACAAAATAGATGTCTTTTATCGCATATATGTTCATGAATGCCGCACCCCCACTCAGCTTAAGGCACTGTCCACAGTGTGACACTGCATGAGGTTGTGTATCTTGTTTTCGTTGCCACCCCCGCCCCCCCCCCCCCGCCGCTTCTTTTTACTCTCGTTTCCGCTCGGTGAATCCGACAGAAGATCAAAGATTTCCTCAAGAATCGGGACAATTGGGCTCAAAGCCTCGAACCCGTGTAGTACTTCAAGACTTCAAGACGTAGTCGTCCTGTGAGTTGCCGCGTGGTTTGAATTTTCGAATTGCTCTCAGCGTTAAGCATTTTTGCATTGATCGGTGGAATAACACACGTTATTTCGCAAAACTAACGTATCGTAATTAGTATTTCGGTACGCGTACTTTTTGAAGAGTTCACTCTCTTCAGAAGAGTTTATTCTCTTCAAAAACTGAGTATACCTTTTGGTGTCCTTTTTGGTGTTTTTTGTTTGTGTCAGAGCAACTGATACCGGCTAACATCTTTTTGTGGCGCTTTTTCTAGTGTACTGTTTTTGTGGAACTTTTTAGTGTGCGGGTTTACTGCACCTGCCTTAGTGTACCGTTTGTGTCTGTTCAAAAGTTGTGTTATTGTCCCACGGGTGTTCGAAACGAAATGAATGGGACAAAGGTTGATCCCATTGGCCAGGCAGTAAGCTGTGGGAACAAGGAATGCACGGACCTAGTGCAAGATGAGGGAATTCAATGCGACCAGTGTTGCATTTGGTTTCATCAAAAGTGCTCCAAGCTGGAAGAGAAAGACTTCGAGCTGCACATCAAGTACCCATCGCTCAAGTGGATATGCGCCCATTGCTTTGCGTTTGCAAGGGAGTGCTCGCGTATAATTCGAGGCGAGCTGGGGAAAGGGGACACGAACGTGGAGATGGAACCAAGACTAGAGAGAGCCGTTTCGATCCATAGCCTAGAGGGAAAGGAAAACAGGGTGCCAGAGCGCAAAAATAAAAAAGGCAACCCAAGCCAAAGGGCAAAGAAGGAAAAGAGGTAGCAGGATTCACCAACGTGGGGAAAAGCCTCCTGACGGAAGTGGAAGCCCTCAAGGAGCAGGTCAAACGCCTAGATGCTGAGGTGCAGCGCATGAAGCGTGACAGTGAGGTCATGGCAGACAGAAGTAGAAGACTGCTACTTCATAACCTTAGGGAGAACATTGTAAAAGACGGTAGAATCAGGAAGGTGGAAAACCGCCGGCATGTGACTGAGGTTCTTAGGATGGCTGGCCTACCTCCCACGACACCAATAGCCAAGTGCCATCGAATAGGACTATGGCGTGGAGCACAACCAGCGCCGCCACGACCCCTGGTAGTTGTATTCCACAGTGTCTACTGGAGGGATATGCTGCTGTCCAGGGCGGGAGCAGTTGAGGGCAACATGCAGGGAATGGTTAGGGTAACACCTGACAGCCCAGCATTTGTGAAACCGGCTAATGCCATAGTTTCGCTGAGAACGGGCACACCTGATCTTAAGAGGCCGAAGCTACATATAGCGAAACTGGAGATGACTCCTCTTGGGAAGTCAACACCTAAGGCCCAAGGAGTAATCCAGATACCAAAGGTGGCTTCAGGCTCCGGTATACAAAAAGCCAAAGATCAGAAAGTTCGAAAGACCAAAAAGAAGGGGACTCACAGGGCATTTAGTCCGGTTGGTGTTGAGAACGTGCAGCCAGCCAGCCCGATTCTAAAGGATACCCCCAAAAAGTCCTCTCTGGTGCACCCAGCGAAGCTGGAGGTATCAGAGGGAAAAGCCGAGGAAACCAGTTGGGCTAAGGTGGTCGCAAGACCATCCCGGCCCATCGGTACGGCGACTCAAAAGGGGGTAACGTCCTTTGTGCATGTCGAGCCTGACACTGGGGCGACGGGTGGAAAAGAAAAAGCCACGACACTCAGAGTCTCACTCGATATGCAAGATGCTGCACCGCCGACACCCTTAGAGGCAAAAAACGGGGCATCACCTCGGAGATTGCGCCCGAGGATACCCTAGCCCTAGAAGTAGCAATGAAGTCAGTAACGAGGACCAGGGAACCGTCAATATGGTACACCAATACCTGCAGTCTCCCGGGAAAAAGAGGGGAGTTGACGGCTAGGATCGCAGAGTCTGAGGTCGTTGCGTTGACGGAAACTTGGATAAAGCCATATACTGACATGCGCTTCCAGGGATACGCTGCCTACAGACAGGATAGAACAGATGGAAGGCAGGGGGGCGGAGTGGCACTTCTAATACGGACCGACATAGGCCATTGGGAGGCTCCGTTCAACTTAGTCTCCGGTAATGTACAGGTCAGATCCTGCTTTATTAGGATCGTGGGGCGTACAGTATGCATTATCTGTATCTACAGGGCACCGCTAGCCACAGATGAGGAAGATGTTGAGCTTTTCCGAATGCTGGATTCGGTGCTGGCACAGACAAAGGAGTTCGTCTTATTAGGGGATCTCAATCTACCCGAAATTAACTGGGAAAACGGGATCGCACCAAGGGGATCAACGGGCGACAAATTTCTGCAGTGGGTCCAGTTACATGCACTTACGCAGCATGTGACACAGGCCACTAGACACAGAGGTGGACAGCACCCGTCTCTCCTTGACTTAATCATAACGCGGCACCATCAGGACGTTAAGGAAATTAAGTGGGAAGAGCCACTTGGAAAAAGTGATCATGTAGTCCTAAGGGTCACACTAAGACTAAGCAAGGCGCCGAAGGAAATCGCGTTACGTCGGCGCTATGGGAGAATCAACATAGGTGAACTGAAGAAGGCGGCGGAGGAAATTCAGTGGACACCGAGACACACAAATGCCTCCGTAGAGGAACGTTGGGAGACCATCAAGATGGGGCTACTCGAACTTACAGATGAGTTCGCACCCCTGATGGTGGCAAGCAGTAGAAGTCTACCCCCATGGTGGAAGTCGAAGGTCCGCAAGGCCATAGTTATTCGTAGGCAACGATGGGCGGCGTACAAGCTGTACAGAACTCAGGGGGCATGGAATAGCTATAAGATGGCTAGGAACAGGGCTCAAGAGATCCAAAGAGTGGAGAAATATGCTTTCGAGCGTCGGTTAGCGGCGTCGGTCCGCACAAACCCAAAGCGATTCTACGCCTACGTGCAATCTCACAAACGTATGAGAGAGAGCGTAGCAACTTTGGAAGGAGCACAGGGACGACTAGCTCTAAACGACGAAGACAAGGCTGACACGCTCTTGGAATTCTTCAAGAGCATATATCGACCAGAAAATAGTTTGGAGGAAAGAATGGAGGGCCCACAGGCGCCTCCAATACCCGAACTTACTGTAGGAGAAGTGTACGCGGAGTTGCAAACTTTGAACAGGAACAAAGCAGCAGGTCCAGACGGGATTCATCCAGCAATCGTTCAGCCTCTGGCCGAGGTCCTGAAGGCTCCGGTGACGAAGCTGTATGAAACGTCACTTAGAGAGGGAACTGTGCCGGGAGACTGGAGGAGAGCAACAGTGGTAGGCATTTACAAGAGTGGGCCCCGGCAAAAGGCGGAAAATTACCGGCCGGTTAGCCTGACTTCGGTACTGTGTAAGTGCCTGGAGCGAATAGTCAGGAAGCAGATCTCTAGGCATTTGGTTCAACACAACCTCATATCAAATGCTCAGCATGGGTTTGTGGCAGGGCGATCCTGTCTGACGAATCTCCTGCTGTTCCTCGATGAGGTAACCAAGCGTCTGGACGAAGGGCAATCGATTACGGTCTGTTACTTAGACTTCAGCAAGGCATTTGATTCCGTGAACCACCGATTTCTGGACGTCAAACTGCAGTCCATGGGAATTGTTGGAAAGGCCAGACAATGGATAAGTAGTTTCTTAGCAGGGCGAACCTTTAGTGTTAAGGTGGGGAACCATGTTTCAAAACCGGAAGGTGTAACGAGTGGGGTGCCACAGGGCTCGGTGCTCGGCCCTCTGCTCTTCCTCATCTTCATCAACGACCTAGCACGTGGGCTTACAAACCCCACCTTTATGTTTGCCGATGACGTCAAGATAGCTGGAGTAGATATAGAACTTGACGTGTTAGCAGTACAAAACTGGGCACGCAAATGGGACCTTCCACTAAACCTCACCAAGTGTCAATGCTTGACCACAAATACAGGGGCTAGTGAGAATAGTGTGGGTTCGTTGCAAGTGGTCTCGCAGGTCAAAGACTTGGGCATTATAATGGACAACAGCTTTAAGCCGTCAAAGCAGTGCACCTCATCAGCCAATACGGCCAGGAGGGAACTCTTTCGAGTTAGATCCATTATGTCGTGTAGAGATCCCGAGATATTCGTTCCGATATATCAGGCCATAGTTAGGCCGCATATGGAGTACTGCGTGCAGGCCTGGGAACCGTACTACCAGAAAGATATCGACTGTCTGGAGAAAGTGCAAGGGCTAGCCACTAGAATGGTGGCTGGGCAAAGGGGGTTTAACTACACAGAGCGTCTCCGTGCCCTAGACCTATTCTCGATGGAAAGACGGCGCATTCGCGGGGATTTGATAGAAACCTTCAAGGTAATGAAAGGACTGTCAGGAGTAAGTCGAGAAGACTTTTTTTCGCTGATCCCCGAGAGAGGCACAAGGGGGCATAGCCTTAGATTACAAAGGAAACATTCGAGGCTCCAAATTAGGGCGAAGTACTTCTCAAATAGAGTGGTACCCTATTGGAATAAGCTCCCGGAAGAGGTCATAAATACCACAACAGTGAAGGCCTTTAAGAAAGCACTAGACCTATGTTGGGTGGCGGTATACCCCGAGTTATGCTAAGCAGCTTTTAGGGTCAGATGCAATTTACTTATTGTTTCCACCTTACTCTGCCAGGGCTGATACTGCACAAAATTTCTGCCTTTCAGAAAAAGAAAATCACGCAGTGTTGGGAGCTACGGAAACGCGCCGACAACACAACTATCTGGACACACGATTGGCTCTAGGCACACCAAGTCCTGTGCAAACTGAACTGAACTGAACTGAACTTGTTTACCGCCAAGGCCGAAGGACATGAAACGGACGTCATCTTTGTGGGCTCGGCAATGTAACGGCCAGAGTGGAGGCCGCCATCTTGTTGTTCGTTTAATGTAAGTGTTGGTGCCGTTGATACACTTACTGAGCCTCGGCTCATGGAGTTTTTCCCTTTTGTGCTTTTGCAGATCAACCACGCTCACCCCCCGGCGGAAGATCACTGCTGCTTGCGTGTTACAAATTTGGTGCCGCGACCCGGGACCGGAGGTTATGGGAGGCCTTGGTGATTGACCTGAAAATGGCCGTACAGATAATTGTGCTCTGTGAAGTGTGACACGGTCTTAATGTGGCCCAGTAGAGGTCTTTTGAATTGGCCTGCACGGAGTAATAAAGCGGAAGGCCCGATTGGTTGTATAGTTTTGAGGTACTGCGTAATCGGCAGTGAACCTGTAAAATGGCCTGCCCGAGGCGTGGTCCCAGGGAACTGAGTACTCCTGTGGTGTGATAGCGGAGTAAGTAACACTGTGGACAGTGTTCTTTCGTTGAGGGGGAGCAGTGTAACGGCCAGAGTGGAGGCCGCCATCTTGTTGTTCGTTTAATGTAAGTGTTGGTGCCGTTGATACACTTACTGAGCCTCGGCTCATGGAGTTTTTCCCTTTTGTGCTTTTGCAGATCAACCACGCTCACCCCCCGGCGGAAGATCACTGCTGCTTGCGTGTTACAGCAAGGATTTCGATGAGGTAACAAGTGAGCAACTGCTATCAAAAATCCGAACTCTCGATATCGTTTGGCCCGTGTTTCGCTGGATTGTGGGCTTCTTTTCTTCGCTGCATGGGTCATTTAGCGAAAGATTTGTCAATACAGTGTTTGATTCTTGCAGAAGATGTAAAATGTATGGGATTAGCAGATCCTGGTGAATTAGCAAAGGATCTGACGCAGATAGCTAGCTGGGCAAACAAATGCTGTATGCCCCTAAACGAAAACAAGAGTCACTTAACCACAGCTTCAGTGAGATTGACGACCCAGCCAGCGCGAAAAGGGTCATGACCCTAATTTTGACCGCCTCTTTTCCATTGTAAGAAATAAAAAAAAATCAGGATCAATGTCAAATGTGAGACCCTAATCTTGTCTTCTTTTTTTGGGAACCAATCACCGCAAAGAGGCCACACAACGCTCGTTCAAAGGATAAAAAATATTTTCTACCCCCCTCAACCAATCGGACTACTCCATTTCAACCAGTGAGATTATATTCTTCATTCTTCATAATGGAGGTAAAGGATATCTCTCCCGTGTAAGCCTCCTCACCACAGCTCAATGATAAAGACTCGCGCGACCCTTCGCCCGTTCAGGCGCCTGACGGGCTGATCCATCCCCAGTCCCGACTGTGACCAGTTGCTGAATTGGTATCCTAATAGACTAATAGTTGGATTTCGGCCTGCTATTAATTTTAAAAGATGACCTTCTCGCCTTAGTCCATTCCCGTCGAACTCATTTCGCCGATGAACAGATTGAAAAACCGTAAAAAGGTGTTTTAGTTATGTTTCAATATTGTGAACATAACTAAAACACCTATTACAGAAATGTACACACCAGTCGTCCAAGTCCGTTTGCCCGCCTCGTACGTCATTGTGTTAGTCTTCAGGTTTCTGAGTTGGCAGAGAATAAGTTAGAGATATGAACTTACCGTTAAACCTGGCTTGCGCTTGTTATTCTTGACCGTGTCGCACAGCCTTGTTCACAAATTATGGGCCTGTGAAACCGATTGTCGACAATGTGCGAAAATGGACCATTCGCAGTTGGGGCGACGCAGTCAACAAGGGACTTAGGTTTCCAATTGACTGAACTTTAAATGTGCCGAACAGTGCAAACCGGCTGCCCACAAGGCAAGAGGTGAGCTCTTTCGGCTGCGCTCGGCACTCTTGGAGAACGGTGGAAGTGTTCATACCTTTGTAAAGTACACTAGTAAAGCCACTTTTAGAACACTGTGTACAGGCTTGGGCACATTTTTTCGAAAAAGAATGTAGCCTGTCTATAAAATGTTCAGCGACTAGCCATCTGCAACAAGAAAAATCAGATGAAAAACACTGCAGGATATGGAATTCTTCTCACTTGGGAAAGGAAGACTCAGGGTAGACCTCATTGAAACGTTTGAAATCCTGAAGGGTTTATCGTGCATAAATACGGGGGATATATTTGAACAAGCCACTGATCACAGAACGAGAAGAAATAGCATAAAGCTATTTAAGCCACGCTCTCGGCGAGCGAACCTCTTCAGCCATAGAGTAGTGGAAATGTGGAATAGACTAGTTGAAGAAATAGTTAGCGTATAGGGAGTGAGGCATTCCAGAAAGATGCTGGATGCTAAGAGGGACGAGTCATTTACAGAAGTAGAATACCGAGGATTAGGGAGAAATTGTAATTTACTCCAGGCTTTTTTAGTTGTCCTGTGTCCGTGCCTACGTTGTGGGACACTAAGTGTAATGGAACGCCAACGTCATGGCTGTCTCTCGCCTGGATAGTGAGAGGAGTGCTTCTACTCCTTCATTTTTCAGCCAAACTGAAGGAACAAACAAGCTGAATGGAATTAACAAAGTCGCAGTATTAGATGCCGATCTCTGTGCATACCACTGAAATAATTCTGGACTCTCGATTGTCTCCGGCCACTATCAGTCCTGTGCAGCCTGACCTGACCCGAGAACCACCGTGAGAGTTGCGCAGTTCCTGTCCCAGCGATATCATGTCACTAGTGGTGTCCCACAGGGTTCTGTCCTGGGATCATTGTTGTTCCTGTCTTTGTGAATAACCTTTTTCGGACATTGCAGTCCCAGTGACTCATTTATGCTGATGTGGGGATCTGGAGCACCATTTGGTCTGAAAAGGGCCTCGAGCTTCTGCAGCTAGATCTGCATGCAACTGCACGATGGTTCAACTATTTAAGCCTACCGATGGGTCTCCAGAAATGTGTTCACATGAGAATCGGTAGAGGACGCGGCGGTCTGCTATCACTAGAAACACCGTTCTTCGGCAATCGACTAAGGAGAAAGATCTTGGTGTTGTTGTCACCGATAATCTGAAGACGCGAGCGCACACCGACAAAGCCTGTGCTTCCGCATGGAGAATGTATGACTATTCGCCGTTCATGTGTACGTCTTTCCATGAGAGCTTTCCAGTTGCTATACGCTTCTCACATGCGTCTTCGATTGGAATATGGTGGTGCTGCCGTCTATCCATGTACGGTTGCTGAAGTAGCCGGATTGGATAGAGTTCAACGGGCTGCCACACGTCACATCGCTGGACTGGGCGGCAACAGCTATGAGGGACGATTGGGGGGTACTGAGTCGTTTCCATTTGCCTACGGGCGTACTCGCGGCGACCTGGTCTACTCAAGACAAATTATTCGAGGTGATATGGGTGGCGAGTTGCAACTAGTACTACTGCTCCTGAAAAATGCACATCCGAGGACATGTGCTCACACTGTGAAGGCTAGGTTCCACCGGCCTGCCGCTGGCATATCGTTTATCCAAGAGAGCGACAAACCTCTGGAACTTTCCTTGCTCATATGGTGGAAGAGGTCAACGACAGTACCCTCAAGCTGAAACTAGACGCATTCCTATAGGAGCATTGGCAAAGCACCGATATCTACCCAATTCAATGGGGTTTAACGTGATGGGGCCTATACGGGACAATCCCGCTATCTTTTGAGAAAAGACTGAAGACTGAGACCCTAACACAGAGAGAAGGGAAAAGTTCCACTGTTTAACGGTCCGGGAAAGAAAGAAGATTGAAAAATAGAAGTGCGAAATTTAATAACAAACTTGAAGAAAATTAGTAGCTGGATGGGTACATGACGATTGGCAAGTTACTGCATATTGGAGGTTATAAAAGGGTGGCCGATCACCCGGATGGCCTTTCATTGAACCCGGTCAAGAAGAGAAAGAGAGGTAGACGAGGCTCTTTTTGCGAATGGGCAGAGCGATCGAGAGCACAAATGCGTGCGTGATTGTTTACTGTCATGTTTCATGATGTGAGAGGGAAACCGGCAACCATTATCTTGAGACTTCAAGTAGGGAACCGCATAAGGCCTCAGTATATCTGGCGTGGTTGTGAGTCGGGCGACAGCAGAGACATCTACTGCTTGTTATCTACCGTGTTTTTCGTTCACATTTCAAACTCGCCGTGTCTGCTAACGTGTCAATAATCCACGACTGAACTCAAAAGCTGTCTACGTTTCCCAACACTGAATCAACCCAAACCACAATAACGCACCAAATGGACACTTAGTGATGGTAATTAACGATCTATTGACTTAGAGAATGGTTTGACTCACATCCGAAACAAACCTCACGCACATAACTAACCCATGGTAAACCCAATAGTATACCGCAGATAACAGAACACACCCACGGAGGTTAAGTTGAAGAGTTTGTTTTATGTATAAAATTTTCAACGGGGAAGTATTTGGAATGTTCTCTTGAACGGAAAAATCTAGAAAGCCATAACTCTTTTTGTTAAAATCAAAGGGCCTTGCTGTACCCCAGTGGGAGTTTGTGCTTCTGTATGCTCTACATGCTATCCGGTCGTTGCTGTGTACTACAACTAACGCCACGCCCCACGAACGGCTTTTTCTTATAATCGGAAGTCGACGTCGAGGATACGGTTGCCAACGTGGCTCACTACACCGGGGCGCGTAGTCTTGCGCCAGAATGTAGGATTATCGAAGTATAACCCTCTGGTAGATAAAGTAAAACTGATCGATTACAATCCATGATGTGCACTTGTTCGTTTCCAGGACGGAAGAGGATGAACTGTTTCACTGCAAAACGTTGCACCTCCTGGTCAAGGCCAACCCGTGCCTTCCAAAAACAATTTACTTACAGACACCCACGAACCCATTCACACTGATGACATTGTGACTGACTCATCCACACAACCACCTCAGGAAGACAGTGACCCTCCCCATACAGAGAATACACACCCCAGATCTGACATCTCTTCCTCAACAACAACCAGTACGTCCATAGAGCTTACGCAACCGAGAAGCATAGCTATTCTCGAGTTGTTGCGGTTCACAATTAAACAGCTGGGGCGGATGTTGTATAAATGGTTCATCATCCTAGCGCTTCTCTTTTTGCTTCCCAGATTGCATTCCTCAGTTGTTTGTTGAGTGAAGCCTAATTCTTAGGTCTTTGATTCTTCTCATTCGGAACGTTGTGACGCCATTCTAAATTACAACAACAGTCATGTTGTATCTATGACACTAACGTTCCCGAATTATAACTCATTGTGATATTTGAAATTGAAGTTGTTACTTTTTCGGGAGTGAAATGTATCGGTATTCGTCACACGTCCCTGCCTACTTAGCATCTTACATGACATTTAATTGTTGTCTGTTTGTTTTGTTCCCTTGTCTGCCTGTTCTTAAGGCCGGAGTTTTCAATATAATCAATCAAAACCGCGGTACTGTGACACCAAATACCCATATGAACATGATTTTTTTTATCTTGCTATAAACTTTGCGATTGTTTGTAGAGAACAAATTTCCTTGCGTTACTGAGCGACGATATTTGTCTCTTATGGTCAAAGGACGGTACATGTTTCAGTTGTCGAACAGGAATGAAACAACTATGAAGACTTGACACGTTTTGGGGCTTATTCGTCTGCAACACAGTGCCGCAAGTGTATTCAACACATTGAAGTGAAGTCCTTCATCCAATGTTCCTGGATATCACACAGTTAACTCACAACTCGGAAGCTCCTGGATTTCAACGGCCACGCTCCGCTGAAGGATTTTCGAAGTTACTTGTTACACGGCGTTCTTGGCAAGCTGCTCCCACATGGGCAAAGTTGCCCACTCAACGCGAGTTTCGAAGAGCTAGGTACGTTTTCATGATAAGTTCCCTTTTTTAGACGGGGACTGAAATTCGCCATACCGTGCATCCCTATTAGTAAGGGAATATATCCAGTATCTCGAGAATATTCAGTTTTTCGCAGTAGTTCTTATAGCTGGAGAGGTTGCAAGGAAATAATCTGACTGATAATCACATCCTCCCGACCATGCTCAGCTGTAAGCGGTAACTAAGTGTTTGACTGGGAGTGGTATATCGGTGCATTTAGTGTGATATAGTTCCAAATCGTGCTGTTGTTTAAACGAATTGGTCTATTGTAACTCGGTAAAGATGTAGCACCTATCGTGGACGTTAGCGCACGAAGCTGAATCTCCGATCCGGTTGAAATTATTTAACAAATCACGGTCATACGGGATAGTGGTTTTCATATTGTCCATAGTAAGGGGACTGGAAATCCTCCCACGCAGGCCTCAATTAATATTTTTCGTGATTATAGCCATATGATTGAACGCTTCACCACGTTTCTCAACGACATCATGGTTCAACTTGAAACTTGCGCATCTTACTTTTCTATCACAGCCTCTAAACAATCGCAAACCAACCATAGTCTTGTCCACTGTGTTAGGATAACCTGATGATCACCCGAAGACCAAAAGCTCAAAAACACATACTGCACAGATTGCAGCGATCAACAGGTATGTACCGCGGGCTATCACTGCTAACAAAAACGCAGTCAACCCATTGCGCTAGCATGCCAACGCTTGCTATTGCGCCGGCGGAACCCGAAACCCAAATGAACCATGTTGTAAATTGTGGTCGTTTATCGTATGTTTTCTTTCGACCAAATACTCATCACGTCCGAATCAGATTAGAGACCCAGAATAGTATTTATTCGTCCATCAGATTGAGCATAGATACTGAAATACAAAAATGTGGATGTATACAAGTGCGTATTTGGGCGGGAAGTAATAAGAGTATGTACATCATGGGCCTAAATGATTTGCCTTATTAACTTTTCTACCGCCTACCCGGAAACCGTCAATCTGACAAAGGAAGGAACATATTTCCAGCCGTACTACAAAACCAGTCATGTTTAACCTTGAAGATAGTTTTGACTTAGCCTGCGTTTATATTATGTCTGTTTGATTTAGGGCCTGGTGATAGAAAATTGCACCCAAGCCGTAGGTTACAACAAATTGGTGACATGGTTTACAACAGACTACAGTCTTGCTGACCCAGGTGGATGATCTCGTATGGTTGTCTCCGGAGATGAAATTCCATCCATGGTTCACGCTCACAATCACTCCGGATAGTTCAGTTCAAACATCCACCAACCATGCGCTAGGTGCAGCGGATAGCGCGCCTGACAGTTTGGGCCCACACTTACTCACCAAAACGTCTCCGCAAACAAACAATCCGGCTGTAAAGAGACTCGTAAACGGTTCCACGCAGCTATGCATGCGGTGGCTATCTACTTTTTGAAGCTTTGTGAATTCATTGGTTGTGCAGGGAAAAGCAGCAATCTTACCGTGCACACAAGTGTGCAACAACTTTCAGGGAGCGGAGGGCCGATGGAATGCTTCTAGCATGTTCCAGGAAGATGCATGAATTCCGTTGGTATGATCTGTGGTATTCAGTGAGAGGTTCACTCTTACTGTTTATATCAACTTACTCGGAATGCCCTGGGTCAATTCCTTGGGGGATATTATGCGTACTTCGGAACTCTGATCACGAGCTTTGGTTTTGGACTGACATAAGTGGACATTCAAATGTCTCAGCTGCTCGCTGCTACGCCTATTTGTTCAACTTTTTTGTGGTTTCACACCTCTGTATCCTGTGTTCTATAGGGAGTTAATAAGTAGTACTTTTCCATCTTTTTCTCAGGTTGTTTCCCAAAGGAGTAAGATAGCGATAAGTTATAAGCACACTTTTTCAACTCTAATTTGTCCACTTGTGACGGTCGCTTTCTCTCAAATTTGCTTACACAGTCGCTCTTATCGATCTGACAATGCATCTCCAGTGGCCTGGGTAGGGGATCTCGTTGATGGCATCCCGCTTCACGCTACGCAGCCCGAGCAACGGGATCAAACAGAAGCGGCCAAGTCTGGGCAGACTACCACTTCCACGTTTGTCCCGGACGATCCCAGTCTGGAGTCAACCGAACGAAAAGTTCTGATCGAGTTTCTTCGAATGCACGGATTCCGACCATATCAAGTCATTTGTTTCTTCTTTTCCGTGCTCACATACATCTCGGACGTAGGTTCTGATGCGTATCTGGTCTACTCGTATCACAAGCAGGTATGCCCGGGCGATGTGTGAGAGTGTGCATGATTTTTCTGCTAATGGACGACTCCTCCGCATTCGATGTCACCGTATCATAAATTCTGAGGTTAGACGTAGGGTTTTTGGGACCAGAGATCAGGGAGTAAAACAAATGCTGAATCTAAATAGGTTAGGATGACTGGGGCATGTGTTACTCATGCCTGTCGATAGACTTCCTTGGTGTATACTGTTCTCCGAGACATAGTGGCCAGTGAACTTGGCCAAATAGGACGTGTCAGACTTCCGGGTTTGGGTCCACGAGATACGCTCACCGGATGTTTGGATACATTACGTGACATGACTAGGTTTCGTGGTCATTGGCGTAGTTGCAGTCGAGTTCTTTCTTCGTCTGCATGGTTTTCTTTCACAACATTCCTTTCTATCTTCTTGCTCCTTTTCACTTCTGTTAGTTTTTCTCCTTTCTAGACGATGCTGCGAGGTAGCAGGTTGCTAGGTTAGTGGTTACAAGTACTGACTGATTGGACGTCACCTGCATCGCGATTAGCTCCTATGACAGGTCTCTTCTGTAACCATTTACATCGGGAACTGGTCAGTCCTGCACTTTCAGATTGGCCTCTACAAGAACGGCATCGATCATTGGAAGACTATCTTCGTGTAGGCAAAGCGTTTTGTATGTCAAACGCCAGTGATATGGTTTCATATAATATTATAAACAGTAACATTTTTTGACTTTTTATTTTCTATGCAAAGAAGTACAGCAATTCAGGAAGGGGCCTCGGCAAACGAAGGGCTGCCAAATGGGAAAGGTGAAGATTTAAACTCGGGCGCGCAAAATGAGAAGTCCTCAATAGTGATCGTCTGACTACTGTCATAGGATGTAGAGGTGAGACAACCTGTTCAAATCTAACCCAACCAGGTTAGCGGTTAGCGCCGTGTTCGAGCCTCAGTTTGAAATTGGTGGTGTTTATTCACTGCTACTGGGTTGAAATAGCTGTCTAGCGCTTCCATAAATTTACAGTTACTATTGGTAAATTTATATGAATCACTATTTTCATTACAGTATGCTTGTGCATGACTGCAGTGGAAGGGGTATACGGCATTGCCTCTAAGACTCACTGCACTAGTAGAAATAGCTGGAAACCAGACCCTGAAACTTGGAATGACGGAGAACCGCATAAGGTCCTAATGGGTCGGGCGTGGTAACCAGCCGGACGACAGCAAACCACTGTCTGGCCCCATTATATATACATATATATATATATATATAATGTGCTGCATCGACTAAAAAAAGTCTTTCGCATTTCCGAATGCAATTCATACATAGGTTTTCGAAAGCTCGCACCGATACCCCCGTGACCTGTTTCACATGAGTAGTGGTGGTGTTTCAGCGTTAAACAGTAGGGCAAGCCCCACTAACCACTGCCTTTCTCACCATGTTGCACGTTGAATTAGAAAGTGTGAATATACAAGATGGACAGGGAGTGGACCTACACCGGTGGGAAAAGGAAAGAATGCCCTAATATCCAACACACGGAATACACAGTCTAACTGTACAGACGCACATCGATCAGTTATTCTGATTCGATAGAAAGTGACAACACGATCGCCACTTCGTGGTTCGCTGCCATATTCACCAGTGTCTCCAGCCATCTGGTTGATGAATCTTTTGGACCCCAACCACGAAGACGTGAAGCACCAACTTTTCCTAAGTTCGCTGTACATTTTCTCATTCCTCGCTGCCACGTCATTTGTTGATCTCTACGTGGTCTCTTCCACTCCTGAGAAGGAACGGAGAATAGGACACGGTACGGCAGACGTGTGTTTGCCATACCTAACACGTGCCCCAACCAACAAAGTCTACTAAGTTGGATACACTGTGACAAAACGTTCTCCGAATTGATACCCACTACTCGATTTCTGACCTCAGCATTGTTCACTCGGTCATTTCACCCAATCCTAGCAATACTACGCAGGCATTGGTGGTCAAAAACCTCAAGACGACGAATATCTTCAGCACGCAGACTCCAAGTCTCGCAACCGTAAAACAAAACTGAACGCACTGCGGCACAGTATACACAGATTGTGAGGGCGAATTCGTTGTTGCTGTTTGTGTGAAGATAATAAATCCGTGCAAGTGTCTACGTGAAATGATGATACCTGAGTATCAGAAGGTAGATCTGACGTGTTTGGTGGATTTGTCTGCGTGATTACACTGGGCGCATCGTTGACGGGGCTTCTGTGTGAAGTGGTTGGTGATGTTTGTTGAGTGGATGCTGGAGCTAGTTGATGAGTGGAAACTGTTTCTTCACGGCCATCAGGAAGACGAACAGGAGCGCACGTGGGATTACAATGAATTTACTCCACTTCACCAACGAGTGGGTCGTATTTGGATGTTCTGACATTTCTGCGCATGAATACCGGCCCGGCAGTGGATAGTAGGTTGGTAATGATACGCCAGACGTGCATTGGCGGCCGTGCACAATAAGGATCGAATACAATGGAGAGCACCGAGGACTCTTTCCCACTGAGAAATTTCTAGGTTTCTGGATTTGAGGGCTAAGGTAATTGTTCTTCCTAGAGTACCGTTCAGTCTCTCCACCTGTCGATTGCCTTGAGGATTATAAGGCGTGGTTCTACTGGTCGCTATGCCTCTGTCGTGAAGCAAATTGCCTAATTCCTCTGGCATGAACGAAGACCCGCGATCGGTGTGGATGTAGGATGGCATACCGAGCAGTGAAAACAGTTGGCAGCGACAATTAACAACCACAGATGTGGATGTGTTCGGACAAGCAAATGCAAAAGGAAAACGGGAGTACTCATCAATGATTGTGAGAAGATGCTTGTTGTGTGAAACTGGGGGAAGTGGACCTTTGAAATCCATGCTGAGTCTTTCAAACGGTTTTGTGGCATTGATTACTCGTCCTAGTGACTGCTTGAAGAATTGGGGTTTTAGTTCCATGGATATTTGGCAGTTGGAGATTGTTGCTTTGATTTCGTCTGTGGAGAATGGCAAGTTTCTTGAGCGAAAAAAGTGGAGCATTCTGGTGACGCCGAGATGGCCTAGTGTACAATGGAGTTCGTGCAGATTAGGGGCCGTCAGTGATGCAGTGCAACTTAGACGGGACAAGGCGTCCGCTGCCACATCCTCTTTGCCTCAACGATGCTGTTTGTCGAAACTGAAGCTCGAAAATTACATTCTTCAACGTTGAATTTGGTCATTTTTAGTCTTGCTTCGGTGTGATATATCAAACATGAATGCGACAGACTTTTGATCGGTAAGGAGCGTTGATCGAGTTCCAACCAGATAATGTCTCCATTTCCTAATGACTTCCACGATGGCACAGGCTTCCTTCTCCACCGCGGGGGTGATGTCGTTCATAGTCTGTTAGGGTCCTGGAGAAGAGTGGAACCTGGCGTCCATTCTGGATTAGAGTGGTGTCAATAGCAACATCTGAGGGGTCCGTTTCCACGACGAAAGGAAGAGTATTATCGGCTGTAACGACCATGGGATTCTCAATTCCTCTTTTAAGACCCTCAAAAGAATAGCGAACCTCGGTCGGCAGAGGAAAACTATTGTTATTGACCATAGAATAAATCTTGTCGGAAAAATGAGATCTATTTTAAGTAGTACGAAAACAGTCCTACCACGCGTCGCTGCGATTTCAAATTGGTGAGCGGTGACATGCTTCGCAGGGGCTGAAGACGGTCGGGATCTGGTTAAATGGATCCTGTGGAAGTCTTATATCCCAAGAGACGTATTTGGCTGACACCGATTATGCTCTTGTTTTCACTGAAGGTAAGGTTGTACTTTTTGGCAACCCGAAATAGTTTATTTAAATTGTCGTCGTGTTCTTCTTTGTTATTCCCGCAGACAGTCAAATTGTCGACATATGTGAAGGTTGCCTCCAGTTTTTTGGTCTGAATTATTTCATCGAAGAAAGCATGCTACTCAGTTAATCACTCCGAACGGGATGCGACAGAATTGGTAAAGACCTCCACACGCTTCGAAAGCCGTATAGACCTTTTCCGCGTCTCCGATCGGGATCTGGTGATAAGGGCTTTTCAAATCCCGTATGCTGAACAAGGAGTACTTTTTTGATCTCAACCATACTGTCGATCCTCAGCATGGGATATGCGTCCAGATAGTTATATCGATTGGTGGCTTGGCTTCAGTCAATGACCATCCGTCTTTTGTAGTGTTCATTCGTAGTACTCAGGATCTGAGCCCTCGATGATCTTGTCTCTGAGAAGCTTTTGAACTTCCGCTGAAATAAACGATTCGTCTGCAGTAGAATGACGTCGGGATTTTGTAGCAATCGGTCTGAAGTGAACAGCAGAGTCACTGAATAAGGAAGAAGCGCGTATGTGAGCAGCGGTCAAGCCGCAGACTACTAGTATAGGTTTTTCGACTCGAAAAGGAATTTGAACAGCCTCGTGGAATTGGAGGAAGTCATGGCCCAAGAGGACGTCTGAGCAGAGATGAGAAAGAACGGGGAGTTTGATTCAAGGATACTGCAGGTCTTTGTACTGCAGATTGACAGAGCAATGACCGAGAGTGTAACTAATTAGACTAGTGTTGGTCATTCTTATTTGGTTGCAAGAATGTTACATTTTTCACTTGTACTTCTCTATAACCGAAGCCGCGATGTAGCTCTCAGAGCTTCCGGTATCGATGAGAGCTTTCCGTGGGACATCGTTGACGACCACCTCAGTGGTGGCATTGATTAGACATTGTGGTACTGTTGCTATGGTGATAGAAGACGAAGGAGTCTCGGTGGCTGCAGAACGCGCTTTTAGTAAGGTTTTGGAGCGACAGACGTTTCGAAAATGGCCCTTCTTGCCGCAGTTTTTGCATACAGAATCCCGTGCTGGACACCGGAATCGAGGATAACGGTCTAGGCCACAAAAGTAGCACTTGGAATTTGAGGCTGAAGCTGTATATTGTCCTCGTTTTTCGGTAAAGTTTCGAGTTGAACTTGTCCAGCCAGTCTTTTACACAGGCGTTTAATGGTAAATTTGTTTCATGCTACTGAAAATTTTTGAACACCAAGTCCAGTGAATGAGCCTGATCAAAAGCGGCCTGCACGCTAGGAGATCGTTCTCCAACAGTCGTTGACGGATACTGGGCGGTTGTAAGCCAGCTATAAATGCATCTCGGATGGCGTAATCCATGTGCGTTTCGGCAGTAACGGCCTTGAAGTTGCAGTCTCTGGCCAATGACTTCAGCTTCTGCATGTACTCATCCAGGCTTTGACTTAGCTCTTGTTTAAAAGTAGCAAGGACGTGTCGAGAATGGATTTCATTGTTCGGTTTCACATATGTGGCTTCGAGGGTCTCGATGGCCGAGTGGAAAGAAGTGCAATCAATTATGTAGTCAGAAACCGAAGAATATATATAGTTGACCAGTGTCCAATTTGTTGGGCTGTAGACCATCGATGGAGGTCAGATAGCTAGAGAATGTTTTATACCAGTGGATCCATTGCTTGGAGGCGTTAGGCGAACCAGGGTCGGCGTTGAATCGTTCAGGGCGCAGGATACGATCCATTAATTGTATTTGTCGAATAAATTGTTATAGTACACGATTGAGCCGGAGCGTCCAAGAGGAAGTGTAAAGATAAGACGCCTAGTTATTAGGCTTTATTCGACAAATACATGTGGCATGTGAGCTGAAATTTTTAGAGAGCATGTAATGAATTTACGGGACAGAAAAGGCGTATTAAATGCACAACGTACGAGACAAGGAATAATGTACCACATCACCTTAGCTGATGATGAAACGTTTACCACCTGAATACATCAAGGTCAGTGATCGTCTGAGCTTATGAAACCTTGAACCCGAGTCACGAATACCTCCAGTATTCAAAGCTATTGAAAAGGTCTTTGTCAGCCGTCTCGCAGCTTGTACAGGACTAAACTGTGGAAAGATTACATGAGACGTTTACTGACTAACGAACAACCTGTCAGCGCTTTCGCTTAGTAACTTTCTTATCATCTTTGAGTAGCCTAATGTCATCCGAAAGGTGCTTGAACTTTTCAACTCATCACTGGTTCGCAACAACCATCGTCTGTTGCCTGGTAGGTTGCATTCAGGTATGCGTTGGCTAGGTCGGAACTCAAAAATGAAAACCAAGGGACATCAAAGGCAATATCCTGTGGGGATTATTCTCGAACACTCGTCAACTCATTTCCGCGTAGGAGATAGTCTACAGAAGGAGAATTTTGGTCATATGTTGTTTTGACCACAGCAGATTGATTACTCTTCCTACTGTGTTTCACTAAACACCACATTAATACGACTAGCTGCACTACAAAGAGCACAGACATCACAGCAAGATAAAGCACAGTTAAAGATACACTGGCCTGGGGCTTGTAAAACCATCAGACTGAGTTACGAACGCCATTAGTATGCCCACAGTACGATTAGGGAAAAGTGCCAATCTTGATCCGGATAAACCGTGTGATGTTTTATCATATGGTGAACCACAGAACAAAAAGCTGTCCACCACAAATCTGTGGTCAACTTTTCGACACCACTCGATTTGCATGGTAATTTAAATCGATGTTGAAATGATTCGTCGTGCAATATTAACGCACAAATCACCATTGAAAAGCATGGAAACACCGTTCACTTGTTTCATCCCTGTCAGAAATAATCAGCAGTGCACAGTGCACATCCACCGAGCTTCCACTCGGATTCGAACCCGGGATGGATGATTATCAGTCAGAAATCCAACTATCAGACTATCCGAGATGACTCTCTGCGGTTTGTTTGACGTCAACACAATATACTATCGCGCCGTTCTCTCACTGACTCTGGAATAGTAACAACCAGTCATCCACTCAGCGATTGACTTATATGATGAAATGATGACCAACTGTGGTCAGACGGTCATCGTGGTGAGCTTCTGACGCTTCCGTTCAGGGTTCGAATCCTAGCGCCGCCACCAGTCACTTTTCTTAGTTGGCAGGCTCTAATTGGTCACGACCTCCTTCCTGAAATATTGTTATAAAGGAAGGGAGTAAATAAAACAACAAACAATAATTCATCGCAACCCAGTCACCTGCCACTCATATCAAGGTGCATGCAATTTAGCATCTACGTTCTTCCTCACATGATGTTTAGTCAAAGGCATACCAATACGGTTCATTGTGAAAATAATGCAGTCCGATAAAAACAGGAAGTCAGCTTTTACAGATCTCACGGTCAAGACTGAACTGATGTACATGCGCAAGTGTGTCCAAGTGACGAATCTGTTTCTTGAACCAGGCAACAAGATTGATGTTCAGTTATCGGAGTATCTGATACACGGACTGGGGAACCAGAATTTCTTTTAGGAATATCAAAATTAGCCAATATCTAATGTGATTTGTCGATAACACTTATTCCCAGTTTATTACAAAAAACATTAGAAAGGGATCAGAAGAAAAACGTGATTCCAAGAACTTTGTTTTAATCATCAATAACATCCACGATCCTCACCGGTCAGGATAATGAGTGTTTGTGTGTGTGTGTGTGTGTGTGTGTGTGTGTGTGTATGTGTATGTGTACAACAACGCCTGTAATTGAAGCCAAAGTGGAGGGCAAAGCAGGGACGGTTAAAACACCATCAGGATGAAGATATGATATGAAAGCCGGGCAATCGCAAACTGTCTGTTGATATACACAAACACGAATTATCGCCGTGACAGCGAAGAAGAATTCCACAGTTATTACATCTGGCTTGTTGCGAATCATTAGCAGCGCTCATCCTCCGGGCCTTAAGTGGGACTGGAACCTGGGATAAATGATTGTGAGTCAGACATTTTATCAACAAGCCATACGGGATGGCATTGCGTAAGAGTTTGAGTGCTTCCGTGGTTTTCAATGGGGAGTTCAGCGTTTATACTGTGTGACCAGTCATTTCACAACTATTCAATGCGTTCTCTTTGAGTCACTTCCCCGTCTACGCGTAACACAAGTGATCGAGTGTAGAGACCAAATATGACGTCTTATTGACCGCATACTGATACTTCCAGCCTATCAACTGTATCCTCACATAATGTTTGGTTAAATAATGTCTTCATTTTATCCACAGGGTGACTACATCTGGTCATATCTTACTCTCATCCTGATGCTTGTTCCGGCCCTGATCATGACTAGCTTTAGCCTTGTCTGGTACATCCTGGATCTGAAGGTGCGCGCTGATCCGCCTCGAACATGTCGTGCGTGGACTTTGCGCTTGTTTTTCCACGGTTTACAACTTGCGCCACTAGTAAGGTGAGTGATTTTGCAAATGTGTTCTGGTTCAGATGCGTGATGTTGACCTCGGTCATTAGTTTTGAGCCCCAGCTGTGTGTCGATCTAGTAATCTGTTAGCCACGGATTTCTGGTAAAATGTATGTGCTCATGAACTGTATCTTCGTGTCCAAAACCTGCAGCCAAAAACGTACCATGTACTTAAAGAACTTTTCGCCGTCCTAGTATTATGGTGTTGTATCTGTAAACCTGACTTGGCTTACGTGAATCAACTATTGTAACTCGGTTAGTGTATAGAGGACGTTCGAGCTCGGCTTATGAACGTGTGTTCCATCCGGTTTCACAGCGAAAACCCCTCTATCGGACAAATAGGGAAGACGCGAGTCGGTTGGCAGATGCGAAAGTGTATTCTATATGTCGTGCTATCGAGGCAGTACCGATACGAGAAATACATTGAGCGAAAACGAACGCAACGGCTAAGCAGAGAGAAAACCGCGAGCGTGTACAGTCAGCGAATAACCGAAAGTGAAAAAACGATTCAAAAACGAGGTCGACAGAAACCTCGGAAAAGTCGGTCCAGTTAAACGCACACAACCGAAGAAAACTGTGACGTCGAAATCGAACGTCAGAAAAGATCGTAGAGAGAATAGATCCAAAATGGTGTTCAGAAAGTGGTCATTTTCTCAGAACGATCGAAGTCACTACAAATGCTTTAGTGATCTGACGAGAACCCATGTGGACTTTTGTTGCCTTACCAGGCTATCATTCGACGTAAATTCAGCCCCAGCCCTCTTCCAATGTTCGGTCGAAATATATAACAAGAGTTTAACAGAAACCACTAGTATAATAACTAATTCCTCACCGAAAAGACTCAAATAATTCCGAATTCGTTTTGCTCCGGAGTGATGTAGCTCGCTTCGCAATTAAAATGCCTGGTGTTCTGGGGCGCCGAATAAATGCCGAAGGTATTCACCCGATTTCGGAGACAACATGACTATATTTGCGGGTCCACACTCCCTCTAATATGCGTAAACCTCACTCCTTCCTTCTACTGTTCAACCGTTTCTCTGTCTGTTTGACACACGCATACAGTTCAGTTCAGTTCAGTTCATACAACCATTAACCATGGACTGGGTGCGGTGGCTTTGGTTTCTATCTCCCAGCAACAACCTAAAAACGATATGAAGGAGAAAAGAGCATGAAAGGAGTAAGAGGAGAAATACATTAATGGAATTAAGTCGATGAAGAAAGTTTGTGAATACAAGAGCGCCAATGATCGCGGAACCTAGCCATCATCCCCAGCGTGTCTAACCATCGAGTGGGAGGGTCTCTTTCACCCCACCCAGGATGCCTAACACGCCTTACGTGGCCAAGTCATGGACTGACCACCCTTACTCATACTCCAACCGACACCCGCCTCAGAAAACATAGCACACCGAGGAATCCTGTCAAGGGACATGCGTAACACGTCTCAACCATCTTAGCCTGGTGAGCTTAAGTGTTTCATCTAATGATTTGATCCTTGAACCTAAGACTTTCCACCAAACCTCATAATTGCTCACATGGTGTTCCCACCAGATTCGAGCAATACTACGAAGACATCGGTGTTCAAATACCGACAATCTTCGTATGTCCTCCATCCGCAATGGTCATGTTTCTGAATCACACAGGAGCACGGGCCTGACTGCTGTAGCGTACACTTGACCCTTGATAGGTAAACGGATGACATGTTGACGTCACAGATGACTCAGATTGGCAAATGCAAAACAAGCCTCCTGTTTACGCAGAGACACTTCATCCGATATCCGACCTCCGGGTGAGATGCAGCTACCCATATAACAGAACTTGTGTACCACGTTTATAATCTCCCCAGACACTGAAAGGTTTGGCGTTGGACCAACCCAGTCCTGCATCTTGCAGTTTGAAGGTGCAAAACGCATACTGAACATCGATACGCAGCCCGTCAAGCTTGCAACTTACCTGAATCTTCACTTAGAAGAACTACGCCGTCCGCATACTAAAGGTCTGATACCTTTCCACCCAGGAAGAGTTCAATGCCGCTATCCTAACCTGACAAAAGTTCGGTCTATAGGACCATATCAGTCAAAAAGTTAGAGAAAAGGAGAGAGGGGACAACCCTGACGTACACCACTTCTCGTGGTGAACTCGGGTGAAAGATCACCGTAAGCCCAAACTCGGCTTCGACTAATAATGTAAAGGGATTTATGATGTAAATGAATTTCTCTGGTACATCCTTCAGCAAGAGGCAGGGCCAGAGAACTGTGCGATCAACTGAGTCGAAGGCCGCTTTAAGATCCTTAAAAGCGGAGATAGTGGGCCCACGGAGGGTGTGTCTGTGTTCTAAAATTTGTCGGAGAGTGAAAATGTGGTCAATATAACCTCGACCAGATCTAAACCCATCTTGGTTCTCGCGCAAGCACTGTTCGGGAGCGTTAGATAGGCGGTGGAGGATAATACCAGTGAGCAGTTTGGATGCGATGCTAACCAGACTTATTCCTCTGTGGTATTCACAGGAGGACCTGTCGCCTTTCTTATAAATCGGTACAATCACTGATTCACACCAACTTTTTCAAACTCGTTCCTTCTCCCATATCAAACCGAGGAGTTTTGTCAATTCCAATAAGAGTGCTGGGCCACCGTCTTTGCAAATAGACGGGGGCAACCCATCCTGTTTGGCAACCTTATGTCGTTTAAGATAGTTTACCTTGCGAAGAACCTCTGTTTCTGACGGACGATTGGTATCTACAATCAGCTCCGCCCAGCGAATTAGGCGACGCTCTTGAGTTTGAATCAGTGAGCCGCTCGTCTCTTTGATCAAATCGCTAACGCCTGGTATACATGGACTGGTTTGTCTAATCAGACGGATAAGGTTGCGGCTGTTGTCAATCGCCGCAGCTTTTTCCATCTCTCTACACTCTGTTATCCACCACTGCTCACGATCATTTCTCAGGCTCCGAATCAGTTGGCGTTTAAGGCATCTCCGTGCCTCATCGTATCTGGAATCCTGAGGAATCGATCTGCTCGCATCTAACAATGCAACCGAGGGTACAGATATCCATCGTTTCTCTGTGTGTCTAGCTGTTAGACCTTGGATAGCATCAGCAATCACACGTAGAGCCTGTTTGATTTCTGTCCATCGCTCTTCCGGATCATGAGCATTTGGCTGCATCGATAACCTGGTGCATAATTCTGTTCGGAAAGCAGATCGTTGGTTATCGTCCAGTAGCAGCTGCGGGGGACGGTTTGCTTTGGCGTTGTTTCGGCCACCGATGAGGCGCAAGCTGAAGCACGCGCTGACAAGAGCGTGATCAGTGTCTGCAGACGTGGACCAAAACGACCGACGGTCTTGAATTGATCCGTGTCAGCTGTAATCGACAGCAATATGGTCGATCTGAGTCCAACGCTGTGAAGGCGTGGGAGGACGCCAGGTTAGCCGGTTTCGTTTTTGTGCTAGAAATTTGTACTCGCTAGGAATAGTCCATAGTTGGAACATAGTTGAATGAGTCGATCACCGTTATCGGTTCGATCGTCTGGAACGCAATATCGGCCTCCCATATTCCTCTCTGTCTCGTCTAGTCTTCCGAATTAAGCATTGAAATCACCAGCAACAACCATAATGTCCGTAGAGCGCACGTTCAGGAGCGGTTGAGACAAATCCAGGCGGAATTCGTCTTTAGCCTCAGGAGAGCTACAGTCAGGGCATACACAGAAACGACAAACAGGCATCAGCGCTTCAGTCTAGTGCTGTTGACATGCACAGAACTATTCAACCGAACTGCACACAGACGGCTGCTGACCGGGATGCAGTCGAGCAGTGCACGCTCAGGGCAATGCCAACGTCGGTCTGACCACAAGCACTAGACACCGAATCACCCGACATGCGAAGAGTGAAACGAGAATCCGAGCTTTTGTCACGAGAGCGAAGTATTAACACTGAAGTTGGGTCTTGTATGCGTGTTTCGGAGACACAACACACGTCTATGTTAAAGATTTCGAGAGTCCTAGCTAGGGCAACCTGTTGCGCGTTTGGTAAAGTGTGCGGACGTTGAAAGCAGCAAAGTGAAGAGAATGTCTCCATCAACGAACCCATTTTTTTCTCCCTTTCTCTAAGTTGCTACCTTTAGCAAGAGCTACAAGCTCACTATCACGATTCATTGTCGCCTTTCGTATCCATCTGGGATTGGGTTGTGAAGGATGAAGACCAGACAGATAAGAAATGTTTCCCGAACGACGACTGACGGTATTTGGGCATACCATACTTCGCGGATGTCCGCACCGCAGAAGAGATTTTTCTTTGGGAACCCTAACCAGAGCCTTCAACACAAAGGTCCGACCCACAAGGCAATGAAGCTTTAACTCAGCACGGAAACGTGACCGAAAAACCCGTAAGGGAACATCTGGTCTGTCACGTAAGACCTGATTGCAGTTCTTATCTTGTGTTGTTCGTTGGTGCTTTGTTATCGATCCACATTCCGAATTTAGTCCTTAGCTTCATGGACCCAGTGGAGCAAGCGTAACGTAAACGTGGCAGCATCCTTTGGGCCGGGCGCTGCCCAGCTTAGACAGGCGATAGCTGTCCAATGAAGTGCGACAATTCCTTTCAGCGTCGAGAGAATCCCCAGGCACATCACCCCTACGTCCATCAAATGGAGGTTTTTAGACCGGTAAACTGCTTTTCTCCACGCGCATTCATCAGAGTGCCCTCTTCAAAGGTGTAGCGGTTAGAACCGGATGTTACCCAATGACTGGCTCGGAAAGAGTAGTTTTTTGTGGACCTACCCATCGACCTGTCTGGTATGATTGCATCTGCGGCTTAAGGAAGCGAGTCGGCGTAGTTCTTCGGCCAGCGGAGGTATACAAGCCACCACAACACACCAAGATGGTTGAAGGCGGTCGATGAACTCTTTTATGTCTGGAACCAATCAGTTGTTGTTTTGGTTTCTGTTGTTTTCGTAGTTAGAAGTAAAGCACGTAAAAATTACACTCCATTTATTTCTATAAACGTAACCATAAAATTTCGGCCGTGGCCGGTGAGCAAGCAAGGTAGTGCGTAGGTAATGCCACTGAGGTGAGTTACATGCATGCGCTAACGTACATTCGCCTCAAGTCAAGCAAGGTCAATCGATAAGTGGCGGGATCGATCAGTGGACTAGCACAACATAACTAAACACCAACAAGAGCATTTTGATGCACAAGAGGGATGATCGATTTTCCGCATAGAGTGTCTGACTGTATAATCCGGACACAAGTTTCTTTATCCTAATCAGAGCCACAGTGGACATGAACTGATACTGTTGATGCTGGTCATGGATGAGACAACTAGGTGGTGTAATCAATCCTTTCGGTAACAGCTAATGTGCAAAATTCAAACAGTTGGTTAATATTTGCTATTAATCTCATATGATCTGTTATGAAATGAGCCTTCTCAGCCCCTGAAACAAAACCATTGGATTTGTCCATCAGCTGTTGCGCGTTCGTGAAGTGCAAAATTTTGGATCAGCTGCGCGCCCTTAGACAAATAAGGCGAAAGAACTGGAGACTATCCATTTTCGTAACTAATTGAACTGACAAGCGTGATATTGCAAACGTCTTATCACCAGTCCGAAGGACAGTATGTACATCTGCTCGTAAGGAAATGTTTACGATCAGTTTGTCCAACTCCATGGACAAACCCAAATCGGTCTAGAACAAGTGTGATTTCGTCTTTTGATCGCCCTTTCTATCTTGTTTTGGCGGTATTTTCGATCCTATTTTTTCCGACTATACTAGGTCTATTTGAATCCATTTTTATTAGGTTTGTCCTGACACATCGCACGTGATCTTATTCATTTTAACTCGATCTAAGCAGTTTTCTCAGCTTGCTTCAGAACACTGATTGTTCTTTCTTACTCTGACCAAGCTCACTCAGTGTCCTGATCTATCGAAAACTTCATCGGCTGGTTTCGCATAATTAATGTCTCTGTTTCATATCGATTGTATCCAAAGGTGTTTATGCACGACCTTAGCTAAGATTCTGCCAACACACCGTAAGTGAAAATATTGGCTAGCTAACCAGACTCCCTGAATTTAATTCACTAAATTGGAGTGGAAATAGCGTTTTCTCACACAAATGTGGAGTCTTCAAAACATCCATTGCTTTGTCTTTTTTGGTGATTTTCAATTTAATTTTGACGCGTCATTAGGCACTATTCACGCACTCTCACAAATAGTCTGTCGATAATCCGTTTGGCCATTTTATAATTTAACAATATCTATCGCGCTAACCTTTTTCCCGGTTTGGGTAAAAACAATATAAACGTTAAAGAACCTAATATATTTTAACGTTTCCTGGTTCGTCACTACAGACGTCCTTGCGTGTTTTGCCGCAGTTTTCTGTCCTTAGCTAGCGGTTGGGCTGGCTATCAGCGGCCCCTTCCCCCCTGTGCTGTTATTTTGCCGTCTTATGAGGTTGCTCGTATCACACGATTACGGCATTGGGAGTCCGACATTGGGCTATTGTGTGTCTGTATTTCGTGTTTTCACTTGTGTACCTATATTCGTAAGTCCCTCTTACCCGTCATAGTGTTCTGAATGCCTGTGTTTGTGTTCTTGTTGCACTAACCCTTGTGTACAGTTTCTGCGAATGGAGGCTTGTTCGGCTCAGTTCAGTTCATTCAACCAATAATCTCTCACTGTTGTACTCTGGTTTTAGTTGTTACCTCGCAGCATCGTCCAATTGAGGGCAGAATGAATGGAAGCATAAAGCGAACAAGAGCCGAGAATAAAATAATAGACATAAATCACGGGAATAAAGAAACAACAAGAATGCAACTACTCCACTGTCCGCAACAGATAGCCATATCACCCAATGTCTCCAACCACTTGGTAGACGGGTCTCGTGGACTCCAACCGGGACGTCTGACACGTCCTATTTGGCCAAGGTTTACATACTTTTTTTACCATGTTATGGATTGACCACCTCGACCTACCTTCCAGCCACTACCTGCCTCCGAGAACAGCGTACGTCGAGGAAATCTGTCGGTGGGCATACGTAAAACATGTCCCAGCCACCTTAACCTGAGGCTTATAGTCAGCTTGTGGGAAGATTTTCCTCTGGAATACACTACACTACCACTTTCCGACAGTTTTCGTAATCTCGCTTTTTGCTAAAAAAAAAAAACTTACATGCTACCATTAGGTGGGTAGATGTTGGTCACCGAAACGGGCCGGTTTTAACACAATCCGGTGTTGCATCATTTCTTTCAGTACTCCAACCACGCCTCTGAAATTCCCTGGTTATTTCTCTTTCCATCTTTTCGAAATAAGCACGACGTTTCCTCTAATGCTGATGCGTTTCTCTAGAGTTTTATGGTCTTAACTAACGTCAGCAACTGTTCTTGTCTTCAGTTGTTTTTTCTCTCATTTCTATTCCTTCGCGATCGCCAAGTCACTTGAGAACTAGTCTTGCGATTCACATCGACGGTTCCCACGAATAACCTCCAATGTACAACAGTTTTACTGTCTCCAGTGTTGAGGTAATTTTTATGTATCATAAACGCGGCAGTCTTCATCAATTAGTCAAACGCAATGCCTGCATTGCATACGAAAATTTCACGGTGAGCAGGAGACAGATATGCGTGACTATCTGATGAGATAACTGGTATGAGGATCAAATACGGATTGCCTTCCATGGTCATGATAGCAGCAGTCAGTGAGTGCTGCTGATGTCCGTCGTCGGGTATTCGGTGCAAGCAGTTGATCCCTAGCCGAATTGAATTCCATGCACCTCGAGTAGCTCTGACATTATTCAAGCATACCTACCCGTCAGTTATCTGCCGATCTTCAGTTGCCTTTTTATAAGGTAAAACAATTATGCGTGAGACTTGTCACCTCAGTTAATGGACATGGTCTAAAGCTTGATTGCCGGGTCATACTGTTTCCAGGGAAGGCCGAGATTTCGCTTGAATTTGTGCTCTTAGGCCTTCTCCATGGCCACAACTGATAGCGTTTTATGTAAGCTAATCGCTTCTTGTGATTTGAAGTAATTCACGGAATGTCGCTTGATAGACGTTATCAGATGGCCTCGCCTACTGCTGTGCTCCCTAATAGAAATTTGCGCCTTGTATTCCGGTCAAATATTCCCGTGAATAATGCTTTTGTCTCAGAGGTGATCGACCCGCACTCTTCCGAGACGCTTCGCTCTGCGTGGTCCAGTGACGAGATGAGTGGCATCACGACCCACTGCTCCCAGCCTCTCTACTTCCGCAACGGCGCATTTAAGTGAAACTAACGTTTTTCATTCGGTCATGTGCAGGGAATAGATAAACAACATAAAAGCCCCAAGTGGGACTCGACCGTTCGACAAATGGAGCCGACCATATTCCATTTGAAAGCGTAATACTTGATCTTCGTTGTGCAGAGCACTTCCGATTCATCGTCTTCCTGATGGACAGGCAGGCGATGGATAGCCTTCCTCGGATATATGCGTACTTCTTGACATTAAATAGTTCAGTTCAGATAACCATTTATGGTACACTTGATGCGTTAAACATCAGGATAGAACCTAGAACAGTATGCCAACGCATTTGGATTCTCTTGAATACTTTGCTTATTTGCCTCTGGCTAATTCTGAGGTCATATTTTTAGGGTGGTTGGCATCAACATGGCTTGAAACACTCATTATATATATATATATATATATATATATATATATATATATATATATATATATATATATATATATATATATATATATATATATATCACAATCAGGAAGGTCTGCCAGACCTTACTATCACTTGACCATAATAAACCACCTGGTCCCGACGGTACTCCACCCACCGTCCTGAAGATGATTGCCCCAAAGTTAGCACCAATTTTACGTCATCTTTTTTGATTTTCTGTCCAATCTGGTACGTTCCCTATCTAGATAAATTAAGAGAAACACTTCTCGTCTCACTAAACAAATCGAAGGTTTTTAACCGTGTCTGGCACACAGGCTTACTGTCTAAATTGCCCACTTTTGGATTTCTTCCGGCCTTTGTCTTGTGGACATCGAGTATTCTCAGTAACTGCGCCATCTCCGTTCGTGTCGATGGTGCACAATAACAGCCTTTCCCCTTGGATGTTGGTGTCCGCCAAGGTCCCGTACCTTCACCCACCTCCTTTCTGCTTTTAACTAATGATTTGCTATCCATCACGTCTAGCTCTATCCACGTTTTTGCCGATGACGCCACTCTTCACTACTCTCTTCCGTATCCCACCTTCCATCGTGCCACTGACAACATCGACCGCGACCGTTGTGCCCTCGTAGCATCGCTCAGTTCAAACCCTGAACAGATCTCCTCTTGGGGCTCTCAAAATCGTGTTTTCTTCAGAGTTTCCAAAACACGTCTCTTCTCATTTTTTCTCAGACACCGTTCGTTTTCTCCCCAATTATATTTTTAATCGGTTCTTTTTCGTTCTTCCAGCTCAATGCCTTTCCTGGGTCTTTCGATCGCTTCCTCTCTATCTTTGTGTTCATACATATGTTCGCCTGCTTCTCGTGCTGCGTACGAGATTGGTTTTCTATTCCGCGTCAGAAGTTTCTATAAACCAATCCGCTCCTCTCACTATACAGAGCTCAAATTCGTCCCATACTTGAATACTACTGTCACGTGTGGGATAGAGCTTCGTTTTATTTATCTCTTCTGGACTGGATCCAACGTGGAGCTATTCATCTGGTAGATGACCCAGTTTCAACATCCAATTTGCAGTCGCTTGCCTATCACCGGGCGGTTACTTTATTGCTCCTTTTCTGCCGTCGTTATTTTGGGTTTCGTTCCTCCGAACTTGCCTCGGCTGTTCCTATTCCCATTACATTTCAACGCCAATCCCAAGCACAGGCAGCTAGTCACTTTTATCAGGTTTCTGTCGCTCGATCTTGGACCTCGACCTTTCAATCTCCCTTTTTTCCTGGGCAGTTGAATTATGGAATAACCTTCCCCTCTCTGTCTTTCCAACCACCCACAACCTTTCTCTTTTTAAAAAGCGGAATCAAAAAACTGGTTTTGACGTGAATGTTCCCTACAAACTTCCTTTACAGTATGTTTTCGAACTATGGAGTTAACTCCCATTTTACTGTAATTCACTTCGTGTTTAATAAAAAAAACTTCACACCGGCTTGGAATCAAGCAAGGTGCGAAAGTAGCAACAACAAGTGCAAAATTAAGGGGGGGGGGGGGGGGAAGACAACACAGTACAGTAGACAGGCCAGTTTTTGCAAGCCTTCTCTGACCACAGAGCTATGCGACTTTGGGGTGTAACACTGCCTGCATGTTTGCTGGCATATGAAGCGTCGCTCCAGACTTCTACTGGCCAATCTCCTCATTTTGTGATGAACGGGCGGACGTTCGATTGCCGATTGATCTAACCATACTCAACTCAGCCGGCAAAATACTAACGTCCACTGATTATACCGCAGAGCTCTGGAAGGCATTGACTGACAGTCGTCGAATAGCCCGATTTCAACTGACACCAGCAAGAATTTTACGATCGAAAGACACGTCGTTTCCGTGCAACCTGGGGATGGAGTATTGTTAAAAGTGGCGGTATTAATACCAGGAACATTTTCGAGATCACTACAAAAATGGAGTATGCCGTTCGTCGTCGTAGCGAAAGCGAGTACTAATGCGGGACATGAGAGTATGGTTGTCCATTTGAATGGACCAAAGCTGTAGTCACCCTCAAGACCTGAGGAACGGCAACGTACTGATGAAGTATCACAAGTAGCACAAGAGATAGAAGTCGACATCCACTTGTCCATTTGGTAGCCCGCCGCCACAAGTATTAGCAGGGCCCGGATTGCTGTTCTTGTGGTATAAGCTGAGGACAGGCGGTACGTATGGCAAAAATTGATGACATCTCGAGCTTGATGGGGCCGCCAGGACCTTCGACGCGTGTCCGGACATTTGGTCACACCAGACATTTGGATGATTGAATAACGCTATATTCATTTAAGTCTATCAAATGTCACACTCTCAGTAAGTAGGTTAGGCGTAGCCCGTTTCCTTGGCCATTTTCGGCATTTATAGTTAACACCTGGTAATCACGAGTTATAAAGGCATACATTGATCACGAATCGGTGAACGAAAGGGTTTGCTCTATACTGTTATGCAGATGCATCACAGTCAAATTATTTTGATCGGTATGACCTCACAACAGCTTCACACCCGAATTCCTAAAGCCGAAGGCTTGGAACTAACTTTAACTGAAATGGCAGTGCGGTCTGCCGTGGCAGTGCCTGGTGAATCTGGAATTCAAGCCTTTATCCTTTTTGAGGTGATAGACACTTGATCCACTTGACTACCTCAGTATGTGAACAAAATGACTCACCTTAACGATTACATGCGGCAGGCAAAACAGGATTCATCACTGACCTTGTCTTAACCAACCGGTTGCTACTTTTGAGAAACTGAGGTTGGTTCGCGAGATAATGGGAACATAATACAGATTGGCATTTTGGAAGTACTACATTTCCACGTTGAAAACGAATGAAAAAAGGTTTGGGAGTGGGTTTCCACTACTTTCTGACAGTGTGACATTTGACAGACTTAAGTGAATATAGCGTAATTCAGTCATCCGAATGTACACTCGACCAAATGCCGGGTGACTAAGTGCCAGCGACCAAATGTCCGGCGACGAAAAGCCCGGGAGCCCCTTCGACGGACAGCCGCCGGTATCTTTCGTTGTCCTGCGTGGCCCAACTCTCTTTGTATCTCCTAAAGTACGGCTAGAACCACTGTTTGCGGCACCACCATTCTCCGGGTGTGCGTTGAGCTGTGTTGGAACTGCATTGTTCCGTCCAATAGCAGTAGATACCCTCACAAGTTTCACAACCACATGGACTCATGATTACTACCTACCATGTCTTCATGTGTAGATTTCTGCCCCGTTTCCGCCAGTCACTGATACATTAATTCGAGCTCCAGATCTGTCGCGTGTAGCTTCTCCCAAGCGACTGGCGGTGGTCGAGTGGTTCAGAGTGTTTTTGATTACCATCTCGGAGATCGGAGGTTCGAATCCACACCATCACCCGTTA
This sequence comes from Fasciola hepatica, assembly GCA_948099385.1. NCBI lineage: Eukaryota > Metazoa > Platyhelminthes > Trematoda > Plagiorchiida > Fasciolidae > Fasciola > Fasciola hepatica. The sequence continues at coordinate 5,274,924 of CANUEZ040000110.1, forward strand.
CTTTGGCGGTAGACAGTACTCTACTGTCATTTGGCTAGTGATCACGCCTGACCTATTGGGATTATCCACTCCAAGTCTCAGGGTCTGGGTGCCGGTTATCCATAATGGCGCAGTAGGCATTTGTGGCTATGGGATACATAACCTTTTTACTGCACTCATGAGCAAACATGTAATGGAAAATTCGCTGAACTGCGAGGCTTGTAATACAATTGTGGCTACATGGGCATTTGAACATGTCGGGCACTCTGATAGCTGACTCCTGCATGTGAACTCAATAAAATTGGTACTCTTGCAGTTTCTCTTGCCATCTGGCGACCTAATCGGTAGCGTCCTTAAACGACTGTAACCAAACTAGTGCTTTGTAGTCGGTTCTAAAAGTAAAAGCTTTACCCAACATGTTATGACTTAAGTATGACAGGAAATACACCAGCTCCATCATTTCTTTGCGGGGGATACAGTAATTCCTCTTGCCTATTCAAACGGAGGTTGTCGTATGCTATCACCCGCTCTGCTCCATTTTTGTTGTTGAGATAGTACAGCATTTATTCCCGTTTTATTAGCGCCCGTATCCGAATGAACCACTGGCTCATCCGGACCAACGCTGCTGCTTTGCAGGACGCACTTGGTCGCACACAGACGAGAAGTGCATCCTCGAACAAAAAAAAACCTACTTTGGACTGGGCGGCCAAGTAGTATAGCAGCCCACAACTCATACAACCTCGACATTAACAATGGGCCTTTGATATAAGCAGAAGTAGGCAAGTGGTCTAGGACCGACTCCGATAGCACGAATAGATGCAACGTATCAGAACTGTAACGGTTGCGTTACTCTCACGGAGAAGGTTCTATCTTTCAAGTCAAGTCAAGGATGCACTTTGTTTGTCCGAAAAGAGCAAATTTTCAATGAAAAGTTATCGGTTACATTCCTTGGCAGTGTTTATAAAAATATTATGATGAGAAAAAGTGATGATTGAATCAGTAAGTCGTGTTCGTCAGCGACAAACCAGATGAAAAATGGACAATTGTGATTAGGCGGATTTTTCACACAGTTCGTGAAGTAGGTGTTCTTCAGAAACAAGCAGCTTAACTACACCTTTTCCCATGAAGCTTCAGCCAAAACCTGCATTTCTTTAGCCGCGAACCACGATCTTCAAGCCACGACCCACAGTCCTTTAGCCTTGACGCGCAACCTTTAGCCATGCTGCTGCTAGCCAGACAGGTCAAGACTGTCGGGATATTATGACATCAAGAGATGTTGGAACAATTTGTTTTTTTTACAAAGATTGGTATTGCAAACCTGACGGAACAAATGAGAAAGTGTGACGATCATACGCTGCGCAGTTTACCGTGGTAATGGTATCAAATGCTGCACCGCAGATTGATTGGAGAAGGTCTAAACGATGTTCCCGTATCTTCGAACCGTGTGGCACAGCCCGTACGGCTGTTGTATTTTCAGTGAATCAGTTCTTAATGCACTAAAAATCCGAACGAGTTAAAGTAGCAAAAATTTTACCGGTTTGAATTTATTGAGTGCCTCTTCCAGCAGGTTGAAAAATGATCTATATTGTGAGACAAAACGTATTTTGATGGTCGATATGTAATTATGCGTCCATAGCCCACCGATAGATGGTCGCATTGTCAAACGTAAATACTACCGGAACACCAGGTTGCTCAGTAGAAATAGAAGCTGAGCAGCTTTTTTTAGTTGCATACAAAGTGAATTACAGCATAAGGGGTAAACCCCATAATCAAAAGATATACTGTAAAAGTGATTTGAGGGGAAACACTCACGTTATAACCAGTTTATTGATCTTGCTTTTGAAGAGAGAAAGGTTGTAGGTGGGCTGGAAGACAGAAAGAGGGAGAGTGTTCCATAATTTAACGTTCCGGGGAAAGATAGAAGTACGACATCTTGACAGAAATTTGATAAAGATGGCTAGTTGCCTCGGTACGTGGTGGTCGGGAAAAAGTTTTGCGCAGATGATCTGTTGAAGCAAGCTCAGAAGAACAAAATCCAAAATAGTACCGGTAGAAGAGAGACAACGAAGCAACAGCCCGACGATGGGCTAGTGACTGTAGATTGAAGGTTAAAGCAGGACCGCCGATCAGCCGGATGGCCTTACTTTGAACCCGATCAAGAGGAGGAAAAGAGGTGGACGGAGCCCCATCCCACACGTGATTGCAGTATTCAAGTGCGGGGCAGATTTGAGCTTTGTATAACAGAAGATGAACTGGTTTGAGGAAGCGTCTGGCGCGAAACGGAAAACCAACTTTGCGCGCACCACAAGAGGCGAGATGAGATATGAAAGCGGACCAACACAAAGAAGAAGAACTGGGCCGACTGGCTTTCTTAAACCGCAGATGCAATCTCGCCTGACAGGTCGATGGGAATAAGCGGTATAAAGTCCAGTCTCTCTGAGTCAGTTATTGGGCAACATCCGCTTCCACCCACTACACCTCTAAAGAGGATACTCCAATGAATAAACACGGACAGAGGCAGTCTAACGGTCAAAAAACCTACACTAAATGGGCACTGGAGTGGAGTACTTGGAACGTGATCGCGCCTGACTAGACAGGTTTCAAAGACAAACTGCGCACCTTTCAGGCCAGAGAATACTATCACGTCCACGTTATGTTTGCTCCATTGGGTACGTGAGGCTAAGGACTAAATTCGGAATGTGGATCGATAACAAAGCACCAACGAACACAACACAAGATAAGAACTGCAATCAGGTCTTACGTGACAGACCAGATGTTCCCTTACGGGTTCTTCGGTCACGTTTCCGTGCTGAGTTAAACCGTTATTGCATTGTGGATCAGGCTCCTGAGCCAAAGGTTCTGCTTGAGGTCCCCAAGGAAAAACGGCACGTGCGTTGTGGGTAGCAACGAAATACGTACCCAGAAATCTCAGGCGGCCCATCGGGAAACATTTCTTATCTCTGCTTTTTATCCTACACACCAATCCTGATAGGATACAAGAAACCACCACGGGTCGTGACCGAGAACTTATAACTTCCAACAAGGAAAATAATTTAGATATGTGGAAATATATATAATTGGTTCTCGAGCGTAAACATTCTCTTCATTTTGATGCTTTCAACGTGCGCGCACTCTACCAAACGGGGCAACAAGTTGCCCTAACTAAGATTTGAAACCCTAAAAATAGACGTGTTGGATCTCTGAAATACACTTCGCTCCCCAGATGTAAATTTGGCTTCTCGTTTCACCCTGCACGTGTCGGGCGCTTCGATGTCTGGTGCTCGTAATCGGGCTAACGTTGGCATCGTTCTGAGCATGAAAGCTGAACAAAGTTGTGCAATGTTCGGGCGATGGGCAAAGATCAAGGAGATCCTATTTGAGGTTGCTAATGCTGCCCAAGGCCCAAGATCCAAACACACATAAATGATGTATGTATGCATCCTAAGTTACATGGTTGAATGCGCGAAAATCGACTCCTCCGGATTCTAGATATGATGGTGCACGGAGTTTCCTTACACACTTATTGATTCGGAGCCTGAGAAACGACCGTAAGCAGTGGTGGATTACGAATGGCAAGGAAACGGAAAAGGCTACGGAGATTGACAGCATCCGCAATCTTTTCCGTCTTATTAGAAGTACCGGCCCACGAAAGCCGGGCGTTGGCGAACCGATCAAGATGAACGGCTCACCCATGTGTGTCGCCTAGTTCGTTGGACAAAGCATTTCGAGAAACGGTTTAATTGGCCTCTGTCGATAACATTTGTGTTGAGTAGCACAATGGTTCGAGTTATAGATGTAGATACCAATTCTTCACCAGACATAAGGCTGTTGGACCAGGTGGGTTACTTTCGTCTATTTTCAAGTACGGTTGCTCAGCGCTGTTCCTGGAGTCGAGAAAACTCCCTCTTTTGGTATAGAATAGGAAACAAGTTTGAAAGAGTTGGTGTGAATCAGTGATCGTGCCGATTTGCAAGAAAGGTGACAGGTCCTCTTGTGAATACCACAGAGGAATAAGTCTGGTTAGCATCGCATCCAAACTGCTCACTGGTATTACTCTCCACCGCTTATCTAGCGCTCGCGGACTGTGCTTGCGCGTAAACCAAGATGGGTTTAGACCTGGTCGAAGTTATGTTGATTAGATCTTCACTTCTCGACAAATTTTAGAACATAGGCACAATTGTCGTAGGTCCTCTATCTCCGTTTTTTTTTATCTTAAAGCGGTGTGCAATTTTTATCAGTTGCTCAATGGTCTGGGGTTGCCCTTTGGTAAAGGGTGTACCAGAGGAATGGATTTTCATCACAAAGTCCCTTTATATGAACAGCCGAAGTCGGGTTCGGGCTTACGGTTATCTTTCACCAGAGTTTACTACGGAAGATGGTGTACGTCAGGGTTTCCCTCTTTCTCCTTTTCACTGTAACCTTGTGGTTGATATGGTCCTTGAGATTGCGGTTTTGCTAGGTGAGGAAGGCGAAATTGATCTTTTTACCGGGTGGGAAAGTGTCAGATCTTGAGTATGCAGACGACATAGTCTTTCTAAATGAAAATCCAGATAGGTTGCAAGCTTTTCTGGAAAGCCTAAACAATTGTGAACCTCGGGTGAACGATTCTGGGGCTTGCTGGATTTGCTGATGATTTGCTAACAAGAATGAAACAACCGTACAGTGCTTCCATGGTTTTCAATGGTGAGATGAGCGTTGAAACTGCTTGGTGAATCATTTTATACAAATCTAATCTCCGACAGTTGAGCAATTTTTCAATACTGTTAGACAAAGTAAACAAGCTTGTCGTTTCGAATGTATCATATAAGCAATAATAATGAAATTATGGTCAAGGCTTAAACAACAACTGAGGTTCGCCGTCTATCTAGTGGAAGGGATCAAAGTAGCCGGTACTTTAAAAACCGTCCGTGCAAATGGGTACATGTCATTCTTTTGAACGACGGAGCTCACTGTACGGGTTCACATTTACTTTATGACGTTTGATCGTTTCCCCCCGCTTGTCTGGTTTTATTGAACCGGTCATGACTGTCGAATGCTGTGAGCCTCGTAAACAACGGCAACATTTCCCGCGTTTTTCTGTGGTTTGATCAGCCGGCTAGGGCTAATCAGGAATCTAGCGTCATTGTCTCCGAAGATGAATCGTTGAAAGAGTGCAAATTTGCATACCTCGAATGCTTAGCTGTTTGGTAGCATCACTTTTGTCCCATCTTCTCACCCAAGTTCAGTTTCAACTATTCTTTATTACCGCGTATGATGGGGGGATAAAATTCAGTAGGATCCGCAGCACTGTCTCTAGATGCACAATCACAATGGTGACCGCGTTCTGATTACCCCGTAGCCCTTGAAATAACACAAATCACGAGGGGCGTCTAAACGATATTTCACACAATAAGCAGACCGTCGAACGATTTAGACCGTAGTCGCACAACGCGTGGGCGTCAGGCCGGAACAATAATGGGCGCGCACAAATCAAAGCTATGCCTCCTAATAGATTGAAAAAGAACATTCAATGCATGTGCTAGTGTATATTGGCAGCACAGGAGCATACGATCAAAAGCGATTCACATAAGCAAATAGCTCAACCGCTTATGGTGTTACTCAGGATCGGAACGATCGACATTTTCAATTGATGCGACCGTAAAGTAATCAACCAAGCAGCAGAAAGCAATGATAAGAAGGGCGCGAAAATAGTAAATCCGTATTTTCATAAGAAATAAGAATGTAAACGTGTTTAAAGGAAAATTATAGTCGTTTTGAAATCAGCGCCCCCGTATTTGAGTGGGAGAGGCTTGATCGTCTCTCTAGCACTGAACATCACCACTCCTCTTAGTCTATGCAGTTCTTAGCAAAGATGTATCCTCTTGCCCTTAGCCATCTGGTCAATCGACAACTATTCTGAGAAACACTTTTTATCATTTGCTTGCTTATGAATGCGGTGAAAGGGGTACACCCAATGGCTTGGAAGGCCCATTGCATTATTAAGGATAAACGGAAACCAGACGTTACGACTTGGAATGGAGAACCACATCGGGTCCCAATAGGCCAGGTTTGGTTACGATCCGAACGACAGGAGGTTACTGTCTGACACTAAAGCGACCGATGATGTCGGGATTCGAATCTCTGACCTCTAAAGTGGCAGGTAAATTCTCAATACCGCTCGGCGAAAAACGCTACTAATACGAGTACGGTGCACTAATGTATGTGCGATTGCTGTTGGAATGTTGACTCGTGGAAGGTGGCTTCGTCTAGTTCCTCATTTGAGACTAATACCACGCGCGGTAGTTGAGTCTACTGCGCTGCTTCCTGTTCTCAATGGTCACACCTTCTCATTATAACTCTCTTTGTCATCATACTAGTTCGATGCAGTGGGTTTCTGATTATATGGGTGAATACCTTCCACTGCATTCATGCGTGAGAGTGTAGTAGAAGAAAAACAGATGGTAAACACAGTCATAACGTCATGCACCTCGATTGACATTGCATTTGGCCTAAATTGATTGTGGTAGCTCGCGAGACGTCTTTTCCCCCCAAAATTATCTCCGACCATTTTTTGTCATTGCGTCATTCTACTCAGCATGAGTTATCATGCCTCTCCATCCTAATTATGCCGTCCCAGGTTGGCCGATGCGCTTTACTATGGGATTGCGAGCAGAAGAGCTGATGTCAGTCTGGCAATGGCGGTTCACTACACACAACTCATGCTTTATGAAGGTGCAGACTCTGCGATGCTCCGGATGATCGAATGTTTCATGGAGGCTGCACCTCAGTTGCTTCTGCAGTTGTACATAATTTTCACACAGGAGAAGCACAAACAGACCTTTCAAAGTGAGTTCTGCTATGCGATGATGGGTTAAATGCCACTTTTGTGTGACTATCTCCTGCTAGACGATAAGTCGGCTTGTTGAATGTCTCTGATGGCATCTGTCCACGCGTTCCGGTCTGGGGCAGCATCTGTACACTGTAAAATGCAGTTGTTGCGCCAGTCGCGTACTTTGAAGACCGACTGGAGGTCTAGGTGATCCACGTCCGCCTTGGTAGTGCTAACCCATGTCTTCACTTGGCCACCAAGACGACATTTGCAGACTGAGCAGGATGATGGCAGTAAGCTCTTCGTAAGTTCCGTTTCGGGTGGTGGCCGAACCGCTGTGGGTGATGTCGTTGGCGGAGAGAAAAAAATCGTTCTGTATTCGCACAGTGTTGACGCATGGTGGAGTTTCAGAGGCGATCATACCGCTTTATTTTGGCTATATAGCGCAGGCAACAGTGGTCGAAGCTTTCCAGCCTTCGTGTATCGTCCCGTGTGGACTTTCCAATCTTCTCCAATAAGCAGAATGTCGCGCCCCGGGGAACCCGGTTGACTGAACTCTGAAGTTCGTTGTGGAAGACATTTTTAGTGGCTGACTCAGCATGTAAAGTTGAGACTAGACTGCAATTATGGTGATGTTAAACGAAGTGCTCCTGAACCGTGCCATGTTGAATCTTGGCGAAACTGGTTTTTAAGAGGTCAAGGCGTTGGGTGCTCGACTGTTCATTGCGATCACAACTCCATGAAACCTGTAGTTGTCTGCTGGTCCATTGTGGTACATCCAGCAGAATGCGTCCGTTTGAGTGACTTGAATGTCGGTTACCGCAGTTAAGTTGACGTACTTCGGACAGACAAGCTACGTCGATTCTGTAGTCGTAGATTATGCGCATGATAATGCACTGGCCACCTGTATCTAGGATAGTTCTCACAATAAAATAGGCTATGTGAACTCGTTGCCTTGTGTTCAGATTCAAGTCCCCGTCTCGTGTTTAGGTCACCCCGGCCGCTGGGATGAAGCGAGGCGTGTCGCTACCCGGGGACGTCATAGCTTGATCAATGTGTATTGTAGTGGCAAAACCCAGGAAGAGTCTTGGAAATATTACACAAAATGGCGTCCCCAACGCCACTGAGATTTTGTTCGAAGTTGCATCTCTAGCCCGTGCACAACCAAGTGATACCTGTCGGGCAACAGGAAGATCGTGTGCGGGAAGCGGGTAACTGATCGAGCGGTTCATACACCTTTTGGATGTCGGTTTACCAATCCGGGACTCCTAACGCATCCACTTTGACCTTGGTGCATGGATGCCGGCGACTCTCAAGAAGTTTGTTCACCATTCGGTAGAAGTAACCGTGACTCAGGAGCGCATGCAGCCCTATTGACTGGACAAATTTACTTGATGGCTGTTGGATTTAAACAGATCTCGTTGGCCTGTTCAGGAGTATTCGTTTTCACATACTGGGATCCAGCTCATCGAGGATTTCTATGCCTTGATTATATCCAACCTGATTGGGATCGTCTGTGGAGCGGATTACCGGGGTGTGGCCGCTGATGCATGCCTCAGTTTCGTGAAGCCACATGTGAGAGTTGGGTGAGTGATGGCGATCAAAAAGATGGAAGATGTACCAAGGGGCACGACAGTCTACGAACTTAGAGACGCTACTCCTCTCATATACCTCACACATCCTTGATTATTGCACTTTGCCGCACTTTGCTTGCTCCCAGGATCACAACCGTAATGAGAAACCTAGGGGTTCCATTCTGAACCCGAATGCAGAACTGCAATCGATAGTTTCATATTGGAACAAAATAGGCCAAGGACGTGAAACCAATCACGTCATGTGTTCGACCCCCAAACGTAAGGAACATTCAAATCCTAAAATCGCGTGATACGGCTGTTCTGATTGAGGATCTCAATGCCCCTCCTCGTCATGTTTTTTACGAGTGACTGGATTATCTCTTGACCAGTATTAATGCATTCTGTCTTCGATTCATTCGTGAATGCCACCGGCGCGCATCACACGAGCCCCAGAACTGTGTTGTTCGCTCGACAATGATTGCGACCGGAGTGCGGATTTTGAAGCTCACATTTAAATTTGAATTGAAATCACGTGATTGATGTCTCCGATCGCAGTGACCTCGACGGATTCCTAGCCCATTTTCATGTCTCTTTGGGAATGGTGGATGTCAACATGTTGTCAAACCCAATGAAGCGTACATAATAACCCAGGAAAGTGTGACTCGTAAAGCATTGCTTCACACAGATACAGGAAAGAGAAGTATCAAACGAAAACCGGACAGGACGCTTTGGAGTACACTAGCGTAAGACAAACGTCTATCGATTTGTCGAGCCTTTGACACCACAAGCTATGCATCGTAATATAAAGCTGTGATCGGTGTAAACGTTGCAGTTCAAAAATCCTCAGATCGGTAAAGTCGATTAAGTCCAGCTAAATGAAGTCGAAAGGGGCTCTCACCTCGATGCTTTATTGACCGAATTCATCAGAAAGCACACCGATACATAATCCTTTCAGCAACTTAAAACCACCAATCATTTGCTACATTCCAGCACGACAGTTCAACCAAACAGCTAAGTTGAAGTTAACTGGCGGAGAAAAAAGCACAGCTCCAGAAGGTTCTATTTATATCTCAGTCCAAAACTTTTACCCATCAATGATAAAAACTGAAATTTTTGATGTGCTATTCTTTAAGTTGTCCATCTACCACGATGCTGTTTCTCATGGATGGTGTACATTGGTGGTAATATTCAGTGGATTCGACACCTAGTCATGTTAGTCTATATCTGTTACTCAATGTGACCAACTGTGGATTGTCAGTGTTTTAAATCTACGGCAGATTAGCTCGCTGCGAAGTCATTTTTGTTCCATGCGCGCAATAGCTCGGCTATTTGGCTTTCGCTCCTTCCTACTGTTGATTGTGCTCTCGCACAATATTACGTAGGTTCATTTATCTACTGTATACGATTTTGTTTTTCAAAGAAAGTTCACACTGAGACTGATGTAAGACGAACTTCGTTAACCGATCTGATCAGCTTTCGTCTCGAGTCTAAACGTGTGTGACGAAATGGGGTCAGCAAGTTTGCGTCAGCTATGAGGTACATTCAAAACTTATGAGTAATTGTCGTTGGCCAGTTGTACTAGACTAATTGTCGATCTACATCAGCCGTGTTTCATGGGTATTCCGAAATTTTGTTTTCCATTTTTGTCTGAAAAAACCGATATCACAAACGAAGTTCCCTTGCCCCAATGTCCACAGTTCTCGCTCAGGCTGTGTCATGTTCCACATCATGGCTGTCGCTTGCTTGGTGCCTGACACATTATCAGTCAGCGTTGCGCAGTTCCCGAGTGGAGAAAGCCAATCTACGTTGGTCCGGATCTGCGTGTTATTTTGGCTGGAAAGCTGGAATGCTTGCCTCACGTTTGTTGTCGCTGGCTCTGTTCGCCGCGGTGGTGCACTGTCTGTGGTTCGGTTTGGCGCTGGGCGCGCATTGGTGCATTTCATTTATGTGGCTGATCGGTCGGGGAACCACGTTCTGCTCCCCAGACCCGCACACTTTGACAGAATTTCTGTTCGATGCAGTACTCGGTGCAGTCTACTGTTTCGATGTGGTCAATGTGCGTGAAGGTCACAGCCGTTTGGGCTATCTGATCTGGTACTCGCTGATCGGACTTGAAAACGTGTGCATGACATGGATGTGGTCCTGGTTATCCTCAGTCACAGCAGCCGCCTCGATCACACAAGTGGATGCGGGATCTGTTGTGTTACCCGAGTGGTTACTTCGCCGTACGAGTTTATCTCCTTGGATCCACGCTCTGCCGGCGTGGGTACTACCAGCTTGTGTGATCGGATCGTTTGTGACGGGTATCGGTCTCATGGTGCTCTATTATTTGTACGCGCACCCATCAGGAAACATCCCAGTGAGTTACAAACATGCAAATTCTGGTCTGGATGCCTAGAATAAAGCAGATGAGTAGTTTCCCTAGAAAATAACGGAGGTTTTTCGGCATTTAATGTTCTCCAGGTGTTAGCATCAATACCGGTGAACCAGTCCATTGCCGAGAGGTATAAAACCCTGTCCATTGGAAGTGACCGTGTAAGATGTTTTATTTTAGACAGTGTAAACAGATAGCCGAATGTTCTTGTACCAGTAACGCTGCTGCATCCATAACATTTTTTCTTCTTTCTCATGGTTTTGCTTGTACGCCTAACCCATTACCTCCCACTACACATTCTCACAATGATAATCATCTCTATTCCGCTATAATTTTGTTTAGTGGCGAGAACCAAAACCATCACACTTAGTGCTTGTTAAATAGCAATTGAAATCGAGATTCGACAAGCCTACACCAAATCATTGATGTGTCGCAGGCAACCAGTCACCCAGATGTTGGCCCTGAATCCCTTGCTCTTGCTTCTTTTTCCCATATTGCGGAATTGTGATTCATTCTTTCTGTAACTCCGCCTGAGATATTTGTCTTTCAATAAGCTGGTTCTCACATGAATATTCTCCGCAATGTTCCCTCACAGTATGCCTTCACTTCGTGAGGTCTATCCTTTTTTCCATAATGCATTTTATTTGATCAAAATATACGACGTGCACTCCACGAACTAAGATATCACCGGGGTGGCCTACGGCCATATCGAAGGTGGATCAAATGTGAACATTAGGCAAGTTCCAGAGTCCGACTGATTCACGGGGGCATATCTCCTGAAGCTCTTCGATTATAAGTTGAGTTGTATGTACCATAAGTCGTTATAATTTAGTCGTGTAATCAGTGTTATCTACAGGTATTGTCGAAATTTCCTTGGCATCAGAGTTTTTTAAATAATCAATCTCCAACGCACAAGGTTACAGTACCGTGGAAGTTTCTGAGTTACATGGAAAATTTCCAATAACTTCGTTCTTACATACGGCGAACAAATTCCTAATCGTAATCGAATGATGACTTTTAGCAGCAAATTGTGATTTTAAATCATTAACTTTTATAGTAGTTTCGCTACTGTAAAATTTTATAACAATTGGATAGGTGTGTAAGACATGACCCGGGACATCATTCTACAGCAATAATTTCCCTTGAATAACTTCTGGTCTGATGGACTGGGAACTTTTAATTTTCGAGCCCCATGTATCGTATAGGGTTCACAAAACAGACGCTCTTGACGGAAATTTCCGTAGAAAATCTTTCCAATGATTTTGAGGTCGTAAAACACGTCACACCAGTTGATATACGCTGCAATAAATCACAGTCAACCTTATCGGCGGAGCGTTATTGTGGCGAAAAGGCTGACACGATGTGACTGCGTACGCGTTTGTTCCAAAAGTGAATGACCAAACGATTACGCGAAAGGACCGTGCATGCGTTAGTAGAGTCAGCTGACTACAGATCGATAGGCATACGAAGCAAACGAGGGTGGACGGTATAACAGGGCTGAGAAAAATTTCAAATCGGTAAACGTCCGGACCGAGGTGTAAAAATCAATACAAGCTCTACTGTTGCGACTATCCCGATATATAAGGCTGTGAATCTAGCAGTAACTTAGTCTCACTAGCTACACGCACGATATGGGCAGAGCAAATTCCAATTAAATAACCGTGTTTATCGATTATTCGTGGTTCTAAATATTACAATAAGCATAAATATACAGCAAATAAGAGACTTACAGCCAGGTGAGAAACCAAGAACAATGGGCAGTAAGCTTCCGAAAATCGGGACAGCGCAGAAAATAAAAACGGTCCACTTAGCAGGCTGCTGAACGAAACTGTAGCGCAGTTCGGTTGCGGTACGATCAATAAATCAATTACAAACGCGTGAATTGGACTGTGGTTGCAACGGTAAAAAGTGTCATTAACAAATAAGTACAAATAAGCTCTAAGTCTGTGGAGTAAACAAGAGCACGTGCCAACATGAATGGGCGAATCCGGCACTAGATCTGCTGGTGCCGTTGATGTGTGACGGCCAATGGTGGAGTGCACTGACAGAAACGCTAAGACTGGGAGTTCGAGCCTCCGCTCTTCAGTACAAATGAAACACTCAGAAAGATCAAAGAACAGTAAAAATGTAGAATTTTGGGAAAACAAGGTTATAAGTAAATACGTGAAATGTTCATGCAATAAGCACCATGAAACTCGAGTATAAACTGATGTGATAACTTAGAAACAGAGAAAATACATTACGAATGTCTGGGGTTCACGATGCATGTACTCACTACTAATAAGTAACTTAATAGCAGGCAGAAGAACAAACTCTAATTACGATTCGTAATTAACATCTACATTATCATAGATGCCATGAGCAGCGCAGAATTCACCATGCAATCTTGTACCTTGGGGATCGGCAATTTTTCCAAAAATCCTTATGTTTAACTGACTGTCCTTCAGATTCTACCTTTCACGCACAAACCTCAGGTCATTCAACCAACGCTGCACTCGGAAGCACCAGACTCGAATTTTGCTCTTGTTTAAGCTCATCGGTGGTGCATATCCTCCGCCCCACCCAGGGTTTGAACCCGGGCATTTTCACTTCGAAGACGTGCGTATTATCACTGCGCTCCAACAAGAGCGAAACTTGAGTCTGGTCTTCCGAGTGCAGGGTTGGTCGGATGACCTGAGGTTTGTGCGTGAAAGATGGAGTCCAAAGGACAGTCAGTCAAAGTATCACCAATCCCACACGCTAACCCCAAGTAATTGTGAGATATATACAAATCCTTATGTCTTGGGAATTTCGACAGTACATGTATTCACAAAATTTTTGTATCTCTCATTGTGGCCTCATAGCCAATGTGATTCGGCGCGCGCGTTATTAAAATTTAGATTCCAGTTTCACCGAGTCCGAGAATGGTATCATTTGAATCTCTTCAACATAATCCATCAGAACGAGACCGTACCTTAGCGTGGTGTATAGCTTGCACGCCTCCATGACCCAAAGAACTACGCAGGATAACTTTCTTAAGCTTGATATGTAATATTACCTGACGGTTCGATGGGTAGAGGCCATATGATGTTCAGTCTTTCCGAGCCAGTCATTGGGCAACATCTGGTTTTGACCACTGTTCCCCTTGGAGAGGACACTCCAGCGAATAAACACGGAGGGAATCAGTTTCTCGGTCAAAATCCTGCACTAGATGGACGTAGGAGCGGAGTATCTGGGGTTTCTCTCTCGACGGCAAGAGAGGTGATCGCACTTGACTGGGCAACTATCAACCCATCAAGCTAAGCAGCTTCCGACCTAAATGTTACTACCCCGATCACGTTCCACTTGCTCGATTGGGTGCACTGAGCTAAGGACTGAATCCGAACAGCTGATGGATAATGAAGCACCAGTGTAGACAAGACAGAACGCGTACAACAGTCAGGTCTTTTGTGACGGACCACTGCCTCGATGATTCAAAAGTTCTGGTTAGGTTTAGACAGCCGCGAAGTATAATGTGCCCAGAAATCTCCAACGGTCGCTCTAAAACATTTTTGTTTCCGCTCGTCTTTCACATCCCAATTCCAGTTGGATGCGAGGAGCCGCTGAGTCGTTTCCGAGAACTTGTAACTCTCGGTAAGGATAATAACTTCGAGCTGGGGATGATAGAGAATCCATTCCCAGGCCGAAGCATTCTCTTCACTCAGCTGCTTTCGACGTTAATACACTTTGTCAAACAGGGCAACAAGCTACCGTAGCTGGGATTCTTAAAACCTTTTAAATAGGTGTGATAAGCTGAAGCACAGACATGCCTTCCAAAATAGGCGTGTGTTGTCTCCGAATCACATACACGAAATCCAACTTGCATGATAACACTTCGCTCTCCAAACACTATTCGGTGTCTGGTGCTCGTGATCAGGCTGGTGTTAGCTTCGCCCTGAGTATGACGTGTCAGCGTGCAGTACTCGACTGGATTCCAGTCAGCAATCGTCTGTGTTCAGTTCGGTTGGATGTCAGCTGCAACAGGCTGATTCGTCGATGCCTGTTTGTCGTTTTCATGTGTGCCCTAACTGACTGTAGCTCTCCTGAGGCTGAGAACTGCGCTTTGTCTCAACTGTTCCGCAGCGTGTGCTCTACGGACATAACGGCTGTTGCTGGCGATTTCTATACCCAAGTTGGGCACCTAAACGGGACGAAGAGGCCGGTTGGATATTCCACCCGATCGAACCCATAATAGTGATCTACTCATGCAACTGTGTTCCAACCATAGGCTTTTTCTAGCGAGTTCAAATTGCTCGTACAAAATGCAACACCGACTAACTTGACGTCCTCCCGCGCGCTGACAGCAATGGACGCAGATCGACCACACTACCATTGGTTACTGCCGATCATATCAAGATTTATGCTTTTTTGGTGCATACCTGTAGACACGCTCTTGTCCGCGGGCATTCTAGTCTTTGTCTCGTCACTGACCGAACCAACGCTAAGGCCAACCGTCCCCCGCAACTGCTACTGGACGATAACCACCGACTTGCCTTCCAAGTAGAATTGTTTGCCTGGTTATCTCTGCACTTATATGCCCAGGATCCGGAAGAACAATGGGTATAGATCCAGGAGGCCCTATCTGAGGCTGCTAGTGGTGCCGAAATACCATACTCATAGAACCGACTAATATCTGCGTCGTCAGCTGCCTGTTAGATCCGCCCAGCTTGATTCCTCCGGATCGGACAAGTTGCCTCCGCCTATTTTCAAAGACGGTGAATCAACGTTGTCATCGGGGTTGACAAAACTCATCGATTTGACATGGAATAAGGAATAAGTTCCAAAGAAATGATGTGATTCGGTAGTCGTACTGGTTTATTAAAAAGGTGTCAGATTCACAGGGGAATAAGGCTGATCAACATCGTGTATGAACCGCTCACTAGTATTATTCCCCACCGATTATCAAACATTCGCGAACAGTGCTTGTGCCAGTGGAAAAGTGTCAGACCTTTGCATATGCGGATGGCACCGTCTTTCTAAACGAAGATGCAGGTTAGTTGGAACCTTTTCTGGAGAGCTTTAACAACTGTGTAGCTATGTTCCGTGTTCGTTTTGCACCTAAGTGCAAGATGCTGTTGCGGGACTGGGTTAGCCCAACACCAAACCGTTCGGTTTCTGGGGAGACTCTAAACCAAGTAGAATAATTCTGTTATCTAGGTAGGATATTGGATGAAATTTATTTGTGTATGTCTTTGCGTCTTTGGCTCATTCGGCTTTTGTAAACCTGAGTCATCTGTGTCGTCGACATGACATCCTTTTATCTATCAAGGATCGAGTGTGTGCTACAGCATTCATACCAGTTCTTTTGTGTGGTTCAGAAACGTGGCCACTGCGGGTGGTGAATATACAAAGGTTGTCAGCATGTGAACACTAATGTCTTTGTAGCGCTGCACGAATCTGATGGAACGACTATCATAAATACTGAGGTTAAGTGCAGAATACTCAACACAGACCAAATCACTAGAAGCACCAGGAGTCACCAAGCTAAGGTGGTTAGGACGTGTTGCGTATTTCCTCAGATATGACTCTCGGCATGCAATGTTCTCTCGGGAGGGTAGTATTTGGAAGATGAGTAAGAGTAATCGGTTTCTGACATGGAAGAGAGGTATGAAAGCCTAACGAGTGGATTTCACTCGTGTACAGCGCTGTTCTGTTCAACCTGATACAACTTGATACAGCTATTCATAGTTATCTTATTTACTCTTCATGCTCTTGTTTTTCCATTATTTCCGATTGAGGTTGCCGCTGAGAGATAGCAACTCAAATCGATGCATTCATTGCACCAACCATGGTTGTTTGAACGGATCTGAACTAAACTGGTCCTCCAACCAAAGCCGGCGAGGTTGAGTAGAAATTTAAGACTGTAAATCATGTAGTGCTCGAGTGCTCGGCGTTGATGAACCGCAGTATGGGTTGTGCGTGATGTTTATCTCCTTTTATGAAACCATTATAATGGTTATTTCATACCGCACGATAAATCTTTCAATCAACCAGTCCCATTCAATTTTTCACTTCGTGTGTCTGTCATAACCCATATGCAATCATGTCTCACTGCGCACGCGTGAAACACCAGCTGCTGTATATCGAAACTACACCTGACGTAGTCATGTTGATAAACCAACTTACCTGGCGCTGAAACTCGACGATCATAGACGACCTGGCCCCAGGTGGAGGTTCGTCCTTGCACTCTAATGGGTTGAAGCCTGCGACGATCCCTAATCGGGCTCGATGGTGTTTGGAGTGAGTGGGAGGAGTAACACCTCTGAGTTCGCAGACTGTCGTGCCCCTTGGTACATCTTCCATCTTTTTGATCGTCATCACTCACCCAACTCTCACATGTGGCTTCACGAAACTGAGGCATGCATCAGCGGCCACACCCCGGTAATCCGCTCAACAGACAATTCCAATCAGGTTGGATATAATCAAGGCATAGAAATCCTCGATGAGCTGGATCCCAGTATGTGAAAACGAATACTCCTGAACAGGCCAACGAGATCTGTTTAAACCAATGGCTATTAAGTAAATTTGTCCAGTCGATAGGGCTGCATGCGCTCCTGGGTCATGGTTACTTCTACCGAATGGTGAACAAACTTCTTGAGAGTCGCCGGCATCCATGCACCAAGGTCACAGTGGAGGCGTTGGGAGTCCCGGATTGGTAAACCGACATCCAAAAGATGTATGAACCGCTCGATCAGTTACCCGCTTCACACACGATCTTCCTGTTGCCCGACAGGTATCACTTGGTTGTGCACGGGCTAGAGATGCAACTTCGAACAAAATCTCAGTGGCGTTGGGGACGCCATTTTGTATACTATTCCCAAGACTCTTCCTGGGTTTTGCCACTACAGTACACACTGATCAAGCTATGACGTCCCCGGGTAGCGACACGCCTCGCTTTATCCCAGCGGCCGAGGTGTCAAGTATACTGGCTGGGAACCTCAATCTGCACAGGCACGTTCACGTATCCTGTTGGAACGTGAGAACGCTCCTTGATGTCGGTAGTCAAGCCATAAAGACGCTCACGTTACGCAATAACCAATTGGACATCATAAGTCTCCGAAATTCGTCTGCCTCATTCTGGCACACGTAGTAATAAAGTTCCCAAAATAGACGACTTCTACCAACTCTATCACAGCGAACTTACAGACAACTGCGGTCTTCACGGCTTCGCAATCGGTGTCACTAGCTGGGCTATTGATGCGCTGCTTCCGCGAAACCCGATATCGCCTTGAACTGCTGTTGGTCGTTTTCGTTTCTCACCGCGGTTGCAGTCTACCCCCCGACATTACTATCCAAAGAGACAGCGGAAGATGAGTTCTGCGACAGGTTGCAAGAAGTGATCAGTGAGGTCCCAGTTCGAGATATACTTCTAGTTCCAGAACCTGGAGCGCTCGCACTGGTCCTTCAAACAAATAAACTAACCACATCCTGGGGATTTATGGTCTTAGGCAACAGTGCAGCAATTTTGCTTGTCTCGTCGGTTTCGCAGACTACAGTGGACTAACCGTCTCCAGCACTCGCGACACCTGCTGACGTGGTAATCAAACGTTGGTCACACTGCGCACCAGATCAACTTTATACTCATGCGATCCCGCTGGGCGTCCTCGATCGATGACTGTTGGTCCTACAGAGGTGCAGAGACAGGAAGAAAGAATGGCTCCGACCACAACCCCGTCTATGCGTGCCCTAAAGTTCACTTAGCTAATCGCAACCCCAGAAGGATTAACGTAACTGACCCAGGTTCACCGACAAAGCGAAAAGCAGTATCAGATGCTATAACCGCCCGTCTAACCAGCCACCCAGTCAGTGAGGAAACGTCGGTGGAACAAGAATGAAATTCACTGGAATATTTTATCAATAATCTGCGGTCGAGAACGATAGAATGGCTGGATATTAAGGACGACTCTCCATTTATTCAAAAAGACTAAAGGTACCCGCCTAAATGCCCCCCCTCCCCCCGGCTTTCACAAGGTTTGACGCAAAGCCACTCGGTCGGCGAGAAAAGACCGAAACAGCTACTTTTCCAAAATCGCTGACAAGATGGAGACGGCGGGTAACTGTTGTAGCTTTTCAAAACTCTTCTGTCTCATTGGGAATGCATCCGGCAAGCGACAGCCAGTAGAACCACTCCTGCGTGACGCTACCAGGCTATTGGTCTCGGAACAACGGGAAAAGATGCAGAGATGGGTCGAACACTTTGAAAATCTACCGAACGATCCCACGGTAAACTTGGAAAGTCAGATTCCCACAATGCAGAGTAGAAACTACGACAGCAGTGCCGACCCTCCTTCCTTAGAGGACATTGCTACTATGATACACAATCTGAAGAAATGAAAGGCCCCGGGAGAAGAGGGACCAGAGTTATATAAATCCTTCCTTCCGACACTGGTAGAACCCCTTCGTATCCTGTTCTGTTCAATTTGGTAAAAAGTAACAATTTCCCAAGGACTGGGGAACCTCAATCCTGCTCCCTCTCCAAAAAAAGATGATAAGACAGTGTGTGACAACTACCACAGAATCAGCCTGATCGGCGTGGCTGCAGAAATATTCTCCGTACTCCTACTGAATCGCCTCTTGACCGTGAGGGACGCACGCACTCGTCCCAATCAAGCAGGCTTCGGCCGCGGAGAGGATGCTTGGACCATTTACTTGCACTTCGTCGAGTACTAGAACATCGCTACAAATTTCAACTACCGACGTCAGCCTGTTTCGTTGGTTTTCGCACAGCATTCGATTCAGTTGACAGATACGCTTTATGGACCATACTGCAGGCAAACTGCATACCGGAAAAACATGCCAGTCTTTTGAAAGCGTACCACTCAACTACGTTCGCGAGAGTATGCTTTTAAGTATAAGAATCAAGCGAATTCTCTCGGAACTCCGATGTTCAACAGGATTGCCCGTTGTCGCCAATCCTATTCAGCTACGATATTTACTGGATAATGCGGCAAGCGCTCATCGACTATCCTGGTGTACAGCTCATTCCGGACGTTTTCTTAGCTGATTTGGAATTCGAGGACGATACTGTTATCCTAGGGGACAGTCCGACTACCCCACAGCCAATTCTGGATCGTGTAGTTTTCTTCGCGGAAACCATGAGACTAGAAGTCAATACATCAAGGAATAAGATCTTTTCCACTTGCGCTGCACAATCCACACAACCAACGTACGTCAACGGCGAGCTAATTGAGCACATGCAGGCATTCAAATACCTGGTCTCCACGATCCACCCAAACGACCGAGCCAGAGATGAAGTCAAAGGGCTAATTGACAACACCAGGAGAGCGTTTTTTCAGCTACGTAAGTCACTTCAGACTCGAAACGAGACTAGTCTCCGAACCGAGCCGTAATGCGCTCCATATTGACCTGCGGTTGGCCATTACTCGTCGAAGGACACTAGGAAGCTGGAAGGATTTGACTACCGATGCCTGCGAATGATCTTCAAAGTGACCTGGCGCCATAAGATATCAAAAGGCACGATAAGAGAACGCCGCTTCGACACCGAAAAGTTGTCGGTATTCCTTTAACGGTGAAGTTTGCAATGGTTCGGACACATCCTGTGACACACAAACACCAAGATCTCAAAACAGTGTCTGTCACCTGTTTCATGCCAAGGTTGGCGCTGCCAACTTCGTGGACAACTGAAAACATGGATCCGCGCTGTCAAATCGGACGGTGCTCGTCTCTGGAACCAGAACTGGATTTCCCCGCGTTCCGATCTTGCCTCTGACTGCCGTTCGTGATCAGGCGCAATCCGCGGTATACATTGAGCCGGCGCATTCTCTCCTATGAGATATCCGCATGAAGGTAAAAGTAATCAGCATCTTTAGGACCGAGCTACTGCTCGCGTGTGGTTTCTTGTATACATGTTCGGCCTATGAAGAGCCTCATTTTGTAATGTTGGACCCCTTTAAATTAGTCGTACCACTTCATTAAAAAAAACTAGTTGATGCTGTTCATTCATCCGAAGGATACATTTGTGATATCTTGAGCTAATCGACTTGCCGATCTCTCAGTTAATATTATTTTTATTAATATTATGACTTTCCCGTAAAATGATCAGTCCCAGGGTTTTTTTTCTTCTTTGTATTAGAATGGGCATTTACCTCGTCGTCAAAATGAATTCTTTGAACCGTAATGAGATTCTGAGATATGGTATACAGAACCGCATAAGATCCAAATAAATTTAGCGTAGTATCCATCCGAGCTATGGTAAAACCGCAATGTGGTGTGTATTAAACACAGCGCTCTACCACCGGTTCTACATTTCATTTTGCCATACGTGCTATCTTCAATTTTGTAATGGAATTGATTCTTAAGATAGCCGTATCCTCGTGTGAGAACAGCGGCGTCGATCTTTGTTCAGACAGTAAACTGTCTGACTTGGAATACGCGGACGACATTGTTCTTCTGAGTGAAGATGCAGGTAAGTTGCAAGCTCTATTAGATAGCCTAAACAGCAGTGTAGCAATGTTTGGGATGCGTTTTTCATCTTCAAAGTGTAAAATGCTGCTGCAGGACTGGGTTGACTCAACACCAAACCTTTGGTTTGCAGGGAAAACTAGCCGAAGTGGAGGGATTTTGTTACTTGGCCAGGTGGACGGATATCAGATGAAGTGTCATCACGTATGCAGAGGACGCGTTTGGCTTTTGCCAACCTCAGTGATCTGTGGCGTCGGAGTGACATCCAGGTGTCTGCTAAGGGTCGAGTGTACAATGCGGTGGTTAGATCCGTTCTGTTATGCGGTTCAGAAACATGGCCGTTGAGAGTAGAAGATAGATGAAGACTGTCGATTTTCGAGCACCGGTGTCTCCGTAGCATTTCCCGAGTATGCTGGGAATACCGTATCAGCAATGCTGAGGTTAGCTGTAAGGTCTGTTGATCAAGTACTGAATCTAAACAGGTTGAGGTGGTTGGAACATGTGTTACGCATGTTTATCGATAGGTTGCTTTGTCTCAGGCTGTTTCCCGATGTGCCTTCAGCAACGGATCCATCGTTGGACCAGGTATTCTGTCGATCCAACAGTTTATCCAACTGTACTACAAATGAAGTTTTTAATTCCTAACAGAATCCCTTCTTCGCGTGCAGTTATGCACGATATCAACCTTACTCGGAGTGCACTGCAATGGGAACGCGCGTTAGGCGATTGCGTTCAGGTCCGCATGATACAACGGTATGAGACGCAATCATTTTGTGTTTCCGGCTTGAGAATTTTCTTTGATTCCATACTTGGCCAAATTCTTCCGTTATCCTGTTGAATAGATTTGGATTCCGTTTTCGGAATTGATCAGTTTCAATGATGAAAAACGACATTCGACAAAACTAACCACGAGTGCCACGACGGACTCTGGTACTCTACGGAAAATCGACACAGATCGTCTGTCAGCGACGGAGAGTCTTTCCCAACCATGTGCCATTTAGGTAAGATTTTCAGAACTTTTGGATTTTATTTACAACACTAAGCATTGCGTTATTCGCTGGGTTTTTTTCGGAGCCGCGTGAAAAAGCGTATGAATTGTGCTTCACGATACTAGCGTTTCCCTTCTAGTAGGATAAAACTTAAGATGGTAAATCTATTACTTTAGCTTACCAAGTTACCAGGTTATTCTGTTCAGTCCTAATAACTATTCCAGTAGGGCCTTTAATGTAGAGAAGTCCATCATCGGAGTCGATCTGAAAGTTACCAGTGTCCAGTTGCTAACCTTCAAATTAGAGTGATAGTGATGGAGTATGGGGTATTTGAGAACAGTAGCACCTCTGAGTTGGTAGACTGTCGTGCCTCTCGGGGTACGTCCCATCTCTTTGATCGCCATCATTCACTCACCTCTCACCTGTGGCTTCACGAAGGTGAGGCATGCATCAGCAGCCACACCCCTGCGAACCGCTCTACAGGCGGGCCAAACCAGTTCGAGGGTAACCGATGACTGGACACCCTAGCAGTACCCGTCCAACATCTCCCATGAACTGCACGAATACAAAGAATTCCATACTGCATCGGTCGTCGCGCAGGCTAATCAGGACCGCGCTGCCCATTGCATCGAGCGGGGTGGGTAGTGATAAGTGTGCTACTGCTCAGAGTTCCCTCTCTGTTATTCAACCTTTGTCTTCTGTCCCTAACCATCCCTCTTTGCCCCATCTATCCACCCATAATGCTTCCATTGATAACACGATCGATAATCGCAACGATTCACTGTCAAATAGTGTCGGGAATAATCCTCTGTCTGGTAACTCACATTTTCTCAAGCCCCGTCAGCCTCTGAATCTCGGCTCCTTCAACGTGCGTACACTCATGCAGGCCGGTCAGCAGGCGTGCCTAGCCCTCACAATGAACTCTCTGAAGATTGATGTTTGCTGCTTAAGAGAAACGCGTATCCAGGATTCGAGCAATGTAATTCAGCTAACTGCTCCTGGTATCTCATCGAGGTATATTCTGCGCACCTCAGGAGACGAAGCAGCTAGAGCTGTGGGTCAACGTGGTGTAGGAATTGTCTTGACTGACAAGGCTGAGGCTGCCCTATTAGACTGGATCCCTGTTAACAGTCGTTTATGTGCTGTGAGACTCCAATGGTCAGTCGGCGTTCGAAAGGATAGTTGTGTTAAACGCAATTTGTTCGTGATCTCGGCGTACGCCCCAACGGACTGCAGCTCAGACTTGCAGAAAGATGAGTTCTATGATGCCCTCGCCACTCTCGTTCGCAGCAGTAAAGGTTCCGACATTGTAGTGCTAGCTGGTGACTTCAATGCACAAGTTGGCAAACTTAGTGTGTCAGAAGCCTGTTTAGGTGGGCGTTGTGCTTTACCCGCTGAGCCCACAGATAACGGGGATAGGCTTTTCCAATTTTGTGCAGACAATCGATTGTTCTTGTCTAGCACAAATTTCCGACACAGCTCGCGTCGCACAGCGACATGGCGCTCTAACTCTACAGGTACTTTGAGTCAAATTGACCATATCGCCGTAAGCTACCGATGGCGCAGTTCTGTTCAGAACTGTAGATCTTACTGGTCCACGTACGTAGAGTCGGACCATGCCTTAGTTTTAATGCGATTATCTCTCCAGCTCCATGGCCATCGTCGCAAACCGCAAACCGGATTAGCCGTGCAACGTTTGTGTGATCCAGACGTTTGCACCCGTTATGAGCAGAAGTTAGCACATGAGCTAGGATCCACGGAGAACAGTAATGTAGATGAGCATTGGGCTCATATCAAACAAGCGATGCACTTTGCAGCAGGTTTCGCCTGTGGTCCTCGATCCGTTGTCCATCAGAGACACTGGATCTCACAAGAGTCGCTGAGTATAATGGAGCAAAAGCGTCAGCTTTCGAACCGTAAGGAGATGAATAAGATGCGGAGAAAGCTGCAAAGACAAGTTGCGCGAAGCCTTAAGAAGGATCGCGAAAATTGGTGGTTCAATGTAGCCGAAGAAATGGAAGTGGCAGCTGCTTCAGGTAACAGTCAAAGACTGTTCAAACTTATTCGTGACACCGGTGGACGGCGAACTCAGGTCAGTGAAACGGTTTGCAATAGGAATGGAGAACCCATCCATAACAAACAGCAAAGGCTTGACCGATGGGCCGAGTACTTCAAGGAACAGTTTAGCTGGCCGCACGCTAGTGTAGTTACTTCCGTGTCAACAACTGTGACTTCTTGGGTGGTATCACTTGAGCCCCCATCAGAAGTAGAAGTAGAGTCATGTATTCGATTACTAAGGCGGGGGAAAGCGGCAGGTCCCGACGAACTTCCTCCAGTTCTTTTCAAACTGGGTGGTGAGGCGTTGATAAAATCACTTACCGCCTTGCTCCGTGACATTTGGAACGAGGAGCGTATTCCGTTAATATGGAGCGAGTCATTGATTGTTCCCATCTTCAAGAAGGGAATACGCAATGACTTAAGTAATCATCGTGGGATTAGCTTAATCCCGATAGTCACGAAAGTATTAGCTTTGATTTTTCTGCACCGTCTTACACCGGCTCGCGAGAGGAATGTCCGCAAACAGCAGGCTGGATTCCGCCCAGGTCGAGGATGCATCGACCAGATTTTTACTCTTCGCCGACTACTTGAAACGCGTCACACGCACCGCCGACCAACAATAATGCTTTTCTTAGACCTGAAAGGCGCCTTCGATTCAGTTGATCGAACATCGCTTTTCAGTGTTCTTCATCGAAAAGGTATGCCCCAGAAGTTCGTGAACCTAATGAGATCATTGTATTCTCATACTTCTGGCTGCGTAAGGGTTTACGGTGAACTATCCGGTCGGTTCGAAACGACCAGTGGTGTTCGGCAGGGATGCCCTTTGTCTCCATTCCTTTTTAACTTCGTCATGGACGAAATAATGGAGAGTGCTTTGCAAAATCTTCAGGATGTAGGCGTCGAACTAGGAGATAGTGAAAAGCTATGTGACCTAGATTACGCGGACGACGTTGTCTGCTTTTTCGAATCAACGGAACATGCTCAGCGTGCACTAGATAATCTCGCAAGAGCTGTAGCTCCATTCGGCATGCGCTTTGCACCTTCAAAGTGTAAAGTGATGTTACAAGACTGGACGTCAACGATTCCGAGCTTGATGCTCGATGGGGAGGTGCTGTCAGTTGTCGATCACTTCACCTACCTCGGTAGCTGCGTGACGACGGATGGGAGCACAGTAGTAGAGGTGAGTACGCGGATATCCAAAGCTCGAGCGGCGTACGCTGGACTGAAGCACTTGTGGCGTGTATACTGTGCCACTGTGCGTTCAGTTTTGTTGTATGGTTGCGAAACTTGGAGTCTGCGTGCTGAAGATATTCGTCGTGTTGAGGTTTTCGACCATCGATGTTTACGTAGTATCGCTAGGATTGAATGGAATAGCCGAGTAAGCAACGATGAGGTAAGAAAGCGAGTATTGGGTACTAATTCAGAGAACGTTCTGTCACAGCGTATCCAGCTTAGTAGACTTCGTTGGTTGGGACACGTGTTACGTATGGCAAGCACACGTCTACCGTACCGTGTCCTATTCTCCGCCCCCCCCCCCCCCCCAGGGAGTCGAAGAGACCACGTGGAGGTCAACAGATGACGTGGCAGCGAGGAATGAGAAAATGTACAGCAAACTTAGGAAAAGTAGGTGCTTCACGTCTTCGTGGTTGGGGTCCAAAAGATCCGTCTACCAGTTGGCTGGAGACACTGAAGGATATGGCAGCGAACCGCGAGCAGTGGCGATCGTGTTGTCACTTTCTATCGAATCAAAATGTCTGATCGGTGTACGTTTGTACAGTTAGACTGTGTATTCCGTGTGTTGGCTACTAGGGCATTCTTTCCTTTTCCCACCCATGTAGGTCCACTCCATGTCCATCTTGTATATTCATACTTTTTAATTCAACGTGCAACATGGTGAGAAAGGCAGTGGTCAGTGGGGCTTGCCCTACTGTTTAACGCTGTACGATGGTGATGGTGATCCTCGATGAGACGGCACCCAGCATACGAAGACGGATACTCCTGCGTAGACGGATGAGACCTGCTGGGATCCAACGGCTACCAAGGAAATCCGTCCAGTCAACAGGGCTGTATAGACCTCTGGGTCATGGTCACTTCTATCTAATGGCGAACGAGCTCCTAAAGAGCCATCGGCAACCATGCACCAAGATCACAGTGGACGCGTTAGGAGTCCCGGATCGGTAGATCACCATCCAAAAGGCGTATAAACCGCTCGTTTGGTCACCGGCTCCCAACACGAAAACGTTCATACTTCTTTATAATCACATGTCTGCATCTTATCTGCAGTAATAAACGCTGAATTGCACCAGCTCACGGTAGTTATGGTTATAAGCAACAGCGAGACCACGGCGATCATTATGATCCAGTTCAGTGACAAATTGTGTAGCGAGAAGTGCTGTAGCAATAGAACGAGGTGGGTATCGAACTGACCGGGCCAACCAATCGAAAGCCACAGACCGAAGAAACAGTGAATATGTTGGAGTGGGCCTAGAACAAAAAACGAACCCTGAGGACTTGTGGATAAAGCTCAGGGGAATTTCAGGCATTCAGTGAAGTGGCCCACGCAAGGGGCTATCGATCAAGTCGTCAACGGGAGCCGTTGGATCCACGACACGGGAATAGTGTGCAAGAGAACCGACCCAATGATATATATATATATATATATATATATATATATATATATATATATATATATATATATATATATATATATATATATATATATATATATATATATATATATTTATCACCGGCGGTAACCCGTCCGGACCACTGGCTCTATCACATTCAGCCGTGATTAGCACCCGGAATACTCCGGTTGAATGAATCACTTACAGGTGTATATCCTGACACAGTCTTCGTTTATCGTTAGTGCGGGGCAAAAAACCTTCAACCTCGTTGACTTGTTGGTTGAGCCCGCTAATTTCCTCAACTGTCATCCATCACTCACGGCCACTTTCTCTGCTGACTTCATTATTTACACTATGTTGCCTACTAATAAATGCTTCAGTAGTAAGTTGCGAATTTCGACCTCCCCAGGGTGTCTGCGGTAATTTTCGACAGTACTTAGCCAGTTCACCTCAAACCTAATATTCTTGTTTCCTTTCATACTGTCCTTTATAAATGTTAATAACAACCATAAAAGGGAAACAGTTTTGAGACGGAAACATTATCGTCTTTTGTCGGTGACTGGTTGTCCAATCCAGACAGACCAGAACAGCATGCTACCGGGGCATCCCTGGGTTATGAATAGGGAACGACCGCTCCCAAGATTAACCGTGAATAACGTGAACTCACTAAATAAGCGGTCGTGGACGATCAACGACAGTTCTCAAGGATGTAGTGGGTTTTTCGCCTGGCTAGCGTCTTCGATCCTAAAACGCTACAAATCTGCTGACGCCACTGTGACGTGGCGAGTGTGGCCCGCTTCTAAATATGGCCAAAGCTCCTTATTGTGTTTTGCCTACCTGACGAGGTTTCTAGAAGGGACGAATGAGCCGTAAAATTGACCGGCGGCTTACGTGGACCAAAGTTGCTATCTTGAGGGACGCGCTTGACTGCGCAAAGGCTAGAGGTGCACCCTCCGATAAAAATGACTACTGTGGACAGGGAGACCGGTAGCACAATAACCCAAAAAACATAACCACGGAATGCATCGCTTACATGAAGACTACTCTGTTGTATTCCTTCCTGTTTTTTACATGTTGTTCCGTTGGCACCATGCTTAGTTTCAAGTCGGTGTAAAAATGATGATAATAATAAAACGTCTGTCACCAACAATAAACGTGTTCGTTTATGAGCAGTGTGGGACAGTTGCCGTCAATGGAGATCTTCTCGCGATAGGTGAGCAAGTTGAAGGCAGCCATTTTGTTGTTCAATTAACGTAAGTGTAGGATCCTGTTGATACACTTACTGGGCTTCGGCTCATGGTGTTTTTCTCGTTCTCTCTTTGCAGATTGGGTGAGTGAAGCTCCCACTTAAGATCACTGTTAGCATGCTACATGATATTGTTCGTAACTGTAGTCAAGAAAGACTGGGAGTGCATCAACGGGATCCTCCACTTACGTTAATCGTACAACATGATGGCTGCCTTCAGCTTGCTCACTACAGCTGTTTGAAATTGGTGTTTTTATCCGCAGAGAGAGAGGTTTATTTTGATGTGATCAACATATTTTTGCTAAACGTCATCAGCCGGTATCCTAATCACACTGCTTATGACTGATTCAGGTCAGTTACTGTCGTCTATGAAGTTCGCTTCAGGTACTCTGAAATTATAACTTCGTATACATGCCCAATAGATTAGGCTACTGACAATTTGACAGTAGCTACAGCGAGTTAGAGTTTTTCACATACTTGCTGCCGCATTTTTGCGCGTATTGGCCAGTCAGGCTTTGTTCTTTTCGCGTCTCATCGTCTTTTCGTTCGTCAGCCCATCTCCCGACGGTCAGTTGATTAGGTTTCTAGAAAGCTAGATAGGTCACTATCGTTTGTAAAGACGTTTTAAGTGGGGGGGGGGGTTGGTGGATGTGCGCTGCTGATGGTTCCCAACAAGGTGGAAACAGCTTGCAATACTTCCATGGTTTTTAGTGATGATTTGAGCATTCATGCTGCATGATGAATCATTCTATACTTTTTAAGCTGCAAATCACAGTGTATCCAGTTCTTCAATCATTCACTGCATACTTCAGTACTCTGGTTTTGGTTGCGAATTCGGAGCTGTAATCTGTGGAAGCACAGAACAAATACGCGGGAAAGAATGTTAAAGTTTTATAAACGATACAAGATTTCGAACGAAACCAAACCATCAACTGCGGTACCCAATGTCCCTAACCATTCTGAAGGTGAACTTCGTGCAAGCATATTACTCAGCGAAGCCTGCTGGTTGGTTTTCATAACTTTTGATCGTGGACTCACCTCAGCTCACTCTCCAAAAGCAACTCCTCTCGGATGGCAGTGTTCTTGATGAGTTAATCTGTCTATGGGTATGCGTAACACACGTCCCAACCATCCTTACTTCGTTGGTCAGTGGACTAATATTAGGTCCTTAATACTACGCCTAGCCTCAGTATTGGTGAGACTGTATTCCCACCATAATCGAACAATGCTGCTAGGGCAATACGTAATTAGGAAACTCGTTATTTAAAAGGAAAAACCCTCGGACTTTCACTTTCAGATATTTTTTTCGCATCATGTTGCGGCTTCTTCGGAAGAACCCTGATTAATCCATTCTTTCGATCCATCCTAATTCGTACTCAGCGGGTGGTGGAATCGATTAATATCTGTAACACAACACTCACACTACAATATTGGATTCAAGCAGCTCTGATAATCAGTAGCGCTCGTATCGTCCGGTTACACGCGTTGCCTAATCCGTTTAGACCTTATGTGTTCCACCCGTAAAAGTTTTCGGGACATGCTTTTTAGCTTACCCTGTTTTCTCTGCCTTATTGTGCGGTTTCCACACTTCCTGAAAATCACCGAAAGAAGAGAGTTGCTGTTGATAATCGTGAGACCGTCTGGCGGGCTTGCCGACTCCTGCACTGAGGCCTAATCGACAAAGCTTGTCGTTAGTTCGACGCCACAGGATTGGATGTACGGCTCAGAAACAAAGTCAGTTGCGTGAATGCTGTATGGCGTGTCTGTTGACTCCTCGTTCCCATGAAAGATTGGAAAACATAGAAAAAGCTTACAAGAAGTATGCGATGAAAACACCGAAAAAAAATTGCTTTTACTGGTTGAAATCTTAACACCTCCGAACTTTGTAATTCTGTTTCTGTGGATGTTGCGTTGGCACCATGCTTGTTATCAAGCCGGTGTTTATATATATATATATATATATATATATATATATATATATATATATATATATATATATATATATATATATATATATATATATATATATATATATATATATATATATATATATATATATATATATATATATATATATATATATATATATATATGGTGCTGGAAGGTACCAACCGAAATCAGAGCACAGAAGTGCAAGGTTGATGGTTGAATTAAACGGAGTTCATGTAAACTCTTTTTGATAGTTTTTGTTGCCTTACACATTACGTTTTGGTTAGTCGGAACTGCCAACGCAATTAGTTTACACTGGGATCGAAGGATTGACTTGCGAGGTTCTTCTTGCCACAATTTTGCCAATTTCTTTTTCTGTGGACAGAAGACGTATAGGTATATTGACCATTCGTCCTCCAGATCTTCCTGTATGCTTTTGGTAATGTTTCTTCTCGTCCGTGGTTTTAATTTTAATTTACTGTTGCATGATATGTGTTTTCCGCGAATGTCTTTCCCTCATTAGAATCACTAGACGACTGAAAAAGTATGCTTTTAGACAAATTTGTACCTCAAACGGTCGTTTCTCAACTTGTAGATTTGAAAGCGATAGAACTCCAGTGCCTTTTGTCATCCAGGTCTACATTCCGATTCATATTCATCAACGATCATCATGCTCGCGGAACTCTGCCCAACTGGTTTTCAGTGATCGACCGATTGATTCAGCCGACAATGGTGGTCATCTTGTCACCAGCATTAGTGCTCCGTCCAAGTCAGTCGTAGATATTGGCCTCTGAATTGCTTTCCGGCCTCTGTGAACATCCACAGCAATGGTCATCAATTTGCTTGTCGACCGTATTGATCACACACAACCATGCGTGTCCCGCATTTCGGTGACACTTACCGATAGCTCAATTTGTATGCCACCTGTTTGACTCAGATTGCAGCGCAACAGACAATACCCAAGGAAATGACACACCTTTTTCAGTCGCGCTTCGGTACCTTTTCCGTCCTTGTTTTACACCTTCAAGAATATGTCCTGTTCAGTATATCCTTAGATTTCCAACTCCGTTGCATCGCACAACTGGCGGGAGAGCACACAGTGACGGGAATGTACCGTTCGGTTGTGTCAACGTAATATTTTCCTTTCCCTCCTGTTTACGTCACTATTTGACCTAATGCACCTTTCCCAGTTCATCTGGATATACATCGTTTATATTCGAATGACATTTATGTATAATCCTCCCTGCAATTAAGACCGCAGAGATGAATCAGAATGAATAGTTTTTTATGGTGTCTGCTTTGCCCATGAGCTAATAATGCAGGTGTTTTCTTCGTTCACCACCTTCTCGTGAATTTGTCTTTCATCGTCGTTTACTTGATTTTCAGTCTTGTGGCTACTCTCCGTTTAGTCACCTGTGGTTCTTACCACAAAACCATGCTTCTTTTTGTCGTATTTTTGTTAAGTTTCACAAAAAAGTTTTCGGCTGATTGATTTTCCTATTCGGCGTCATAGTTGAAACCTTAGCTTGCATTGATGAATGGTAGCGTTGGCATCACTGTCAGTCCGAAAACCGTTTGCTCCCCTAGCCACTTAAAATTCAAACTGAAATCGACACACACCGCAGCATCTGTCGGTCACAATACTTTGGTATCCCGTTCATTGTACGATCATAATTGGAGCACAATTTCGACTATGTGGCGTTTTGCCGGGATTCCTAGGAATTAGTGCAATCTGTAGGGTAACCGGAACACGTGGATCTATAAACACAGACTAGAGATTGAGCATAGTCTTTAGCAAAAAGAACGAGACAAACTGAATGGATCCATGCGTTTATGTTCTAAGCTGAGAAAGGGGAACTCGTTGAGTGTCGGCGTGATACTGGGTCTATTCAAGTCAAGTCACTAGTAGCTTTGTACGCCTGATTGGGTGGATTTTCAGCATTCATACCACGTCTGTGTATATAAAAATACGGAATCGAGAAGTACGTACAAATTATGGTACTTTTCATCCAAGCAAACAGTACCGTAAGTTTGTGCTGAATTCATTGGATCAACAAGCAGACAAGCACGACACGGCAAAACAGGATTGCTGTATGCATAAGCACGAATATGTAGAGCTTTGAAAAGTTCGTTGTGTAGAAGATGATTTACGTCTGGAAGTATTTTAGAAGTAAAATGGTCGCAAGCATTATACGGCTTATCAGCGATAGTATCAATAAGTGTATCTCTGGATATGCCACTGCATTTAGAGATGTTTTTTATGCATCTTATTATTAAGGTAAAATCTTTCTTCAAAAAGTCAAATAAAATAACTGGAGAGCAGTGCAACCGATGGAAGAAGACATGCAGTGACAAATTTAAAAATAACCGATTTGGGGCCGAAAGTAATCCTGGACGGAGAGAGAAAGATGACAACTTTCTAACTTTACAAAAAGTTTGTTGAACGTGCATGGACCATGAAGATTATGGGATAGTTAACCGTCGATTAAATTGGTATGGATTCATTGTTCGCAGATAGGAGACGAAACCTAGGAGGGTTCAGCAAAAAGTAAGGGAACTGATACATCCTGACATTTACAAGCATTCAGTTCAAGTGAGTGAGATGAGGACCAGTTTACCGATTCATTTAGTTTATTCTGAATTTGTGATTTCCTCCGGGTGTCGGTAATTCACTTCCTAAAACTAGATGGTCGGCGTACTTGCAGCCAATGAATGTCGATAGGATTGGAATTTGTTAGTCGTACGAAGAAAAGAAAAAAGAGGAAAAAAGTTGCACCTAATAAGGTTTTGAGAGTTATGCTTGTTAAAGCCACCGACATATGCAAAGAGCTTCACTCATTTGCGCAATTACTTAGTTAGACAGAAAGTAAGGAAATATGTTTAACTCAGATGATTTGCTAGGTGCCAAATAAATGTTTCCGATGAGTATCGAGTGAAATCCACTCAGAAAATGTAGCTTACGGTGTGCGATGTGACAATTAATCTTTTCAGCCAAGTACGTGAAGATCAAATTGTTTGACTTGCTCCAGTTGTTGTTAACATACATGATGACACATTCCGCGATTATGGACACCAGCGGGATGATCAGCTCCGTACGAATGGAAGCCATCCAATTGTGTACTTCTGTCGGGTGTATCCTTGTGCAACCAAAACTCCTGTACGTAATAAGTTATGCAATTTTGAACTTTGTATTCTGTATCATTGCTACCAGCTCTCCGATTTTTTTTCCAATAAAGAGCCGAAATTGCTCGTTAGTATCACGGAACTGTGAGTTATTCCAGCATGGCATTGTCGGAGACCAACTTGCCAACATGCTCGGTTTCTTTTAATCTTCCATCGCGATTTTTTGATAATCCCTTCGGACTTATTTCGAACTTTATTGCCATAATTGACAATATATGTTCAGTAGCGATGAAAACACCTGAGAACTACATAGACGAGCACGTATACTACAGCTCTGGTGGCGTGCAAAGTAGGATGAGTATGAACATTAATAGAAAAATTCACAAAAAAATGGTTAAGTTTGATATTTCAACGGCACAGAAAGGTAAAATTCAAAAGCCCCGCTACCACTTTGGCGAACACCAGCAGGCTACATAAGTGTTTACTGTCAATGGGTGACCTGTGAAGTCAAGCGATCACTGAGTGAGCTCGCTTTCAGATGTCGTTCTGTCAATTTGAAACATGTGCATCTCTTATTAAATAGAAACCAGCGTGTCTATCCACTGCATGCGTGAACGAGCAGTGTTCTCCGGATCCAGGACATGCCCTGTCGGCCACGGAGCACGGACCGGTGTAGACCAGCTTATTTGGTCCGTTGAACGAGTGTAACTGTTTCGAACGTATCGCGTGGCCCCCTGCAAAATGACCAGTTGGGAATTCTGCCCTAGCAAGCACGGCATTTTTTTCGAAGCTTTTTGTGAGAACTGTATCCAAGCTGCGAACTGTTTGCAAGGCCTGTGAAATCAGTAATGGGCACGCATCACTCTGTATAGATATGTAGGTGTGGCTACATGCGACAGTGATGGGGCTGCACGATTCACATGGCTTGAATCTAAATGCCGTTGTTGCCGATCTGCAGTATGCGCCTTTTCTGAATTTGCAGGACTGGCCTGGTGCTACGACGGTAGTGGTTTGTTCGTCCGAACTCAGTTCTTCTAGAAGCGTACCGATACTGTGGTTCGCTCAAGTAGCCGGTCCGGATTCCATGTAAATCCTAATGGATGTTTAGAAGTGGTAGAAGAAACTCTGGTTTGATTAATTCTCCAGTTCAGGGAATGCTGATAAACCCACCCCGTTTTTCTGTGATCACTTTCGAACCACACCACTTTGGGTGATCAAATTTGGTGTGCTGGTGTGACGGCCAATAACCATATCAAATATGTACACGGATTTTAGGTGTGAAGCAGAAAAATCGGTTTATGCCGGAAGATGTGCCTGTGAGGATGCGAAATGCTAATAAATCCACCACTAGACTGATGGTTAAACAAACAACTAGCTACGAAACACACTGATCATTATCGATAGACTGAAACACAACGTCCAGGCATGCCTCCAACTGTATTCCGGGCGGTTTCAATTTCTATGCTATCCCATTCCTCGAGGATGGCGGACGCTAACTCGTGCAAAGTTCCGAGGACTCTTCAATCCACACAGACTCGCTCCGATTACAGACCTTGGATATCTCCAATCGTTTTCACGTTTAGACTGTGGACCGGCCAGACCGCGAACTTGATGTCCCGGTTCAATAGCCACATTCTGGTATGGTTGGCCACGCTGTCACTGTTGAGATATCACTGTACTCAGTCGGTTTTCCGGAATCATCATTAGCAAAAATTCATTCATTGCTCTGGTGTAAGAGTCAGCAGTTTGCTTCCTTTCTAGAAATGCTAGCTGAGATTTTCCGTCTTCAAAAACTGCACTGCAGATCATCAGGGAACCACCAGCTGAGATCCAGCTTGCTTGTTCTGAAGTCGTGCCAGTAATGAAACTTCTCCTCATCGTCAAATACCACATCATTCCAAGTGTTGTGATTTATAGCCCACTTTTCTCGATTTTGAAAGCAGCGATCAGTCATATAATGCGTTGATCTTATCTTTCTGCTCCGTGGATGTGGAGAAGACTAGGGGCTGCTGTACTCGCGGAATGCTTAAATTTGGTTGCAGCTTCGATGCACTCGTAAGTTGGTTCGAAGCATCGCGCAAGTCTTTTCCTGACCTGTCCGGAGACTTTTCTTCAAATTCCACGTTTTCTCAATAAATAAGTTGGATCCTTCGAAAAGTTACGAATATCTATTGTCAACCTGGATTTTTGAGAATCCTGCTTCTGTTTATCTCCGAACCTTTCCATACGAGTATTTTTCCCAGCTCAGAGGGCCTTGAACCTCGAGTCATTTCACATTTTTTGATAAATGAAGTCTCTACTTCTGACCGGAATATATACCATGAGTAAACTTCGATCACGAATCACGTGTAACGCGAATAATTATCAATAACATATCGCTGAGTATATAAAAGAAGTCACCCTCGTCAAAGGTCGTTGATTACTTAAACCACTCCGGTGTTTTTGCAGTTCGTCCAGGAGTGGATCTGATAGCGATTAGCACCTTCTCGGACACATTTTCAGGGTAAATCGATTTCTCTGTTTCACATCAAAAATCCGTGTACATATTTGACATAGTACTGGGCTGACACATCAGCACGCCAAATTTGATCACCCAAAGTGGTGTGGTTCAAAAATGATCGCAGAAAAATAGGGTCGGTTTAGTAGCACTTCGTGCACCACATTACATCTTACCACGACTCATTTCTCGTGGAACTAGAGTTTGTAGTCCTCATGATGTGACCAATATCTACGGTGGTAGTTTTCAAGGAGACTACTGCAAGACTTTTAGCGAACTTCCTGTTTGATCTTTGCGGTGTTTCGCGGACCTTCAAAAATGAGACAGAAAGGGTGAAATTATTACTAGCGGCAACGGTGATTCTGCTTTACGGAATCCGTGATCTCCAAGACGCCAGTGACTTTGTCTGCAGACGAAGCTCCCACTTCGGTTTTTAAGCTGTTTTGCTAGCGATCTTGAATCAGTTCTGCATAATTGCTCAACTCCCAGCCGAAGGTGAGACGAAGGGGTAGTTAGCTACCGTCGCGGTTGTGCAATACCACACATCGTTATTTATCATTGTAACCTTACAAAAACTTGTTTTATCACTTAGGTTCAAAGAAGTAATTTTCTTTTATGTATTTGAAGGTCAGAACGTCTGATTGTCAATAGAAGGGAGGACGTGGATATTTTGCCTTATAGTCTACGTGGAAGGATAGATAACAGTGCATCAAAACCAGTATAATCTTCGATCGCAATACATCGGTCATTTCCTGCGACATCAGCCATCGACTTTTCAGAGGAATCATTTCTCAGTGGTAACGTTGATGCATTCCTTGTATCAAAATGAAGACTGGGATCAACATTATCGAATGCAAAATAGGTGTCTGTGTTACATCTACCCTATCTTTATCATTTTTGACAGGTGTAATACAAGTGATTTCTCATAAAATCTAAAGCGAAGAGTTCGTGGACGTGCGATATATCCAAATGGACGATTCCCCCAACGAAGTCGCCTCATTTGATGGTGGGTTGTTATCGCCCTGGGTGTCAAGGCCGAATGATTATATGCGTCCAACGAATAATCGCGCCAATAAGTCAGTTCAGTCTGTCAGACTATTGTTTCAATGCAATTCTATCGATCCACGCTAACAATATTTCAATAGATAGAAAAATCTGGTTAATGAGACTTTGATTTCCCAGCTGCGGTAACAGGACACCTACTCGCAATGCACGCAGTGCCCAAGATTTTCCTCTAATTGATGTAATCCTAATAAAAGCGGTTGACCCCGTGGAAAACCAAAAGAGATTTCAGTTGTCTACCCTGAATTTGCAATCTATCGGTCAATAATATCGAGATGGGGTCGTTCGTTCATCAGAGGAACTGTGAGGTCAAATGATGCATACGGTGAACCACATCTGATTGTTTGATGGTTTTCGGACACCGTATTTAATTCTTTACACAAGCTACGTGTCTCAAAGTCACCTCAAAAAGTCCAATTAAGCTGGGGTGGCCATCAGATGTAATTCAGTTCATTTCAGCCGATTATTGTTTATTTGTTGCACGTAGCCGGACAGATCGGTTTGTGCCCGTGTGTCCACTTGCGAGTTTGATACGCAGTTCACTTAGTTGTGCCCAGACCATACTGCTAGGAAGCCGATCGAATAGTTCACAGTGTACACACAAAAACACGCCACCCATTGTCTGTTAGCGAATGAATGACTACACAGTCGTTCAAAATCACATATGACCGTCTTCATCATCTCTGTCATCAACTAGTTGGTAGAATCCCCGTTCCAAACACGTTTGTCCCTCACGCCTGAAGGTGATCACTAGGAGTGGACAGGAGCCATGTTGTAAACGCGTCTCACGTTATGGCAGTAGACTACCAGAAGTTCTATTCATGCCAGATGACAGTGCTATTCACCATTTTTCTTTGGATAGAAACCAAGTACGACAAGTATCGACGTTAGCTAGTCACTCTGGACAACTTAATCCTCCTACTCAACTCATACTTGAACAACCAAGACAGAAGATGAACGTTAAGATAGGAATTCCTTTCATGTACTCGCATTGGTCGTGAAAGTATAAAATACGATGGAAAATTCAAAATAATTTGCTTGGAAATGTGGCATTTATTGTCAGGTGGCTCTGGTCTTTCTTGATTGGCTAAAGCCGTAGCAATTCCAGAGTGAATGTAGCACGTTTCTGAATGCACACGAAAGGGCTAAGATGGCTGATCGAATACACCTATAATATTCTTTGGCAGAGTTCGTCCCGGTGACGGAGAAAACCTAGGGTGGAGCGACCTTGCGCCTACTTTCGATCAACTAGCGAGCGATAGCTGAAGTAAGTCTAGGTATCACGATCAGAGCTTGTGGTTTGGAGTGACTCATCGCTTCCCATACGTGCGCGTCACATTTACAAGCATTTCATTTCATATTTTTGTCTAAGGTTATACATCCACGACCAACGAGAGTACACGAAGCGAATTCCTCTCGAAGCATTTGTCTTCTGTCTTGTTAATTCGGGTTCTTCACGTGATTTAGTCCATACTATCTAACTATTGTTTCTCTGCTAGAGGAGATTTGTCACGGGCCGATAAAAGGGATTCTACGTTCAAACTTCTAGGTGCTATTGGATCTGTGCGTTTGTATATCACGAGTGAACTGACGGATTTTAAGTTCTCTCGATGTATGCGGAGTGACTTCCGCAACCGTTTCGGATTCTACTCATTGTTGGCTGAAGTAAAAGTGAGACTGCCCACCAACTGTGTCAGAGAACTGGTGAACCAAAGTGCTTCGGATGAAAATAAACTATATAAATCCTTGTGATCGATAAATTGTCTCATACTTCACCGTCATTGGATAGCCACAAATTAAGGAATTTTGATGAAGATGAATATGGTGGTGATTTGAAGTTGACGAAGACACTAAGTCTTATGTTAACTGCGTTATGCGGAATTTCCCTGTGTTACAGGTTTCTACATAAACACCAAGCAATTCTTCTAGTTCGTCAACCAGAAATTGCTTCCTGAATTTAGCTGGGCAGCAGCCGGTTTATTATGTCAGTGACAATATAACGGTCAGTGATAGATAGAACACATGTGAAATAGAAGGTCCTTTTGCGCAAAAGTTCACTTGGCCTCACATTACGAATGTTGTTCCACTTGATGGAGGCGTAGACGGGAATGCCAACCGGTGGATTTCGTTGACGAATTTTATGAGCAGATATTCACCGGCTGATCTCAACTGCTTTGGCTGGCAAGATGATAGTGCTTCTCATTGCCATTTGGAACAGATACGACATAATAATACTGAGATTTTAAAAGTGTCGAGAAAAGGAACAGGGAAATAAGGAATAAAGGTCGTGAAAAACAACATAGTTCAAACGGTTAAATGCATATGATTGATGATCAGTTAACTCTTCAGTAGGGGGCACTCACTGGGGAGATCAAAATTTCCCCAAGTGCGCAGTGTCTCTTCTAAAGTGGTTTTGCAAAGCACTGCCTGTGGTAATTCAGCGACCATCACACGTGGTACGGGTAGGTACAGTTTCCTAACTGCGCACACTGAGGAGCTTCAACCAATCAAGATCACCGAGGACAGACACAGCAAAAGCTCACTGTGATTGGTCAACTTCTAACCTACCAATTATTTCCTTTGATTTGACACAAACCAGTTCTGTAATATAATAAACATTTTGTTCTGCAGACTTGGCTTTCTTGCTACTTTGGTTTGCGTAGTTCCGGGTTAGGGGAGGTACGACTTCAATATGTCCTATCAGTTCGGGTACTGCGAGTATTACAACTGGCGTCGCTTCAAGGAGCTGCCCAGTATTGAACAGCTGAACTTGCAAGCTGGTGCATCTGAAATCGAAGACTGGGTTGAACGGTTAAAGTCATGGTGCTGCATGCGAAAGTATGTGAAGAAGAAGAACCAGACTGCATTCTTTTAGATGGCTGGCGTTGATGAAAATCCTTGCATACTCCAGAGCCCCTGTTGCAGTTCCGTTCGGCGAGGTGAAGGCTCAGCTGCTAGGCCACGTAGTTCCGGTCAATTTCCAGGGGACCGAACGTACCAAATTCCATTCGCTGGTTTGTGTTCCCAACATGCTTTTCCGTGAATTCATCCTGACGCTTCAGACGCAGGCTGTGAAGTGTAATTCTGATGATCATTTGGTAACCCAATCGCACAGCGGCCTTATTGCCGGTATAAATCATCCGGAGCTATATAAAAAAGCTGTTGCTGAAGCTCGACCTTACGTTCTCTGAGACCCGGTCAACGTGCGAACAATTCGATGACGTATCCGATACGGCGGCTGAACATTCCTTGGTGCACCGCTAACATGTTCGTCCTAGTAAACCAGCCCGTTCAAGTCAGACACCTCAACCGAAGCCGGCCAACAAAATGAAGCCGTGGCGCACTGGACCGCGTGTGAACGTTATCGAATTACTACAGAACCATTTCTATACTTCAGAATTCATTCCTACTAGTCGCCGCTGTCTTTCTATCGATACGAGCTCCAGTGTTACAGAAGCTCATAATTTCTTCCTGTTTAACTGTATTGTTATGAATTTCGGGCTTGCTGACAGAACTGCTCTGCAATATCGTGTTGATAAACCGCCTTCCTTCTTTCAAGTAGCTCTAACCTTCTCGTACAAAGTCAGAGCAGATGTCTTCGTGTGTTTGATCTCCTTCAGTGTGTGCTCTATCTGACCGACGAAAATAATGAATAGATTGACTGTGGTTGACTGCTGGCCTGCTCTCAGTTGGATAATTTGTACCTTAGAAGTCGATGGTTTCCTGTTGGCATTGGTCATGTTAAACTTTATGGTACATAGACATAATCTGTTTGATGACTGTCCCAGAATATGAACGGTGAGTTTGGTGGGTGTACGTGAACAATGTTGGTCGATTGACCAACTTGCCCTATTAAACAA
The DNA here is from genome assembly GCA_948099385.1 of Fasciola hepatica. Classification (NCBI taxonomy): domain Eukaryota; kingdom Metazoa; phylum Platyhelminthes; class Trematoda; order Plagiorchiida; family Fasciolidae; genus Fasciola; species Fasciola hepatica. The sequence goes on from CANUEZ040000110.1 coordinate 5,315,490, forward strand.
GAATAAGTACACAGGATGAATAGTGTCCGTTACTACGCTAAATAGTGTCAGTATAACTCGGCACGGTGTCTCTTATAGAGAAGTCTTTTGGTCCAAAGGGACATTGTAAATTGTCTCTTGTTGGGATGAACCGGATATGTCGTTATGGGGATACTGACGGGGAATCGAAAACTGTCCCTACATGCGCGGATACTGCAATGTATTTGCCATTGGCTATCATTTTCTCCTTTGTTTTCGAGCTTGTGCTGCTGATAGTACGTGGTGTCAAGAAAATGAACATTATGTCCAAAATCCGTTTAATCACAGACGTACCACATGGTTTTCAATCTTTTTGGACTGAAAAGGCCGAGGCCGGGGAAATGCACGTTGCCTTTATTATGGATCTCGATTATAGCAACTGGTAAATTACAAGTCAGCCAATCCCAGCTGACTTTTTGTTGCTCTTCGTCACTGTGGTTCTGATTTGTTGAAACTTTTCACTGTTCTTGACCTCAAGCTGTGGTGTACAAACTCGAGCGAACTGCCTATTGATTATTCACACACTGTATGGTGTATCCGCTGTAACAATTCGCGTATCAGCCTGCCCAAGCTGACCATGTAGTCAGACTGCGCAGGTTGGTTTTGTAATACCTTCGTTTAAAACAAAAACACATACTGAATGCAGGTTAATCATGAAAGTTGTTTCATGAGTGCACTGAGTGCTTTTAACGTCTAAAGCGAGTGAAGAGGTGGTCTCCGTGTCATGCAGTGTTGATGCGAAGCAGGCTGTTCAAGACCAAGCTGGACAGCTTGGCGATCAACTTTTGGGCTCATAATCCTGCCCGCTAAACTCCAGGTGAGATTGAAGCACGGAGGGTGCACACTACTGATGATTCCCACATAGTACACCTGACTTTTCAAACGTACAGTTGGTTATTCTAAGGATTTGTAACGGGTCTGACGAGATGACACTACATGACGAGTTACACTCTAACGTGTTCTATTTTTATGCAGTTCTCAAGCATCGGTGAATTCTACCCTGTAGGTGATATGAACCAACAAGTTCACGTTGTGTTGGTCTCGTCGTCCCGCTCAGCCACATCATTTGCAGTCCATGAAGTTGCCCCGTGGAGCTGGGATTGGTTGATATTTGATACAAGTCTGAATGGAATCAGTTCTCCCGCACGTTACTCCGGATCCACCTGTAGATGGGAGGTTAGATTTGTTTGGACTTGCTTGTGCTAACAGCGTTTCGTATTTCAGCCTCAAAAACGTGATGGATCGGTTATGTTGCGTCCTGTTTAAGGTATGCAATAGTAGCTCAAAGAACTTTATTGATCACGATAATGAGCGAATCTTGAGTAAGTCCTGTAAGTGATGACTACTTTGATGTGTCAACATAGATTGCTTCCTCTAAGATGCCTGTCGGTAAGCCTTTGATCGTCTTGAAGGGTATTAAGTTGGGTCTGTCAACTGCAAAACCGGGAGAATCATTTATTAATGTTTTACGTATGAGTTGCGTTTCTACCGTCCTCGTATGCAGAAAGACTAATGACACACAAAGTCAGACGAACTTGTGATGGGATGAGGCCGGACTACCTTGGGCTAGTATTTTAAATTGTTTCTCACTATCCCATATTTATGTGTTCGCACGCGTGTTCCCGATATGTTTGTACCCTCTCAACCGGCTGTGATGTTGATCACATTTTCAACACTCAACTCACCATTGAAAACCATGGAAGCACAGTGCAGCTGCTTCATCCTTGTTGAGAATCATCAGCAGTGCAAATCCACCGAGCCCCCACGGGAACTCGAACCCGGGGTGAACGTTTGTGAATCGAACACCTTAACCACAAGGCTATCCGGGCTGGCTCTCAACGGTTTGTTGAACATCTACACTACATGATATAGCACCCTTCCGTCACTGGCTTTGAACGGTAACATCCATCATGGGAGTCGATCGCTGTGTAGGAAGCGGGTTGTTACCGTTCAAAGCCAGTGACGGAAGGGTGCTATATCATGTAGTGTAGATGTTCAACAAACCGTTGAGAGCCAGCCCGGATAGCCTTGCGGTTAAGGTGTTCGATTCACAATCGTTCACTCCGGGTTCGAGTCCCCGTGGGGGCTCGGTGGATGTGCACTGCTGATGATTCCCAACAAGGATGAAACAGTTGTACAGTGCTTCCATGGTTTTCAATGGTGAGTTGAGCGTTGAAGCTGCATGATGAATCATGTCATACAAATCCAATCTCCTACTACTTAATTGATCACATGTCCCACCTTGCAACCGGTTGTGCTCGTCCTTGTTGACTGTCTTCTCTCTGCGTTCGTTGACAGACTAGCACCGAAGTGATTACCAAATAAGTCCTCGAGATATGCAGAACTGTTCGACCGGGAACAGTCCAGGTTGGCACGCATATCGAACTCATTCGGACCGATGGTTCACTTATTTTAACAGAAGCAACGCTGTCAGTCTGCGTCAACAGAATCCTATTTCCATCACACCATACTATCCTGTCGTTAATCTAAAATTCCATAATACTTTGCGCTTGATCCCAACTTACTGTTATCGCTAACCGGAGTAATTTTTGAGCGTGTTCAAATGTTCATGCACACACACACAGAAATTAATCGGCTGCGGCAAAATCACCTTCCTATCGAAGTTGAGTCAATATACTGTAGTACACTGACAGCAGTGTCTTCCGTGGGGGTTGCGCGTGCACCATCTGCAAAGAAGCACAAAGAAAACTCGATGAGCCGGAGCTCGGTAAGTGCGTAAGCAAGCATTGACATTTACACAAATAAAGATTGACGTGGCAATCCTTCTGAGCGTGTTACATTACTGAAAGTCGACGGGAACTATGCAAATGAACTAGCACTTTTCATCTAACCTGTTATGCTAGTCATGTGATTGGATATTGATTGTGTCGCTTCACAGGCCGTCATTCGCAATTCGTTCTACCACAAACTCTGTGCATGAGTGAGTGAGTGCACTGCTCGAATCAATCCTACCAAAGTTGCATGCACTCAACAAAGCCCTGGTACCGACACTGGAATAGGATAACTCTCACACGGCTGCAAATTGAGAAGTTGATTTGCTGTAATGCCTGGATCATAATTGTTTTTTTCTCCAATAGACTATCTTATTCGCTGTTCCTATTGCACCAGTCGTCCTCAAGTGAGATATCAGAACGTGTCGGTACACAGCGAGGGGAAGCATGTATTCAGCAGTAAGGGACACTGCGTTCAAATTTCAAGTTAGTGCCAGAAATACGGACACTTATGTCCATTTGGGATGCGTGTCTACCATTGTCAGCTCAAGTCACTTGTTGAATTTAGCCCAAAAAACGAACCCCGGATGCATGGCTGATCGCCCTTTGGACCTGAGTAAATATAGGTGACAGAGGTGGATTGGTTTGATGGACCTTAAAAACATAACCCCAATAAACTAGTGCCTCTGTTTCAGGGAGGTTTCCAATACTCCCCGATACAAATAATGTCAGTTTGTCTTAATAATTTCGGTTATGCTGGGATATTTTCGGGTCAGATGAAGTGGGCCTACAGCGTCATTTGATAGCGACCTCGGCCTGATGCTAATCCAAATGATTAACCACGAGTTCGATTACGGTGTAATTTTTCGATTATAATCATTCGGCAAAATTGTGATGACCCAATTACCTGTAGGCGCAATACAATGAGTGTTTATTTCATATTCGTCAAGCAGCTGTAACTATTTCGACGGGTCCGGAAATCAGTCAGAAATCTCCTCGCTACACAGAGGAAGTGATTTGCTATTCTTCGAACTGTGTACGATCCGTCACATCAAGAACTACACAAACGAAAGTGATTCAGAGCACTCCATCTGATAGTCTTATTCACGCTTGCTTGTTCGCTGGGCACATCAAGCTGGACTGTTTGAGGCAATCTGAAATCCGGTGTATTTAACTACTTATTTCATGCTTACAATGAAATGTGTTGGACAGGTTTTACCCAACACTGCTGGGGCCTAGTCCAAGATCAAAAGCAGGGGGCAACCATGGCTTTGAAAATCAAAGGGCGAAACTATATGGTGGACTGAAATGGGAAAGCGAGTGGGACGTACATATATTTAATCTGTCAGATAACTCAAAAAGGTAAGATGTAATGGCGGTATGGGTTATAAGACCACAGTTTATCCATAGGTGCACCACTATTCTAATACTTTTTGTTGTTGTTTCTCTTTCATCACTCATTCAGACGTGAACATTACCATCTTTTGTGTTCAAGACTAAACATAGGCAGAGAACATGCCAGGTTACTCTCCCCTCCCTGAACCGTGATTGACTGTCCATAGGATTCCCTGTGCCCGGGGTGATTATGAACTTTTGCCAAGTATACGCTGCCATTCGGTGTTCCGCCTTCTCCCTTCCGTGTGCTGAGTCAGTGAGCTGGTGGTTATGGGTTCAGTATTTGTGCATCAAATACTAACACCGAGTCTATCACGGGTTCACTACAGACCGATCGTCACCGCAACCATCCGCCCGGGTCAGCCTTGCCCATTACAAAACATGCGTAGCCCTTAAAATAGTTCTTTCTCACACTCAAATTACGCTACGAGCAACCCTCTGAGTAAATGAGCTTTCAGTTCCGCCACTCTTCAACCAGTCCTTGATCAAGTCGATTTCTTCTCAAAGTTCATCAGGCTAGAAATAAAAACTACGAAAATCAAATGTATGTCAACTTGTCCATGGCCATCAACTCAACAGCCGTCCGTCAATGACCAACTGATCCAGTGCGCTCCATTATTCACGTGTCTAGGCTCTACACTGCTTCCGAACGGTCAGACGAAGGATGAGGTAACACTCCGGATATAAAAGGCCAGGAAAGCATTTCTCCAGCTACGACGGGCGTTGTGGACTCGCTGTGAAATCAGCCTTCGGACCAAGGTGCGTATCTACCCTGGCGCTATATGCCCCGTACCTAGCTGCGGTTGCGAAATCTGGTCATTAGGAGCCGATAATACCAGAAAGTTGGGGGTGTTTGATCCCTGGTGCCTGTGACGTGTTTCGAAAACAAATGGGCGCGACAGAGTATCGAACGATGAAGTTGGGAAACAGTGCTAATAAATTGGCGAACTCTCAGACCCTTCAACTTTGTCGACTGTGGTGGTTGGGTCATATCCTACGGCGACCTGAGACGAAACTAATCAAACAATCACTCCGTCCCGAACCCCGTCCTGGATGGAGCTGTCGCCTTGATGGCCAATGCAAAATCTGGATCAACACCGTTGAGAAGGATGTAGAGCCCCTAGACTTAAGGTCGTCCTATGGTGTCCGCCAGTGGGAGAAAAACTGGATCGCGATTTGCAGCCAACTCGCTTCGAACTGCCACGCATGGTCAGCAATGATACGAGATATTCATGGAGTCGACTCATCCTCTGGTAGAAGATAGTCGCGTAAAAGGAAAATGAAGGAAGGTTTCATTTGAGCCATCAGCCTGAAGCAATCGAGCTTGCTCTCATGCAAATCACCCTCATCGCGATGATCCGATTGCGCCAGCTTATTGTCTATCTGTTGAGGTCTGCCTGACTGATCTTTTTGACTGTCGTGGAAAGCTTCCGAGATATTCGCCGTTTCAGATTCTTCTTCGGATTGTGGTTCTCGTTTGGGGTTGACGCAATCGGCTTGTGAATCGCTTCCTGCGGTCGAAACAGCTTCCGCAACAATATGACCGCAATCAAATCACGCAGCAGTTCAGCACAAAAACAACTGACCGATGAAGGCTGTGGTCTAACTCGGAAAACTAGAGGGGAAGGGAAATGCCGCACACGTTAAAAAAAATATAAAGTGGATAGAGAAGGATTTTCCGAGTATAGCGCAAAACCTTCTCATCTCAATTCGTCGATTTTTCATAAAGAAGCTTCCGTGAATATGAAGCTGGAATCGAACTGCGTATACCTTCTCCGAATTCGCCCAGAATTTCTCGGGTTCGCTCTTCCGTAGCATTGTTCAAAATGATAACAGCTCCTAAACACGCCAGCGCCTCATTCAGCTTGGTTGAACAGACTGACAGATGTTGATACTTATGAGTAGCGGGGGATTAGATTTGCGTATGATGGTTCGTCATGCAGTACCCACTGTGTGGCTTCATCGGCTTTTGGATCAATGACAGGATGACTCTAAACCGACTGACTGTTGATTCACGGTGGTTCGCTGTCACGATCAGTCACACACACGCATGCATGCATGTATGCACATTGCTGTAAATCTGACCATGCCACGGACGGCTTCTCCAACCAATCAGACTATGAACCTGAGCCATTTTTGCTTGCTGATTTGTTACTTCTGAGCCGCCCTGCTTGACCGCACTCGATCGCATGCATTGCATACACCTGTCCATAGATGATTCAATCGTTTGCCTGCTCGCTTACTTACGTGCTTGCTCGCTTACTCACGTGCTTGCTCATTCAGCAATAGACGGATTTGTTGCGTACAGTGTTCTCCGTTAATTACGAATACAACAGTGCCAGTGTTTGACTCACCGTTGAAAACCATTTAATGCGTCGCTGTTTCATCCTTGCTAAGAATCATCAGCAGTGCACATCCACCGAGTCCCAAATGAGATTCGAACCCGTTGTGAACGTTTGTTGTACTTGGACCGTTACTGAGATGTCATCCATCAAGATACTTGATCACTGTGTGGGCAACGCTTCTTTTCGCTCAAAGCCACTGACGTGATTGTTGTGTTGTAGATTCGGCAGGAAGCGAGAGGGCACGCTTAGACGTATGAACATGTATCCAGTACCAACGCATGGCAAGCGCAAGTACAAGCAAGCACGCGAAAATGCAAACACGTACGCAAGTGCGTGACTCAGCATTGTAGGCAAACGAATGAGTAAGCCAAGTTCTCAGTGCATGTGTACGACTCCAGGTGTGTGTTCGTGAGTGCAAGGGATTTGGATCAAGTGTGCGTGTGCGTGTGAGAGTGTCTGTCTGAGCACATGACTGTTCAAGACGAGCACAGCACGGGAATGCTACATCACGAAGTGTATATGTTCGGCGAATCGTTGAGAGCCAGTCCGGATAGCTTGGTGGTTGTGTTCTGGGCGCAACTGATCACAAACTGGTTGGAATTGAACTTGATTAGATTGGCCAACTTCGTTGTTGGTTCATTAAATTTTACGGCATATTAAATGCAAAAACCAATGATTGCTAAAAAAGGTGTTTTTTTGGTCACATTCCTTACCGGTGAATCTGCTGCATTTACGTGGGAGAAAACTTTATTTCCACGCGGTTTAATGTTCAAATCAACGGGACTGAGAGTCTGTCAAAACACCCTACTTTAGTTATTAGTATTCACGTGCAAACCTGATTTCCGTTACCAGACTCGTTTCGGAACTGTTGGTCAGAGTGAAAAGTAATATGCGAGGTATTTTGCATCAAAAGTGGTGCATATGTTCACAAGTTGGAGAATTTTCTAGTTTCTTTTGGATACAAAGTGACTGACGTGGTTCACAAAACCTGAAGAGTTGACTATCTACAACACTTGAGATTGTATGCAAAGTAATACACATACGCCAAACTGGTTGTGTCAGTGTTATAGATCTGTAATTAATTGGCGAATTTTGTGCCATATCTTGTGCAGATCAGTTCACTCTGTGGATGAAAATCAATCGACTGAGCGCAAGCGAGTCTGAGCTTGTCGGTATCTGGCACACGGTCAATACGTCTGACAGCAGTCGTTGCGGATGACGATTGTGACAATTGTGTGACTGCATAAGCGACTACAGAATGAGAAAACTACACCTTTTATACTTGTGGCAAATCGAACCATGTAAAACCCTATTTTACTGACGTTTTTGTTGTTGTTTATAAACTGAGACATCTAAATTAAGTAAGTTTTCTCGACGAGGTGCGTTCACTCCAGTTTACTCGACCATCAACCTCGCATTTCCGTGCTCTAGTTTTGGTTGCTGTCTCGCGACATTGCGGAGTCGAGGGAAAATTAATGATAGCACAAAATGAAAAAGAGTGACACACAAAGCAATCGGTGGAAAACGCGAAGACAACAAAAGCCCTACTATCCTTTGTGTCCAGCTGTTGAGCAAATGTCTCACTCTAGAGTTCCTAAACAATGACCTCTTATGCAGTTTGGGCATCTGCGAAACCTCACAGACCTCCAGCATCGTTGCTTTGCGTTCTGGCAATGGAGTATTAAGTTATGGTGCTTTACTACTGAACTATTTTTCCCAATACATTCACGTCTTACTTCTTTGGAAACAATAGAATCCATTATTTTGTATTCTCACAAGCGGGGCCAAGAAATGACCAAAAGTCGGGCTCCAGCCCGGGTTGCCCACCTACCGAACACACTGAGAACGCCCCCTCCCACTCTTGTATACAGAACGTTTCATTCTGGCTAAGACAGACAAGAATTTATTATTCAAGTTTCTGAAAATTCGATGCTGTAAATCATCTCAATAATATTCACAGAAAAATGACTAAATCGTGCTACATTTGTGGTCCCAAATTTATTGTCCCTCTACTGCGATGGAATCCGAATACACACTGACAAACGGGACGGCCACTAGACAGAATCTCTATAATTACAAAAAAAGTAAGACATCCCTTCTTCTGTGCACGGATGATTTCACATCAGCTTGGGACCTGAACACGAAGCTCAGCGCGATCAGAAGCTAATGGTACGGTCATTACTATTCGAGCCACTTGGGTATAATACTATCCAGCCAAGATGTGAACCACACGATGGGCATTGAGCTAAGGACGTATCCAGTTCCCACAGGTATATCTATGCTAATTACAAGCCAGTGGTCGACGGAATCACTTGTCGCTGGTGAAAAAGCGATAAACCTAATTGGTTGCTAGTTAGTGTTACATGTGGCATCAAGGCCTCTCAGGTTGGAGTGAGATGCAACTGTCAGAAATGGAATACAATCGACATCTAACGAATTAATCAAGTAGACAAAGGGGTTATAATATGAGGACTAACTGAGATATGGTTGCCCTTTGGAAAATCGGGTTTTGTATTAAGATCTCACTTTATAGAGCCATTATACCAATAAAGAATCTTCCAGATGTATTTAATTTTCGAAACCTGTTAACCGAAAAAGGTCAATTATGCCACTTCCTGACCTGGATTATCTATCCAACGCTCTCAGAAGTGATGGGATTTTGATCGTTCGACATACAAATCGAGACACCGTACGGTACAACTTTATGGTCACGAACATCGAGAAGCCTCAACCAATTGAAACCACCGTGACCAAGTATAACAAACGTCAGGAGTTATTGGTTGATTTTTGATTTTATCATCGGCACACTTGACCATGACTGTCTATGCAGATGAGTTCCACCAATAATTAACTTACAGATTTTCGAACACACTTCAAAAGAACGTGAGAGCAATAAGCATCAATCATCTTGATTCTGGGTCAACATAGTTCCGAGCTATTTCAATAAATACTGGTGACGGAGCCTAGGACCCCGTCTTGCATCATTTGTCCAGATTCCGTATAACAATAAACAAATACTTGTACTGGTGCCGAGTGATGAGTAGCTGATTGTGGGGGATTGATTAATTTAGGTTTCAGTTCGAGTACTAAGTAATCATGTCCTGAGTACCTTTGTTCTTATTTTCATGTCTCAGCAACTAACCGCATTGGTAGCTGAACATCTCGCACTATACAGTAGACAAGGACAAAACTGTAAGTGATGGTTCCAAACAGATCACAAAAAATACTGTGAATAGAAGAACGGAGTTATTCGCAATTTCCTGTCATATCTTCCAATATATCTAACCGCAGAGAATCCGAATCCTGTAAGTTGAATTCGTAAAACTTAGCACAATCTACACGGCCAAGCACATATACCAACATTTTCTTGCGTTCCTTTCTTTGCATGGATTGGGCAGCCTTGTCTGTCTTTCTACAGCTTGCTATCTCCAACAAGTATCGCGCACTGTCCCAACCATCATAACCGGATAGGCTTCATTGGAGTGCCTAGTGGTTTACATCATATGGAAGGTCGTTCTGTGGCACTATAGTAAAACTTTGAAGCCTGAGAATGTTTTCTACTCAACTGTCAGTCTGTAAGTGGTTAGTTCCAGGTCGGTCAGTAGCTCTCTCAATCAGTAGGCAGTCATCAGAAGTAATCAGTTGTCCATTACAAAACAAACGAAAAAAAGTTTTGTTCCATCGTCAGTGAATCTTCAAGCAGCTTGACTGCATTACTCTTTGTTCAGTCGATGATTATTCCGGGATGGTTCATTAGGGTGAACTTGAGATGTGACTTTGCGGTGGGCTCTCGTGGTCAAAATGACAGAGAGCACACGCACAAGTCTTGGTTACCGAGACTTTCACAGAAAATGAAGATCACAAGCATATAAGCACCTCCGAATTCGGCTTTACTGACATATATATATATATATATATATATATATATATATATATATATATATATATATATATATATATATATATATATATATATATATATATATATATATGCTAGCTCCTCGAAAGCGTTCTCTCTTGAGAGAGACTTTCACAAAATAGAATAAAAATGATTAAAACACGGAAACAAGTTTTGCCGCCCACCAAAACTTCCGATAGTTTCAAATAAGATTACTGGTGCCTTTCCACAACAATTTTTATATCCATATGGAATCAGTCGGCAGTTACTTCCTGCTTCGTTGTTTCTGGTAAACAGCTAGCTACTCTGGGAGTAAATTCTGTGCACAGTTATGGTGCAAATTTTCGCAGTAGTCGTACCGCTTGAATTGCACTGCTCTCCGGAACAACTTCATACTCAGCCACCTCTTCTTTCTGGTTGGTACTTTCTTCAACTAACTCCTCTGAATGTTCCATACATGCTGTGTTTCCGTCTGATGAAGAAGTCATAAATGGCGGGAAAAAGCCTACCTATAGTTGCGTAAGATTCTGATGTCCATTCACAAGAAAGTGTCGCTGTTAGTGCGTTTCCGATAAAATGTTAGCTCTTCTCTTAAAACTTTTGAAGCCTCGCCGTTCGGCAGTCTTGAGCTGGTGTTATCGCTGTTGGAATTTGTACAAACAGTCATTGCTCGTGCGAAAATCATCATCATGTTCTAGATTGCGAGCCACCTCCATTTCTTTATCTTGCAGCAACACTCCTGTTATCGGTAGATGATATCGCCGAGCAGTGTGAAATCCCTCGCTGCTGGCATCATTGAAGCTGCCGAGGTGTGAATGAAGGATTTTTCGTTCATTTGAAGTACCTTGGTTCCAGCTTGTTTTGACGCTGACAATCATGTGGACTTGAGTACGATGTACACCAAGCCGGGATGCAATCCTCTTCGTGGAATCTCCTTTCTTGCGCTAATTACTGACCTTACTTTAGCTCCAGGGCTTACGAAAGTCTTTTCGTTGACCGTCTCATCACGATTTATGGGCACCCGCGAGTTATATTGACGTGGTGTGAAAGTTGCAGTGATTACGTTAAGTGAGCCCAGTAGGCTTACTACAACGAGGTGAAACGCTAAAATCGCGTTTGCAGTAGACATCACCACATGTGACGCAGACAACTGAGCCAACTCAGCGACAAAGCATAAGCGAAATTCCTGAATATTCAGCGTAAAGTGATTCTGACGTTCTTCCGTGAACTACCGGAAGGGCCTGCCACGTTCACACACACACCCAACTGTAACATTTGACACTTGTCATAACAGAAGGGCCTGTGAGCTTTCTATCACCGTTTTCTATGGCCGTGTTCTCCCACTGCAGAGGGGTTTCAGTGGTAAGATCAGTCAGGACCGGGATGACGTCTCGCACGGAGGGGGTGACGGCTCTTCAGGTGTACGCTCTAGGGATGCGGGGGGTGACACTGTATACAAGTACATCTCGTCAAATGGCTAATAACCTCAAGCTGCAGAATTAACACGGCCTAATGTGGTTATCATTTCGAGTACCAGAATCCGTAACTGCACAAAGCGTGGAACCTGAATCAGAATGAGACCTCGTAAAGGCCCAACATTCGAAGCAAGATAGAGTGACGCTTGGACATAGACTGTCATTCCCGTATTCTTTGTTGTAGGTGTTGAGACCTGTTTATACGCTACTGAGCTTCAGCAGATCATATACGTGCAGCCCCCAGGGAACATATACAATACACAATGAGTATTTATTCTCGAACTTCGGAAAAGAAAGTACGAAGTATATCATAGTTTCCGTCCTGTTTTGGTAATAGATGTAAAATTCGACGAGACGAAAGAAACGAACCAATGAAAGGTAAGCTCATGTGGGAGTGCGTGATGAATACTGTCATGCGAGGGGAAATAAACCGCTACACTATCAATGTCAAAACACCGAAAAGCTCGGTACCATTCTGTCCACAGTTATAAGTCCAAACTTGAAGAAGCTGACAACTTTCACGAACATTGTGCCGTCAAAATGAGTCCAAACGATTTGTACGCAGCTTATTTATACAACACCAGTGCACCAGTAAGTGTGCAAAGCAAAAGCAAGCACTTTAGCCGTGGTCTGCAGACTGTGTTCGAAAGGTGGAACAATGACTGAAGAACAAACGGGTCATTAGTCATACAAATCTATCTGAGATGTAATGATTCCACCGTGGGGCACTGGACATTCCGTGCCTGGCATCACTCCGATCGCTTTATGACTATTGGAGTCAAAATAACTCGCACTGTTCAAAGGGACCACATACGCAGACAAATGTTGTTTTCCTTCACTGAATTGCTCTCTAGTTTGTGGAATCTTTTTGGCATTGTTTCCATCCCGATACTAGGTTCAGCTCACTCGAACTTGTCGTCCATTGCTCTGTGAATAACAGTGACTGTCTTAATGAGATATTTTCACCAGATTAAAAAAATCCACCTATCTGTCCACCACTGAAGCCCTGGGTACGACGAACCCTGATGAGACACACTGAAAATAATTAGACATCCGGTTGCGCACGGTTTCACATATTCCTCGATTGTTTATCCGAAGTTTAACTAGCTGTGCTGATGACATGAACGCTATAGATTTCGTTCGCTGGGGTCAGTTCTACCTGAATGAATGATCTATGGAAATCGACACGTGTACGTATGAGAGTGCGCATTTGTAAAATGTCTGGTCTTGGTTGCATGAACGCATTGTTCTGAGACTCCTTCGTCTATCGAATATTGGAGTGCCATAGCTCTGGATTTGTTTTTTCTCTCTTAAATATGAGTATGGGAAATTCGCCTATGAACTGTAGGAGAATGGATTTGTATAATACGACTAGAAATGCGATATCAACCCTAAATTCACCGTTGAAAACCATGGAAAAAATGTGCAACTGTTTGACTGTTGCTAGAAATCGATAGCGGTGCACATCCGCCGATCCCTCAGTGGGACTCGAATCTGGTATGAACGATTGTTGTACTTAGGCCCCTACAGATAAGCCGTCTATCATAAGAAATGTTCGCTGTGCTGGAAAAACACCGTTACCTTACAGAGTCAGGGAATAAAAGCGCTACTTCAGGTAGCTTATATGCTCAACAAACCATCCAGAAACAGCTCAGATAACGTGGTGGTTAAGTGCTCGACCCAAAATTGTTCACCCGTCTTTGAGTTCCGATCAAGGCTTAGCGGATGTGCACTGCTGATCATTCCTAGCAAGGACCAAACAGCAGTGCTGTGAGTGCTTCCATGGTTTTCAATGGTGAGTTGGGGGCTGGTACTGCATGACGAGTCATGCAATTGGACGATCAGTGGCCCTTCCAATGATCGGCGGAAAACATTACACAAATCAATGCAAACAAGCTGCGAGATGGTCACCAGTTTTATGCGAATAATCAAGGCTTCGAACAAGCTTAGTCAAGGGAGTCAGAAACCTCAGATTTATGGTCTTTGACCAAGGTATCTATCTGTGCATTGTGTCAAGGTCTGCTGCCGATCAGTTGTTCTGCAACAGCAATGGTGGCTATTAGTGTTTCCTTCAGATATGTTTACCTGTCTGTCCCAATAGCTTTCCTGGGTGTTTGACGGGAGGATGTATGGATACGTAGGCTGATTATCTAGTTATTCGCTGACTTTGCATTGCCGAAGGTTACGCTTCTCCTTGATAGGCAAGAAAAGAAAACTTGTTCACATCTGTCGCCCGGACTATACAAATGTTTTTATTTCGCTCAGTAGAGGACTTTTAGTGTCTCTTTCAGGTCAATATTGGTTATCCCCAGGGCCTTCCATTTGGTCAAGAGACTATTCCATAAACCGGTCTCAATGGTCCTAACGGTCATATTGGAACAAAGACGACGAGACGGGTTAGGACACTTGTATTTCGACGGCCAAACAAGTCCAGTTCAAGAAACACATACAACCATTTATATGGCCCCTTTTCCAGACCGCGTGGCACCAACATTGCTCTTGCATGAATGTTTCGGCTGTATTCTGGTCAGTTTCCTGTGGCCGATAGCATACTTCTCTTGGGCACCATTTTTATTCGGCTAGTCCGATTATCCCGGTTGACGGCCTGATCTTGCCGGTTGCCTGGGATCCCGCTGCTTCCCAGCTGCTAGTCGGTATGCCTCCTTTTGTCTGCTTCAGGATGTCTTTGACATATTCACCGTCTGTTCTTTTGTCTTTGGCTCTCGATCGGTAGGCCCGATCAGTTTGATATCCGTGTCGTCTTGTTGCTCCAGCATTCTCCGGTACAATATATCCTCCACAATGCGTATTACCACTGGAGTATTGCAAGGTGCTAACCTACGACCATTTTTATTCGCTTGCTAAATGCAGGACCTCCCCTCCACTTCGTCATCCTTTAGATTAAAACATGCCATCGATGTTCTGGTTGGTTCTAAATCCAGGAACAGTGGTAATGTCAATCCACTACAACAGTTTATTTGTACGATGACGGGATGATCCAAAGCGGTCAAATTAGCACTTAATCAAAAAAAAACAAATATGCAGAAGTACTCCTTTCAGTTAATCGTAAATCATCATTTCAATCAAATTATCCAACCCTCGTGATAGGATATTCAAACATGAAAAGGTTTCAGTGCTATAAATATCTCGGTATACTTATCTCATAAGGTCTAAATCGAACCCGTTGTGTGCAGGATACCTTTTTTATGGTAAGAAGGTTGACATTATGCACCTCTCGTCTGAAGTCTCTACGTGTACCAACCCATATCATATCTAAATGTATTCATTTTTGCGTGCTACATCACTGACTATAGTACTCCCTGTCACTTTCCCTGATTTGCTTGTCAAAGACTTTGTGTTGATCAAATGCTCCCTTGAATCCATTCCTAAGTGTAGTATAATATTTTACTCTGAGTTATTGAATTTCGTGGAAAAAACAGATTTTTCTGTACGTGAAAAATTGTGCTGTACTCTACTATCTCATTAAACACGTCCACAGCATTCACCTCTAACTCTGCTAGATAAAGTAAATTGAAATTGAAATATTCCTAAACTACAACATTTTATAACTCGGTCAATCCGAACCTAGCTAGGTTTGCTGTTTCGAAAGAAAACCTTTTTCACGACCTGCGAGAAAAGCTTACTTAGCAACGATTTTCCTTTTTTCCATCAAGTTCTTCGTTGACGAACAGGGCGTGGCGACCAGCACAATCTAGTCATCACCTTTTCTCTCTAGCATGTATTTACTGTCATTGTCAAAGCTTGTAACAGATAACTTTTCACTGAAAATATTCTCCTTTCGGAAAAATAAAAAGTATCCTTGACTTGAAATGAACGGAGTAAAGTTTAATCTTGCATATTAACACCTTTTGAAAAAGGGCTCATGTTTTCTTATCCAACCAATCATGGCAATGACTGCAAAACATTCGCTATTCTTCCAAGAACAAAGGCAAATTCTATTTCAGTTGCTTCGATGGATTTCTTGGTGAAGTCTAACGGCTGTTTCCCATGGAACATTTTGTGAACGTCTCCAGCTGTCCCCTTTTCCACTGCCTCAGCTCTCTGATGATAATGCAACACGCATTTGAAAACAGTGCTGTAAAGCATATCTATAATTGTAGAAAACGATATTTGAAAAGCAAACTAAAATCACCGGCAAAACTAACATGTTATTCCCGGACCAATTGAATTGTAAGGACTTCAGCTCACATCATCAGTTGAATTTCGTCTCATTTATTTGATAGCCTACACCTGCTATCTATGTGTTAGATTCACGCTAAATTGCTGTGGGTAGGAGGGTTGGTCGAGCAAAAAAGTCGTGAAACTTTCACAATGAAGTGAGGGTGTTTGTTCCGGGTAGGTTTTGCGACTGCCTGGCAGTTGAAACTTTGTCTGAGATGGAAAGTGACACTGGAAGTCCGTTTTCTGTGGGGCAACCAATCATCACAAACAACTGTGTTCTGCACATGGACTGTTCATGAAGAGTGAGAATTTGTGGATAGGATGCAACGTTGTTTTACTTGGCGTCACGCATAGCCTTCATAATGTTGAACTCAGGTGAAGAACCTGGTTGTTGGTAGCCGATGACAAGAATCAGTCCAGCACTGTTGCTTATTTCAGTCAACTCCCGCTAATTTGACTTAAGCTCTTATTCTTATGCAATTTTCTCTGGCTTGCTGAGATACGAGCTACCGCCAAAGTCAACCTTCTTATACAGCTACTGACGATGTTAACCCTCGATCAGCTTTCTAAGCAGAATTAACGACCCCGGTTGCGGACGCAGTCGAACGTTCCTCAATCAAGAGAACCCTAGACGCAGATCAATGTGACTTCGTTCACGAATACTGATGCTACTCAGGCACCCAGAACTAGATGCATTCAGAAACTGTGAACATACACGTCTTCGAATGCCTTCATGATACATTAGTATATCTCAGATGCCGCCTCCCTGAAACTCACCACGATTCGGGATCGACCTTCGAACTCTGCATGACCAAGACGTTGACATTTTGGTTGAAACATGAGATGGCTAATCCGTGAAACCCATGTCCATTGTTTCGCTGGTCTTTTCGTAACAACGAAACAGCAATAATTCCCCTTCCATCTTTTTCTTAACCACGCAGGCCCAGTTTTCATGACTACTCAATCATACTTCGACACATAGACATTGTTCGTGAATTATGCGTTTCTAACCTTCAATGCGACTCTATTAGCCACGAAGATGATACTGCCAGAAACCAGATTGTTCGCTATTTGTTATTATTCTGTATTACGTTGCTTTGCACTATGTGTAGAATATGATGCGAATCACTCCATACTGTGCTGTCTTGAAGTAAACCGCTTTAGGTCCAAAGGGTTTGAAGAATGCTCTAGTTATGTTATTTACACACACCGAATTCGATTCCTACTTGGGATTTCGAGGACTAGGCAGTGCTGATTGTCCCTACCAATTTGGGCGCAACTATTCCACAAACATTTCAAACATTTTCAATAGTGAAGCTGCAGCTATGTCAGTTCAATCAGGATTGGAAAATATTTGTGGGACCTGAGCTCTACAGCGCTTATCTAGTTCCTTAATCTGCGAATGCGTATAGTCATCACACGCAATCCGGCTGATCGTATGGCACACGATAGTACCCATACGATGATCATGAAGGGTTACGTCAGTCCATGCTGTATGGAATCTTGTAGGAACAAACAAACAGACAAACAAACACATCGACCGAGATTGTGACACAGACAGTTCTGCAACCGATCAGCTATGTGGCATCGTCGGTAAGCTTCAATCAGTAGACCGGATTTTCTAGCACTCTACGAGATAGCGAACGTGCTTCACGCTTGTACGTGTACCTGTTTACACCAGCCGCTGTTTGTGTTTATATATGCTGTGCGGATCTGCCGTCGATAGCAGAACACGCTCAGTGCATGGAATCGGGTGGTGTTCTCGTCGTATCTAGCACGTGAAACAAGCCATTGAAAAGTGTGCTTGTGATTTTAGTTTAGCTGATGACTTTCTCATTGTAGCAGGTCGACGTAAACTAGTTTCACAGTATCGAAATACAAACTTTTCTGAGTGTAATTTTGTCGTTCGATCAAGTTATCCAGATATGATTGGCAGGGAACTGTTTAGATTGGAATCAATAACCGACGCTCATTTCGGTTGTCTGTTTTATATCTAACTTGCACTACAGGAGCGATACACTTAATTGTCTTCTTCGTACCGTGTATACTCCGACACGGATCCTTCCATTTTACTTTGAACTTGATCCCACGGAGCAACAGCCAACGTTTTTTAGTGTATGAGCAGCAGACAGAAGCATTACCATGTTAGACTGTGACATCATCTTGTAATTTGCTTGCCACTAGCGGGAGCAAAAACTATTCAAATGTAAGAATATATGCAACGGAATCTCAAGTATAAGAAGCTCACTTTAACCTTTGGCTGAGAAGGCACCCCGAACCGTCACTGAACACTTTTCGCTGTTTCTTTGACCGAAAATACTTTAGTCATTTTGATATCATGCCAGTAATATTCCCCTGCATCCGGCCCATCCAAATTATTTTTTTCTTCACGGAAGTGACAATTCTTCCATTTGTTTGTCCAAGCCATTTGTTTAAGCACATTGTAAACGTTCTTTATGCAGTGGTGCGAAAGCATTGTATCTTTTCATTTTTCTTTATATTTCATCCACCGCATAGCCTTGAGCATTCTTCGTAATGTTCGTTTCGAAACACAGACTCCAGTAAAAACCTTCATGTCGACATGGAGCATGTGTTTCTGGAAGCTAGACGAATTAGATTGCTTTCGTCCGTTTTCTGTGATTCTTCAGACGACCCATTCGCTTTTCATGTGCACATCGCTCGTTACATTACAGGCACATTCGTGTGACATTTCACGATCTCTTATACGGCCCGGAGGTCTCATGCGTACTGAGGCCCATCTGATAGAACGCGGATATTTTGCCCCACTCAAAATTCTGTAACCTGCAGCCAACCCCAATGAAGGTCACTTAGGGCACGTGCTCTGGTGCACGTGATTCCCGATTCCAGTTCCCATGACTGCGTCAGCCGCCAGAGCCACAGAGCAAACGGATCAGCGTGCTGCCAGGCTCAATGGTTAGTCTGGTTCTGTGAAATTATCCGAGAGACAGCACACCGGACTAGAGGGTGACATACTTTTATCACACTCGTTTTTCACGTTTTCTGCTTTACTTTGTACATGAAACATAGTTTCGTTCCGAAATATGATTTGCCGTACACTATTGTGCACTCGATCATTCTGACTGAATACGGTTGCACTAGCTTCTACAGCAACGAAAAAATGGGGGGAGGTTCTATAGTTTTGTCGTACAGTCCATGTGCACGATCCAGCGATTGCTCCCTGTGTGCTGAGTCATTGTCCATAGTCGGCCAAATCGCGTTAGTAATCAGCGTGTCAGCACCTGTCCAGAATCCAGGTCAATAACTAAGACAGCAGATGCGCGAGCAACAAGGTAGCGATCGATAAGATAAGAACAGACACCCGTGAGATGGTAGCTGCTCGATCGTCAGCAAACCCGAAGACAACCTACTTGATACAAGTATGAATCAGTTGGTTTGTGTTGCAATAATTGGTGACAGTGACTGTTTCTTCCTATACAAACAATGTGTTCTGCGTTAATAAACTGAGATGATTCGAGGGCAAAGTAGTCTTCACACTAGAGTTGGTGGGACAGTTCATAACACTCACCGAGTGATGCACTTACACTTAGACAGAATTCTTCCCCTGGAACAATGAATCATGAAAAAAGGGACATTTCAGTATGCTTGCTTTGGACTAATTTTACTTACTTTAAACATTAATGTGATATGGTAAAACCTTATTGCTCAATAACACAGCGTAGTCGAAATCGTTAGTGGGTTCTCGATGTTTCGGTCACCACGGGTAACCTTTTTCAAGACTGGTTTTACAGCCGAATGAAACTGGAATGACAACTTAGAGCAGTTGGGTGGTAGTCACAGTGTGTTCGCGCGTTAGTCCGTCTGTTTGTAGTTTTTTAAGGCAAGGGTGGGTGTTGAACCTCCGTCCATACTATGTGTCCATGATATTGGGGTCATTTGGGGTCACGAAGGTGTTATAACCCTTTGGGTGTTTATCTATCCGTCATGTCATTCATATGCCTGAAATCTCTGAGCCATCGTTACAGGTGAGACATGATTGGTAGGTTTGTACGGGATACCAATGGAGGTTAGCTAGTCTACGTCCTTCGTGTTTCTTAGCCTATCGCTTTTTAATTCTCGTGGGTAATTTTTGTTGTTGAAGAACTGTGTGGAAGCGTTCTATTTCTTGTTTATGAGTGATGTATTCGTTGCACAATTTGTCGACTCTGTTGTCTGATGACGAGACGAGTGCCCGTTTTATGCATTATGGACGGGCTGAGTTGAAGTCCAGATGTCTGTCGGAATGTGAAGGTTTCCTGTGAATGCTCACTCCAAACTAACGGGAGTTGTTTACTTGAAGTCGGCAGTCAAGGAATCTGATGACTCTGTCAGTGCTCTGTATCCGAAAACCATACCATCGACTATGAAAACTCCGGAATCCTCCAGTGTGGATTTCGCACGTTTACCGAGCGCCTCTACACGGAAGCTCTGGCAATTAACGCATACCAATCATGTCTCACCTGTAACGATGGCTCAGAGATTTCAGGCATATGAATGACATGACGGATAGATAAACACCCAAAGGGTTATAACACCTTCGTGACCCCAAATGACCCCAATATCATGGACACATAGTATGGACGGAGGTTCAACACCCACCCTTGCCTTAAAAAACTACAAACAGACGGACTAACGCGCGAACACACTGTGACTACCACCCAACTGCTCTAAGTTGTCATTCCAGTTTCATTCGGCTGTAAAACCAGTCTTGAAAAAGGTTACCCGTGGTGACCGAAACATCGAGAACCCACTAACGATTTCGACTACGCTGTGTTATTGAGCAATAAGGTTTTACCATATCACATTAATGTTTAAAGTAAGTAAAATTAGTCCAAAGCAAGCATACTGAAATGTCCCTTTTTTCATGATTCATTGTTCCAGGGGAAGAATTCTGTCTAAGTGTAAGTGCATCACTCGGTGAGTGTTATGAACTGTCCCACCAACTCTAGTGTGAAGACTACTTTGCCCTCGAATCATCTCAGTTTATTAACGCAGAACACATTGTTTGTATAGGAAGAAACAGTCACTGTCACCAATTATTGCAACACAAACCAACTGATTCATACTTGTATCAAGTAGGTTGTCTTCGGGTTTGCTGACGATCGAGCAGCTACCATCTCACGGGTGTCTGTTCTTATCTTATCGATCGCTACCTTGTTGCTCGCGCATCTGCTGTCTTAGTTATTGACCTGGATTCTGGACAGGTGCTGACACGCTGATTACTAACGCGATTTGGCCGACTATCGACCGTGGTTCAGTGCTCCCTCGTGTTCACTAAGTGGCCCTTTCCAATAACGTAGTTCATGTTGTATTTAAAATGCTTGTCAATGGTGAAACAGCTGTTCTATCCACATAGTGAGACAATTCTGATTGAAAGAGCTATACTGTTCTTTCAGATGGTTTATCCCTCTACCTGCACACTGAGGCCGTATACCTGTGTGAACTAAACTTGTTCTGATACAGACCGTCCTCATAGTCCTAATACGATTTTTCACCAACGTTTTTATAGTGAATAGCCTTGATCTTATCATCTTAGTCAGAACGAGAACACTAGCAACCGGGCTAGAAGGGGGCACAGAGATTTCTTTGGAGCACGGTTTTACATGCAAAGACAAAGCGGTCACAAAAAGATAAAAATGCCAGATTGGAGGATGCGCGCGAGGCGACAGAAAAGGTTGCTCAGTCACGTGCAGCCTCATGAGCATGAACGGACATCGGTTAAGGCGTAAAACGGACCGATTTTTGATCGCACTACAAGCGTATTGATCTGCAGGTTGTAACTTGGATCAAGTTGCTGCCCATCTGGGTTCCTGACGATATCTGCTTGCTCATCGGTAGAAATCGTTTTGTCTTTGAAAATAATCATTTCTTCATCCGGCTTTGTCTTTTGGCTCATTGACGAGACGAAAGCCTAGACCGCTTGTGGTGAACTGAGCGCTTCTGCACACGGTGCGATGCACTATAGCTTCATGTCCTGGGTTCAGCTAGTCAGATGTAGCTAGACCTTGGTAGTCAGATCGTCCTGATACAACCAGATCGCTTTACGATTGGTCAACGCACTGTCTGCCAGTGGTGGCATGCCTCACTTTATATATAAAAGAATGTGTATTAAATAAAGCAGACAGAATTTACTTTGTGAGCGTAGTTTTGGGCGTGACTTATTCCAGTACAAATGGTTGACTGAGTAGATTCAAGTTGTACAGCTCCTGTTTTTATTGTCACAGCAGTCTTCATTACAATGTTGCGGCGCTTTTCTAGCAGCTGAGGTTGTCTTACGCTTGGAAGATCCCTTTGTTGGAAAAGGTCGCTCGGATCCTATTCGGAATATCCAGTACCTTAGCTGAGGAAGCTGTCTGAAATTCCTCAGTCACAGAGGAAACTGTTCACCATCGTCAACCTAATCACACTGTGAGAGACAATAAAGTATGCCTTAACGAATGCTGCATCGCCCATCACTGCCACGAACGACAGATGTACTTTTATGTGGATATAATGTGGTCTTGTGCACTACGAAGGGAAAACAGGGAAATAAGACACTGAATCACCAACAGAATGGTATTTCGATTCAACGGAGATCGACAATGACGTCATCAACCGTGGCCATAACTTTCGATGATTCCAAGCAACCGGTGGTGGGTTCACTTGGCCCTAAATATGAATCGTGGGGAAACTTAACCTGGCTACTTTTTCCATGCTGTTTTGCATATTTTTCTTCAGTGGCCTTGAGAGGTTTCTTCAATCCTGGCATAGTAATCACTAGCACAACTGTAGGAATCGTATCTAACTGGCCAATCGTACGTAATAAAATAACTCGCATCCGGACTACGCGCACTGGAAGAACGACCAGACCAGACAAAAACAGCAATAATGTATTCTATCACTTTTGGTTAGTGCTAACTCGTTTATATACAAGAATAGGCTTGCACTTAGTGGCAGATAACGTGTTGACCAATCGCGAGGCGACTTTGCTCTATCTACACAACCTAACAGTTACAGTCCGGCTTCACCTGATTGGTTGGATACTGGAAATGAAGCTGTAGCGCACTGGACCGAGTGTGGAGACAGTCGAATCACTACAACAACACAGCTTTTCGGTTGATTTCCCGCCATACGTATAGGGTATTTCAGCAAGCGGATGTCATGCATAACTGGATTTTACAAGATACAAAATAATCCCAAGATGAATGGACCACCAAGCGCATCACACTGAATTAACTGACTCTGTTACTTCATTCCGCTAGTTCGAGATTTGTTAGACAGCGGTGGACGAAAATCCCTAGTTGACGAATACCTTCCGAAAGTACACTACCGGATAATGCATCCGATCACCATGAGATGCAGTAAACAGAAAATTTCACCAGCGATTATATCCGATACCATAGTCGCCTTAGTTCATTACAGAATGTTAGAGAATTGCCTGAATTTAGTTACCGCAGGGTAACGCCGTCATCTGTTATATAGTCTCACAAGTACGAAGAAGAGTCGACTATGGTGAAGTTCTCACCAAGGAATAACCAACATTCCACCAGGAAATAGCAGTCAAGACTTCGGAGATGAAAATTCCGTATTGAGCTTAGCTACAGCATGTCTGAGTCTGACAAATGTGTGTTGTGTTGGTCCGAAGCTTCAGTAAATCAGTTAATTCTCACGAAGATGATCTTGCAATGCCCTAACAACAAGGGCGGAATGAGACTTGAACCCGCAAATTTGCAGGTTAATGTTGATCGACTAACTTCGGAACAAAGAGTATTACCGTACGGCCAACGAGACAGTGTTCTTAAAGACACTACCAAAATGGAACCAGACGGTGTCATTACACGTGTGAACTCACCCATATGGGCGACTCCAATCGGTGTGAAGGAGAAGAACTTTTTGCAGCCACCCCGAGTTTGCGGTGATTACTGGCTGAATCGAAAGTCTCAATTACGGAGATGCGTTGAAACTACTGTGGAACTGAAGGGCTTCGTTAAAAGTATGCTGAGCAGCAAATACTTCTCAAAATCGACCTGACTGATGCGTATTTGCAATTGCCGCCGCACACAGAATCCCAACCTCCAACAACCATAAAACTCCGTGTTCTATGTTCCAGAGCAATTTATTACTGTTCGGGCTGCACTTGTCATCCGAGATCTTCCAGGCTTCAATTGACAAGGGGATTCAAGTAATCGAAGAAGTGATTGCACTTAGGAGGCGGTCCTAATTTTGGATCTATATAGGCGGAGCACGATAAACAAACTAGACAAGTGCTGGATAGGTTCTTGTGCAAGAATTTGCCAATAAAGATATCAAAGTTTAGTTTTAATGTAACCGAATAGGAATTCCTCGGTTTCACAGTTGGTGCAAAAGAGTATCAACCGGATCCTGGTCATTTCAGACGACTGCTCAGGATAGCGTCATCGTACCATCAGGAGCACTCACGGTCTGTCCTGGGATACCTGAAATATTATTTCACATTCATACCGAATCTCGTGACAGGAGCACAACCATTGTTCTGGGCACAGTTGTCGGATGTGGGACAGTGGGACGAGAGGTGTGAGGAGACATCACAAGGTCTTAAACAAAATATTGTCGACAGACTAATAGTAACCCCGTTTACACCAGCCAAAAGAGAAAGATGGATTCCCGATTATCTGCATTTCGCGAATTGTCAATGCTGAAGAAAGGAAGGAAGGTTATCCCAGACACAGAAGGAAGCATTGATCTTGTTTTTGGCGGTGGGTTGCCTGCACAAGTTCCTCCCTGAACTGATGTTTAAATTTCCCGCAGGTCATCAAGCCATTCATTTCCTATACAACCTGTTGTGTTTGTCATGCGCTCAGACAGACACTCGCACGAGCATGCACACGCACACTTGATCCGAAATCCTTGCTTTCGCGAATACACGCCTGCAATCGTGCACACGTACGTAGTTGACGTTAGTTGTGTTTCGTTCCGGACAGCACTGATCAATCAGATGGTATCACCTGCTGAGCCACCTTGCATGATCTGATCCGATTGTGCATTTGGCTTACGCATGCACTTGCACTTGCATACAAGTGTTGACTCACGCACTTGCCTACGTGTTTGCTTTTTCACTTGCGCTTGCCGTGCGTTGTTACTGCATACACGTTCATCCGTACAAGCGTCTTCGTTCCGCTTACCGAATTCAGGACACAATGCAACCCGACAATCTATTTTCAAGTCTACGGCTACGGTGATTCATCGATGGAGCATTCCCCTGGTTGCGTATACGCTATTCTGCCTTGAACCGGTAAGACGATCCCGAAAGCTGACTTTTTATCAAGGTACTCAAGCGCCTTAGTGACAGACCAAACCAAATTCACTTCTCTGGCTTCTCCCGTGTTGACGGAAGAATGGAGCGATTATGCATGACGCTACTACTCAGTATTTATTCCGGTCATTGACAAGGGTTGGAAACCCGAAGTAAAAGGTATGTACTTACCATTCTTTGTGCTTTGTGAGGAGCTCAGTATACAGCCGGACAGAGGACTACGTTGCGATGTCCGACTTACCATACCACCTCCATTGCGTATGAGTGTTTTGGATGAATTGCATAAAAGCCATCTGGACGTGGAGAAGATCAAATCGCTGGTTCAACAGACGTGTTAGGGGACGGAATTGGACGCCGACACCTGCACTTCGGCGAAGAACCGTGACATGTGTCTGCACAAACTAAAGTTGGACTTTTGTGGCCCATTCTTTAACCAATACCAAGCCTTGATATTGGTGAAATCATACTCCGAATAGTTGGAAGTGTTCAGGCTCAGCATGCAAATCATTTCGTTGTTAATTGAAGTACCACAAAATTGCTGCGGTCGAGATAGTAGTTCTGTGCCTCCCAGTTGAAAAATTAACTGCAAGACTGAATGCAGGTATCTCCATAAGGCGCCACGCCACCAGTGCTATATTGGTGCAGCAGAGAGCCAGTTATGCTCAGTAAAAGATGTTCGGGCCTCAGCTGATTCGAGATCGTTACCGGATTTGGAGATATTTCTAAACAGTTTCACGTTAGAACACCGGGACTGTGTGCTAACGTCCATGAAAGAGCCCGGTCATGCTACTTAAGTCAAGAAGAATGTAGTCACCGTCCATGTATCTCCAGTGGCTCCAGTGGCGTAGCTTACTTCCGCGAAAGCAAACCTCAATCGGCTCGCGGAATCATCACCAGACAACTCGTTCAGTCTACCGTTGAGATTATAGCTCTGAGTGAGGCATCTGTACACTGGCGCCTTCGCAATGGGATCCACCCCAGAGTGGCGACGAAGGAGACCGACAAGAGTTAGGTTGGGATCGATAGCCCACCTTCTCCACCGCCGAAGGTACCCGCCGAGGGGATTCAATCAGATCAACCCATTTCAGTATGGAGATCGGTACGACAAGCGAGTCTAAGTGATATGGATCTCCTTAGGAAGATTGTGGTGATACTCTAAGCAACAAACGCGTGTAGGTACCTGTACATTTCCGACTTTTTCCATGATTTTCAACGTCCCTTGGTGCGACACTCCTTTGTTGTACCGACGTTTTAATGTAAAAACACACACCTTTTGGTCGTCACCACCGCGCAATACAAAAAGGCTGTAAATAAATCTTTCACTCTGGCTCGATCTCATCTTCTGGTTTTGAGTGTCTTGGAATCATATCGGTCGGAACTAACTGTGTGAAACAAAACATTTTAGAAGCTTCAACGGCGTCTCTTGGCACTTCGCTCAATACCATCCTGCACTGTTCAACGGATGGCTGTCAGACCGAACTGAACTGAAGACATTGTCGGACATTGGCTCTTTGACGCTCATTTCCTGATCACAAGAACACTGAACAACTGTGAGTTTGAGTCACACCTATTGTTTCATTTTTATTCTTGATGTACATACCCTTTTGGCCTTTTTATCACCGCACGCTCCTCCGCCCATCTTAGTTTGCTAGTGTCGTCTTAGATATTGTTGACAATAATTTAGTGTACCACATAGACCGAGTAGTACGCTACAAAATTGGTGAGCCCAGGTTGTTTTTCCATCATTTGACACTAGCTTCATTCTCTCGGTCCAAGTTTCACACCATTCACCATGTCTGACAGCGAATCTATTGACATCCACGCGGTTGCTCTGAAACTGCCAGTTTTTGCCCCGACCAACCCTCGAGTGTGGTTTCGACAGATAGAAGCCGTATTTGCCACTCGACGTATAACCAGCGAGCGCGTGAAGTACTCTCACGTTGTCCAAGCACTTCCCTTTGACATCGCTGTTGACGTGGAAGATCTCCTCGATCCCATTCCACCAGAAGCTCCTTACACGAAGCTTAAGGAAGCAGTCATTCAGCGTACCGGAAAATCAGCCGGAAAAATGCTCCGTGAACTGTTCACGTCGGTGGAGCTCGGAGACCAAACTCCGTCCCAGCTTATGCGCCACATGCGGTCGCTACTGGCTGGACGGCAAATGGACGACGCCATTTTCAGGGAGATATGGGTTGATAAACTACCTCTCCCGATGCAGCAGGTCCTGTCAATGCTGGAGCCCACTACTCCTCTTGACAAAGTTGCACAGCACGCCGACAGAATAATGGAATGCTACCCGGCTGGTAGACCCTGTGTTCACATGACATCACCCGCCGAAACCACTCCGACGCACGAATCCCCTACGACATTACCAGTTCCTGCCCCAGATCGCCGTGGTCACGTTTCTCGCAGTCCTGATTCCCCATCCCATCACTCGCATATCGATAAGGACATTACGGACCTAAAAGAAACCGTTCGTATGTTGTGCAATCAGGTCAGTGCAATGTGCAACGCATTTACTACTCATCGATCTGTGTCCACCGAAGTACCTCATCGACCGAGATCACGGTCCAGAAACCGCCGATCACAAACGTGGTGTTGGTACCACCGCACATTCGGCTCCAAGGCACGCCGCTGCGATCCTCCATGTTCATTCCGCACTTACACTCCACAGTCAAACGACCAGGCCAGCCAGTAACGGCGACGACTAGGGCTGGCCCTCCACATGAAAGTCGCCTATTTTATATCGTTGACCGGTCCAGTGGTCTTCGATTCCTCATTGATACCGGCGCCGAGATCAGTGTAATCCCCCCACCTAAACATCACAGCCTCAAACCATCTCACTTTACACTGCAAGCAGCAAACACAACAACTATTGCTACATTCGGCCAACGGTCCATCACTCTTGATTTAGGCCTCCGACGCTCTTTTCAATGGGTTTTCATCCAGGCAGATGTTCAGACTCCCATTATTGGCGCGGATTTCCTCTCACACTTTGGTCTAACAGTGGACCTCAAAAATCGCAAGCTGGTAGACACCACAACCAAACTTTATACAGTCGGCATTGGTAAATGCACCAACTCTCTGGGTATTCGGCTGGCGATCCCGCAATCGCCGTTTGCTGACATTTTGAAGGAGTTTCCATCCCTCACTAAACCGTGTCAGTTCACCGACCCAGTCTCTCATGCTGTGCAGCACCACATCGCCACAAAAGGCCAACCTGTCCACTTTCAACCACGACGACTCAACGCCGACAAACTCCGTATCGCACGCCTTGAATTCGAACATATGATGAATCTTGGCATCATTCGACCGTCTTCAAGCCCATGGGCCTCGCCTTTGCACATGGTTCCAAAATCATCTGGTGATTGGAGACCCTGTGGAGACTACCGTGCTCTCAACAACGTCACCGTCCCCGACAGGTACCCGATCCCACACATTCATGATTTTGCACAGAATCTCTCTGGGAAGACAATCTTTTCCAAGGTTGACCTCGTAAAGGCATATCACCAAATCCCCGTGGCCGAAGAAGACATTGCCAAGACAGCCATCACCACGCCTTTTGGCCTGTTCGAGTTCATTCGCATGCCATTTGGATTGAGAAACGCTGCTCAGACGTTCCAACGATTCGTCGATGAAGTGCTTCGAGGTCTACCCTTCGCGTTTGGCTACATCGACGACATATTAATTGCCAGCGCCTCTCCATCGGAGCATGCCAGCCACCTGCGCCAACTCTTTCAACGTTTCCAACAATACGGACTTCAGCTGAACCCTAGTAAATGCGTGTTCGGTGTTCCGTCCCTCGACTTTCTCGGGCACCATATCGATCAAAAAGGTTTGACACCCCTCCCAGATAAGGTGCGCAGCATCCTGTCATTTCCTGCACCTCAGACGATCACACAGTTACGACGTTTCTTGGGAATTTTGAACTACTACCGTCGCTTCATTCCACATTGTGCGACCATTGTTTCACCTTTGACCGATCTTCTCAAGTCCAACGTCAAGACGATTAATTTCACTCCCGAGGCCCAGACAGCTTTCACAGAAGCCAAAAAAGCTCTCGCAGACGCCACCATGCTGCACCATCCACATTCGGATCCAAATACTGAGTTAGTCCTAACGACTGATGCATCAAATACTGCAGTCGGTGCAGTGCTTCACCAAATAGTGGACAACCAGTTACAGCCCTTAGCGTTCTTCTCGCAAAAACTCCAGGCGGCACAGACAAAATACAGCACATTTTCTCGTGAACTCCTAGCCATTTACTTGTCCATCCGTCATTTCCGCCACCTTTTGGAAGGACGACAATTTCGTGTGCACAATGACCACAAACCCCTGACACACGCACTTCATGCCAAGCCTGACCGACATTCACCCAGAGATATCCGCTATTTGGATTATATTTCCCAGTTCACAACAGACATCCGCTACGTGCATGGAGTTGATAATGTTGTGGCTGATGCATTATCCAGACCTGACATCAACACGGTGCAGACTAAATTCGATCTTACGGAACTGGCAAACCTCCAGCGTGATGATCCATCTTTGCTCGAACTGCGCACATCCTCCACACTCCAGCTCAAGGATTCTCCCCTACCTTTAGCCGATGGCACAGTCCTATGTGACTGGTCTACAGGTAACCCTCGTCCTCTCGTTCCAACTTGCTACAGGAAGATCGTTTTCGATCATTTTCATTCTCGTTCCCATCCTGGTATCCGTGCATCTCGCAAACTCATTTCTGCCAGATTTGTTTGGCCCAATATGAATTCTGACATTGCATTATGGACTAAACAGTGTTTACGATGTCAGAGAAACAAAGTCCACCGCCACACTTTTTCTCCTCCCAGTACGTTTACCGTTCCCGACGTCCGTTTCACACATATTCACGTCGATCTTGTTGGTCCACTACCACCATCAAATGGACATACCCACTTATTAACCGTTGTTGATCGTTTCACACGCTGGCCAGTGGCAGTACCCATTTCCGACACCTCGGCAGAAAATATTGCGAAAGTACTACTCCAGCACTGGATTGCTACATTTGGTGTACCGTCTACCGTCACCACAGACCGTGGCAGCCAATTCCAATCGACTTTGTTTCGTGAGTTCACTAAACTGCTTGGCTGTAAACACATCACAACAACTGCATACCATCCTTCGTCCAATGGCATGGTAGAGCGCCTACACCGTCAACTTAAAGCAGCACTGATATCACAGCCAAACCCCAATAACTGGAGCGACAACCTGCCACTAGTTCTCTTAGGTCTGCGGTCATCAGTCAAAGACGACCTCCACAGCACGTCGGCTGAGCTCGTTTTCGGTACCACCATATGCCTTCCAGGTGAGTATGTTCAACCTAGCACCGATGCCAGTCCTAACCCATCCCAATTTGTCCAACAACTCAAAGACCGTATGTCACATCTACGTCCAACACCCACTCGCTTGTCATCCACACACGTTTTTGTATACAATGATCTATATACGTCACCTTTCGTTTTTATTCGTAACGATGCTGTTCGCAAACCACTCACACCACCGTATGATGGTCCATTTGAAGTGCTTAGTCGCACAGACAAATATTTCGTGGTTCAAAAAGCCGATAAGCCAGACACAGTTTCCATTGACAGATTAAAACCCGCGCATTTTGATACACCTCCATCACCAACCACACCGACACCATCACCATCCACAGACACACCACCAACAATTCCTGTTGATAATCCAAACTCTATCATCACACCAGACACTACACCACACCCGCCAGCACCACCACAGCAAAAACCTTCCTTGGTAACCCGCCGTTCCGGCAGAAACGTTCGACATCCTGTCAGATTTCAAGACTTTGTTAGTTGACGTTTTCTTTCGCTAACCGTTTCCTCTTTCTATTTTTCTATCGAGCGTTTATTTTGTACAACAAACGCTCTGGCGGGGGAGTTGTGTAGGTACCTGTACATTTCCGACTTTTTCCATGATTTTCAACGTCCCTTGGTGCGACACTCCTTTGTTGTACCGACGTTTTAATGTAAAAACACACACCTTTTGGTCGTCACCACCGCGCAATACAAAAAGGCTGTAAATAAATCTTTCACTCTGGCTCGATCTCATCTTCTGGTTTTGAGTGTCTTGGAATCATATCGGTCGGAACTAACTGTGTGAAACAAAACATTTTAGAAGCTTCAACGGCGTCTCTTGGCACTTCGCTCAATACCATCCTGCACTGTTCAACGGATGGCTGTCAGACCGAACTGAACTGAAGACATTGTCGGACATTGGCTCTTTGACGCTCATTTCCTGATCACAAGAACACTGAACAACTGTGAGTTTGAGTCACACCTATTGTTTCATTTTTATTCTTGATGTACATACCCTTTTGGCCTTTTTATCACCGCACGCTCCTCCGCCCATCTTAGTTTGCTAGTGTCGTCTTAGATATTGTTGACAATAATTTAGTGTACCACATAGACAGAGTAGTACGCTACACGCGACATGGCATGATACAGATTTGCGGCCACATACGGCGAGAAGCTTCAGACAGTCTAATCACTATGACCAGGTACCACAACAGCCGTCTGTGATTAGTCATCTGCTTATCTACTGAATGGTGCATTTTATACAAAGTACTTACGCAAATGAGTTATGCAGTAAAACTGACGTGCAATTCTGTAATCTCGGCTTTCGTGCTATTTCGTCGTACGTAGTTCCAGGTTGGAGTGATTTTGATACGTTCTGTCAGTTCAAGCATTCCAAATATAACATGAATCCACCGTAAAATTAAAAAAAGAATTCTTAAGAAACAGCTGAGTCAGTGTATACACGCTGCGTGTGACTAGTTTTAAACGAGACAGTTTGTGAGAAGGTATTTGCTGACACACCGATAGACGGTTTAGTTTCGTTAGCAGACAGTACGTCTTCATCTGTCCAAAATCGATGGCAAAGCACAGGCCAGCTAAGCGGGTCGACGGCCTAGTCAGTTCGTGACGAAACGGAATGAAGCCATCCAATCAGCCGCGAACAGTCACCCTTACCGAACCGAGCGTGGTCAACCAATTGGCGGCCAAGAGTTGTTCTAATCGAACGGAAAGAAAATCAGCCAAACAGTGGTCAGCAGTTGTTTTAACCGGCCTTAAAGGAATCGGCCGATCGGGGACGTGAACTAAACAGCCATTTAGGAGACCCGGTTACGGGAAGAGCTGTGAACCAATGAGCTTCGTACCATGATTTTTATTTCTGCCACCTGGCATTCCATATAAACTGCTTGTTTTTGTTTGCAAAATAAACGAGATGGTTCGAAGGCAGAAGAGTTTTCTCACTATAGCTAGTAGGACGGAACAGAACAGTTTGCGTAAGCTGAAGTCTACCAATAACTTCCAGATAAGAGAACGGAATTTCTGAATGGAACGAAACGTGGTACTGTAGTGTTCTATTGAGGACTTCTTTGCGGTTGATTTCACGTCACAAGAAGAAGACTTGGCAGATTAAGGGTAGCGGGATGGAGAATATGTTGAGCACAGACCTGCGAACGCGAATCCTTCTTTGCGACCAAGTGAACAACTAGGGTGTCTACACTTAGGAGGGCAGTAGAAAGACTTAAATTTTCACTCGGTTTCGGTGAATAAGTGATCTTTCATTTCCTAAGTGAATATGATAGGCGTGTTGATGTCAATAGAGCTACAAAAGACAAGCAGATTGTTTTCGATATCACCAGAGGCTGCCAGATGGGGAATGAAAGAGAGAGATCGACGAAAGTTGATACCGTCGGTGAAGACTTACATTAATTTGTAAGAGAAGGAAAGCAAACTGTTGAAAAAAGAGGGAGAAAGTGAACAAAAAAGAGACAGACCAGCAAATAACGGTCATTAAAACGACCGAAAGAGTTCGACTTTTTCCCTCATTATTTTGTACAACATGGCTGTATCCGATTCCTAACTTACTTATTGAAATTCGCACACTGAACCAAATCTCGTTCAACCGCCTGTTCTTTTCACATGTACTTTCCTGCCTACTGCTGGTGGTCATTCCCAATGTTACCACCACTAGCCTAACTTTTGACTTTGACTCAGTAGCTTGAGCCAATTGGATTGTAACTGTATCCGACCCGCCTACACCCCTGTGTGCTTGGTTGTTTGTCCACTCCATCCCCCTGTGTCACACATTTCTTGCCTGGTGTTTTTGACAGTGTTAACTGATGATATCTATATCTTTAGCTCGTATCTGCGTTCGGCCGTTTCGATGGTCTTAGCTAACCGCTCATCTATGAACCCTCTTTTCCAAGTACAAGTCAACGCTGTTATTGTTGATATAGAGTCGTTCCACCAAAGTGAGAGGACGAAAACGAATGCCCGGCGCTTCCCACAGGGTTGGCTGACTAAAAGTCAGTCTAGGGGAGACGGCTTAACCGTACTTTCAAACCAACTACGGATGGCGTATGAGGCGTACAACCGTATGGCCACGGGCATCTGTGGTGGAGATGTGTTCTGGGCACCCAAGATGTTTGGCTTCATCCAAGGGTCGTATGAATTGAGCAATCTGTCACTAGCTCCCAGAGGCTTCCAGAAGAGGCGAATGAGCCATACGATTGGTCATCGGCTCATCTGGACCAACCCAGCTGCCTTGCACAATGCTCTTCGCCGAGCAAAAGCTAGATGTGCGTCCTCGAATAAAAATGCTTACTCTGAACTGGGCGAGCGAGTAGTACAACAGGCCACGACGGAAACAACCATGACAGATGCCACAAATATGATTGACCGCTCTTCCAAACGCACGACCGATCACTGTCCTATGCCGTACACAACTTGTTTTACCATTCCCACTCCCTGCCCACTTTCTTTTCCATTTTTACACCCCACGAGTCTGTTGGTCGGCCGTGCCCGCCTTAGAGCCACTGGTGGAATTTCCGGCTATGTCCTCTCTCTCTCCCTTCTTCGACTAGATTCAGAGTCTCACCGAACCGGCTACCACCGACTGATACCTTGCTTTGTCCTCGATGTCCATTCAAACCAGCCACGTTCAATGTGCGAACCCTGATACGTATAGGACAACAGGCGGGCTAGGCTCGTGCGCTTGAATTCCTTGCCACTAATATGTGTTTGCATTCAAGATCTCAGTTCCATCATTCGACTGACGCCTCCATCTAATCCTTCCGTGAAGTTTCACCTACGCCTTTCTGGGGACGCCGGGGCTGCGGTTTCTGGTCTTGATGGCGTTGGCATTGCTCTCGATGAAAGGGTTGGAGCGGCTCTGCTAGGCTGGATCCCAGTCAACGGTCTTTTATGAGCAGTGAGATTCAGGGGTTTGCGCAAATTGGGCAGTCGCCGTTCCGATAGACGAAATCTGTTTGTCGTTTTGGCGTATGCACCAACCGATTGCACCCCAGATTCAGTCAAAGATACTTTCAACCAAAAGCTCCACCATCTCTGACATAAAGCAAGCCAGGCTGATATCGTGATTTTGGCAGATGATCTAAATCTAGAGTAGGCCGCCTGCCGTCGAACGAGGCGCATTCAGGAGGACCTTTTGTGTCAGGTTCCTGTCGCTCGAAAAATGGGGAATGGTTTTTGGCCCTGTGCTCAGACCATCGACTGTTCCTCGCCAGTACGAAATTCAGACGTTCTAATCGCCTGTACACCGCGTGGCACCCGTTCTTTTCGAGTCAACTGTGGGCCCAAATCAACCACATCACTGTACGTCACAAATGGAGGATCGCATACAAGACTGTCGCTCGTACTGGGGCATCCCCCTGATTCCGATCAGGCATTAGTCTGTACTAAGCTGTCCATTTTCTTCGGTGAGCGCTCCAAATGCATGCTAAAACGACGGTTAGACTGCGACAAGCTTCCCAACCCATCTCTCCTATCTGTCTTCCAGAAAGTCCCAGCTGAAAATCTAGAT
Organism: Fasciola hepatica; assembly: GCA_948099385.1. NCBI lineage: Eukaryota > Metazoa > Platyhelminthes > Trematoda > Plagiorchiida > Fasciolidae > Fasciola > Fasciola hepatica. The sequence goes on from CANUEZ040000110.1 coordinate 5,350,712, forward strand.
GTAGCCCCACTTGACAACGCAGACCAACACTGGTCGCTTGTGAAGAATGCTTTGCATTCCGCTGGCTTAGTAAGTTGTGACCTGTCTCGTCGTACCGTGAGACCATGAATTTCTGCTGAATCTCTGCCCTTTTTCGACACACGCCAGTGGATTCCGGCTGGAAGCAAGTATAACGAAGCACGACTCGTAATGAGACGTGAACTTAAGGTGAGTCTTTGAAGGGACCACGAAATTTGGTAGTCGGAACGTCATCAGAGATGGAATGTGCTACCGCATTGGGAAATTCCGGCAAGTTGTTCTATCTCATTCGAGCCATCAGTAGGAAGCCACTGGGTGTGAGTGAAACCATTTGTGAAGCTGACGGGTTCATTAATTCACAATCAACAGCGATGGCTCAAACGCTGGGTGGAGCACTTTCTGACAGCTTAGCTGACCCTCGGTTTCAGCCTCTCCAGTAGCTCTTCCGGCACACATTCAGTGGCCCGTTTCGACAGATCCACCTACCGAGGTGGATATTTGAAAGGGAATCCAGGCCGCAGGACGATACAAATCACTGGGCTCCGATGGTCCTCCTCCAGCTCTTTTTAAAGATGGTGGAGTGCATCTCGTAAGAGAACTTCATCTTGTGTTCTCAAAAATGTGAAATTCTGAACAAGTTCCCCCAGTGTGAGTAGAATCGGTTGCTGTCCCCGTCTTTAAAAAGGGTTTGCGCAGTGGCTGCGCTAACCATCGGGTGTAGACCTTATTCCAATAACGTCGAAGCTGCTAACGTTGGTTATACTCCTCAGGATGTACCAAATGTGTGAAGAGCAGAACCGCGAGTAGTAAGCTGGGTTTCGGGCCGGTCGTGGATGTACCGATCAAATGTCCACCCTCTGACAACTGCTACAGCACTGCCACACTTCCCAAAGACCGATAATAATCGTGTTTCTGGATATTCGCGCGGTCTTTGACTCCACTGTTAGGACTGCACTGTGGAACTGTTAGTTGAGAAATGAAGTACCTGAGAGGTATGTGTCTCTATCCAAAGAACGATATCGTCACATCTCGGGTCGGATTAGGGCCTATGGCCAGCTTTCGCCCCCTTTTTTCGTCTCCAGTGGACTGCAACAAGGTTGCTCTATGTCCCAATTTCTCTCCAACTTTTCCTTAGAGGAGGTTGTACGGAATGCCTTGTCTGGTCTTCCAAACGGTGAAGTTGAACTCCTTCCATGAAAGAAGTTTTCGACTTGGAGTATGTCGATGATATCGCCTTGCTGAGTGGTAATGCACGGGCAATAGAACAAGCTTTGGACCGCTTGGTGGTTGAGGTATCCAGATATGGTATGCACTTTGCGCCTTCCAAGTGCAAAGTGCTTTTACAAACCTGTAGGGAGCTTGTACCTGCACCCACCCTTTGTGGTGATCAATCTGAGTTAGTCGATAACTTTAAGTACCTTGGGAACTTGATAACAGCTGGAGGTGGGGTTGTGGAGGAGATCGGTTCACGAATAGCGAGAGCGAGAGCAGATTTGGCGTACCTGAGACACCTGTGGTGTTGTCATGACATCCGGCTCTCTCTTAAGGGACGGATGTACGTTGCCACGGTCCGCAGTGCTTTACTCTGCGGTTTCTTGTGTTGTGTTCGGGAGTGACGGAGAACACAGTACGCAACAGATCCGTTTATTAGCGCATCAGTAAACACGTACGTAAACGGGGAAGCAAACAAGTGAATCATCTGTTGCCAAGCCTAAGCAGTGCATGCGATCGAGTGCGGTCAAGCAGGCAGCTCAGCAATAACGAATCAACAAACATGTATGACTCAGTGCCACAGTTTGATTGGTTAGAGCAAGCCGTTGATGGCATGGATAGTCACAGTGATGTGCGTGCGTGTGTGCATGCATGTGTGACTAGTCGTGGTAGCATCAATCAATAGCCAGTCGATAACAGTGTGTACATGCGAGAGTCTGATTGGGTACGTGACTACTTGAATCGACACAACAGCGAGACCTAGTCGCTTCGCGTTGAGGATTCTAGGTATCTTTGTGTGTTCGACAACGGATGTCTCCGAAGCATTCCTCACGTTTGATGGGAATATCGAGTGCGTAATGACGAAGTGCGCCGTCGTGTGTTAGGGACGGATGGCTGCCTTTTTAGCGAAGTGATCGCTCTACACCGCCTCCGGTGGCTCGGTCGTGTTTTGCGAATGACTCCCCATCGTTTGCTTTCCGTGCTCTATTCGCGCGTGCTGGGCAAGGCTCGGAGAAGCGACGCGGCGGTCAGACCATGGCTTGGCGTAGAGGTATGAAGAGGCTAGCACCAGCATTGGCTTCGGTTGACGCTTCCCGCCTCCGTGGTTGGGGCCCAAGGGTTGAGGATTGTCGTCGGTTAGAGACGTTGATGGACACGGCTCAGAATGGAAGTCAGCGGCGCGAATACTGTGCGATCTGCTTGTTGAACCCTCGTCCCCCGTAATCACAACAAAGTCATTCTGAGAAACAAAACGACAAAAATAAAATAAAAAGTGTACGGTGGAAAAAGAAAAATATTCACAGCATTTTATTTGTTTTATCAACTGTCTCTTTTACTGTGCTCTACTCCACCTCTCCTACTTTAGTAATTATTGTTTTTGAATTGGCATCATGCTTAATTCCAGGCCGGCGTGAAATCTGTACACATAACGTCGTCCCGACTCACGTGTTTGTTCTTGTTCATTCATGGTGTCTCTCCCTTACTGACATGTTTCCACGTCCGATAAAATCTTCTTATCATCAATTTACTTTGTTGTTTTGGCTTACCACTAAGCCCCGACATTCAACTCACGCAAGCATCAACTATACCATTTTGAGATTGATTTGAGAAACTATTACATAGATTTCCGAAATTACCACTTAGATTTGGAAAACTGTAAGTCTAACTTGAGAACCAAACGCTATGGTTGGTTTTCGTACCGGTAAAGTGCATTTAATTGGTCAACTAGACACAAACCTCTCTGACTGACCTTTGAGCCTTGCGACCGTCTGTCTTACCACGTTCTTCCCGTACAAAGATGGCACAGACCTCAGCTGTGCGACCTGTCGCGCTGACGGACGGACGTCGGATCCGGTGGATTAGTGGGGTCATGTGATCTGAGCCAGAAAACCCAACTATCCTCAACCTAACAATGGAAACGACGGCACATTGCGTTGGACGCCTTAGAGCCAGCGAGAACATTTTGACTATCCGGCTGATGGAATTGTGATACTGGGTTGTGAATAACATTAGCATTCGGTTTGTCAAAATGATGGGGAGGTAAAAGTATATGAATTACGTTACCTTAGGAAGTGGCTTGGCACTCCGTCGTGTTGGATAACAGCTGATTAAATTTTTTAATTATCCTCTTGAAAAGTACTTTATCAAAAAACGTGTTTATTATATGTATATATAATGAATGTGTAATTTGCCTGCGTTTATTTTATCATTAAAATATATCGTTTGTGTTCCCGTATACAAGTATCCTGAGGATCAACAGGAAAGAACACGTCCAGCTAAATATAACCCATGGAATCTCACGTTGAAATGTGAAATCCTAGTACCACTTCACGTGAAGAAGCTTATTTTTGACCCCTAGTCAGTACATTCTATTAGAATAAATAAAAGCCCTCTCTAATTATTTTTCCGGATGGAAACGGCAGAAAACGGAGTGCGCAACAAGTCGAAAACGGTGGAATATTCAGGGGAAATATAGATGTATTTGATCATCTTTGGAGGTAGACATTAATGCTCTGTCATCCGGCTCGTTACTACACCTGAAACCTTTTGACCTCTCCAGTTTTCAAGGTCTGGTTGCCAGCTATCCCGAAGAGTGCAGTGGGTCTTTGAGGCTACAAGGTATACACGTTCCTCTGTGCTCAGCAGCAAGCATGTCTTTAAAAATCCAACAAGATACCAATTCACTCGCAACTAACTACAACCATAAACGTGGGGATTGTTAACATTCAAGTCAGCTAGTGGAGCCGGGATCGTCTCGAAATATGCAATTGTTACGGTTTCTGAGTTCAGAAAAATGATGACTAAGTGCATGCGGTAAATTATTCTCATATTTAAGGCAGTGAGTATCCTTCATTCAGTCGGTCAGTATTAAAAGGAGCCAAATGCTGCATGGTATTACCATTTTTGCATACACTTCTCAATAGTCATCAATCTGAAATTTACACTGGACTGTGTTGAAAAATACAGTGAACGGACATGAAGCATTGACTACGGTGTTTCTTCCCAAATAAGAGCCAGTTTTTTACTACTCCTTACCCAAAAATTTCACTTAGTCTTGTATTCGTGGATTTCTTCTATTTCTGTGGACAAAAATTCAAAAAGATAAAACAAAGTCTCATATCCTCAAGTAAAATGAAACAATTTCAAATAGAAAAACAACCATAGCGTTCAGTCCTCAAATTAAACATAGTTTTCCAATCCTAAATGATAGTTTCACAAATCTATGTGATAATTTCGCAAACCTGTGCGATAGTTTCTTGAATTCACCTTAAAATGGTGTAATTATCTTTGTTAACGTGTGTCTGATCAAACCCTTCCACATTTTTTCCATGTCAGTCTGAATAGAACTGTGACCTTTTGCTGTAGTATCCGTGATTGACCTGTTCGTGTGGTTTTATCCTGCCATGTTGCTCACCACTCCACTGTCTTCCTTGTCCTCTTGGTTACCATCAGAGTCCATACTTTCGTAACTACCAGGCCGACCTACTATGTGTCGATTCAATGAACCCATTATATATATATATATATATATATATATATATATATATATATATATATATATATATATATATATATATATATATATATATATATATATATATATATATATAAACTCACTTATGAAATAATATTCAATGAATTATAGTTTTTCTCTCCTCCCATCCGAAAAAAGAATTCTCGCACATACGACTTTCTCTGATAGTCCGAGGTGACTATGTTAGGATCCTAAAATGCTTCCGATGGGTTCTGCTCATCTGAAATAACGTATGCGGTCAGTGGAAATCAATGCTCTATCGAGTTTCAGTGCATTGAGTACTTTCAACCCTGAGTGGTCTACACTACTCTGATCAGTCTTGCCTCGTTATAAAATGAATAAGCTCAAATCCTGGATGGTGCTCACCTAGAACTAAGGAGTATGGAAACGTGTATATGTAGTCTTTTCAAACTTATACACAATGCGTGTACTTACATATGAATCAGTAAGCGACGCAACTGTGAGGTGTTTGGGTATGTAGTTCACGCGACGTCGTATGGTACAGCTTTGTGGCCACGAACACAGAGAATTCTCGACCAATCAGAAGCACGGTGAACAAGTACAGCAAAAGTCAGCTGTGACTGATCAACCTGAGATTTGACAATTGGTACATTTGAGCATACATACATATACAGAAGAGCTCCCCGTAAATATGACGTACAGTTCCGCAGTCTAGGTTTCTCTCTTACTTTGGCTTACGTGGTCCTGGGTCCGAAGGATTTCAGTGCGTCCTATCAATCGACGTATTATGATTAGTACAATCTAGTAGACAAAGTACCGGTGAGTGTGATCACAACGCAATTTCCGGTTGAATCAGGCCTATCTAACCACTGTTTGGTCCCGGGTGCATCTAATTTGTTGAGTCCTAATCTGGTTGACTGATACGAAGCCCTGGCGTATCTCTTCGGGTTCACCAACCCCCTAAGCACCGCAATTTCTTATTGTGCCATGCCTATTATTTACTCCCTTATTAGTCTCTTTAACAGTGTTAATTTTGTTTACCGTGCATCGCTTTAATTTTGGCTTTTTCGTTCGATAAGTGAATGAAAACTAGTAAATTAAAAAAGATAGGACATGCTTTGCCGATCTTGGGCTCCTGTACACTTCCTCTCACAGATTCAGATGGCAATTCTTTCGATAGCGATTTTCTTGTCACTGATCCAGAACCTTCCATATTAGGACAGAAGTCCATGAAAGACATGGATATTTCCGTTTCCTCCTGTCTTATGATTGTTTTTTGTTTTTAACCAATCTTATTTTGCGATGGTCCAAAGCCACTAGTGGTATGAAAATTTTCCCTGCGATGCTCGAAATAGACGGTGATCCTGTATTTGTAAAGCATCGTTTTTTGTCCTATGGTCTATGACGACCTGTTAAAAAGGTGTTGGACTTTTTAGTTTCTGCTCATGTGCTTGAACCTGTCAGTTCATTAAAGTGGACCACTGCCATCGTTAGACCTTGAAATCAGAAGGCAATACTCCAACGGACTGTGGTGATTACCGTGTCACGCTCAACGGTGAATTTCGTCAACAGACATGTACTCCTGGAGAGCCCGAAGATATATTATCCAGATTCAGTGGATCAAGTTATTTCTCGCGTCTGGATCTTAAAGAAGCCTATTTACTAATTCCTTTTCATCCTGATTCTCGTGAATTAACTACAATCAGCACTGCTTCTGGTTTGTATTCGTGTAACATTTTGGCATTCGGATTGAGTGTTTCCCCAGCTATTTTCCAATCTGTCAAAAATTTGCTTATTAATGGATTGGTGAAGTTGAATATTACCAAGAAGATGTGGTGATTCAAGGTCCCACAAAAGAAATTCATGGTGAAAGATTACATTCATCGTTGAAACGATTTTGGGAATTCAATGTTGCCATCAAGCCATCCAAGTATGTTTTCAGTTCAGCATTTTATAAATTTCTTGGTTATTTAATCGATAAAAAAGGTTTTAAATCGGATCCCGATTGTTTATCTCCTTTACTTACCGCACACATTCCCACAAACTTGAGTGATCTACGTTTCATGATTGGATTCTTGCTGTAGTATTCCCGATTTATTCCCTAGTTTTCTACTGTAATGGAACCGATCTTTCATTTGCTATCTACTGGCACTTGTCACTGGTCCTCGGAGCATGATCACACACGTCGCGTACCATTTTGGACTATTTGAAAATCAAGGTATTTCTACTTTCGTTCGCACCTTCAAAACACTCCACACTTATTATGGATGCCTCTCCTACTGGAATTGGTGCAGTCTTGGAACAGAAACGGCTACCTGGTTATGTGTTTCAAGGAGACGGAGTGCTGCCGAAAGAGGTTATTCTGAAGCTCAGATGGAGGCGTTGGCTGTTTACTGGTCAGTTACTCGTCTACATAAATATTTGTTCGGATTCAGATTCACAATTGTTTCTGATCATGAAGCGTTACGTTTCGTCTACCATCCATCTCAATCATTGCATAAGTCCACTAGTTCTACGGTGCAACGTTAGTGTATTTCCCTATCTGCTTATGACTATGACATTGAACACTGTCATGCTAAACATATTCCACTTGTTGATCGCGTTTCTCGATATGCATGTTCAGCCGCGGACTGCGATTCTGACTGTTTGCTATTTCAACCACTTCCCATCAGTAGGCAGCTACTGATTCACGAGGTTCGACGTTGTTTTGGTCCAGTTTTGTTGTCACTAAATCGTGGATAGACACCAGTTACCAAACGTCGATTTCTGGCTTTCTACTCTAGGAGAGGGGAGCTGGCCGTAACACCTGATGGTCTCTTGTGCCTAAATTTTCGTGTTGTTATCCCCCCCATCGTTTCGCTTACCTATTTTCCGTGATTTACTTTCTGATCACTTGGGGGTTGAAAAGATGAAAAGCTCTAGCTCGTCTTACGTGTTAATGGCCCGGAATTGATCAAGATGTTTCGTGACATGCAAGTCAGTGTTAACAGTGCATACATATGGTTCGTTCGCAACCGTCGAAGTGGACGTCCTGGCCTGTGTCACGTGAGGTATGGGACTGAATACGTGCTGACTATTGTGGCCCATTTCTAAATAAATACTGGGCTCTTGTGGTTATAGACTCGTTCTATGGTTGGCCAGAAGTGTATTTCAGTACATCTGCTGACGCGGATTTTACCATCGAAGCTCTGCGTCAGACCTTCAGTCATGAAGTTGTGCCAGAAGTGTTGTTTACTGACAACGGCAGTCATTTTATTGCTCAAAAGGTGACACAGTAGCTGAAAGGTTTAGGATGCAAACATTTAGTCACGGCACCAAGACACCCTCAGTCTAATGGGTTAGCGGAGAACTTCATTCGCACGCTCAAGAGTGCAGTTAGATCGACCAATCCATCAGCGTTTCAAGAACTCGAAGGAGGAATGTAAAATCTTCTACTTCAGTACAGGAATGCTGCCCATGGCGCCAAAGAGTCAAGTCCAACAAAGCTTTTCAAGTCTCGGATACTGTGTTCAAATTTGAGATGCCTGGAATCAGCTGAGGTGACATATCGATGAGGCAACGATCTACTACCAGCGTCTGGCATAGTTCTAGGTCCGATCGGCACAAGGATGGTGAAGATCCTGGATATGGAAGACGGTTCATTACAGCGCAGGCATGTTGATCAAATTCGGTACAACGTTCGAGAACTTCCTGTCAACGTTGAAACAAGAATTGAACATGATTCCAGTATGGATGTGGTAACTGATACTGCTGCTATGTACAGACGTTCAGAACTGTTGGTTAGTCCACCACGTCAGAATTACAAACGCCCTCAAACTCATTCGAGCTGTGGTGGGTGTGGTAACTGTGCATGAACTGTGTTTGTGTGATGTACCTGATTACACTCGACATCTCTGACTTTGAATTTTAAGAATAAAGAATTCCAAATCTAGCTTCAAATCCAGTTATGTTTACACTGCATTTCATCTTGGGATTACTATTCTTGTTGAATTTGTGGGACAACATTTTACAATAACTTTTCTCAAGACTGGTTGACAATAGAACTTTGGACAACTGCCATAAATTATCAGGGTTTACAGGTGGAATTTAGCTTGATAACTGTACTCATTCAAGTCCCTTCGTCACTAAGGGCCAACAGTTGTACCAGACCAAAATATTTCCTTAGAAAAATTTCGTCATCAGGTTATCATTCATACGGTTATTGTTTTTCTCCTGCTCTACTCTGGGCCTTCGGGGTTGCAATGTTTGCTTTTATCTCCATAAAATAAGAAATGAGAATGCAAAAACAAAACATGTGTTTTATGGCGGACATACTTGTAGTATGCTGGAGCAGTAATGTTCCCACGGGTATTGCACGTGTTCAGTCAACATGAGGCACAATGAAGTAGAACTATCTTGCTTTTCAAACTTCTTTCAGAATAACTGATCAAAAAGCAGGATGTGCCTAGCAACAAGGATTACACGTTTACAGCCATTTTTAAATCGCGAATATGTCCTGAATTTTCCTCCTGGAGTCATTTTTTTAATTTTAAATATCATTTATAGGACAACATCCGTTTGACAAGTTGAATAAAGGATATCAGTGTTAGAATATACACTGATTATTCCGTATCAGCTTCTAAACTACGGGAATGTGAAGTTAGCGAATGAACTGTGAGACGAATTCATAGTAACTGGAACAGTCACTGAGCACTCAGAAATGATATTGATTCTGTCGTGGTCTTTTCGAACAACAGAAGGGGGAAGTGGGGGGGATGTCCGTCAGGATTTTGGTCTGTAGGTGGAATCATTTTAGATCACTTGCCAATTATTGAGCACCAAACTCTTCCTATCGAAGCCATCATATGATCAAAGTCAATAGGCCTTTCAATGATGGATAAGCGAAGTTAGGTGTTAGTTACTTCGGTCAACCCACTTATTTGCTCCTTCCCAGTGATTCATCCGTGGGGCTCTAAGCAATGAGTGTGGGATCCTGCTGATGCACGTACTCGGCCTTGGGCTCCCGGACTTTTCTTTGTGTTCTGCACATGGAACACAAACAACCGCCGCGAAGGAACACTGTTCCTTGCCTACCTCAGTGACTATAAACCAACAAACAATAAATCATTTTCCTTTCCCGGAAACTGCATTTCCTGGTGGACAAAAATGGAACGGATAGTTATCGCAGGATGGGAATTCTGACTTAGAGGATCATAGCTACCTGAGTCTCCTTAATTGGATCAGTTTATGTGGTAAACGGTTTAATTGTTTACGAGATGATTCGTCATGTGGAATCAATGCTAAACTCATCAGTGGAAACCACGGAGGCATTGTACAGCCTTTTTATCCTTGTTGGGAACTACCAGCAGTGCACATTCACCGAGGCCCCGGGAGTGAAAAATAGTGTACTGAACACTCTACAACCACATTATGCAGGTTGGCTCTCAACTGGCCACTTTCTGTAGACTGTGTGTGACATCAAGCCTTCGTTTCATTTACGCTTCCCCGTGAGAGTCGATCGGTGACCCCTTGTCGGTTTTTTAAAATCAATTTCAGGCTCAGAGACAGAAGCGAACAAAGTTGTTCACTGTTGATGATGAACTAACTGTTGAGAGACAACCTGGATCTTCGTATTTTGCCTAAAGACGATGGCCCAACAAATTCAACCCGATTTAGCCCACTGCTTTCATCCGTAAACGTCCATTATTCGTATGTACATCCCGGTAAGCCAGTGATGCACTAAATCTTCGTATCCGTCGGTCCAAACAGGACCCAACAAATCAGATGTATCCAAAACCAGGTAACTACTTCATCCCAATTCAACCGGTTCGCGCTGTCATTGTGTACTAGTTGAGCTGCTCAGAATAACAAGGCGAATCCAGATGGCTCTGATCCCCCGAACTACGTACGCCGAAGTAACAAGAAGATGAAGGTTGCAGAATTGTGAGTTTATTTTACTGCAGAACTCATTTGTATGCACACAGATATGCACACGTGCACCTATTGGTATATCACTCGTGAACCGTTTACAGTTGACTTCTACCATAGTTCGTCACGACCGTCCTGAGTGGCTGAGGATTCTCTGTGTTCGTGGCCACAAAGCGGCACCGTTCGATGTCGCGAGAACAGCATGGCGACTCAACACAGGTTAACCAATACAGTCGGATACATAAACAAGTGGATTCTGAATGTGTTAAGTATTAGAAACTCCAGTTTCGCTTCATTTTATGGCTCGTCCAATTCCGGACTTGGTCCATTTAGTCATTTACTGTTGACAGAGTCTGTCCCATTAACAAACGAAAGTTATTTACTGGCTAAGCTGCACAGATATTTTGAACTGGGAAAATATTCAGTGCAAACAATCTAAAGCCAAGATAACAGGCTAATAATTGAATAGGCTTACAGCTAACTGATTTTCACAACGATGCTGATATCCTATTATTGTTTATCCAATTTATGGCCGGCGGTGGTCAAACGGTTATCATCGTGGACATTGGGCGGTAACGACCCACTTTCGATCCCCCCCCCCATCGGCGGTCACCTCCCCATTTGGCAGCCTCTCATTGGCCGCGGCCCCCTTCCCGAATTGTTGTGCTTCGTTGTATATTAAATAAAAAAGGAAGTAAATGAGTATCCTCTTTAAGATTGCTGGATATTTTATTCTAGACGGACAATCAAAATGAGTAGTCAGAAGAGTTCCTTAAGTTTATGGTTTGCATGAATTTTCAGTTGTTGCATGAATTATGATTTCTTCTCGCTCAAAAATCGTTCAAGCACAACGTCAGTTTAAACGGAATTTTGTGGATAGTAAAGATGCTAGTGCGTAAATACACCAGTCATTCAAGCTACCCCCACGTGGGCTGTTCGACAGATAGCTGGTCTAATGGGCAGTCTTTCTGTCGATTGTCTGTGTATTCTTTGGATCACTGCGGGGATTTATGCATGCCACGTATATCCTAATGGATCACAACACAGATCCGAATTTCAGGGACCAATTTTTCGAATAACTTACCATGTTGTGTTTTTAATTCATCGTTTTCGATTTTGTGTAACAATGAACCAGGCGATTTAATTGTTAATCCAATCAAAAAACCGGAACCATTTCGATTGCCTCAGCCCCGGCGTCAACTAATCCGTAATTTGTATGTGATCATGATGGTTGATTGGTACACTTACCAGCTCGCATCTCCTCTTGTTGGCCGAGCCCAAAACACAAGACAGGTTCAATTGTAGGATGGGCTTTGCACCACATGGCAGTGTCTACCTATCTATGGTGAAGTACACAAACCATACATAAGAATAAAAGTTCGTTCTGTTGCACAATTTTAGTAATTCCAATTAAGAGTAATTTCTAATGAGTTTTCAGTTTGTATGAGCGGTGTGGTTTCGTGAGAAGTATATTATTTTAATTCGAAAACAAATTACACAAAAATAATGTTGGAATAACATCTTTATTATGAAGGCACACCTGAGAATGTAAGTCAGCGACAGCGTACACTTTCATGACAAACCGCAGTTAACTTCCAGCAATTTATCAGGAAACAGCATCTTCAGTCGATACTTTTTAATAAATCATCGATCACATCTGCTTCCACTGATGACTTAAACGTTTCTGTAGCTGAATTCAGAATTCAACAGTGATAGAATCGGATCTCAGTTTCCATCAGTCGCAGCATCTCAACGATAAGTCATCGATGCGCATGGCCCAACTCTTTCACGAACCACCCCTCTGGCCCCGTGATCAAGATGATCAATGATGACCGCAAACCGGAAAGCCTTTACGGCCCAATTTTCGGACAACCTGTGTGGTGGACCTAAGGGTCACATCAACGGAGCACACAATCATCTTCCTTAGTCCATCATTCTGTTCGAATTCATCATTCGAAAGAGAACCATATATTGATTCGACTTATGCAGAGTAGAGCCTACATTTTCAGGGAACTGGGTTCTTCCAGAAAAACATACATCATTCGGTGTGAGGAAGAATACAGATCTATTTGGCCATTGTTTTGACCAGGATTTACACCCTAACTGCATTTCTTCATGCATACACACACACACACACACACACACACACACACATCGAGGGAGAGATCATTGGCTTCTTTCTTGCGTTAAACTATTACTGAATTATGGCACACGAGGAATTTTCATGCATGTGACCCGAGCGTGAACAAAATCATTACGAAAATGGTTCAGTGTTGACGCGCTTCTGTGTTAGTTGGTTAGTGAACCTTGGTCGGGTGACCCTTTGAAAGCTGAAGACCGGAAGCCATCATTTCGATCATCCTTGTTCTAGTTCTGTGCTGGAACAGTCCGTAACCGAGAGGAAAGTATTCGTTTCGGTCATGGTCGAGAAACTGTGCTAGTTACCAACTTGCCTAGTTCAAATGACTAGTTTCGACGTTCAGAACAAAACAAGGTTTGAAGTTGGTGTTTTGGTTATGTTTCATGCCGCTTTGCATCGGATATGAAAATATAGGGTTAAAAAAGGTGTTTTTCAGCGTACAATCCGGTAGCGAATCTTCTGAAGCGTATTTTGACTAGTGAAAGAAAGGCCTACAAATTAAAGTGTCAACGAAGACGCTGATTCGGTCTTATAGATTTCCCCTTGAATTTCGTAACAGTGAATATCACTATACAACAAACAGTCTCAGGAAAACCATGTTTCCGTTTATTTAAACCGCCTTTTCAACGGAGCTTTTCGGTCACGGGGGGGGGGGGGGGGGACACAGATACCCACATTGGTTTCTGGTTGATGCAAGTGTGGAAATCCGCTCATACCTTTACTGATCTCCGGTCCACGACTTTTATTTCCTTCTGTCCTGCAGACTGAACACATGCAACTTTCGCGGAAGATCACTGCTCTAGCCAGCCTACTACAGTTTCCATTCGGCGTAGATGATGTGTGCACAAATTTCTTTGTAGACGGAAAGTGCCCGACATTAAACGCTCAGAAAGTAACTTAATTAGCGGTGCGATAGAAAAGACCTGAAAATAAGTCCACATTTGATGACCTCACCAAATTTTGGTTTATTCCTGAATGACAGCTTCCTCTTTATCTACCAATATTTCAGGGTAAGGGATGTCGCCGATCAGAGGCTACCGAAGGGCGAACTTGATTGTCGGTGACTAGATTCAATCCTGAGGTCCACTAATCGACTTCAGTGACCCTCTGATTACTGCTCCTCACTGTTAGAAGTCATGTGATTTCGTTTTACATCACCTGGTGAATAACCAGAGGCATAAATACCTCACGGGGTTAAAACTCATACTTACACGGCAATATACTACCGCCTAATTGATCCGTTGACTTGGATTCAAAACAAAACCTGGCATGCATCGAATTTTCATGGAAATTCACAAGATGTAAGCCATCAGATACTTTTGTAGTCTAGTTAGCAAAACTGATATAAAGCCAAATCAGACACGCACGTACGCTTCCCGGAATTCTTTGACTGAGCTCCACACCGTATATTTTGTTATTGTCAATAAACCTACTTTGTTACTCTGTTGTTGGAGCGCCTTGATCTTCCTGAAAGGCTGGTGACAGAGGAAGTACTGAATTGGACGCTGCATACTTGATTACGAAAGCAGAAAACCAACTCAGCCAAAACACATTTCAAATTACATGCTCAATGTTAAACTGAAGGTTGTCGTTTGACGAAACTATTGCTATCAGTATATGGAAGTTGATAGCTATTGGGTAAAACTGCTTTTTTCTCTTATAACACTAGTTCGTAATTTCCCTTTGCTTTGCTGTGTGTGCGCTAAGTAACTTGTTCAACTTCACCGAAATTATTTCCGGCCTAGGAGAATCAATAACTTGTCAGCGTCTCTATTTTCTGAGTGATATCGATCTCCACAAGTAGCAAATAATCTCTTCTTTCGTGCTGAATTCCATTATATTGGACAAACAGTGATCAAACTGAACATAATCGAATAGCTTCTCCACCAGATGATCTTAGTCACGGATTACAACTCCCCTCATTTCCATACCTGTTTGGTTTGTGTGTTGGTCACTCAGTGAGCACTAAATTTCAGCTTGCAAATTCACGCTTGAATTTGTTTCAAACCAAATCCTGTTGTCTAAGTGCAATGGCCGGATGACATTTAGATGTTTCCACGGCTGCTGGTGTGCAGGTAGCCGTAGTTTTCAATGGATCAACGATAGTATAAACATTCTAAAGTTCTGAGCTATTACATAGTGCAAATAACGTTCCGATTTCTATGAAATCCAAATACAAGCGAGATAGCACTTAGTAGCTGAAATTCAGAAAATGTAAGTTCAGAATCACGTAGCACTGATGAATACTTTTCTCTGGAATTGTACAACAACAACAACAACAACAACGACAACAACAACAACAACAATACTACTACTACTACGACTACGTTTACTGTCTCTACTAATACTACCACTAATAATCATTAATAATGTTATCATCACTAAATTAATTGGTTACTTCGCTTAATCATTCTACAGCCTGTACACTGTTCCCTGAGGAATTCGTGGCAATCTGAGGAGGAATATGATCAACAGTAACGAGATCCGAAACCAGGACTTTGTGGTCTCTAGCTTGGTGCAATGACGGTTTCGTTACAGCCACTTGTGTTAGTCTGTAGCTTTAGATTCTCTGGTTTCACTAATTTTTAGGTTTTTTTGTTATGAACTAAATAAAAATCTCTTGGTTAGCCGTTTCTGTTGTTTATAGAACCATCGAAGGACATTTCCATCCGTTGTAGTAAACCACCTGAAGACGCAATAACCACTGGTAGTCGTGAAAACTGCCGCTCTGATTAGTCCCGATTTCGGGGAAACACTGGAAGTGAAACTCAGCAGCTCAGACGGAATTTATCCGGTTACCCATATAGTCCGGTTTTCGCGATAATATCTGAAGGAGCTCTGTTTTCCCAAAAGACCTTTGCCTCGGACTCAAACGAATACCTTTGAGATGTGTAGAAAGGCTAAATGAGTTTCCTCGTGGTTATTGGGAACAGCCAAACGGAAGTAAGACGGGACTTATAGTAGATAAATCAACAAAACCGGACGCCGTAATCGCAATCGCTCAGCATACCTTTCGGTTCGAGGAACGAGTATAGTTTATCAGCCATGGTAATTAGTTACTTTCAAAATGACAGATGTAAACGAAACAGGGTGCCAACTGTTGGGATCAGAGGAGTCGCCGTATTTGGGGTTTGAGAAATCATGGCGTTTTTCCATCAAGCAAAGCGATGCTAAACGGACGGTGTGAAGCGAGGGCCGACTACAGAGCCCATTTTTGGGGACGATAAGTGAAATACCGTCCAGAACGGGCGTTTTTGATGCACGAGTGATAACAGAGTCCGTTATACCTTTCCGATAATAGTGTGCATATGATAATCAAATAACCAGCATCCTTGATCCAAAACAATTATGGACCGCGGAGCGACAAAGAACGTGGTGACGTCATATGGACAGAACACCATGAGTTAAAACAAGGTATACGAACCATCTTGTTACACCCTCTGAGAAAATGGATACTGGATTATCGTTGATGCAGATGAGCAGTTCTGCAGGTATCGAATCATTTCAGCGCTGTCCCAAAGCATGATTCCAAACAAAAGACCTTCAGCACGGAGGAACTGTCTATCGAGGTAAAACTGGGAGAGAAAATCCCAGAAACCACTTAGACAGGAAAAATTTCTCGCCGTTGGTAATACACGAGGTCAAATTTTGGGCTTGCTTTAATGAAGTGGTCCTGAACTTTCTTCCGGTCGGCACGAAGCGGTGGTGATATTCGGGAGTGCGGCAGCAAAAGGCTGGGTTTTGATTCACAGAGCGTGAATGCAAGCGTCATTATACCACTCCTGAGATCATGGTTTGTCGGGTTTAGGGAAGTGAAAGATGAAAATAAGCCTGTTTTTAAGAGCAGTCTCGGTAATTCTGAAAACGGAGATCGAGACATCATAATGGAAACAATAACTAGGCTGGAGAAAAGTGATTCACGAGAACCACCCCAGATGGAAAACTAAGTGCAGAAAAAAAAAAAAACATTGAACAGATGAACAGGAGCAAATTTTTGATTTTAGGAAATAAAAACGGCTTAGAAGTGAGAAGAAGGTCGTCGGTATGTGTTCGTGACCTTCAGCTTCGTTGTGGCTGACCGTCGGAAGACCGACCATTAGGGTGAGGTTGTTGACCCGAGCAAAAGGCTTGCTTTCGTGTCCCAAGGGCAACGCATCTGTTAGTGACGCTGAATTATCCAAATACAGTGATTTTGAACTCAGGTCAACCGTAAACAGGCTCTTAGAGAACTTCAGTGGAGCCAGTAGTTAGAAAACAAAGTAGGCGGTGTCTGACAAGGAGATTTGAGTTTAGATTGAAAATAGACAAGGAGCAAGAAGCTTGAATACGGTATCGTACAGAATCGATACTGCGGTTCAGACCACGAATGTTATTGGAGGCGATGTAATTACAATTTAAGTCTGATCTGGTAGATGGGCGAGAAATTCATGAGTATGCATTTATCGTTCTCACTGTCGCAGATGTTAGAAGTGAGATTGGCACCCTAACCCTAACCCTAAAGCTTCTGGTGGTAAACCACTACGGGTTTTATTTGGAAAGACGGTGGTACTTTCCCGGAAGACAGTATAATCAGTTACCACAACTCCCTTTACTCATGCACTCTTTTTTCTTTCTCACTTTATTCGTCTTAACCTTAGACACCTACTTTCCATCTTTGCCGGACACAACCTTGGGAATTACTGGAGAAGACCAACTCATTCCTCGGACGAGATGTTGTCACGATGCTTGAAGAAACGTTAGTCAATGGGCTACTGATCCGATGAACCTGATCACCGGTGGTGGTCCAGTGGTTTAGAACGTTTGTTTACCGCTTCGGACGCCAGAGGTTCGAACCCCCGCCACCGCCGGTTAGTTTGATGGTGAGCAGTAATTCCCACTCTCATCCGACTCGTTACCCCACCTGACCTATTGGGATCTTATGTGGTTCTCCATCACTCCAAGTCTCAGGGTCTGGTTGCCGGTTATCCCCAACAGTGCAGTGGGCCCTCGTGGCTATGGGGTGTATACCCCTTCCCCTGCACTCATGCGTAAGCATGTAATAAAAAGGAAGTACAATTTCATATTCCAGTTCACCCAACATTTGCAGCTTTGGTTTTGGACCTCTTAGATTGAAACTCTCGTGAACAAGAATGAGCTTCTTCTGTTTAGTACACTGGTTTCCTTTATATTACTTCAACTTCATCACAATAGTTTCATGGAGATCCAGGAGGTTGTAGTGTAAGATGCAAGTAGCCCACTGCTAAAACCCACTATCGTTGACCAGTTAGTAGACAGAGAATTGTAAGGCTGAGTTTTTTTAGTTTTAAGTCAGCTTATTTTTTAATACATGCCTGTGCAAAAGTGAAATGGAAGGGGTATACCTCATAGCCACAAAAACCCACTGCATCGATAGGGACAGCCAGCAACCAGGCCCGGAGACTTGGAGTGATGGAGAACCACATAAGGTCCCAGTAGGTCAGGCGTGGTCACGAGCTGGACGACGGTAGATCATCACCAACTTATAAAGGTTGCTGGTGTCTCCAGTTTGCTTCACTTAGTGAACGGTCCCATAATGACCAAATTTCGGTTCTTCTGTAACGTATATTTCCGCAAAAACCGGCCTTGATTTCCCACATGTGTTCGTGATGAACCGTCTATCGTAGCTTATAGCCCTATACATTGAACACCGAAGTAAGGATAGGTGTGTTGCCAATAAGACAAAACGAAATGAAACGGATTAAACAACAACAAAATCTTATCTGTACAAAACAAAACCCATTTACGAGATTCTCACACAAAAACCAGCAAAATCGGATATCTTTGCACCAATATGTTACCATTTAGTTAGCAAGGTGCCATGTGGTTTCACAGTCATCGGTTTCTGCCATTTCAGAAACGCAAGATCAAACACAACGAACATTAAAATTGATACCAAATTGGGTAATTGTCAGAGTAAAGAAGTTCTGTGAGACTAACGAGACACCGCCGATTCGGCCGGTCTGCTATATGGTTATCGGCATCCATTCCCTCCAGCCACACACGGGGTGAATCCGTAGATAAGCACTTCGGTTGAATAGGCCCTGTTCATGACGGCGATTAAAACCCGGGGCTCATCAAGTTCATTCAACTTTATTTTATTACGCATGAAAAGATTTACAATAAAGGGGTAAACGTCACAGCGTTTTGGCCTCTCTTGATAGATGACCGTTTTATTCCAGGACGGTGACAGTGACCTGAGAGAGAGCGCACTCTGTCATCGATTTTTTCAAATTACGGTTCTAACCAATTCATCCGAGTTTTCATTTCTAAAACAATCACACGTTACTGACTTCACATCGAGCGTCCAAAACGGATTCATGCGTTTTCTTAATTTTACAGAACAGGATAAACGCACAACTGGTTGGAACACAGAAAACCAGGTTGACCCTTTACTACAGAGACGTAGTGGTAAGGTTGTCACCGGCAAAGACTGAATGACAGTTTCCTGGTACCATTGCTTCAGTACAAGGAGTACATGGTCTGGAGTAACGTGGAGAACGGTAGCTTGTTCGAGCAGGCTATAGGATTGAGCGCAGAAAAAACCAGACCACCTGTCTGGCGTGTAACAAACATGGTAAACTTCCTCAGCGAGCGCTCCTAGTCGGATGCATAACTTGGGTGTAAAATCAATTGTGCATTCATGGTGTGGTCCGAAAAAACTCCACCAATCTACCTAGTCTTACCAGGCTCTGAGCCAATATCACAAAACTGGGGCCAGACGCGAAACTACAGAAGAGGAATAGAAACATGTGCGGGTTTTCTTGTTTGTTGCACCTTACACTCTCTGCAGTTTTTTTCGGTTGAGAATCAGGAGCGTCAATTGGCCCAGCGAGATGTAGCGTTGGCTGTTTCACGTGTGATGACACCTCGTCCGTACAACACTCTCCGTGACCCTATCTCCGTTACAAGTGCTTTTCTTATATTTTACTACAAACTACTTCACCAGGCAGGCGGATCTGCAAGGTTGATGGATTCCGGCAAGGATGCAACAACCGTGCATTGCATCCAATGCCTTCGAATGGTGGGTGCAGCATGTATGCTGCTGCAAGAGTTGTTCTCTGACAAAATTTAACATTAGTCAAACAAACTACAATTTTCGCATATTCCAGCCATTACTCTTTTGGCCATTTGCATATCCGACTCCAACTGCTTCTAGCTTTTCTAGAATACCACTCAAATTCGAAAAATTAAAATACAAGGAAATACAGCACAGGCAAACTCATAAGCGCTCAACATGAAGTGCGCATGAATCACAACCTTAGTAAATTTATGTACCAAAATGGGCTGTTCCTCAGGTTAATGAACGAGAACAACATGTAGCATGAACAAGGCTCGCCGTGAGTTCAACCATCCCAGCTTCTGTTCACGGTGTACGTAAGTAGCGCATTCATCGCGCTCGAATTCAAAAAGCTTCCAATAGTTTAGAAATTACACCATCCATCTCAAAATATTTTGTCTAGAAACCTGGAGATCGGTAAAATCAATATACACGAGCGGTCCATTATACTGCTTCACTTCAACATGGGCCGTCGCCAAATCGAGCGTATCTTTTCGCATCCCAAGAACGAAAAGTAAGATCCTACCGAACGCTAAAAAAGCATACGAATGAAGTTCGAGATGAAGATTGGCATGAAAGATTCCACGATAAACAGGTACAACCTCTCTTGATACACACAATCAACAGCGCTACGCGGCACTTTAGGGACAGTTCACGATGGAGATTCTCACTGACCAGCAGCTGGTCATTCCGAGGAATCGTCAATCTCCATAAGAATTCATGAAAGACGAAAATCACTTGTTTGATTCATGAATCTGCTAACAGGCTCTCAAATAACCCTCGAAGCTCCGATTTTATTATCAGTTGTAGTGGTGATCCTTGCAATGTTTGACACTTTCTGCTTTTTAAAAGTGGTAAGTTATCAACTTCACTAAGAAAGAAGCGATACACCCGGGTGTCAAATCATTTAGCTTTTCAGTTATACAAATCATCCTCGCCCACCGCGTACATTAAACATCTCAGTTCACATATCATACGGCGAGAAAAATAATACAGGGAAACCCTGTGAACAGATTGATGGTATGGCTGTGAGAAGTCCTCCGGGTCCGACCTTGGCAGGTATTTTCCTGGGAATGATCGGAAGAAAACTCTGATATTTCTCAATTTTCCCTTTACAGACGATATGTTGATGACATTTTAATTTTTTCCGAATGAGGAACGTCTTATTCTTTTTACAAACACCATTAACTCTACTCGTCCTAATCTTTCTGTCACTCACGAAGAAGAATGTGCCAGTAGCCTACCTTTTTTAGATATTCTAATAACCAGACGTCCATATGGGACGATACAAAGGAGTATTTATCGCATGCCAACGTGGAGCGGTCGTTACGTACAATTTCCTAGTTTTGCACCAATGGCCTACAAACGTGGATTGGTCCGAACTCTTCAACAGAGCGCAAAAAACTTAGATTAGGGATAAAGTGCAAAATGAAGAGCCCATAAAAAGAACGTCGCTGGCCAATGGTTATCCCAAAAATCCACCGAACATCACCGAGGAAAGCATGCGAGATCAACCACGTTCGAGAAGCACTTTTTTATTACTATTTTACCACTTAAAAATGACCACGTATTTAACTAAATAAACGGAAAGCTGTTTAGCCACAAGGCCTTCGTGCACAGCGGTGCAATTACGCCTGTCGCAGACCGCCAAAGGGTTACGCTTCGAAAACCACTCAAACAATCTTTCCGACCCTAACGTCTCACTTGTTGCAAGTCAGCTTACTTGCAGCTGTGGTGACGCATACATTGACAGAACGGATCGCTGCTTGGCTCAATGAGTGTGGTGGCACGTATCCAAATGGCTGGCGAAATCAATGAGGCAACCTAATGCGACCGCAGAGAATGACGTCAAATCTCTGACTTCTTCGATTGCCGAGCTCTTAATTGCATCAAATCACGAGATTGACCTGACCAAATCCTTCACACCGATACTGCGCAAACCCAAATCGAAGCCGTTAGCATTCAGCGAAGCGATGTTTATCATGATGCATCAGCTGGAACTTTGTGCACAAAAGCGGTTGACACAGTGTTAGTTTGCCTTGGCACTAACCGAACAGACCTCTCCTCTCCCCCTACCGAGCGCATCGCCATTGCTTCCAAACTAGCCCATTCCATTGTATTATTTTCCTCGCTGTATGATCTATAAACTGGAATGTTTTACCTACGCGGTAGACAAGAGCAAACGAAATGTTTGCATCTCGCGACTAATGCGTTATTTTTGTTCTCATGAATTGGTTAAAGGGGACCCATTGCTCAAAAATTATCCTTGTCAGGTGAGTCGAAAGAATAGCAAAAGAATATCGGGAATCTGAGAGATCACTTACCGGTCCTCGTTTTTCTTCCAACTCTTATAAAACATAACCAATGTCATAACAACGATTAGCGATACAGTTCTTATTCATGTATGTTTTTTTATTATCTTTATTGACAAAAGAGTGGACCATACAAAAACAGCGAGACAAGATACGAAGTGGCCGAATGGACAGATAAGTCACAGCAGTGAGGACCAGCCGTATGATTGGGTCATGGGGTGGGGGCAACTAGGTTAGACTGATAAGTGCCGCAAGAACAAGGCTGATGAAGAGAGAATAAAAAAGGGTTTTACAGGGGCATATTAGCATGCTTCTTCCATGGATTAGGCAGCTTCTTTGTTTCGAGCATTTCCAGATCACGACATAAACGCATTCGGGTTATTTGCGGGTCGATGACATCATCAACAAACCCACGAGTTGCGGCCGGGAATGGATTCGCAAATGCGCGGATGTAATCATCTTCGGCTTCAACCTGGTTGTCTTTGCCGCGGAAAATGATCTTGACAGCACCCTTTGCTCCCATGACAGCGACCTGAAAACGGACATGGGTGGCATCGGTGGTGAAACTCAATAAAAGCGAACATATGCGCATGGAAAAGGGCTAGGAAAAAGCGTGGCATCTAGTTATTCATTCACCGTGCTTACAGAATAAAACGTGAACCATTTCATCAGTTTTCTACTTAGATTAGGCAATATAAGAATAGATAAACTCGGAACGAGATAACTTTGACTCAGATCAGAAATTCTAGGTCAGCTTTTTCCTTGGACAGGTGATCAGGAAGCCGGATGACAAATCGGTACGTCAGTGTCCCATCGTCTGTCTCTCTTTGTCTACTGTACAAAGACAAGACGAGAGGAAGATTAAATACCAGACAACTGAAAATTGCAGTTTACTTTATTACCAACAACTATTTTAAACTGGTTACTGGATAACCAGCTGTGGCAGAGTATACACGGAAACAACGAAATATTGCTCAACAGACTGGTACCAGTGACGTTACTTGCATAAGGAAGAAATTCTATACGGTACACTGCAAACGCAGATTTGTAGAGCAAATGAAGTCCTCATTGCAAACCTAAACAAAATCGGTAAATTCAATCAAATCAGCATAGATACTGGGAAATCCACTTGCATTTTTTGCATCCCAAGGGCCAACGCCATGAACCGGAATTGAACCGGCGACATCCCGTTTACCGAGCGGATACTCTACCAGTCGAGCTATCAGTTCAGTTCAGTTTCAGTTGATACAACCACTAACCTCGCACTTCTGTGCTCTGGTTTCGGTTGCTATCTCCCAGTATCATCGAGTCAAGGGCAAAATAAATTGAAGCATGAAGTGAAAAAGATCCAAAAATAAAGAAAAAACAAGTTGGAATCACGAAGACAAAGAAAAAGCCCGAATGCAACTACTCCACTGGCCACGACACCTAGTCGAGCTATCGCGGTGCAGCTAATCGGTTATTCGCACCCGATTGGCCATGCCACAATAATTCAGCTGGTAGAGCATCTGCTCGGTGCTTTGATACGACCCACTAGCTTTTGTAATAAGAGTCTTGTGGCTAAGAACCATCCCAGTTTATTGATACAAAGCAAATGACTTATATAAGGTGTGCCAATCATAAAAACCTTGCACGAAAGCTTATTGATTTCCTGACAATTCTAAACGGCCCATCTGGCTGGTTTGACTGGTTGACTCAGCTCTGGTCGGTTCGTACAAATGTCAGCATTAAAGTGTATGATCAAGAGCGCAGTTATACAAATAGCCTTGAGGAATTGACGAGTTCAAAATGTCTACTGGCCTGTGCTTTGGTTCTGAACCAAACACGAAATCAGAGAAGACCGGACATAACTTCAAGAAACAAACAAGTTACATTCACTGACCTCAGCTGTCGGCCATGCATAATTTATGTCACCGCGTAGATGTTTTGAGCTCATCACACAGTAAGCACCGCCGTATGCTTTCCGGGTGACTACAGTCAACTTTGGAACGGTGGCCTCTGCATAAGCAAAGATCAGCTTCGCACCATGCCGGATGATTCCGCCATATTCCTGACTGGTACCGGGCAAAAATCCGGGGACGTCCACAAATGTAATCAGAGGGATGCTGAATGCGTCACAAAAGCGGACGAAGCGTGCACCTTTCACAGAGGCATTGATGTCCAGACAACCCGCCGAGACCCGTGGCTGGTTAGCGACAACACCGACTGTGCGGCCGCCGAGACGAGCAAATCCGACAATGATATTCTTGGCGTAAGCAGGCATAATTTCGAAGAATTCCCGTTCATCCACAATACCCTAGAAAGTTGGAAAACCAAAGCTAGAAAAGTGACGAGTGAATTAGACTTTTGTTAAGATATATTCCATTTCTGATCACTAGGGATAGTTGATCCCTCAGAGATGGAATGGAGATTTCCTAATAGGATGGTGATTTTCGGTCACATTTTCAAAAACTATTTTTCAGGTAGTACTCAGCTCTCAGCGGTGTCCCCAGGGGTCCTGGGCCGTTATTATTATTTCTTGCTAGCACAAACGACCACCCAACAGCCTGTACATCTGTATGCCTATTGTATGCGGATGACCCGAAACTGTGGTGCTTAAATGGTTTTGATAAAGATAGCCAACTTCTGCAGGAAAGTGTGGATGCACCAATGGGTTTGTTCTCTGCGTGGAAGCTGCCACTAAATCCTGCGATGTGTTCTTTACATGCATGTGATTCTTTCTCAGCTGCCAATGAGATAAAACCCGACAGGAACCCTACGACGAACAAAAGATTGCGAGCATGATCTGGGGAATTTGGTGT
The DNA here is from genome assembly GCA_948099385.1 of Fasciola hepatica. Lineage (NCBI taxonomy): Eukaryota > Metazoa > Platyhelminthes > Trematoda > Plagiorchiida > Fasciolidae > Fasciola > Fasciola hepatica. The sequence goes on from CANUEZ040000110.1 coordinate 5,375,673, forward strand.
CTTCCTCTCTGGAAACCAAAGCTCACACGGGCGGTGTGTACTCCGGTCTGGAGTATCCTCGATTTAATTCGCCGACCACTCGGGAAGTTATTGTACGATATCTTTCGCATGCCGTATACTTTCCATGTGTTTCCGACTTGAGTATAGCGGAGCGGTTGTATATCCGTGTACAGTTGCTGAGTCGAATAAGTTGGAGAGAGTGCAGAGGTGCGCTACCCGTCTCGTATCTAGACTACACGGTATCAGCTATGAAGGACGTCTATAAATGACGTTTAAATTCCAGAAACCTACGGGTGGATGCGTGGTGATCTCATTTACATTCGTCGCACCACCCGGGGTCTGAAGAAATGCAAGCTGACTTTCCGCATCATGGGCCCCGTCGTGTGCTTTCATTCAGTTACATTAGTGGAGATTTATTCTACTGGTTTGCCATTGGTTTATCACTTGTCCCGGAGGGTTGGAAATCTCTGGAATTCTTCACCTGATGATTTGGTGGAACTGAACGATAACACGTTCAAGAGGAAACTCGATGAACCATTGTTGGGACCATAGTGTTCTACTCAATCTTGAGTTTATGCCAATGAGTGGTTTGTGATGAGGCTTATAAAAGCGAATTCTCTTTGCCTCTACAATGGAAAATGATCATTATCAACGGACCATATACTGAGAACGAAAAAATGAGGATCTGAGATGATGTAAAAAGCATGCACCTACTAAAACGGAGTATTTATTATTTCAGTAGAGAATTCACAGTATCAAAGCTAGAAGGAATGCACGCCAAAACAAAAAACCTGCGAAGATTTTAGGACAAAACTTCCACAAAACATAAAAATTGGTGACGGACTGGAAATCCAAAGTGGTTGAGATTCAACCAGAGCCTTTGGTTTCAAACTAGTACATGTAGCGAATAAATAGGGATACCGCCGAAAGATAATAGCATATGCAAGCGAAAAATCAGGTACCACGGCGGTGAGCAATATCAAATATGATGGCCATGTGCCCAAGAGGGGCAGTTTCACTGATGTACTGATAATCATGAAATTGTCGGAGCTGAATTAGGAAGAGTGAAAAAGGCGTTATGGAAAAACGGTTGACTGGACCGAGGAACTTACAGAGATTATTTCATACATATCATAAGCACTGGTTGGCTCCAGGGGAACGACTGTACTCAGTGCAGGAACCAGGCGGTCTACAGGATCATGGCATTCACGGATTGGGGGTACACTCTGGCGATTCGATGACGGGAGGTAGGTAAGAAAGTCGCGCAGACTCAGCAGCGCATCCACGTCGTTCTCGAACGCGCGGTGAGCCACACCGGAGACTGACGTATGAGTCTTTGAGCCACCCAATTCTTCCTGTTGTGCACAAAATTATGTAGAAAAATGATTTTACAACTCGCTTAAGTCAAGACAGAACGTGACCATATTGGGCAAAACCGATCCCACAGCTCTCATTCTGTTTCATCACAAAACGTTTAGAAGACATAAAGAAGCTATTTGTTCGAGTGACTGAGCATGAAAACAGTGCTGAAATGAACTTAGTTAACAAATTCAGTAGCTAAGTAGAAAAGGACGAAAGAATAGTTTAACGAGAATAAGAACATGCAAGGTTATTGAGCTCAGCATATATATATATATATATATATATATATATATATATATATATATATATATATATATATATATATATATATATATATATATATTAGGCCGGACTGACGACAAGCACAGGCCATAAACATGAAATGGAAGAGCGAGAAAAAATGCAGTCTTCCTGTGTAAAAAGCACTGCAATTAAATTGAGCGCCCGATAGTAGATAAACACTAACCTGAGTGACATCCTCGTTCGTTACCGATTTCACCACATCTGGCCCAGTGATGAAAAGGTATGAAGTGTCTTGAACCATGAAGATGAAATCCGTTAGTGCAGGCGAGTAGACTGCTCCACCAGCGCACGGACCAAGAATAAGTGATATTTGTGGGATCACACCAGAAGCGTTCACATTACGCTGGAAAATGTCTGCGTAACCAGCAAGAGAAGCCACACCTTCCTGAATACGTGCTCCACCCGAATCATTCAGACCAACCACCGGGGCACCAACTAACATAGCCTGGTCCATCACTTTGCAGATTTTACGAGCGTGGACCATACTCAGGCTGCCACCAAACACCGTGAAATCCTGGCTGTAAAAAAACCGGTTCAGATATGGTAAAGCAGAGGAACAAAAAGCTTACTTTAAACACATATATATATATATATATATATATATATATATATATATATATATATATATATATATATATATATATATATATATATATATATAGTATCCGCATATTGAGGCAATGTTGTGCAAGTAAACTGTAATTTTATTAAACTACTATTGCCATTATTATTATTACTGTCGCTACTATTATTGACTACACCACTGATTGACTAATTGAAACAACCACTAGCCTGCATCAACAGGAAGCTTTTGGATTCACGTGAAACCTGAATCCCATATGATCACAGACTGAAGTCTCGTTAGCCCATGTTTTTCGCCTCACATAACGCACATAGCGTTGGTTCAAAACACCCGGCCGGTTAGTACCTACTAACTGCATAGGCCAGCTGACCCAAGCGCAATGTTCCCGTGCAGTAGCGGTTTACTTGTTGCACACATTTAGCCGTCGCCACATCATGGACTTCAGGGAACAATCGTCAAACTATAAGTTGCCGATTTTCGACTGCTTGAAAAGTATCTTATGAGTGCAAATAAAAAAAGAAAGTGAAACCAAATGTTCGGCGGCGCAAAGGCGTAGTCATCTGCAAAGTGTAGATATAAAACGTTGTCAGTAAGAGACTCGTCCCTGTAATCTTCGTGACATTCCCCAAACCACTTTGATGATGCTAACGACTGTAAAATTAGGCACGCAAGACGGGGATGCAACTGAAAGCAAAAAGATAATACGCGATATGTCTCACATTCAATCCGATGTCCAACAGTAAAATAGTGAAGAATGATATACGACCAGGCATTACACGACGTCAGGTTATAGAAATGGCGGCTTCATTCAACTAGATAATCTAGGTTCTTGCAACAGTTAGCTTTTGAAGCGAATCTCTGCCCTGTGACGTTAAGTACTCCGGTTTTAGCAGCGGATGATCTGAGCAGTAATCTACGGGAAACCGAGGTGCTGATCAGGTTCACTGTCGGGAGAAATTGGCAGTCTGACGGGCGCATAGTCCACCTACGTGACAGCACCAGCACATCCAGACAGAAAGCAAGGAGTCGAAACTGCTTGGGTTCAAAGTAGGTATTCAATCACAATCAGAAGCAGTGGTAAAATGTTGAGTAAAAGCAGTAAGTACACACACAGGAGAAACAAGGGGGAATGTAGAGATAGAACAAGAAGCATTCAGAGAAAGACCTATCTTTTCATACCAAGGTCTGCATTGAATTCTTTTACATTGCCTGTCGTTACAGCAATGAGACGATAGTCCCATGCGTTTAACAACTGACAGGCGAGAGTTGGTTTTGATGTCACGATGTGTGTGAGGCTCGGCAAGCACGCACACGTGTCCATGGAACACACTGTTCTGAGTGTAAGCAGAAAGTGGATCACCTGGTATCGACAGACCCTTAAGTCCCTCAAAGACCTCAATGAGATCCCTTCTAGTGAGAAAAGATTTAGGAGCAGAAACCTGTTTTTTCTATGGTATACCTCGAGCCACTCTCATCAGTCGCGCACACCTTAACTGGATCGACTGATGTACCTTCTTGTTGCGTTCAAGCGCCTCTGCCCAGGCTTGCATACAGTACTCCAAGTGTGGCCTAAGGAATTTCGTTTACGGTGGTACCAGCATCGCCACTTCTCTGCATCGGATATTACGGATTAATGGATGTTATTCCGGTGACGCTTTGGCAGCAGCTGCGAGGCATTTTGCTGGTGGTTTATAGGCGTATCCACAACCCAACATCCATCAATTCTGATACGTTCTCAGCAGCGTCAGTTCAGCTCAGTTCATTCAACCATCAACCTTGCACTTCTGTGCTCTGGTTTCGGTTACTACCTTCCAGCAACGTCAAGTCAAGGGCAGAAAGAATACAAACATAAAGTGAGAAAGATCCAAAAAAATCAGAGTAATAAGTGGAAGTCATGAAGAAAAGAAAGAGATCCAATGCAACTATATCACTGACTGCGACACCTGGCCATATCACATAATATTCTCAACCATTTAATGGGTGGGTCTCTTCGACACCAACCCCCAAGTCTAACACGTCCTACTTGGCCAGGTCCACTGATTAAGGTTTTCATACCTTTCTGCCATGTCATGGACTGACCACCTCAATCCACTTCACAGTCACTACTTGCATCGGGAAACAGCCTGAGACAAAGCAACCTATCGATAAACATGCGTAACACATGTTCCAACCACCTTAACCTGTTTAGATTCAGTACTTGATCAACAGACCTTGCAGCTAACGGTGTTCCCACCATACTCGGGCAATCCTACGGAGACACCGGTGCTCGAAAATCGACAGTCTTCATCTATCTTCTACTCTCAACGGCCATGTTTCTGAACCGCATAAAAGAACGGATCTAACCACCGCATTGTACACTCGACCCTTAGCAGACACCTGGATGTCACTCCGACGCCACAGATCACTGAGGTTGGCAAAAGCCAAACGCGCCCTCTGCATACGTGATGACACTTCATCTGATATCCATCCACCTGGTCAAGTAACAAAATCCCTCCACTTCAGCTAGTTTCCCCTGCCAACACAAGGTTTGGTGTTGAATTAACCCAGTCCTGCAGCAGCGTTTTACACTTTGAAGGTGAAAAACGCATCCCAAACATTGCTACACTGCTGTTTAGGCTATCTAATAGAGCTTGCAACTTACCTACATCTTCACTCAGAAGAACAATGTCTTCCGCGTACTCCAAGTCAGACAGTTTACTGCCTGAGCAAAGATCGACGCCGCTGTTCTCACACGAAGATAGGGCCACTTCAAGAATCCACTCAATTACAAAATTGAAGAGGAAGGGCGAAAGGGGGAAACTTTGACGAACACCACTTTCCGTGGTGAACTCTGGTGAGAAATCACCGTAAACACTAACTCGGTTTCGGTTGTTTATGTACAAGCAATGGAAGAGAAATAGATTTCTCTGGCACGCCCTTCAGTGAGGCAGCTTCAGAGAATTGTACGGTCGACCGAGTGGAGCGCCGCTTTCAGATCAGGGAATACAGAAACTGTGGGCCTACGGAAGATGTGCCTGTGCTCTAAGATTTATCGAAGAGTAAAGATGTGGTCGATACAACCACAACCAAGTCTGAAACCAGCATGATTCTCACGCGCAAGCCTTTCACTGGCGCTGGATAATCGGTGGATAATAATGGCATTAGTAACGTCTAGCTATCTTATCTGATACGACATCGGTCCCATTACTACTCGTTTACATTTTCCTGCGTTCAGTGGCAGGTGCTATCTTACCGTCCATTTTTTATAATAGCTAGATCTGTCTGGATGTTTGACCCAAAAGAGTTCCTAATAGCTTCAGGTCGTCGGTGAACAGAAAACCTGAACACTTTAGTTCCCGTTCCAGGTCCTCAATTTATACATTAAATAACAGAGAACCTAGAACCTACCTCTGGGGACACCGCTCAAGACTCTAGCCTTCTTAACATTCTGTCCCTTGATGGGTAAGGAGAGCACAGCTTAGCGCTACCGAGCATTTCTCCAGATTGCAGAAAAATGGCGACTACGCCAGTGATTAGCCGTGAATAAGTGAGTAACAGCTCACAACAATCGGTCGTGGACGATCAGCGGCGTTGTCAGAGAGCGCTAAGGGTTTTTTGTGTGGCAGGGAGCTCCCTACATAAGTCACAGAAGCCCATGGACAGAATCGTGACGTGCGCGAACGTGGCCCGCCATCAAATCAGGCCAATACCTCTTGGCCATTACTCAGCTATCCTGATTGGGGTATGATTCACTAGGACGCGCTGGGCATTCTCAACTCGCAGACCGCCATTAAAAAGGCGGCGTGATTCGCTCGACTTACCACCGGCTACCAACACACAAACTTCCTGTTACCTGGCAGGTAGCACTTGATTGTGCTCGGACCAGAGTTGCTACCTCGAACAAAAAGTCCAATGATGTTGGAGACGCTATTTCGTACCTTATTCCCTAGACTCGTCTTAGAGTTTCTCGACATGGTAAGGAGCTAAAAACATGGATCAGCACCATCAAATTGGAAATTGAGCCGCGAGGACTACAACCTCTACTGCATTTGCAACTGGAAGCAGAAGTGGATCTCTATGCCCAGGTCCAACTTCTGATCGTCGCTCGTGGCCAGATGCCATTCGCATGCATGAAGCTGGTTCATCCTCTTCCAGCAACTAGCTGCAGAAAAGTAAACGTAAAGCACCCCAGCTCCGATTAATGTATTTCTCTCAGGTCGGACGTATAATGTCCGTTCTCTCATGTAATCTGAAGTCCAATAATGAGACTTACAGTACGTTTAACTTCAGCAGCAGGATATGGTGGTTGATTAAATGAAATGCTTTTGAAGTCCACATAACAGACTTCAAACCCATCCTCTCTATTCATCCTAGACATAACCTCATTCATGAAAGATAGAAGGTCCCCAGGGCCCGAGCGACCTTTTTCAAAGCCACGTTGCTTGGTGGCTGTTCGATGTACCGCGAATTTATCCCTGATGACTTTTCCGAGCAGTTTTAACGGTACTAAGAGCAAGCTAGTGGGCTTATAATTTGTTGAGACTTCTCCAGCCCCTCCTTGTGTACTACCTCAGCTAATTTTCAGTCATCAGGCAGCGTCTCTGATTACAGAAACTGATTACGAAACCGTCCCAGTAGGCCTGAACTCACGGTTGAAGGCGGTATCAAGATAGATGGGTGCATAACATCCGAGCCCGCAACCTACTCAGTGTTTAACATCTTTAGGCTTCTTTCCACATCTTTGGAAGTCACTTGGAAATGAAGCACAACATTCCCTGTCATATGGATCACCGACTGGATCAACTTTGAGTGCCCCCTCAAAGTACCTTCTTAGCACTTTGACTTTTGAGCAGCTCTTCGTTTCATGGGTTCCGGTTTTGTCTTATACATCAACACACAGAGTTGCCTTGGATTGTACGCAGTTAAAATAGGCCTTCAAACACTTCTTGGCTCGTTTCGGCAGCCCAAGTTCATAAACAAGATGGCGTTATGGTTGTGTTCTCAGGGCCTAGAGTCGAGCATGGTAGCAACACCACAAATTCATAAAAAGATAACGAAGTGGGGAAGGTAAGTAAAAGCAAAATGATTTTGAATGTTTTGTTGCACGCATTTTCGGGAAGTTTTATTCACTATTCACGGGGTACGGGAGTTTCCCAAGTACACCGCAGAGCATTCGCGCCACTGGCTTCGGTTCTAAACCATATCCCACAACGTCCCTAGCTAACGACGACCGTCATTCCTTGGGCCTGAATCAAGGAGTCAGAACGCCCCAGCTAAAGTCGACGCTGACGTCAACTTTTCGGTGTCGCTACGCCAAATCATGGTCATGCCACCACATCGCTTCTTCCAACCATACCTAGGAAGCGAAAAGTGTACGGAATGGCAGACGATGTACATTCATCCGTGCCCAAGCCACCGGAGGTTGTAGTGATAACTTTTCAGTGGGTGGCTATCGACACCTAACCTCTTAAGTGCTCACAAGGTGTTTCCACCAAACCCGCGCAGTGTCGGAGACACCAATGGTCTCGCGTATGGCACAACCATCGAATTATGGAAGACGCTAAAATCTTCGACACTGTTGGGATTAGGCTTACACTCCCATGGCTGGCGTATTCACAGCGCGAGCCCATCCTAAGGAGTGACCTGTTCTAAATTTCTAACTTTGGGGAACAAAATGTGAAGTCCACTGACGAGCTGTACTCCACAATCTTTGAACAGAGCTGGAGGAAGACCATCGAAGCCAGTCACCTTGTGGTGTCCCAAAGCATCGGTCAGTTTGCATATCTCGGCCTCTGTTGGTGGTTTTGCTGCAACAGGCCACGGGCCGCGTACAGAGAAGCAATGGTGCAAGAGCGTTTGTGAGCCCACCTACGTTGTACCTGGTCAAAGTCGTTTTCCTCGACACCACCGTGACAAAAACTGGGTTGTCACTATCGCTCTTTTCAAGGTCACGGAGTCGATTTTTTGATAGACCCTTCTCGTTTTTTGATGGAACTCTATCCGGGGTAGCCATAAAAGTCATTTAAACAACCTCATGAACATTTCTCCCTGAGGTGGCATGATACTTATGCCCGCTATCCCAGTCAGCACATGGGTGCGCATTTTAGTCCCAAAATCGACCCGTGAGGGACTATTTTCTAGTAATTAGTTTGAGAAGAGTTTTTGTCATACCATTAGATATGGACAGGTCTAAAACGGAAAAATAATCTTATTCCATTAGGGAACACTATGGTTTACCAGTTCAGTCAGCACAAAGAGTCCCTCAAGGGACTATTTTATTAATGTGGTATAAGTTGGAAAATGTCAGCTGTTGCTTGAAGTACGTTTCATAACATGGAAGTACATTCTAACTGCTTTGTAAAATGCTACGCTCTATAGGGAAGTTGTGCACCAGAAAATACTCGGGTCGTGTCAAGTAACTTTCGAGGGTGTCCACAGATCATGTTATTTCCCCTAATAGGAATTAATGAAAGTTAATTAACTAGTATCTCAAGATGAAGTAATGTAGTAGAGCTTACCGAAATTTCAAAGTAAAGCACATAGGCTGCTGCATTCTCGGTGTGTTCAAAAATAGTCCCAAAAATGTCCCCAAGGTGTTTCAAACGGGACTAAATTGGGACAAATTTGGTACTAATTTGCTGACTGGGGTATCATTTTGGTATTTCGTGAGAATGAGATCTAGAGATGATCCAATATCCAGCGTATTGAGTGATGGATGTACTAAATCAAGGGACTATTGAGCTTACGAGATTCGATGTGAAACCCTCTTCTGGCGCCCACGGATCGGGCCGTACTACGTCTGAGGAATTGAAATCTAGTGATTAGCAGCTTTTTCTTAGCTTATGCCAATGAACTGAGGTACTGGAGAAGTCTAGTTTATCGTGGAGGCTGATAAAAAAACTCTTAGAAACTCATGTTACAAGCAGTCGCGTGCTTCCTAACATTAACATGTATGGAACTGCTTGAATCTTCGATGTTATTAAAGTCTCACTTTCAATCTGAGTCTTTTTGGCAACACAAGCATTGCTCCATTCTTCTCCCATCCACTCTGCCTGCTTGGTAGAGGCAATACCCCTGGGGGATGAGCATCACTATGCTGTCCTAATCCTTTAGCAAGGTCTTCGTGACCATAATGCAGTCCATCTCATTAGCCCCAGTCGAAAGCTCTTCTCAATAACTTCCCATTTTACAGGTGACAGTACTAAGCACCGTGAGCTTTGATGGACGGTCTCGCTTAATTTGGACGAACTGGGAAGTTAGCTTTGAGTGTTCGTCTCATTTTTAACGTATCTAGTGGACGACAATGCACTTATTACTAAATCCCTGCTAAGAGAGGTACTTTCTTCACCAGCGCTGGAGTTGGTTTCTTTTACTGAAAGTAATGACGCAGCCAATATCTAGATTTTGAGCAGCGACCTCCTGCAAACCGCAACCTGCTTGCGGGGATGAAAGAAGGCTGCCACGGCAATAAGATGAACAGTTGTCTTGCGACCAACAAAGTAAACCTACAAAAAACTTACCCAACACTTGGCAGCAGGGTTTTCCTGATTAAAAACGTGATGGATAAGACGTAGGAAACCACCGAGCGTTTGGGAACAAGACCCACTGATCAACTACAAGTATTAAGATAACCAAAGATATCGCGGGCATTCACAAATCATATTGGCCAATGCGTATTTATCATCCCCGTATTCAGACTAAAATCGCAAAAATAAACTGGCATATCTGTGCTATCCGAATGATTTAGACCGCAAGCTATCAGGTTTGAAACACGGAGTTTGTACCCCGCCGGGTTTGGCCAACTTTGATGATGAACAGCATACAGCGTGCGACCAGCTCGTTACCAAAATCTACCTATTGGCGTCACGCTTCCCAATAAAAAGTTCTGGGGTCACGATTGCCCATTCTTTGTTTTGAGATACTTGCGGTCATAAGACATGCTTCTTCGACTGTGCTCGTGCGTAAGCTTGGAGTGAAGTAAGGCATCCCAACGAGCCGCTATCTGTACACAAAAACAGATTTCTGCTACTCATTCAACTTTACTAATGAAGATGAATAACAGGAAAACCGTGTAAAAATTCAATTAGTCAGGAAGACGGTCGTCTCGGCAATAATAGCAGATTTGCATAAGACCACACCCATCACTCCAGCGTCTAATGCCTCGACACTTAAAAAAGACCAGCCATTATCTTGTCTTTGGAAATAACAGGAAGTTGACCACATTCGTATGTTTGCCATGGTTGCCCTCTATCGCATTTCAATTTGTGCTTGAAATGGTTCTTGAGATAGCCCGATCCTCGAGTGAGAAAAGCGGCATCGATCTTTGCTCAGAAAGTAAACTTCTGATTGGGAATACGCGGACGATATTGCTCTTTTGAGTGAAGATACAGGTAATTTGTAAGTCATACTTCATAGTCTGGAAAAGAGTGTGACAGGACTGGGTCGGCACTACACCAAGCTTTTCCCAGCCATGGGGACCCTATGTGAAGTAGATAAGGTCTGTTATTTGGCCAGTTACAACAAACCAGGTGGGGAGATGTTGAATGGGGTGTGGTCGCGTAAAAGGAAGGCGCGTTCGGGTTTTGCCAACCTTGGTCATCTGTGGCACCAACTTGACATTCGGCTGCCTATCAAGGGTCAAACACACTGCGGCAGTTAAATGCGTTAATACGGCTGAGAAACATGGTCGCTAAGGACAGAAAATAGGTGGACTGTCAGCTTTTGAGCATCGATGTCTCCGCAGTACCGTTCAAATCTCGTGGGAAGACGGTATCAGCAAAACTGAGGTTAAGCGTCAAGTGTTTGGAACCAGAGGTCAGTCTCGGGAACAAGTGCTGCATCTAAACAGGTTGTGACTGGAACGTGTTGCTCATCTATAAACTTCCTCGGCGCACTCTCTTCTCCGAGGCAAGTATTTGTTGGAAAGTAGATTGAGGTAGTCAAATAATGACGGCAAACTTGATTGAGAACCCTGACCACCGGACGTGGTCAACTAGGACGCGGTAAACTTTTGGATTGGTGTCCACGAGACCAGCCTACCATATGGCTGGAGACATTTGGTGATATAGATGAGTTTTGGGGCTAGTGGCGTAAATGCGCCTGGGTTTTTTTTTATCTCCGTTATTCTCACTTAATACTCGGTTTTCAGTTCTTTTTCACTTTATGGTTCGATTCATTGTGCCTTCAACTGGACGACGCCGTAAGGTAGTACCCAAAATCTAAGCACAGAAGCGCGGGGTTGATGACTGAATGAACCTAACTGAACTTCATCAGGGCTAAGATTGAACACTGTACTCTGTCGACGACTAGGCGAAACTTCACTGACGAGGCAGAACGTGCAAAAAGGTATAATGCGAACATTATTCCAGGTAGGATACCATGGCGTGTGCGTTTTCAAGGAAAAACAGGTATCAGTGATGTGAAGTACTGAATCTTACTTCGAATCGTCGCTGGATTAAAACATGCAATGATTACCATATATTACACTTGCCCTACATTATGCGAGGGCGAAGACTTCCTTAACCTTATTGTGTGTATAGCAAGCAAGCCCAAATTTTACTTTATGCATGTTACTTGTTTGTCACATAAACTGAATTCAAAGGATTTACCTGAACAGATACACTGTTCGACCGTTAACTTTGCAATGCCCGGTTACAACACTGTCGCCGGTGATCTTCTCCTTTTGCATTCCAAAGTCATGGCAGTCGTGCTCCATAAAGGAGTCGAACTCTACAAAAGAACCTGGATCCGACAGCAACTCAATACGTTCACGGGCCGTTAGCTTTCCCCGTTTATGCTGAGCGTCAATCCGTTTCTGGCCACCCCCAAGTTTGATTCTCTCACGAGTATCCTCGATTTTCTTTCGCACTTCAAGTGTGTTCGCCGGACCGGAAATGCATCTGGGAGCGGTGTCCAACAGCGTACGGAGAATTCTGGGCGACGTCCTTGCAAGACGGAACATCTAAAAATTGAGTGGGAGAACACATGTTAACCACATAACATAATGAAAGACTGTGATACATTCTGGAAAAATTCGAAGCCACCCAAGAGAAGCTAGAAACGCGGCATTATGCACTACCCGTTCAGAAACCACGTCACTACCAACCTACGAATGAAATCAACGGTACCACACAGCTGCAGAGAAGCACACCAGATAAAAGCGTAACAATGGTTCCTTAGCTTCCTGAGACTGTAAGCGCATACAAAACAGCGGCAGTTTTCGTGTGTAAGCCTTGTCGCCATCTTCTCATCCAAATCAATTCAGATTTTGGCAGCAAACCACTGCGCCACCAACAAACCGTCTCATTTCCTCTAGAGGAAATGCATCCCAACCGAATCCCAATCAAATCCCGATGGGGCCCCCATCGGGATTTGGTTGGGATTGCTACATGGGCTTGAGAGCGATAAAGAATGACGTTCATATAAGACAATCTTCATTATCCCACATCACATAACACGTCAGCTGCATGATCCGGGTATTTGTCGCCCCATAAACAACACTTCAATTATATCCAGGCTCATGGACAGGATCGGGAGGAATGAGATTGCACGTTTCTTGACATCTCGGAAACTTATCAACACAGCCCATCATGGATTTCGGAAGTCCGGATTGTGCATCGCTGAAAGAATCGTATATACTCGGCCAATTGTACGTAACGAACTAACTCGCACCCGGTCTACGAGCACTGAAGACGCTAAGGCTAGACATACTTTTTGTGAAAAACTGCTTTCTGCTTATGGGCGGTTCACGTCCACCGAGGTAAAACGCGAGAATCATCCTAAACGTTTCAAGTGAAACCGTAGATTCCCCGAATGCTCCATTAATTACTGGTAGCTGAAGCTATATACTAGTCTTAGGAAGACCCGCCATCGCCAGAAACTTCTGTATTACACACAGGGGTATACGGTACTTGGACACAAAATTAACTCCAATACCCTCACTAACCTTTGTGGGGGTACGACGAAACACGACAAGTCAACCCAATCCAAACCAGCTCAATCTGACGCCAAACCCCAACACCCACTTATCGCAAAGGGAACGCGACAAAACAAACGCGAAATTCGGTTAAATTCAGTTCCGCATTCAGGACTGGACAGAGACATGCATGGTGTCTCAGTTTTTGTATGAATGAACTCCTCAGATCTCTCATTGCCTCTGCGGTGTGAAAAACAAAGCCTTTCCTTGATCCCTGGAGGAGAAGGGAGTGATAGCAACCGCGGTGAACAATAATTTTCCCTTCCCTGGATTTTGATCATCCCTTGATAGTGGTCCTGTGACGAGGACTGGGGTCAACGTGGGCGTCCTGCGAGGCCATGGTGGAATTATTACTCTCGGTCCGTGAATGCCTCTCACCAAACCTGACTTCGTTGAAGGCCGTAAATGACTGGGCTCAGCAATCACATTCGGTAGTTTGTTTCGGTAACTCGCCACTTTTACTGCAAATGAATGGCTTCTGATCCCTTTTCTAGTACCTTATCTTCCATGTCAGCACGCTTGTTTAGCGCCCAGGGCTGGCTTGACAAATGGCGTACGGGAGCGGTTGAAAACTTCAGTCACGGATCGGTTGATGCCTCTCTAAAGTCGGACCTCAGAGATGTTTACTCGGACCTGTGGAGCAAAGAGTGCCCAAAGAGAAACTATCTCGGAGGACCAAATTGAGTGTACGTTTTGTTGGCTGCCGAGTCAGGAACGGTTTGGCTCGTAGTGACAAAACAATATTCATACATGGGATGGTAATAAGGATGATGATTGCAGAAATGAAAGCAGGGTCTCTACCCGTGTCTTCTGACTGCTTCGCTCCCCCTGGGCTGGAAAATTAATTCCCTATTCCTCATTAAGTGACCCCTTCGTTTGATTCTAGGGCTTGTCAAATTGCCCTTGATTCTTCTAGTGAGAACTGATCAACTTCTAGCCTTCGTCTATAGTCCAACCCTCCCCAAAGGTCAGACCGAAACGCATGGTTATGGACCTTCTTCCCCGCACTTCGTTGTAATTGTTGATGTATACCCATGTAGCTACTGAGCTTCGGCTCATCGAGTTTTCACTTTTTCTATGCCCTTGCCATTGATGCACGTGCGGCTCAGACAACACTATTGTTACCGCCGCTGAGGAGTCGAACCAGGTTGCATGTGGGATAAAGTTCACTAAACTCAGTTCACTCTTCTGGCGTTGCTGTTCCTTCTTCGTCTTCACTCTTTATTTAACTACATCATTTTCCCGTCTGTTCAAGAACTGTCCGGGCACTTTGCTCTTGGTCGTTCGTCAGCGATAATCCCGTTCTACTCTTACTATCAGCCTGGGAAAGTGCACAGCCAAGTATGGCCCGCAAAGTCTTGATTCGTTATAGTTTATTGTTTAGATACCATATCAGTTTTTATAAACGTTCCGTTTCTTGATGGATCGGACATGCTGAATTTCTCTTATTCTTGGTTTAGAGGTGGCCACATTCGGTTGCTTATTGCGCATAGGTGCGAACATTCTGCGCAGTCGTACAGTTACCCCGCCTTTTTAAAATGTGACGTAAATCCGGAGCCGCTAAAATACATATGGCTGAGGCCTGCCACTGCCTTTGAGACTCAACTCCTTTTGTGGGCACCAACCCTCAATCATCCTGCCGTCCGATGCGCAAACAAGATGCTAAATCAATCACAAAGTTTACCTCGGTGGGCATCAAAATATTCTTAGCCAACGTTAAACCTTCTTATCTTCCGGAGTAGGGTGACCTCCTACCTGCCTTATTTCGGTCGGAGGGACCTGACTTAAACGATTTACTACCGGACCTATTTACTTTGTCCACCTCGTATGGGATGTTCCCCACCTGATGGCATGGATTCTTCATATTCTGACATCACGGGACACGTCAGTTGCATGATCCGGTTATTTGTCGCCCCATAAACAACACTTCAATTATATCCAGGCTCATGGACAGGATCGGGAGGAATGAGATTGCACGTTTCTTGACATCTCGGAAACTTATCAACACAGCCCATCATGGATTTCGGAAGTCCGGATTGTGCAATGCTGAAAGAATCGTATATACTCGGCCAATTGTACGTAACGAACTAACTCGCACCCGGTCTACGAGCACTGAAGACGCTAAGGCTAGACATACTTTTTGTGAAAAACCGCTTTTCGCTCATGAGCAGTTCACTGTTGTCGACGTGAACATGCTTTTCTTGTTTCCGAATGCCGGGAATTTTGCTGCGCCACTTTTCTCTACCTGCTGCAAAAGGTATACTATGGACTAAGCTATCGAGGACTACACTGAAAATTTCCGCTTTTTGTGCTTCCTTTTAATTCGTAAGATTCCTTGGGGTTTATCTTGACACATAATTCCGATTCACTCCACTGACTCAAAATTCTACGCGAAGGAACCTTGAAACCTATTTTCAGGATAATAAATTAGGGAAACGTCTTTCCCAGCTAAAATGTTTGCACTATGTTGAGATATCGTAATTCCAGCGGACCATGAAATTTAATACCATTCCAACATTTGGTTCCACTTTCGATATCACGGAGGTTGCAGTTGTTTCTTCGGTAGCCACTTGGAAGTAGTCGTTTATTTTCAGACTAGTTCCATGGGCAATTACGCTGTGTTACTTATCTTTGATCCCAAAGCCCAGCGGCCCAACTTTTTCCTTCAGGAATCCTCCACTTTGTTGGACTTAACAGTATTCTCTATATTCGGCACTTGCCTTCAGCGTAGCAATACCGAAGCTATCCTTCAGACAAACTGCTCCCTCACTCTTTGGTCACACCAGGGCTCGACCGAAAATACTCGCCTAGTAAAACGTTTCATTGAATTGTGCTCTGTCGGCGCGGCTGAGGTTTTTAGTGGGTCAAATAAGAGAGCCAAGACAACCGTACAAAATCTCTTTATCCTCACCTGTCATCATTTAGTGAAACCCTGTCCGAGTGGACTCCCTCGTGTACTCTTCTGATGCACACGCGAACCCGTCCACCCAAGGTCTAGTGCCGGCCAGGTGCTTTTTAGGCACCATTGCCCGAAACTTGTGTGAAGGATCAGCAGCTTGAAAAACGTTGTTGTTTTCATTATGCCCGGAGGAATTTTCGTTGGAAGTGTAAATCACAGCTTTTGAGGACCTTTGTTGGGACATCTCCCCTAACAGTGACTTCGGCTACAAATTCGCACGCAAGACGATGCTGCTTTCTATATTTTCAATTCCCTGACATAAAACCTGCCAAAGAATCCATTGGGAATCAATCTATCGTCACTTCAAAAATCTTTTTCAGGAATATTGAGGTCGCTTTTGACAAAGACCCGCCGCAAAGGGAATTTGCTAGAACAGCCAGCACCGATTAGGCCTTACCAAAAATGGCCGGCCCCCAGCAATTCATTTCAATTCAATATGTTTCCAGGACTTGAAGGCGGGATGCCTGAAAGTCCATATTCTTGCGCTGGTGAGTTCCTTGGATCTCCCGGTACTTCGACTTTTGAAAGGGAAGACTCTATCCGGTTGTTGACCGTCTGATGATGCTGAGAGTGCGTAAGGTACGAATTCGACTCCACGTTTACCAGGGCGTCGACCTCAGGCTTTCGACGCTTACTTAGATATATCCACCTCAACCTCGCTCCCCCCCCCCAACCAAGGTCCAAGAAACCGAAAACATAGAGTTAACTTGTAACAGGCTGCTTTCTCTCAGGCCTGCTAAATGAAATCCGTCATTTCTTATCAGCGAAACTTTAACCATGACCGATAACTGTGTGACTTGACCAGCAAGCTTGCCATCCGTACCCAGAAACCTTCGATCCTTCGATGAAGATACCACATACACATCTAGTCCATCCTGCCACTCGACTCCAGTTGCCATCCGACAGCCTATTGTGCACAAATAAGCTGTGCCTGGGCCATCTCACGGGCTAGCGAAAGCGTCAATACTGGATGGAGGGGGCATTGTTGACTCTACCATCAGGTCTAACTCGTACATTAAACCACACCCCACAATGCTATGCACCCAATATGAAGCACTACAAAGTGCAACAGTGGACGAAAGGGCGGTACTCAAGACCTCTTTTCAAACTGAAAGCCACCCCTCGCTATCTGCACCTTACTCACCACCAATTCACGCTTTCCCCGGACCTTCTGGGTATGTCTCTCATCAAACTGCTACAACCAGTTCCCATGCTCTTCCACTCTGGCCACCCACTATACCAAGACATTACTTCAGTGTTTGACTTAACCTGTGCCATAACCTAAGTGTTTTTTCCCCCACGAATAGCTCGCTTTTAATTATTCAAGTATCTCACGTACTCCAAATCGGTTTCTTGCAGCAAGCCACTCCCAGCAGTGCCCACGACCTTCCATTTTCTGCTCTAGCCAGCAATTTTATATCCTGTTTCCCTTTCCTCTCCATGTTACAGTCCCTCGGTGTATCGATCTACAGAGGCCACCTGTGTCACCGTCCGTATTAGGGCAAGCGCTAATGTACTTTATACCACTCCACTTCTTTCTGTTTCACCTAATGGCCGCTTATCTTTCTGTCCTCTTGCTCTTATGTCCCAGCCACCAGGATCTACCAGCTGCATGGCTCTCGTGGGGGACTTTCCACGGCGTTGTTCCGCAAGTAGACTTACAAATCGTAGGTCTTCTTCCAGACTAACGGCCTCACCAAGCGCTAGCCATACTTGGTCCCACCCGACGATTGAGCCGGTTGCCCCAAATTATTCCTCCATCCGTGGCATGTCGTATTCCTTCCTTCACATCACTGGCAACTCTGCCTCAAGCAACACTTCTCGAGTTCTCCGATCCTCCTTCGGCGAAAGTTATGCGGGAATCCTATGAAGTTTATGAGCGGTAATCTTGACTTCACTAAACAGCCCGTACTGCTTACGCTGGTTGCTTGCACAATAGTGAATAAGAAGCAAATGCCGCGTCTAATACTGCCAGCTTCCGACTGCAGTCTTATTTCGGCAACCCAAACCTGGTTGATAGATGACACTCAAAGGGGGGACATAGCCATCAGTGAGTACCAAGCCTCTAGGAAAGGCGGATTAGCTGGGCGATGAGGAGGTTTACCTGCAAATGTGGGGCAAGTTATGCAATTGAATGTGTATCGGCATCCCACATTGGATAAATTGTCGGATTCATTTTGACTACAGGTCAAAGTAGTACATTCAGACCGTATTATTAGTTGCATCTTCTGCCTCCCTGATGCCAGTCCAGACGAATTCTTTCCTACTGTATAAGTGTTAAACTTTGTTATTGATTTACTTGGACCCAAACTGATGGCCGGTGACTTAAACGCACTAGGCATCCATTGATCTACTTTGGGTGTACTGAAGCACCTACCTCACTTCCTGCTAGCATCCTTTTTGGAGGGGCCGGAAGTGTGACGCGCCCAACTAGGAAATGTAACTTTCTTGAGCTTATTCTTTTAGTGGGCTTGTCTCGTGTACACACGTCGGTCGAAAACAACATCCCTGGATGTAACCTTCCACTTGTAGGGTGTGAGCTTTCGGCGCCATCTTGCACAATCCGCAAGCAAACCGCTTAAAACCATGCCGCAGAGCCATCCGGAATCACTTAACCTCGACTGTTTGCCCTCAGAACCGGGACATTCTTCCTATCCAACGATATGCATACTGCGGCTAATCAAATTCACTTTTCCGCAGACGCATATCTTGGTCCAGTCACTCCAACCCAAGGGCTACGTTGATGTGATGAACCAAACACTGTTGGTCAAATAAAAAGGTGCCTCATAAATTACAATGCAGGTTCTCCGGTTCGAGAGGTTTTCGTTATCCCTGCGAATGAGCCGTTTACCTCACACGATACAGTTGATTGAAACTTCATTCAATAAAAAACAGGAATTAAGGGCCTTGAGTCACCCCAACAGGGCGGAAGCCCTATATGAGTTGGTGGAACTAAGAATCAGTCGGTGCAATTCACCCATTTCATCCACCACACACAACAACAATTACACGACGAACCCCCAGGAGATCTCGGAGGCACTCAGTACCTATCTCGTCCCGTCTGGGGCAACCGATGACTTCCAACGCCTACATAACTTTGAGCCGCTGATGACTGACTTGTTCTCAATAAATTCATTTCACCCAAACGGCTTAACAGCACGGCTGGCTTTATCTAAAGTCCCCTCGCGTGGAGAACCAGATGCCGTACCGCCAGTCACTTTCCGTTAATGCGAAACTGAAAGCCCAGTTTTTGTTGTCAAAGGATTTTATCTTATGTACGAGTAGTACCACCTTCCCCTTAAGCTGGAAAACGTCAATTGTTATCTTCGTTCCTAAGAAAGGCTCACGACAAGGCCTAACCAGCTATCGACCAGTGAACCTCACCTCTTCACTTTACCAAGTTATAGGAAAGCCGACTGGAGATAAACTGACTACTCATCTAGTGAGCAATAACCATCTTGACTCCAGCCACCGCGATTTTCTTCAAAAAAGATCATCCGCCACTTGCTTGGGTGATTTCCTTAACCTATGACTGCTGCTGCCGACAGTGGCAAGTGGTTGCTGGTAAGTCTCCTAAATATGACCAGGGTTACTGGCCAAGACGGAGATCCACGGAATTGTCAACCCTATCCCTAGTTGGCTTTAGCCATATCTAACATCTAGAAAACAGGTGGCACCCCGTTGGCGTCGGTTCACCTTTACTTCGGCCAGAAACTATGGGAATCATCCAAGGCAGTGTCCCAGCCCATCTACTTTTTCTCACGTACATAAACGACATTTGAACATCATCAAACACGGGGCTGCGGTTCTTTTTGCAGTGGAAAATGTAACTAACAAGGCGGATCTAGGTTTACAAGCGAGATGGCGATTGGTCTGAAGTGGGTCCCAGATAGGGTCGGCGTTAGTATTTGATAAAAAACACTGGACCGACGTCCAACACCCCGTCCTCTGACAGCTCACACACAGGAAGGACACAGACACCAGCGAAGAGCGTGTTTTAGGCAAAGGTTCTCTTATATACTGGGCGCAGGGGGTCTCAGCGACAGAAGAGAAAAAAGGTTCATGGAGTTCATTTTGGGTTGCTGGTTCTTGTAGTTTGTACTCCACGGCGTTCAGGCCTGGAAGACAGGTGGAGAAAGACAGAATGTGAATAATACAGTGATACTGGGTATATTGGATTAGGTTTTGGCCTGAAAAAGGTGATTACCACCTAAAAACTAACTCCACTTACTTTTTTGAACCCGGCGCTTTAGGTTCTACCATTACTGGCATAACCAGCCACTTCTTCCACTAGCTTCTTGGAGAAACCAATATTTGATGAAAAATTCTTTGCCGCTAAAAGTTGTGTTCTTATGTACAGGTAGCAGGCCTCACAGGAACTTTTAAAATCCTCATCCGTTAACCCCCAACGGTCCAAAAGTAAGGGACGTAGGACCACAATATATGTGTGCACCTAATTTCTCCGAACTTTCAACCATGCGGGTGGCCAAATCTACTCGAATAATTAGTCTGATTAATGGAATCTTCGGTCGTTCGGATAGCAAGTGGACCACTTTTAGTAGTCGCGTTGGGCCGCTTTGGAAATATCGCGCTCCCATCTTCTCTAGCTTGCGGCGAATAAATAGATTAGCAACTAAGAATGTGCAGAGCAGACGTACCAAACAGTCATCAGGATATTCCCTACCTTTAAATTACATGGAACAGCGCGAAATATTTCATCTAGAGACCCTACGACTATGTCGTCTACGAATGAACCCTCCCTTTGAGTTACTATGTAAAGTACTTGTTGCAATTCAGCCCCCCGGGTAAAAAACCCCTCCAACTATTCCTTACGACATAAGTGCTTTTTGATCTCGATTTTAGTATCTAGGACTGTGATGTGGTCCGGTTTCTTTATCGTCAACTGAACTTCCCTTTGGAGCAAGCTTCCATGGCTAGTTGTGTCGCTTTTTTAGCCCCTTCACTATTCGAAAAAAGGAAATTATTAAACTTCTGACATTACAAGAACTCATTCTGATGCTTAACCCCTACATGTTCATTGCTCGAACCTACAAAACGTCGTCTGGGACACTAACCAGTAACGTAAAAACTATTGTCCCGTGGACAAAACGCTCCGGGGGGGCCTCAGAAACATGCGGATTAACTCGATGTTCTGGTAAGCGGATAGCGACAGTCAAGCTGGTATCCCATGATCTTCAATGACTCTTTCAACGAGTCTGCCTATCTCCTCCTTGTTTTTAACGCTCATGACCGCGGCCACCCTACTGGCCCCTTGTTGCCCTGTTGATCCATCGTTTCGTGCTCCCCGCTTTCACGGTAATCGGCAACATCCCTTCTCAGCCACTGTTGAGTGGTAAAGTTGTTAATGCTAAAGAATATACCGTAGCATACATGGAGTTATGTCATCATGGTATCAGGCTTAATCATGTGCAAAATATTCGCTTCTTGATACTCCCCGTCGCCGGACTAGACTTCGGACCTCGTTCTGGTGATCAAACCGCTGCGATTTATGTGGCTTTCCCTCCGGTATACAAGTAACAACCAGTCTTGTTAGGATTCAACACGTGTACACTTCATGGCTTGTCATCTGTCATTTCCTCATAAAATATTCGTGGCACCTGCTTCCACATTCCATACTACATTATACATCAGCCTTATATGAACAGTTATTTTGTGGCCAGTAGCGCCAATAACTGATCTCGCACTCGAGTTTCACTTACGGTTTCACCTGCTCCTGCGGGAATGATTGGCATCGCTACCAGTACTCCCTTGAATCTACAGACAGCTCCCTTTTTGCCACACCACATTGACGTGAGATTGCAGGCCCCGCTCTGACGGATCAACCGCTACCTCTCGTGGGGTTTTCCTTCTATCATGCCTTTAATATCGAGTCTTGTTAGAAATGGGTTCTTCTTCATGCCACGGCTTGAAGCCCGCCGAAAAGTCTAACACTGCCGCTGATATTCAGTAGCTCACATGGACGGTCCTCTTTTGGAAACCTCATTTCACTCACGAGATTCTGGTCCTTGATCTGATGAATGAGTTGCCTCAATTCATGTGGACTTATTTCCACCAAACAAGTAACACCTAATCTTGCTAGGACTCCACCTGTGTACACGCTATGGCCCAGTCAATAACCCTATCAAGGGCTCATAGCAGTCCGTTACCAATGAACTCTGCCCAGTGTATGGCCGGCCGACCTACACGTAATTATCCGCACTCAATTTTGCTCATTCTCTTTCCCTTGTCTCACTGGTACCTCACACTAAGCATCAGGATGGCCTGTCACTAGGACCGCTTTTCCTCCCTTCCCGTTTGTCGTTTAGTCCTGAAGTCGAGCCCTCACGACTACGACGGCTCTTCACTGTTGTTGCTAGTTCTCTGGCTAGCCTAGTTTGTTCCATAATATTTTTGTTCTACATCTCTCCATTACCCACAGCTGGTGGAACTCCCACAATGCAGCCCTTTCCATCTGCTTCCAGAACCTACCCCCAAAGGAAGATCATAGCCTACATCGTCCCATGAATAACAACTTGGAACGTTTTCTCGCTGGATAGAGCAACTGGGTATCCGTACGGCTTGATACTCTTCCGTCACATTGTTGCTTTTCTACTAGTTCCGCTCCCCAGGACCCCCACAACTTGGTCATCACACAGTGGACTACTTGTTCTTACAGCATCAGAGCAGCCTATTCTATTACCAACCGTACGAGAAACGGTCAGGTTCACCACTTTGGCCGGCGCATATCGGGCTTGCGGGATGTCTGCGGACACAACAAGATTGACTGGTGGCACATTCTGCCTCCAAAAATGGTTTTCAGGCTGGGCTTCCAACGCTCGGTCATTCCCGCCAGCTATCGCCGCTTGTGTATTACAAAGTTCTATTTTTATCCTACCTCCTGGGGTCATTACCTCGTTCCGTTGAGTCGGTTTCTTTTGAGAAGCATTCTATTTCTAACCACCTTACAATTGCTCTACAACAGCTTATCGTCTTCTGAACCCACAAACGACCCGACTTCAATGACGTACCTCCTCGCCACTTGAAGGTAATGATAGAATATTCCTTGTATCACAGTATCCTCGTGACAGGGCCGGTGCCATATCCGTTCTTCTGCTTTGGTAGCGGCAGTCACATTTGCTAGGCAATTCAGTGCTTCATTCTGCGTCATTGCGAGTGAGTATTGTCCCCAGGGGATTTCTTCCAGACTAAAGCTCTCTTTCAAGCGCAGCAGCCTGTGAAAAACTTGAGTCCTGCTGTCTAGCAGATGGTCGTCCTGTGCACTTCAAGAAAGGAGCATCAAGAACTGATTATGCAAGCCTCTGATCCAATACCTCAACGTTTGCAGTGCAAAATGATCTCGCAGTAAAGATAGCCCATTGTACTCAAAGTCGTAAAACTTCCGCCCGGACAAACTATACAGCTGCTTCTCTGTGTGGTCCGTTTCTGCTGAAACAATTTACGGAACTACTTCCCCCGCCGGGCAGTATATTATCCACCCTAGAGCCTTACGTACTGCTTATTTCCCTTGGCGGGGGCCTGTCCAGTGGTCCAGCACCCAACATGTTTCCGGCATGTCGCAGCCTGTAAGACAAACTAGCCCATCATCCCAGTCTACGGGGGCTGAGTCCCACAGATGAGACCGTCTCGATGGAATTGCACTCGCCGACTTTGGTGTGAGCACCGGGAGGTCAGCCATTGGGAACGCTTCTGCTAACTCGATCCTTTCAGTGGTGTCAAGAGAGAAGAGTAGCAATAGCAACCTACCTGCAGTCTTTACCTAAGTTGAGCCCACCTTACTCACGGCAAACGATGTCGGGCTTTTCTGAAGTTGGTGTGTATCCGCAAGCCGCTCCTTCAATAAAGTAATCAGATCTCCTCCCAACAGAAGCCAAAGCTTCAGTCACCCAGCAACAGGTCATCACTCCTACAGTGACTACGTCCAGAGGTATTGGTTTTTCGGTGGATCATGATGTTGATAATGATAATGGTATATCTCTTGGCCGTGGTCAAGACACATGCACTAGGCAAGATCGGAGAATACAGCAGTACATTACGATATGGGGTACTCACAATTTCGAAATTTGGGAATTACAGTAGTAGAAATGAAACAGTAAGTTCGAGTAGTGTTTGAGTGAACTAAAGTGAAGATGGCTAACTCGAGAATTGTAAGCCAGTTTCTAATTCGGGGGCAGCGTTGTGGGTAGCTGGACGAACGCGAGAATGCTGATGTAGGCGATACTGGAGTGTGTTAAAAAGTGCGGCAATCTTAAGGACCAATAAAGCAACAGGCGTCGAAGAGCACATCATGGACGGCGAGTTGAGGCAGGGATATTAAACGGTATGCCCTATGGGTGCCAAAACCTGGCTGCTGCTGGCCAGGGCTTCCAGAAGAGGACCCGAGGGAATAGCAACTGGATATTTGGACGATCACTAACGAGCAACCGGGTGGGGGAGTAACAGTTGGTGCCACACTGCGACTCCTTCTACACTTCCCGACTCTTCTTTGAACCTCTTCCACTCCATCGCTCTCTCCCTATCTTCATCGACTGCACACCAAATTCCATAGATCGCCGTGATCCATTCTGGACTACCGGACCCGTCGTACACAGTTATCGGCATCCATAAGGCAAGTTGTGTATTATTCTTGCATCAACTCCCTGTTCATGTAGTGCTGTCCGACACCAGTTTCTTTATGGGTTCTTGCAAACACTGCACTTTTACCCTTCTTCAGTATCGCTTTTTCCGCATTCTCACGTCCATCCCGCTAACCGCACCGTCCCCGTCCCGAATTCGAAACCGATTCGCAATGGCCGCGCTAACCGTCCCCTCTTTAGCTCACTTAAACACCGCCCAAGCTGATCGTTCTATTACTGCAATTGTGTGAACCATATTCTTCAAAATTGTGATAACCCTACATAAATGTGAATTGCTGTGTTCTCTGATCATGCCTTGTGCATGTGTCTTGACCACGATCAAGAAATATACCATTATTATTATTATTATTATTATTATTATTATTATTATTATTATTATTATTATTAGAGACACGGTTAAAAATAAAGTCCGCATGCGGTTATCAACGTGCAGTCTAAGATGCCAGCTGAATGTAGGAGGTTGATCTAACACTTGATAGCTAATCGTCGGGGAGCCCATGAAATAAACGCAAGCTAGTCAGAAGTGATAATAAGAGAGAACATTTTGTATAGATGGTTTCAGTGTCATGTGGAAGTTCATGTGAAGGCAAAAAGCTTCTAAAGGAATGCCGCGAACGTTTGGAGAGCATGAATGGTGTATGGACACAAGAAACTTTCAAAGAGGAGCCGCTGAAGTAACAGACTATTGGAGACAAAAGCTACCGATGCGGTCGAGCAGAAGTTGGAAGAGTTTGAAGGCACAATTTTCTGTATACGTGATAAAATAATTATTAATCAAAATCTGGTTGGCTACAGATGGCTCGTATTTTGTTCCATGAAGGCCTTGGTTAAAGTTGGCGGCAGGTAGAATGGTGAGTTCGGTAGGCAAAAAGGGGCTGGATCGGCGAACTGGGCAGAGTAGGTTGGGAACGCAGAGGTGAGGGCTAGATTCCGGTCATTGATTTCGTACTGCAACGCAGAATGAATTGAACTGCTAGCATGGAGTACTGGAAATAGATGTTGAGCCGGCATGAGGTGATAATTGCTGCCGGGGATTCACTCTGCGACCCGTCCAGACTTTCATGGAAATTTTTACTTCGGTTATAGGATTGTGATCACTGGCGAGCCAAGTAGGGTGCCTCGTATAACGTCAGCGGGCGTGAGTATAGGTTTAAACCATTTTAAACCCGGTTGTTCAATTCGTCTAGCCCGTACGGTAGTCCGTGAGTGACTTCGAGTTAGCCAGTGGCTACCCAAGTAACCAGTGTGATCTGAAAGAGATCAGGAGTGTGGAAGTCTGGAGAGTGTTCCAGCTGTGGGTTATGGTCATCGTTTTATTAGGAGCCAGACAATGAACATTTTATTACCTGACGGCCAGTGGGCCGATCCATGGGCGATCAGAGGACGGAGACTAGTAGTTTTCTAGGGTGGTTGGGTGACAGTGGAGATATAGAGAGATATCAAGCAAAGGCTTAGCCGGAGTGCAAAATAATTTGGTTTGTAAGTGGTGGACGAGGAGAGGGGGCCCATTTGTGAACTAGGAATAAAGCAAAAGAAAAGGGTGGGATTAGGATGAGGAATGGGAAAAAAGAAGACAGCAGTCCGATCTTTTCACCGGCTATGGGCAAGAGTGGTAAAATTAGTGAAAAGGAGAGAAGATACTTGGAGTTACGGTGGGGCCTTTTCATGTGAAGGCAAACGTGCTGGTATTCAGCGGGGTCATGGGGGGTCGGAGGTATATGGATTCCGGGTGGAATGGGGTCTTAACTTACCATGAGCATATGCACAGATCAGTGAGTCTTGGTGGTTGTAGGGTAGTGATCTGTGTGGTAGGACTAGAGTATGCGAGAAAAACGCAAGGAAAGCACAATGAGGCCACTGAGTTCTAGCCTGAGGCAGGACAATTAATTGAAAGTAAGCGCCTTTCATTAGAGGACAGAATGGCTTTTCAAGGGATCTAGTGTTGGTTGGGTATATGAGTCACCAAAGTAGCAGACAAGTCATCTATGACTTTGGGCATCGATATTAGTGTGTGAGCTAAAGGAGAACATAGAAAAAGTGAAGTCGTGGAGGGCCAACCATATAAGTTCGATGATTATGTTCCTCATTCCGGCAACTAATGCTGTCATTGTTTAGCCGATAGTTGTGAACCGTACGCATATCAATACCTGGGTGCCGTCAGAGCAGAGGCCGAGTAGCATAACTATTTCATCCGTGTATTTACCACTGCATTAGGCATCAGCATGCTGGCAAAGGGTCTTGCAGGGAACTAAAAAATGTTGTAACTGAGAAAGGCAGGGTCGGCAAACATATGTGGAGAACTTGGACATGGTATCACCCCGTACTCGTTCAGACAAAAAGAATTGGAACAAACGCTCGATAATAGAACATTCGTGGGGCTATCACTTGACCACTTGCTTCTGCCAGTAACAGAGTCGGACGGGCTCCAGTATATACGCGAGTCGTCTGGTGACCGCATCGCCGATTATGATATGCTGGGTAACTTCATGGGCATGACGTTGGTGAAAAAGTATCACCACTGGCGGCCAGCTATTACTGAAGCATTGGGCGATTGGCACGGATAAATCAGTGAGCTTCAGCCAAAAGCCGCACACTTAAGACAAGAACTGAATAGTTGTGAAGATCTAGGATTCAGTAAACCGAGAACCCGGCATAACAGTGAGTCAAAGTCAGGTGACGTCTACCGGATAGGCATTGCTCCAACGGAGCTTTGAACTGGTTTTTAATTGCGGACTAAGTATATGCATGAAGATTAGGGTGTAAAATGACACGGTCCAATGAGGTAGAGAAGAGTAAGTGCAGCGTACACAGGAAGGCACACGTATATATGTATATACATACATTCTCACGGGCGTGATTATCAGGCGGGTCATCAGACGGGGGTTGGAAGCAAAAGACTGTGACTCTTTGTAGTCTAAATATCAAGACCGTCTTCATATGCTTCATCCATGTTTATGCTATTGCGGGTCATGCTGATTATAGAAAATGCGGCAAAGAGTCTGCTGAGTGCTCCTTTAAATTTTTGGCGTGCAACACGATCGCAGCGAGTCAGGAAGCTTATTCCATAGGCCTGGATAGATAACCGTGAAACATCTAGATCTGATTAGGAGCCTAGATTGGGGGTTGTAGTGTCGAATTGTCTGTGACGGAAGGAGCAAGGAATCTCACTAGGGAAACCAAGTGAGTTACCAGATGAGTGGAAATTGAGTGCAGAAGGTTGAAGAAAAACGAAAACGTGAGCGTGATACGACGTAACTGTAGAGGTTCAAGTCGGATTAGTTCGCACCTAGCTCTGTAGTTAAGGTCGGAAGAGGGGCCAAGTAATTTTTCAGTGAAGGAGCGTTGCGCTTTCTGTATGTTGACCCGGTCAGCATTTCGCATCAAGGTGAGGACCAGAGGGCAGTATTCCAACAGTGAACTAGCTTGTGTCTTGAATACCGGGAGCTTGCCCTCCTGAGTACGGTATGTTCTGAGGATATGTGCAATCAGCTCTCAGCTGCCGAAAACTTGGTCAGCCATTGAGAACACCATTCATCAAGGGACCTCAAATCTCACAGAACATTACCAAGAGCTGAGTGCGGGGGTTTGCCTCAAAAGTATAGACTAGCTTTATGTCGTCAGCAAAGAGGAACGTTGTGCCATAAAACACTACTTAGAAGACGCCAGATATATACACGAATAACAAGAGGAGGCCTATAACGCTGCCTTGTGCAACCGCGCTGGTAATTTGTTCGGGCTGAGAGGACGTCCCACTGACGATAACGGCCTGGGAGCATTCGGACAAGAAAGACGATAGCCAGGAAAAAGGGGGAGGGGGTCAGCTCCATAGGATTTAGCTTTAGACAGTAGGCGAGTGTGAGTTACGTGGGCGAATGCTTTAGTTATATCGAGAAAGATGACGATGGTTGACTTGTTGCTGTCGGCTTTGGCAATGATTAAATTGAAGAAATCTATCTGACACGTGGGGCACAGACGGGACTTGAGAAACCCATGCTGAGCTGGGTTGATAAGGCTTCGAGAAGTCAGGAATTTTGCAAGTTGGTCCTTTACAATCCTCTCCATGATCCTGGAAACGATCGAAGTGTGGTCTACGGGGCTATAGTTACGCGGATGATGCACAGGACCATGTTTGTGATGTGGAATTATACAGGACGCTTTTCTTTGACTCGGAAGGATTCCGGACGACATAGATAACATGAGAAGGCTTAGCAGTAGGAGTACTAGTACCCAAACCGAACTAGGACAGGTGGAAGGTCATCAGGCCCTGGATGATAGGAGAGCTGTGTTGGCAAGGAATTTTCTGATGTTGGCCGTGGTAAATGTTATGGTTCATATCGCGTCCTGTGTGAGCATCGGATTGCAGAGTTGCGAAAGGTCAGTGTCCGCAACAAGAGCTGAGGAGAAATAATAGTTGAAAGCCTCAGCCATATCTTTTGGCGAATCGAGGTGGGTGCCATTTTTGATGATGAGTGGGATATTGTTTTCAGAGCTGCGCTAGTTGCGAGATTTTGGCAGTCTTGGGAGGAGTTTCACACTGTGAGGCTGCTGTAGCGCAGTCCTTTCTGGATTTTTGAGTTTGTTCTAAGTTGATGCGTAAAGATCACGGCAAAGTCTGCTTATTCAAAGTCTCAGACAGAAGTCTCGATTCCCGAGGAATGAGTTCTGGAGCTTACAAATTTTTTGTCGAAACCTGTAAATTTTGTTTGTCTTGGTTCTAATATGCCTAACGGTTGGGGTGAGGCGGTTCATGGAGGAGGACAACTTAGTATGCAACACATCAGCTGCTTTTTGCTGATTGGAGACTAGGAAGAAGTCGGACCAGTCAATGCCCTGGAGGGAGGGAGGCAACTGAGCCCAGTTAGTCAGTCTTTGGGTGTTTTGGTTTTGGATTTTACCAACTCCAGGTGGGCGTGATTCACGCTTAACTGTGAAGTGGCAAGTGACAATTTTGTGGTCACCACCGGGAAGGTTTCGCGCGACCCAGATGTTCAAGTTGGAGAGGCCATGAGCGATTAATAAGTCAGGGATATTGTTGTCTTCTTAAAGTGGAGACATGCTGTGCCCATACCACAGCGTAGGCGTCCAAAAGGAAATCGGATAAATGAGAGGGGGCAGTCCTTGTATTCCAACAAATGCCGAGAGTGTTAAAGTCTCCTGCTGTGACCTTTGGACCTGAAGATAGAGTAGAAATGTACTCGACAGCTCTGATAGTACGCGGAAGTTCAGAGCAACTAGAAGTATGTGCTCCTAATGTGCAACGCATTTCCAGGAATTTTCACAGAGAGCCAAAGGGAGCGGAGGATATGGTCGAGTACTCTCTAGGTGGAGGAGGGTGGTGGTAAATTTGTGTTTAATGTATGCGAGATAGCCACCGCTTCGGCTGTTCATTCTGCTTACTCGATAGGAGTTATAGCCTACCAGCGGGAAAAAGTCAGTTGGGGTGTGATCGGATAACCTTGTTTCTGTCGCCAGAGCAGTGTCAAAGCCAGAAGCAGGTACGTCTTACCTTAAGTCAAAAATTTTGTTCAATAGCGAACGGGAACTCAGTAGTAGAAGGGAAACTCTGAGGTTGCAGGACGCTAGGGCTCCACGTGAGGGCGTCGGATGAATATTGGGGCCAAGTAAGCTCCCGGCGGCTGGGTTGTCAATCAGGAGAATGTCAACAGGTGGAGTAGCTATTGGGCCGGGGAGATTAGCAGGTGGGCTGCGTGGTAGTGGTTTGTAGGGTACGGTGTGACCGCCTTTATAGGAAGCTCGGTTGAAGAGTCTGACCTCTATGGAGACATCGGATAGGTGACTGCCGTAGGATGCACGTTGGGCGGGACGCTCTGGAAGACTAATGGGGAACAGCATTGGATTCAGCGGCTGGGGAGTAGCGCCGGATAAACGATCAAGTAATACAAGGGCGGTGTCTAATGGAGCCTTTGGAGGAAAACCACAATGAAATCGGGGGAATGCTATTAGGGGCGATAGTGGGTCGGTATGGGGGCAAAATGTTTCATTAGGTATACGGTCGGTGACCGCTAACCACTCATGAAATGTAGTATAGATTAATGCTGGAAGCTGAGGTGACCTGGTTACGCGGGATGATAGATCTAGAGGAGGGCTTGGCGACTCTGGATGGGGCCTTTGGGGCAAATCAAGCATAAATCGGGGGAGCGTTAGAAGGGATGCTAGGAGGTCATTATGGTGGTGAACGGCAGTGGTGGAGGGGCAAATATGGTTTTGATGGTGGCCTTGTGAGGGGGGTGACGAGTTACAGGGTAAGTGGGATTAGAGTGAAAAGGGTATAGCGTTATAGATAGAGTTTGATGAAGCTGTAGGCATCTCACAGGGCTCCACAGAATGAGTGTGAATTTGTGGAGTATTAGCAAAAGGGCTGCTGGTGAAAAAGGCTTTTGTGTGAGAGGTCAGTAGGCATAATGTGAAGTGGGGTTAGGGTAGAATACTGCGATTTTGGGTGGTGAAGGAGCAGGGGATGTTGAGGCTGCTGAGGGGCAGAATGGGGCATACCATGGGGCGGAAGTGGTCCGGCTCTGGCCAGATATTGTGGTACTGGTTGCCAACCATGCTGGTAACTTGTCCTGCGTGAATCGGGTTTGGTAGAGCTGGCGATGAAGGTGGTAAACTTGGTGGAAATTTTGTGACGTGGCACTGGGCCCGTAGACGTGCTGACGACGACATCTGAGTTGATGGATGTGGTATGCAGCAGTTGGGTACTCGGATCTTCATGGGGCCAAATAGATGCGCTGGTTGGCTGGTGCTGGGACGAGAAGCGATTTCGTAAGTACCGACGTGGTGGAAGATGCTGATGGGTAATAGGCCGGTTAGCTGAAGAGCGAGAGGTCATAGATCGACTGTCGATTGAAGCTGGGAGCTTGACTACGTCAGTGCCATCAGGAGCAACAGTTGACGGTGGCGACATTGTGACCGAAGCGGTGGGAGGCAACGTTGCAGCTGGTTGGTCGGTGTGGGGCTGCGCCTAGGAATCTGGCGATATGTTGGCTCGTTTGGAGGATAGACTAGGGGGCGAATAGCTGCTGGTTGAGAGGAGGGGCTTTATAGCTCGGCTGTGGGTAGAGTGGTGGAGACTGGGGTGCAACATGGAGCCTCTTAGAGGGACTTGGTGGTGTTGGAGGGGAAAGGGGCAAACCTGGGTTCACATTTTGCGCTGGCGCTCCGGTCGGAAGGAGTGGTGACGGGTTATTGGTAGTGGGATATTTTTCAGGTGGATTGCATGGCACTGGATCAGAGAGTGGTGGGATTACTGGGTTGCCAGCAATTAACCCAGGGGCCTCTCTCGGCAGCTGGGTTTCGTCAGGAGTAATTGTTATATTTTTAAATGAAGTGGACTTTGCGTTGGAGTCTCTCTTTTTACCGAATCCCGTAGCAGGGCTGTCTTCTATGGACTGAAACAGTAGAAGGCGTGTGTTTCGAAGTGACCGTTTTCTGGGTCTTTTGCAGTAGCACTCGTGGAGTGACACACCACATGCCTTGAGCAATGACTACTTGACCGAGGGAAGGGGCAGACGATCTGAAACGTTAAAGGCTACGGCGTTTTTGGAATATTTTATCCTTCTATGGAAGTCGGAAGCAATCGAGTCCAGGAGGCAGCTAGCTGATAGGAGACTTTCAGTGTTCGGATGTGTTGAGGGATAGACAATGTATGCGAGTGGCAACAGCATGGTCAGCGCATCATCCATGGATCGTAGCTGTCTCTTCAGGACAATAAGTTTTGCTGAATCACGATGCACTTTTTACTGGCTTCGCTGTATATATCGACCAGTGGTACTGACCAAGGTACCGAGGAGGTAGTAAGTCGAGGGTCTTAACGCCTCTAGGTTGAACCCAGTTTTTCACTCGGTGAATGAGGCGATTAGTAGACTATTCATTCATGACGTCCGAAAGAATCTCGATAGGAATGGATTTGTATATCTGTTGCTAACCTCAAATTTTATTGTAAAAACCCCGATTTATTTTAGGTTTTGGGGATATCTTGAGTGGCTGTTTGTAAGTTATTTCCCTAGATACCTCATTGGAAACTGTACCAGTAACAGCACGCTAAACGACGTGGTGTGACGCAGCGAGCGTGGACCATACAACAACTAATTTTTCTGCACCATCGGTTTTGTTTTCGTCTAGAGTAACTTCTTTTACACTATGCATTATTGGATGGTGTCTGCCTGAGCAACCTTCGTGACCGCACTCAGATTTCACTCGACAGACTGCTTTCCAGTGTGAGTTGTAAAGACATACAAAACACGCAAACGACATCTTTGCCATTTATCAAAGTTCACGTACTGTGGCCTTGTGAAACTTTGGGCATTCCATCAACTCGTGTCTGGTGTAGTAAGCTTTGCAGTCTGGAGAAGCTACACCCTCACGCGACGTGCCTGCATGCTTGTCCAAGGCTGTTGTTTCAGGCGCTGTCCCGCAGTATTTTGGGGTCAACTGGTACTCGGTCTGTTTGTTCTGTTGCTATCGCGACTAAGCCAACCGAATCTGCTGTAGGCTATTCTCGCCTGCCAGTCTAGGTAATCCCTCGGGTCCCGAAAATTAGCCTCACAAGCGCCCCGATTTATGCGCTCCGGTTCTTCGACCCAGCAACCCCGTAGCCCCAGCGAGATACCACGAATTGTCGCCTCCAAGGTGTGCATCACGTTGAGCTCAGACCTGCCACCCAATTGACCAGGGGTAATCAAACAACTTTGCTTCTCGGCGATAGAGTCAGACATGGCATGGACATTGCACTTTTTCTATCTTGGCCTCTGGCATCACGCCGTCGGCCAGTATGCGGACTATCTTAAACTGCTGAAGAAACGAGCCCTTGAGAAGTTTTGTCGCCCTTGGGAAGCATTGAACTGGCATGAGAATGGAACAGCCATCAGTAGCTCGCCCTCCACAATGGTGGGTTGGATGCAGCGTCCCTACCCTTATCGGCCAATTTAGCCCCGAAAAAGTTTCAAATTGTTTGACATACCTGTGACATTTTTCGGGTCACCCATCGAAGACGGCCAGATCAACTCAAGGAAGTTGATCGATGGTTGCATTGGTGCGAACTGCTTGAAGGCCGTAGCAAGGCTTCCCCTTCCCAGATGACTTGGTTTATTGTACGGGTCGTTTTCACTGCAGCAACAACAATGGTATATTTCTCGACCACGGTCGAGAAGCTCTCGCAAGCACATGACCATGGTGTACATCGTTACTCAGTAAGAGGAACTATACACAAATTTTAAGAATGGGAGTAAAAAATGCCGGTGACAGAAAAACAAAACTAGCTATACTTTGAATGGATCACCCTAATAATGGTTTGTACGGCAAACACGAACCAGTATCGATTTCCGGTCGCTCGGTAGCCCCCCGTTAGGATGCCGAGACCATAGTTATCGCACAGTGCTAAAGATTCATTATAAATCGGAATGATGCAAGCCATTGAAAACGGAGGCTTACCGGGGTTCTTTGAGCGGAGTTAGCTTGGGGCTCTAACCAGCTCCTACTTATTATATCCCCTGATTTTTGAGCCTGCTACATAACGGACTTTTAGTGTTTTTCTAACTCTGATATCTTTAGTTTGAACAAATCCACACTTTAGGGATAAACAACACCCTCGATAGTGCACGGACTTGCACTGAAAAGGCTAGGGGATCTAGAAGCATCTAGTGGATCATGTGCACCCCAACTCTCCCCAGTGACTTACCGCGTTCCTCCCTGTCCAGCTTCTGGTTGTTTTGGTCCCTATCCGGATATACCATGTTTTCTCTCGTTCGCAATTGACTCTTATGAGCAACGCTTAGCCAATTAGGACCAGTTTCAAACCTTTAAGTTTGTCCAGTAACCACGGTGCCATAAAAATCTGTTGACGATCGGCCACCTCGTGGCAGTTACTGGGCACTCAACAATAGCACCATTCCCGATGGCTACCCGATTCCACATATAAAAGACTTTACAACAAGCTAAAGTGGTTGCAAGGCCTTCAGTCTCATAGGTCTGGTTCGCTCCCTAATCCTAGTGACATGCCAAATACAGCTGTAGTTTTACCAATTGGCCTATCTGAATTTCTTCGAAATCTACTCGGCCTCTGTAATGCGACGCGAACATTCTAGCGGTTTATAGACCAGGTCTTCTGGGACTTAGAAGGGATTAACACCTACTTAGGCGACATTTTGGTCAGTAGCTCAACCCGTGAAGACGGGGCCCTGAGGTTAAGAACACTTTCAAACCTTTTCTCAACACCGGAGTGACCACCAACGCTGTGAAATGTCCGTTTGGTCAAACAAGTATTACTTCCCTTGCTAATGAGATATCTGCCACAGGCTTTTAGCCAGTGAAAGATAAGGTGCAAGTGATTCTCAAACATCCTGAACCTTTGGCTCCCACCCACCCCTGAAGATTTGATGGTTTAGTGAACTTCTGTCATCTTTTTATTGTTAAGAGTGATCAATTAATGCAACCTCTCACCGATTTAATAGGTGGTAACGCCAAAATTTTCGAACTTCCCAAGTATGCCCCTTCCGCTTCCGCCTAGCTGAAACGGGTTATCCCTAACGTGACAGCCATTACACATCACCCACCAAAATCTCCCTCGGCACTACCAACAAGAGCCTCAAACCTGGCTGCTGGTGCTGTTCTACAACAACAGGTAGAAAAAACGTGGCAACTTATGTCATTCCTCACCACAAGTCTGCACTTGGCCGAACCCAAGTATAGTACATTTGGTAGGGAACTCCTCGCTGTTTACTTGGCTATTCGCCATTCCCGGCACGTGCTGGAAGGTAGACAGTTCATCGTCTTTACGGACCACAAGCCGTTCATTTTCATTGCTCTGCCAAACACAGACCGGTACTCCTTCAGGGAACCCCGTCATCTAGATTAGATCACTCAGTTCACAGAGGATATACACACACCACAGTTGACGTTAACCCCGTGGCAGATGCTCTTTCTTTCTTCCACCCCGTTACACTCATCACTGGCTATGAACAAGCGGCCGTTGTACCAGCTGTAGTACATGATCCAGAAGTTGAGCAGCTTCGTCACAGGAGTTCTCTTCAACTCTAACCTGTGCCACTCACGTCCTCGGAGTGCTCGATCTTGTGGGACTTGTCTCAAAGTACTTCCCGTCTACTGGCACCATCTGATTCCCAAATGGGTGTTATTCGGACACTTTTTGGATTGTCACACCCCGGCTTGCGAGACTCGGCTAAACTCGCGACCAGGCAGTTCGTGTGGTCAAAAATAAGTAAGAATATCTGTGGATGAGAGCCCGGTTTTCTAGAATGTCGTTGATCTAAGGTACATATGCACTTCTCTGCCGAAAGTATTTTGATGCAAGCAAGCGAGAGCTACAACGGGCAGCTCAGCCGGTGAAAATTTGATCGAACCTTTTGGTGGACAACTGCAAGCATCTATGAGAGCTCATACTAAACCAGCATGGTACGATACAGTTCGTCTTGTCTCGCTGGGCATTCGCAGTTTGGTGAAAGTACATCTGCATCCAGATCTGAACGAGTTATTATTTGGGCTTCCTCTTTGGCTGTCGGGGGAACTAGTTGCCCCACAACCTTTGCAGCATTTTAAATATTCCGACAACACCCAAAATCTAACGCTGCATATGCGTGGCCCTCAAGCATCATCGACTGGATACGGAGCATACCAGTGTACACGCCTAGGAAGCTGTATGCCCTTACACGCTTCTTGCCCACTGACGGTGCAGGGTACTCACTTCCCGCTCTTCAATCTGTCCAACATCAAGTTTCACGGCGAAAAGAAGTATTATATCATCTAAATTAAGAGTAGACGGAAGAAGGTTTCCGTAGACAGACTACAACAGGCCTTCGTGGAAGTAGGGACTTCATTGGGTTCAGCCCAACCATGTCCAGCACTTACTGCCGTACATGCACCCGGGTCTACATCACCCACAAGCATTGATCTGACAGGCCGCAAAACCCTGATACGTAGCAACAGTCGCGGTGGATTCGTGCTACAAAACGTGCGTTTCGTAGGCCCTGCTTCTTTCATACTCAAACTC
Source organism: Fasciola hepatica (assembly GCA_948099385.1). Classification (NCBI taxonomy): domain Eukaryota; kingdom Metazoa; phylum Platyhelminthes; class Trematoda; order Plagiorchiida; family Fasciolidae; genus Fasciola; species Fasciola hepatica. Next base: position 5,412,513 of record CANUEZ040000110.1, read on the forward strand.
GAGGAAGATTCTACAGATAGCATTTTTTTCTGGAAAACTCCAAAACAGAAATAACATTTTTTCAGTTTCTTTCAGCTTTCCCTGCCCATGCAGCAGTTTGGAAAGACCACTCATGCACTCGTTTTCGTTTTTTCTCGCCCTTATTGATTCATCTATAAACACTGCATCTATCTGTGACAAGGATGGGGGTGGGAAGAAAAGAATTAACCATCATCACACGGTCTGCGTTCATCTAAAGGTTTTAGCACCCTTAGTCTTTTTTTCTGGTAACCTAGATCAGTCCTTTTACTAGCGGGTGACCCACGGGTACTGCTCTGCCCATCCGACTCAAGGAGAAAATAGTTACCTGCCATAAATATGGGGCAGACCATCGAAACACGAAGCGGCCCCGCCGACGCACAAATGCACAGTTCCAAAATTTCTCCCCATATCTCCAACAAATTTATTGTATATTTCATACATGGGTATTCTTTCCGGTCCTGATACTTCTTTCGTTCTTTAGCCAAACTAAATGAACAAATCCGTTCGTGTAGCGAAACTCCATTCCCCGAATAACCCAACGGCATTAAAGAAAGAGGTTCGACAGCCAAAAAGCTCGTTTTCGGTACGTTTACCCACTGTCTAACACGGTTACATATATATGTAATAAGAATTCACATTTTCGGAAGAAAAAAAGAGTGTTTACAGAATCAAATAAACATTGGTTAATCGATATTTTTGGTGTTGCGCAGTTCGGAACAGGGTGCGAAGTTTACTGTTCACGGTTGGGACAGTTCGGTTAAGAAAGTACATCTGAGGTGAGCCGGCTTCTTCCTATTACGGCTGAAAGGTCACTGGCGAGGTCACCTTAATTTTGTCTCCCATTTTCCGGTCGCGGCCAGGGCAGCTGAGGTGACTTGACAAGTCGCTTGGGTGAACGAAACGATGTGTTTACCAGCCTAATCGCTACTGCCGCCGCTGCTCTCAAAGTGGTTTGACGAGCTACCTTCGAAGAATTCACAGGCATTTTGTAAATTATCTTGGTCGCTTTGTTGTCCAAGATGCAAGCTGAGTGTTCGGCTGGGCTTCAGCAACAAACTTTACGGACAAGCCGAAGGAGTTTTGCTGGGTCCGCCTCTCAGCTGATGTGATCTCAAACAAGGATCGATAAGAAGATCGTCAAACTGCAGGACATTTTGAACGATTCAAAACCACGGACCAGTATCCCGACAAATCCAGAGCGGTACGTACACAACTTTCTGGTTTTTCATTGGATGTACCGTTGCTGGAAGTGTTATCAACCGGTTTGAGTTCCGGTTTTTCAAAGCTGAGGAATTATCAATTAGATGTAGAAGTGCAGTTTGAAAATTTATGTGCTCAAACTCGTTCACTAACGGCGACATCTAAAGAGGCGGTTGGAGGTTAAAATCCTCACTTGTAGACTGTTATTATCAATACCGTCGAAGGCAAAAGAAATTTAGATGCAATGTCAGTAACAGGCACAGAATGGCACTAATGGCCTTAAGGGGAAATGAAGACGTTGGTATTGCCAGGCTTGACAAAGGCTCCGGAGTTGCGCTAATGAACTGCAAGACTACCTTGATAAGGTGGATACCATTCTGAGTGACTCGACGAAATCTAATGAGTCCAACGGAGCGAAGGACAGAACCAGGACAGTGGAAGAACAGTTTGAAGCAGCCCTGAGACTATCGTAAGATCAGAACTATATTTCGAATGGCTGTCATGAACAGTCACGACCTGCAGTCACTAGTATTCCCGGTCTATGTGGCTTACCAAAAATACATAAATCGGGGCAACCAATAAGACCGACACTCAATTTAAGCAATTCTCGCTATCATTCTACAGCTCGTTGGCTTGTCAGTATGCTGGAACCAGTAGGCAGAAACATTGCTCAATACGGTCCGAGTGACACGTTTCAGTTCGTAGAAATAATGGAAGGACAAAATACGACAGGGCTTAAAATGGTATCTCTGGGTGTCACATCACTTTATGAGAGCGTCGCACTTCTAGAAACTATCGAATGTTTGTGCAATTATATAAGCAGAATCATGGACAGACCAATGTACATATTATGCCAGTTTCGTGCCTGTAAAACGCAAACAGAACCTAATCAAGTCCCCAGAGTCCCGTGGACGAAAGATCTATTCCGAAGAAGTGGTGCACGTGGAATCAGACCACATAACACAAAAGCTACTAAACAACTAGTGTCGGGAAGGTTTCATTCTAAAGTACACTTTCAAAATACCCGAGCGGCCACTGATAATGGCAGCCAAGAAGAAGGAATTGCACCTGTCACTGCCCTTTAAAGATGTTAGATGCGAACTATTAGTTCGGCGCCTAAGGGATGCAATCACTTGAACAATGCCCGCCGCTACCTCACGCGCTCAATTCACTAGCAGGTCAATAATTTTTATGAACCTCAAAGGCTAAATGCGTGTCCTTCCCTACTCCATGTTAACTCATTCACTTGCTGGCTCAAGTTCGGCAAGTTAAGAAGGCAAAAAGACGAGGCAACCGTCCCGTATAATCAAAAACACAAACCAACTTGGTCATAGACGGGAACCAGAAGACCCGTAACTAGTGCAGTCGCAGAGCACCTTGCAGACAGGGCACCGAGTGGGCAACAGATCCATCAAAATAATTTACAAAATGCCTGTGAATTCTTCGAAGGTAGCTCGTCAAACCACTTTGAGAGCAGCGGCGGCAGTAGCGATTAGGCTGGTAAACACATCGTTTCGTTCACCCAAGCGACTTGTCAAGTCACCTCAGCTGCCCTGGCCGCGACCGGAAAATGGGAGACAAAATTAAGGTGACCTCGCCAGTGACCTTTCAGCCGTAATAGGAAGAAGCCGGCTCACCTCAGATGTACTTTCTTAACCGAACTGTCCCAACCGTGAACAGTAAACTTCGCACCCTGTTCCGAACTGCGCAACACCAAAAATATCGATTAACCAATGTTTATTTGATTCTGTAAACACTCTTTTTTTCTTCCGAAAATGTGAATTCTTATTACATATATATGTAACCGTGTTAGACAGTGGGTAAACGTACCGAAAACGAGCTTTTTAACTATCGTTCTCCTTCCTATGAACCAGGAACCGTTGCCCTATTCACGATAGTTTTTGCGATATCTGAACCGACCAATGGAAGAAATCTGGACGCATGATTGCCCCGGCGACTCTCAGCGCAGTGCGTCTTGTCCTGAACCGGCCTGACTCTCTCCTTCGGTATTCTCTACTTCGAGGGACGCCACAGTCGGCAAGTGTTCATATGAGGGTCCATTTGTCCGCTGCGCTTTCATTCCCTGAACCCGGAGCTGCTATGTCCTCGATCGAGGGCCAGGAAACACCGTTTCCCAATAAGTCTGCCGCTGGTGGAACTTTCCATCAGAGCCCGTGGCTGGTGCGACTTAAAGTGGTGGCTCTTAAGGCTGCCCGACAATCATGTGACCTCGCAGTACCTAGGAGCCGTTTTCAAAATTTCAACCACAGCATTCAAAGTATTGCCCTTCGCATAGCGTTGGGGTTGCAGTTAGAGGGCGCTTCGTTTTCCGTCCTGATGTTATGAATCAGTTTTGTTTTGACTTTGTTCGAGAATTGAGTGATCGAGTACGGTGTAATTCTGGGGCGAAGTGGCCGGGTTTTCCTTTTTTCCCACTTATATTCGCTCTGGCTGATAACATGCAGTCTTACGTTGCACAGCAGGCCAAAAACCAAACAAGAGGAACGCCCGAGCCCACCACCACCTATTATTTTCCAAACCCACATGCGCACCGAAAATGAACATCAGTTTTTCTTGTCTTTAATGCCACCCCCTTGATCGGACCAAAAACAGAGGACATAGGAGGGGTTAAGTCTAACAAGCTTCAGTCAGCCAGACGGGCCATGATAAAGGAACAGAAATAGAACGGAAGGGAGATGGAGAGGAACGTGAGCTGGATAGAAATAGAAATAAAAAGACAAAATACGGAACGGAGAGAAGGAAACGAAAGGAAATTACAAAAAATAATCATGCTGAAAACAGGTGAAAGGTTACGGGGAATCGAGCGAAAGTAAGTCGTGGAAGGGAAGATAGAAAAACAGTTTTTGGAAGCCAAAGCGGAAAACAAAAATAAAAATGAATCCAATGAAGGGAGAAGAAAAAGAGAAAAGAACAAGAGCCGAAGCCGACCGGGTCGACGACTTTGGTGAACCAGAAAAACGGAGAGCATTCTGTTGCTTTTCCCATAAACACGTCAGATAAAAAAGAGGAAAAAGGAGCACAGGGATTCTGCCTGTTTAGCACCATCCAGAGGGAACCTACTCCTACCCAATTACTAACTTCGGCAACATGCAGCACAATAACGTGCCACTGGTTTCCAACTTGATGGTCTGGGACCAATTGCTTAGTAAGAGACGGGTGGTGTGACGCGGATCATGTGAGACTCTCCACCGCTTCTCCTCTTTCATTGGGGTCCATAGGAGGGTTAAGTGCAAATAGAGTCTGAGTTGTTTGCACGGAATGAGAGGTATCCTGGGTAAGCTGCAAGGCGAGTGCTAGTGGGAGACACGCTTGGCCCGAGAAGATGAAAATATTCATTATATTCGGGCATCGTCTCCATTCATGGATTGAGCTGGAACTGGGTAGAGTCCTGGTTTATAACATTGAAGTTGTCACACCATGTACCAGAAAACAGAATCTTCACCATATCTCCTCAACCTGTTTCCTCTACAGATTTCTACAAATACAGCAGAAAATACAGAAGTATCTGCCAAAAAAGATGTTGGTTTGTGTCGAATTGGCACCAGAAATCAACGGTTTGTAGCAACTCCCGAAGACCCTTGTGCAACAATGAGCGATTAGCCTGACGACAATACCCGGACCCCTCGAAAATTGCAGTTGCAGCATTGAATAGAGAGCAGTTGTTTGCGACCAAACGTGCCTTACCCTTTCCCTTCTTTTTCTTTGTACAGACTCCACAACATCAAACACTATGGGGGATGAAATTGAAAATGACCAGCAAGAGGGCACTGTGGAGACAACCGTCTGTTCTCCTGTTTCTTGATTGGTTCTTTCGCTCCTTCCCTGTTATGAACGGACTGTTGTATATTATCCAGAATATTCTTTCCTGTGGCAGTACGAAGTCTCATCTGCTGTTTCTATGTTCTGTTTTGGGGGAGGAGTGATATCGTGAGCGGAATCCGAGTTTGACGTACGTTATTATCGGTACAGGTCTAGGCGAATGCTACACGGTTTTCAGACCTGTCAATCCTCAGTTACCCTCGTGAATTTTTGGGACCTCAGGACTTCCAGGCTTTAGTCCTGGCAGCCTGCTATCCTTGCTGCCGTCCTGCCGATCTGCAAATTTGGGAACGGGAGGCGGCGGAATTAGTAATTATAATAACATCGATAATAATAATGGTTTATTTCGGGACACTCGAAGCTCGCCTGATTGCATGATCATATGGTGAAATTGAGGTCACAAAAAGGATCCTCGGATATTCATTTGGGTATACGCAACATAAAACAGTGTATAGATTTTGGTGGTCGCATGAATGAATGCCCGTCAAGTTTGCCTTTGAAGATCAAACGGACACATCACCCAGTAGTGAGCAGAATAAGCTCCACGGTTGAGGTACGTAAGGATGTAAGGCTTTTCGGATTGCTTCGATGTAAAGACTCAGGGGAGAGTATTTTGATAAAAAACCTTCGAAAAAGCGTCGACGAAAAATTGAAAACTTTTCGGTGATGATGAACATGCACCTGAAGCAATGGCTCAAATATCTCGAAAAGTAGCAGAAACATAATGCAGAAGGATTTGCGAGGTGTTCTACGAGGAGTGGAAATGCGTAAATTAAAAAGAGTCCGATTTACCACTGAATTAGTACCTACTATTCACCAAGATGTTGTGGAAGACGCACTAATTAAGAGGTGTATGTAGATGCCTGAGCCTGGAAGTTTGATGGATCAGAGTGAGGAAAGTTGACGGCTGAGTGAAGTGCGATTTGAACGAAGGGTTCGTTTTAGGTTCAATAATGAACCCAAGGTGTCAGCAGGTGGACGGAGGAGTTGGTACACGATGATCTACGAGGTCATATTAGGGTGGTGCATAAGTGATACTGCCAAAACATGTAGGCCATCGCTTAACGAGACATGCCAATAGGAGTCTGACGCGGGGAATTTGGGAAACAACGGAAAGTTTGATAACTTGCATTAAGTTTAGTTCATTTCTGGCAAAGGTTTAGAGAAGTTGCCTATGAAGTGGTCTCCAGCCTAGATGTTTATTCGTGGAAGACTGTTAGAAAGAGTGGCAATAAGTAAAAGGTGGGTTAAATGGTGATCAGCTGTTGGTTTATCGGAGGTGACTCCAAAACTGACAGATGAGGAATACAATTTTACAACGGAGTGGGCATAATAGTGGCATATCTGTTTTATATCTGAAGGAATCAACTGGAGGTAGTGCATCACTGGAGCCTTTAAAAGGCGCAGATAATTGCGTGGCTGGATGCTTTGAGGAAAGTTCAGCCCGAGACTATAGGTGGAGACAAGCAGGTTATCGACAGCCTAAGTTATAAGTAGTTGATTTTCAGCCAAAGATATAGAAAAAGCACTCAGAGGATTGTGGTGCTGGTGGCCACTCATGAATACTTGATGAAACAGCGGCAGAGGTTCATAGGTGAGTGAAATATGATACAATTATGGATTTGTCTGGGTTCGTTGGTAAATAGCATGGGAGCATCTGAAGTTGGAAACAAATGGGATGTGGGAGTTGGACACACAGTGGACTGATACAGTCGCATAAAAGTAGTTCATATAAACAGCTCTCGGGAAGCGCAGGTGATTTCATAGCCGGGTATACTGAAGAAAGTTTGACATGAAAAGCTCAGGAGGCAGTCAAACTATTCATGTCCTGGATTGTGTATGCTTCATTGCCAAAGCGACTGTCATGAAATGCAAATGGTTGAATGGCAGGAGATGCAGAGGAAGGATATAACGGAACAGAGAGCTGGTGTCACGCAGACGGGACGCTGGAACGAGGACCGTGTCGTGTTCTGTGATAATGTTGACAGATGCGAAACAAAACTTTAAATGATGGTTTTGTTTAGATGATTAGAATGTCGACATACGAGTTGCCCAGCGGATGAACAGTCACTTCAAGAGCATATCAGGAACGGTGATGTTCGTAATGAAGATAACTGAACAGTGAAACCGTCTCAAGGTTTGGGATACAGATCCCGGGAACTGGACTAGGTAGGTTGAGGGTAAACGTGGGATCAGTTCAGACTGATAGAAGGCAAATTGACGGAGATACACGCCGGTATTAGCAAACAGAAGGTTACATTTCCGAGCCGAGTAAGTGTGCGTGCATATATCGATTTGGAACTTGACGGGGTGTATGGCAGATCTTGTTCAGGGAGATTAAAGAAGGCAACGGGTGGCAGCAGTGAGATGCAGGGGACGTTGGTTTTCAGTCTGCAACTGGTGCTAGTGGGTGAGGGTGGCCGTACGCCGGACACCTAACCTGGGAATCACTTCTGGTAACAGGAGATGTGATTCGCCGGCCTGGTTGCGCCCGCACATCGTAGCAGACGGCCTGCACGCCCGATGTGAGCCTGCCAAAGCGGTGAATCTGACCGCGCCCGCATCGTTGGGACTGGCATAGTCTTTCTTGGTGGGACCAAGCGGCCGTAGGTATCAGATAGTCCACGACCAAGAGTCAGGGGATCCCGGAAGGTAACCGAGGGGGCATCGGTCAGGTAGAGTGCAAATAGTCGGTGTTCAGGTGGATGCATAGGCCAAGTTGATGGCCAGTGTGGTCTACACAGTATTAAAAGTCATCGAGAGAAATTGCGCTCAAATGAATGTGTGGAAATATGGGGAAAGTGAGGGAACTCATTTTGGGATGCTCCCAGCTTAAGATAAATAGAAAGCGGTGCAAAGAGGCAACATTATTAGTCAGTGACTCTCTGGGACTAGCTTTTCGATTTCGGAAGGCAGAAAAAGTAAATTTTTTTACTCAATTTCATCTGACATAGACAACCGGTGTTTGTACCATTGAGAAGTCTAGACCCTTCTCGTAGGCTTGGGGATCGGGTGTGTCTACACTGAGGAGCTGTAAGGTCTGGTTACCCGGGAGGAGTTTATCCGACTCACTTCTAAACCGATAACCTGACATAGAACCACGTACGTGCAACGGTGAGTTATTCCATAAGTGAGAGTGCACTGTGATGAAGAAGCGTGAACGTAATGTAGTGTTGGTGATTGGGGTTAAATGGGTAAGAATTCTAGAGCGTAATAGATAACCGGGAACTGGCGCAAAGAGCGAGGTGTTAGGGGTATATTTCCAGCTGCTAAGGACGTTGTTCAAGGAGATAAGTTTCAGTTTCATACGGCTAAGCCATAAAGGGTTTAGGTTAAAAAATAGGCAGCTTTCTTTTTAAGTGGGGGGTGAGCTCCATCCAATCAGTCGCTTAGTAAAACTACGTTGAGCTGATTTGATATCAATTCTGTCTGATTTGAGCATACTAAAAAAGATCTACAGGCGGTATCCTAATAAAGACCTGGCATGAGGTTTATGGAGGAAGAGAACGCAATCTGAAAGCCGGAAGAAACAAAAGGTTAACCCTGAGCACTTTCTGGCACCTTGGGGGACGAATACTCGGATAAATGAAAAGTGCAGGAATAGCTTAAGCCAAGGTCCAAAACGACTTGTTTGCTATCAATGTATGAACCACAAACGGCCAAAGATCCTGGAGGTAGGTTGCATTTATATATATGTACCCCACATTTGTCAGCGAAAACATTAATCGGCTAAGTTGAGCAGGACGTAATATTCACAAGTCGGGGGACCTGATGTTATTCACGTGCACATGTCTGTCGTCTACAATGTGCCGCACTCAGCCAAGGGGTATTACAGTTGGACTAGAAGTTGGCTACAGTAGTGTCCGTCCACTAGCGGAGGCCACCTTTAGATTGGGAAAATTACCGACCCGTAAGACTCAAATGCGTTTTCTGTAAGTGTTCAGGGCGGCTGGTAACGGAGTACATATGCAAAGACCTACTGAGCCACGAGTTCCTCTGCAGAGCACAGCACTGATTTTTGAAGGCCAGGTCTTATCTTTTGATCTTTAAAGTATCCCTAGACAAAAGTACAAATCAGCTTGACGAAGGTGAGATGGTCGAAGTTTGCTACCTAGTCTTCAGCAAGGCTTTTGACTCAATCTGTTGTCGCCTATTGCTCGGGAAGCTGGTGATTTTTCGGGAAGAAGGTCAAGCACACAAGTTGGTATCAGCCTTGCTGGTGAACGGAACGTTTCATACTAGAGTAGAAGACTGCAGGTAAAAATAAGCAGCAGTAATCAGCAGATTACCTCAAGGGCCAGTTTTAGGCCCAGTGTGAAGGAGTTCAGGAAACCCCGTTCCATGCATTAGCATCCATATTACAAACGACATTTATCATTCGTATGCACTATCTTTGCTAGAATTCCCATTGTTTGTTTTATTTCTTAAAATCTTTGTCACAAACCGGACTCCTACCGTTGCCTCGAGCGAGAGTCGCTCAGCTTAAATTTCGTTGTGACTGTATTTGGTAATCTCATCTTCTGTAGCTAACCTTTGCTGTAACCCAGCTGCAGTTGTTGATTTGTTGTCCAATTTGGAGCGAAAGAGCCGAGAAGGAACACTATTGAGGTTTGATTATTGTAAAATTAATTAATTTGTTGTATATAGTACCGTAGCTATTTGGAATCGACTTTGTTTTGGATTGTGTCGAAATTGGTTGCTACGCGTCGCTCGAACGTTCCGGTGGCTGGACTTTACAGTACTCAATATCCTTGGCAATTGCTGAGGCATGAAATTACGCGGCGAATCGGCAAACCGTTCCGAATCAAAGGACAATACCCTGCAGGTGAACCAAAACCCTCTGCCCGTAGGTGTTGGTCATGTTTCTTACTCAGGCTCTAGTATATCAGGTTGTTCTAGGGTTAGCTCGGTTTCCCATAGAGCTAGAGATGATCTGTTGTTAGCTGAGTTGAAGGAGAAGCAGGTTGCAGAACACTTAGAGTTAGATAAGCAACGTTAGCTGCTCCAGATGAGGAATGAGACGGAAATGGCGAAACTGCGTTTGGCACTCGCTGAGGAGGAAGAAGATCTAGTCAACAGAGATGAAGTCAAGGGTAAAGTAATGATCAGTGAACATCTTTCTCGTTACCCAGGTGATTGCCACTTGCAGAACGATGCACCACGAACAACAAGCTTGGTTCCAGTGGCAGAATCTTCAGTGAATTATCGTTTGGACTTACCCAGGGTGGAACTGGAGTCATTTGCGGGCTGCTCGTCATTGTACTGGAGGTTTGTGAAACAGTTCGAATATTACATCGAAGGTAGAGTTCAAGACGATGGCCAGCGCCTACTTTATTCGATGCATTACTGCAAGGGACAAGCAAGGGATGCCATTGCCGAATGTGTTTTGTTGCCTCCGACAATGGCATACAATAGGGCTAGGGAAATCCTAAAGGATCTATTTGGACAAGATCATGTAGTGGCTCGTTCACTGATTGACGGCTTACTGCAAGGTCTGAAGCCTCTGGTGGAAGATTCGGATGCCCTGACCAAATTGTCGGTAAAAATGCTGAACTGTGAAGTTGCCCTCACGCAGATGAATTGCATGTCAGACCTCAACTCATTGCAGACCATGGAACGTATCACTCGAGTGCTACCGACGCGTCTCCAGGATTTGTGGGCTAGGACCGTTGATGATATTTTGGGAAGAGGAGACGAACCGAGGTTCCAAAATCTGCAGCACCTAGTGTCCCGTGAGGCATGGATTGCTCGAAGTAGGTTTGGCAAACTGGCTGCCAGTAGCAAGGCTCAGGGGTACTCGCGGTCATCCAGTTGGAGGAATTATGCACAAAACCAGCATCCAGAAGCGACACGGTTCATGCCAAATCAGGGTAGTACTTTGTTGGTCGCAGCTAAAAGGTGTTCGGTATGTAATGGAATACACGCACTTGAGGAATGTCAGCGATTCCTTTCTCGTGATATACCCGGTCGTTGGGCATTGATCAAAGAAATCAAGGCTTGTTTTTGGTGTCTCAAGTGTGGACATCTGTCCAGCAACTGTTCTGTTTCCAAACCATGTTCAACGTCAGGTTGTCCGAAACGGCACCACCCTCTACTGCATGTTGCACAGAAGCAATGTACCGATCGAGTCACGCAAGATACAACACTAGGGCTGCAGCTGGATAAGCCGGGTACGGACGAGGCAAGAAAGCCTGGGCATCTGACCAATAATTGTGCGGCTACTCTTAGGCCAGAATGTCGGGTCAGTTTAGGTGTACTACCAGTGCGAGTAGACGGACCGGGGGGCTCTGTGGAGACCTACGCTCTGCTGGACAGCGGGTCTGATGTGACTCTAATAGAAGAAGACATTATGGAGCTGGTGGGCCTGAAGGCATCCCCGACCTCACTTTCGATTTCGACCGTGAATGGGACTACCACCTGGAATTCGGGAATAACGGAGCTGCGACTGAACTCATTGTCAGAGAATGATTTCGTGAATGTAGAGAGAGCCTTTTGTGTTGGTAGGCTACCAATCCAAGCAGTCCAGTACTGCACAGATGCGGACATTTTATCCTGGCCTCACCTACATTGCATCCAAAGACAGAATCTGGAAGATTCGAGAGTGCGGATCCTGATAGGTGCCGACGTCCCAGAAGCACATTGGGCATTAGAGCAAAGATGCGGCAAAAGAAAACAACCCTATGCTGTGCGGACGATTTTAGGATGGATTGTTCTCGGTCCGATAAACCAGGAACCACGCTTTGTGAGGACAGTAAACCACATTGAGGGGGGAATCGACCCCTTAGCAGAACAGATCGATCGACTGTACAATGTCGATTTCTGCGATGGGTGTGCATCAGAAAACTCTCCTTCATTAGAAGACAAACAGGCCGTTGATATGATTTTCAAAGCCACAACCTGGTTGGAAGGACATTATGAAGTTGCACTTCCGTGAGGCAATCCTGAAGTGAGACTTCCAAATAACTATATTGTGGCCAAAGAGAGATTGAACGGCTTGAGGAAAAGGTTTGCGCGTGACCCGGAATTCTTTGACAAATACTCTACAGTAATAGAGGGTTATGTGCGCAAGGGCCACGCCCAGTTAGTGCCCGATGTACAGCTAAAAATGGGGTTTGAGCCAAAGTGGTACCTACCACATCACGCAGTTGCAAACCCTAAAAAGCCTAGCAAGTTGAGGGTGATGTTTGACTGTGCGGCTGCATTCCAGGGACGTTCCCTAAATGATTACTTGATACAGGGCCCGGATACGACAGCAAGCCTAGTTGGAGTGTTGCTTCGTTTTCGAAAGGAATCTGTCGTATTGGCTGCGGATATTGAAGAAATGTTCATGCAGGTTCGAGTGCCGACGAGAGACAAAGGAGCACTGAGGTTCCTCTGGTGGGAAAATGGTCGACTAGGTGGTAATCTTGTTGAATATCAGATGAACGCCCACCCCTTTGTTGCCACTTCCTCCCCATTTTGTGTAAATTTCGCGTTACGTCGCACGGCAGACGATTGGGGAGGACAGTATGAGGATTACGTCTCCAGGGCCGTGTATAACAACCTCCATGTAGACGACTGTCTTGTTTCTTTGCCCACACCGGAGAATGCAAGAGTTTTTGCTATCCAGATGAGTGAGTTAATATCACGAGGTGGATTCCGGCTTCATGAGTGGGTGTGTAATCTTAAGGAGGTGCTGGATATTTTACCAAAATCTGAGCTGGCCCATCCCACTTTGGAAATAGATGATTGTGCGCCTCTGCCGGAGAGGACGTTGGGGTTAGAATGGAATGCAATAGAAGACACGTTCCAGTTTTCATTCGCAACACGCGAAAAACCTCGAACAAGGCGTGGCCTATTGTCTATAGTATCATCCGTGTTCGACTCACTAGGGTTGGTTTCACCTTTCATTCTGCCAGGAAAGGTGTTATTGCAATCACTGTGCCGCTTGAAGCTTGGCCGGGACGACCCCATTGGAGAAGAACCCCTACGATGCTGGAATGAGTGGTTAAGAAGTATGGAACAACTATGCGCATTCAAAATTCAGCGTTCTATTATTAAAGGTGACTCACTGAACGAAGGTGTACAGCTTCATGTATTTTGTGACGCTTCTGAAGTTGGCTATGGGGTGGTGGCGTATTCCAGAATGGTTTCAAGGGACATAGCCCCCTACTGTGCCCTACTGTTCTCTAAGTCAAGGGTAGCTCCTCTGAAGACCGTAACGATCCCTCGATTGGAGTTAGCCGCAGCAAGACTGGCCGTTAGAGTTTCTCGGATTCTTATGGAAGAAACTGGAATCAAGTTTGGTAAGATCTACTACTGGACTGACGCTGCTATAGTTTTGTACTACATAAACAACACTAAAACGAGATTCAGTACGTACGCTGCCAGCCGTTTGGCTGAAATCCATCAGTGGTTGGAACCCCGGCAGTGGCGTCATGTAAGATCGGAGGCTAACCCTGCAGACTTGGCATTAAGAGGCACAACATCACCTAGTGATATCAGCTGCTGGTTCGAAGGTCCTAAATTCTTGATGAACGATGAAACTTCATGGCCGACCAGTCCTACGGTGTCTGCAGCACCACCAAACGTTGAGTTGAAGCAGCCCTCGAGTACAGTTCTCACAGTGTTGCAGGATGCATGGACGGACGCACTTCTAGCTAGGCACTCCAGTTGGTTTCACTTGCTGAAGTCGGTAGCTTGGTTAACCCGTTTCAAAATGTGCGTTGCAGTCATGAGAGGCGGGCGCACGGATCTAGGATTGACAACTGGGCCCTTGAAGTTAAACGACATTGCTAAAGTGGAGGAAAGTGTAATTTTGATTGTACAAGCTAAGGTCTATGGCGAAGAGCTAAAATGGCTACGAGACAGGAGCAATAACCTATGCACTAACAAATCTCCGATGAACAGAACCCTATTTAAACTCGATCCAATTTTATTAAATGGAATTATTTGCGTTGGAGGACGACTGAACTACTCCAGTCAGCTTCGGGGTGTGAAACATCCGGTGATACTACCCAAGACTCACCCGATTACAGACTCGATAATCCGATGGTATCACGCGATGGAAGGACACGCAGGACCTTCTCAGTTACTCGCGGAACTTCGCAAAATATTTTGGATTGTACAGGGGGGAGCTGCCGTCAAGCGAGTACTTGGAGGATGTTGGAAATGCTGGAAGCATTTGGCGGTCGTAGGCAAGCAGATGATGGCTCCTCTATCAGCCATTAGAGTCCAACAAGGTTGGTTTCCGTTCAAATACGTCGGAATAGATTATTTCGGCCCATTTGCGGTTAAACATGGGCGCAGCATGGAGAAACGATATGGATGCATCTTCACCTGCCTACAGATGCGTGCACTACATATTGGAGTTTCTTATTCTCTAAGCACGGATTCATTCATTGTGACATTGCTGCGTTTTATGTCGAGGATAGGGGGCACCGTCCGAGATTCTTAGTGATAACGGTACAAACTTTGTTGGGGCTCAAAGGGAATTGAAGAACCTAATGGGAAACTGGCCTAGTGATAAGATCGCTGATAGATTGTTGCAGCGGGGCTTGCAGTGGCATTTCAATCCCCCACATGCTAGTCACCGTGGTGGTATATGGGAGATCATGGTGCGCTCGGTTAGAAGAGTACTTCTTTAAATTTGTGACGAGCAGCCGATGACTGGCGAAATATTGCTGACATTCCTTACGGAAAGTGAGCGGATAGTAAACGGACGACCCCTAGTGCCTTTGACCTCGGACAGTCGTGATCTGCCAGTACTCCTGCCCAATGACCTACTTATCCTAAGGGCGAACCCACGAGATATTCCAACGGATTCGTTGTGCTATAGACTGGTTCGTCAGTGGAGGCAGGCAAACTACCTAACATCTGTGTTTTGGAAGAGATGGATCAGGGAATATCTTCCACTATTACAACAGCGGCAGAAGTGGGTAACTCGAGAACGCAAATTTAGATCGGGTGATGTAGTGCTACTAGTTTCGGAGGCCTTGCCGCGTGGCCGGTGGCCGATAGGAGTCATCGAAAGCATCTCAGTTTCGGACGATGGTTTGGTGCGAACGGCAACAGTGCGAACTAATGAAGGATTAGTGCTCCGTGACATTAGAAAGATTTGTCTTATTGAGGGCGAACCGGACACTGGTGGTGTAAGTTCAGAGGCCAACTCTTCTCTGGTGGGAGGCGGGTCTTCGGATCTGCCGAATCGGGAGGGACCACTGAGAGTTGATCCACTTGTCCGACTGGGAGCTGCTCTTGATGGTGATAAGTTTTAGGTATTGGGGAACCGTAGGGCGAGCCGATGCATGAGGCCAACCACACCTAGCGGTGCACGGGAAAAATCCGGGTCGGATTTTGGGGGCCGGTGTGAAGGAGTTCAGGAAACCCCGTTCCATGCATTAGCATCCATATTACAAACGACATTTATCATTCGTATGCACTATCTTTGCTAGAATTCCCATTGTTTGTTTTATTTCTTAAAATCTTTGTCACAAACCGGACTCCTACCGTTGCCTCGAGCGAGAGTCGCTCAGCTTAAATTTCGTTGTGACTGTATTTGGTAATCTCATCTTCTGTAGCTAACCTTTGCTGTAACCCAGCTGCAGTTGTTGATTTGTTGTCCAATTTGGAGCGAAAGAGCCGAGAAGGAACACTATTGAGGTTTGATTATTGTAAAATTAATTAATTTGTTGTATATAGTACCGTAGCTATTTGGAATCGACTTTGTTTTGGATTGTGTCGAAATTGGTTGCTACGCGTCGCTCGAACGTTCCGGTGGCTGGACTTTACACCCAGCTCTCTTTCTTTTCTACATAAATGAGTTAGTGGAATAATTATCCTCATCGTGTTTCCGTTTTGCAGACTTTGTAAAATTCCTGGGACCAGGAGGTAGTGATGAGTTAACAAGGGCTAGATGCAGGTAGTTACCTGGGCTACCAAAAGGGCTATGCCCTTCAACAAAATCAAATGTCATCTGGTAATCAGAGCTTCATCGAGATTAAAGGTCTTGGGTGAAAGTGGACCATTCACAGTTAAGGCAAAGCAGTCATCATGGGAAGGGTGTCCATCTGACTGCGGACTTCGAGTGTGCTGAACGGTGCAAGCTATCTGCTCATAAGGCAAGAGGTGAGCTCTTTCGGTTGCTCTCGGCACTTTTTTGCAAAACTTTGGATGTTTTCACACCTGTGTACAAGGCGGTATTGGGGCCACTTTTAGAACTTTGTGTACAGGCTTGGGCACCTTTAGTGGAAAAAAAGATGGCCCGCTTACTAAAGCACCAGCGACCAGCCACTCGGATCGTTGAAAGGCAACTAGGGAAATTTTATGAAAGACGACTGCAGGATATGGGACTCTTCGCAGTTGGTGAACGAAGGCTCAGTGGAGACCATAATGAAGTGTTCGAAATCCTGGAGGGTTTATCGGGCATAAGTGAGGGGGTTTATTTGAGCAGGCCACTGATCATGGAACGAGGGGAAATGATATAAAATCGTGGGAGCCACGCTCTAGGCTGACGTTACATGGGGCACCGTACACGGATTAAAAAAACCTCATGAAAGTCTCACCGGATCGCAGAAGTGATTCTTGACACCAACCATCAACACATCCGCTCAACGTCTATTCTCAAATACTCCAGTCCAACAGTTCAATTCTTCCCGCGTTGCAGTACGAAACCAATGACCGGGACCCAGCCTTCGCAGCTGTCAACTTCGTCAAACCAGCCCTTTTTACCTGCTTCTCTCAACATTCTACCTGCCACCACCTGCAACCAAGGTCTTTACGGAGCAGAATACCAGCCATCTGCAGCCAACCATAATTTGGTTAACAATTTTCTATCGCATACAAAAAAATTTACACTTTCCAACTTCTGCCTAGCCGAACCATTGACGTTTGTATCCACTAATCTGTTTCATTGACGGCTTTTCTTTAAAAGTCCGTTATACGTCCATACACCATGCATGCTTTTCAAGAGTTCACTGAAGTCCTTGCGAAGCTTTTCGCATTCATGTGAAGTTCCATATGACATTTTAATCATCTGCACAAAAGGTCCGTTTTATTATTACCTTTGACTCACTTGCCTTTATTTCACATGCTTCCTCCACAATTAGTTACCCAATGCTGGATCAGTGTCCAATATTCCGCTGGTATCTCTGACTGCACTTTGAAAGCCCCATGCTTGCTTTACGTCTAACAATGTTCTTTGGCATCTCTTCCGCCGGTTACTCGTTAGTGACCGTCCAATAACAGCTTTTATCAGCAATCCCACGACTGCCCAGCTATCCACACCGCCCCGGCGATTTCGAAACCGATTCGCAATTCCCGCCTCAACCATTACCTCTTTTGTTCACTCAAACACTACATGACTTTACTGGTGTATTTCGGTTGCTGTGTGACTTATAAATTTGGAATTTGTGAATACCTCACATTGACATTTACTGCTGCATACTTTGATCTTGCCCTGTGCATGTGTATTGACCACGGTCAATAAATATACTATACTATACTAGTGTGCCGAAGAAATTCTTCAGCGATAGATTAGTGGGAACGTGTATTAGACTAACAGAAGAAGTAGTTAGTTCACAATGTGTAAGATAATTTAAAAGGATGGCGAATGCTGAGTAAGACGCGTTTTTCACAGAAGTAGAATACTGGAGAGTAGGGAGAAATTGTGGCTTACTCCAGGCTTTTCAATATCCTGTGTCCAAGCCTGAGGTCCGAGGCACTGTGAAGGAAAGCTAACGTTATGGTTATTTCTCGACTGGATAGTAAGAGAAGCATTTCTATCCCTTTTTCCAGCCGAATGAAGGGGAAAACCCATTCTTGTAACTAAACCGTACAGAATTAACAAAGCTGCGGTAGCATGTGCCAGTCTCCTTGCATACCACTGAAACAATTCCTGACGCTCGATTAACCCCGGCCACCGTCAGTTCTGTTCCTTCCGCATTTGTCTGCCCCGGTAGGGAAGCAACAATAGCTACTTCACAAAAAATGCGTGCCGCATTACTTGCCAAAATAAGCTTTTTATTCGGGGACATTTTACTCTGACTGGTGCAGTTTTGGTGAGCTACTGAGTTTTTGACGAAGCTTCTTATTTGTTGTGCGCTTGATAAATGTGCCTTTCCACGCATTTATCAAAACAACCTAGAGAGTTTGGTTTAGGCAATGAACGTCTTTTCCTGGTTTACACTCTTTTGGACTCTCGGATAACACGACGATCACTTGCAACGAAAATTCATGTGAGGCTCGTAGTTGCAAAGAACACGTTGAGAACGCTGCACCGTGCTATAGGTGCAATGAATGGTACCACCAGAGCTGCTCTGCCCTGAACAAGGGAAGCCATAAGCTGCTCAAAGAGCATGAATCTTTGAAATGGATATGTGCTTGTTGCGTTGCTCTGGCAGGGGAATGCTCAAATGTACTATGGGGATCACTAGATAGGCCAAGCGGGGCCACAGCATGGAGTGGCGAAATGATTACCACAGAGCCCGGTCATAGCAACGCGCACAGCTACTAGGAAAACCAGGCAGCAGGCAAAGAAGTACAGACCGGACAGTGACAAGACACAGAGCAAACCCAGAGAAGCGGTAGAGATGGAGGTGCTAAGACAGAGGATAGAGGGGTTAAAGGGAGAGCTCAGAGGAATGAAGGTGATCACCGGGGGAGTAATTTGGAAGAGCAGGCTTCTTCTCCTGTTTAATTATGCGGGACGGGTGATTAGGAGGGGGCGGATCAGAAGGGAAGCCGAAGAGGGGCACCTTGTAAATGTCCCGAGGATGGCTGGGCTACCCACTATCTTGAAATACGTAAAGTGCCATAGAGTTAGGCTCTAGAAGACAAACAATGAGCTAAAGCCGAGACCCCTGTTTATCGTCTTTGCCAGCATATACAGCATGAACCCACTGCTAGGTCGGGCGTCTAGGGTTGAGCACTCCACAGAAGGGGTTCATAAGGAGCCCATCGGACACTCTCTTCAGTTCAAAGGTGGCACCGGTAAGAAATCCGCCGCATACAATAAAATCGGAATTCAAGCAACCGGTTCTCATGATAGTGAACACTGACGATATACTTATAATCCAATCTGCGCCTAAAGCCGCAAGCATTACCAGTAACCAGGCTGGAGAGCAAAGAGTTGGCGTGCCAGCTAACAGAAAAGTGGTGGATGAGACCATGGGTAAAAAAGTACACAAAACAAGTGTAAAGACACGTAGAGATGGTATAAAGCAGGTGGAAGCTTAACACCGGCGTACCATCAAGAGAGGGTATGTGACCGAAGTGGAAACGAAAGTGGCTTCGAGGGTGGGGGCATGAAGCATATGTTGGTCCCCGGTAGTGTCGGGGCCGTCTGTGGAGAGCAGATGGAAAGCGATAAGAGCCGGGCTGGTAAGCCTGACGGACGAATAGGCTCCGTTAGCACAACAAAGTGATGGAAGCCGGCCGCCTTAATAATCACAACAATAACAAAAAATAACACTGGGGGTTCATTTCGGAGACTCCTGAAGCAAGCTAGGTGCACGATCAAATTTCTAGAAGCGATATATTAAACAGGCAGAATTCGTGAAAGTATGGAGATATGTACGACAGAAGTAGGATAAGTGGACTCCGATGGGAGAATAAAGGAAGACAAAGGTATGATGAATGTGTGCACACCAACTAAAGGTGGAGGTCGTTTAGATGAACCCAAGGGCGGATTCAAGCGGATGCCTGGTGAATTCGGAATTCAAGGCCAAACGGAGAATCTGGCCGGTCCGTGGAGAGACATTTGAAAGCCGATGTAAAAAACCTTGGTAGTGGGAAACGATGGAGAAAAAAATGAGATACATTGCAAGGAATTAGTTAGCAATAAAGCACTGCTACATTGCAGTGGACTGTCGGCGGACTGTGCATAAAGTTCATTGCAAAACAGGGACCGAGCAATGCAGGAAGTAAAGGGCAGGTCAGAAGGCTAAAAAGGTTAAGAACGATTGCATAAGGTAGATGTGAGGCACAGATGTGTAGAGAATGAATGCATATCATAGGGGTGAGCAGGATGACAGCATAATAAATGGCCAGCGATAACTGAGGGGTGTAGGGCAAATGCATATATATGTACATATATATATATACAAATATATATGAGAGGAGCAGGAGCAAAGAGTAACGGAGTGCTAGAGGAAAAATGTCAGTGTCTGGAAGAGGCAGGTAGGGTTGGATCGGATGTTATGGAGTTGAGTTAAGAATATCCCGGTGATGTTTCTTCGTGGCGGGTGAACATTTTGGGCCAACGGAGAGGGGGAGAAATGACTTTGGAAGCTCCGTTGTGATGACGGTTGTGACGAGCAGCTCACAAAGCAGGGAAAGTGAAGGAAGGTATGGATGAGAACTTGTTAGAATGGATCTTATAATCTGAATATTGCAGGTGAGATGAATAGTGAAGGTCGAGAATGGGAAAAGGCTTCAATTAGTGGACTCACATTATTCGGAGGGTATATGATGGCGATGGAAGTGGCTGGAGTGGGTAGAGCGAATAAAGATACTAAGTGGATAAAGATACCTGGGCTGTGAGACTGTCTGTAATCAAAGATGCAGCAGCTGCAAAGACGTACAATGCCAGGGCGGGCTAGGTGGAGGGCCAGAGGAATCTGGTAATGGTAGATCAAACGGATTAAAACTGAGGGTGAAAATCATGACTAAACGTTGTCTTTACTTCAGGGGGAATGTGGAAAAACAGACCAAACCAAAATGAGCTCAGAAAACACCTGTGGCGAGCAATGTACGGTGCAGGAGATGACAGCACCGGCTGAAGGGGCACAGGTGAGACATGGCCAATCACATCATCTTGCTGCAGGTGAAGCACGAAAAAGACTGAGAAGAAGAAAGCACCGGGACGAATAAACCTGTCGTAGAACAAAAGGCGCAAGAAATGAATGCGCTTCGGAGATGTAACTGGAGTGCTGCGTGCTCGCGGGCAACTTTACAAGTGGATGCAGCCGGTTGATGCTAGTCGGGGCACTGCCTAATGGAAAATCCACAGAGGGATCGCGGAGTCAAACAAGGAAAGTATGGTGGAGGTGATCAGATAATAAACGTGGCTGTAAAAGATGCCAAGGTTGAAAAGGCGAGTTCATCTAGGAGGATTGGCCACGGGTGCCGGTGTGACTGGTGAGTAATGTCCCCAGGCGTGGGAAGGGAGAGCTAGGGAGCATTTGACAGAAAGTTAAGCACCGAGACATAAGAATGCAACCACTGAGCTTCATGAGCTTACGGTGATACCAAAAGAGTAGACGCTAGAAGTGGCAATGACGACATGGGTGGAAAAGGAAAAAATTACCGGCCTGGGCAGAGTAGAAAGAACAGGTCATTATAGACACCATGAGGTTAGAGATGACATGGTGAGAGTCTACAGGAGAAAGGACAGAACGAACAAGTGTGGATGAAGTGGTAGAAAGACGGAAGTGGGAGGCGATCAGCGCGATGACAGGAACGAAAGGTGGGCGTACCGCGGTGGGACATGGATGGCGGGAGCATGCGATCTGCAACCGACAGTATTGGATGCGGAAGGGCGAGCAGAGTTAAAGCTTGCGATCCGCAGTCTGTGTTGGTGAGTGAATCTGACCTTGCCCTGGATAGACCACCTGAAAATCACTTCATGAAGTGAACACAGGTGGAGTGATCCACCAGCTTTATTGCGCTCGCGCACCGTTGCAGACGGCCTGCACACCCGATGTGCGCCGGCCAAGGCGGTGGATTTGACCGCGCCCCGCGACTTTGGGAACGGCACTGGTGAGCATTGCTGACTGTACAGAGGGCGGGGTAAACACGATAGGGTTCGGCGATCCAGGATCGATTGGTCAGGTTGTGAGAGACCTTGGATAGAAGGTCCAAAGGGAACAGTGATCGATAGGTGACTATATAGCAATACTGTCCGTGTGCAACGGCCATGTTAACGGTCAATTCAGTGCCCGATGTAGTTGAACTTCGTTGATGATCACTGAATTGTGAATATAGATAGTGAAACGCAGTCTGGGTATGCCTCAGCTGAGGATCAACTGATAACGGAGGGGAAGAGAAAAAAATGAAGCATGAGCTCATCAATGCAGTGGATCTCTAAGACAAGTTATAGGTGCAAACTATTGTGTTTGGTAACGGGGGACGGAGACGAGGTCGGCCTAACATTTCAGGGCATAGAGAGATGGATGGAGTCGGGATGAATAAGAGACGAACCTGGGTGAGCAGCAGGATTATTTTACTGAAAGTAGGAGATAAGTTAGCTGCCGAACAGGGATGGCGGTGGTTATAGTTCGTGGTACTGAGTAGAAGCTAGGTGTCGGACATGTGATATACGTGTTGGCCCGTAACAATAACATTTCTCGGGTATGGTCGAGAAGCAAGCGAAAGTGCATGAGCACGGTGAACAGCGTTACTCAGTGAGGTGAAATATTCACAAACTTTAGGTATAAAGGTCAGAAATGTCAGCTATGGAAGAACATAACCAGCGACAGTTTATATGGATCACACTAAGAATGGTTTGCGCGGCAACTTTGAACCCGTTTCGATTTCGGGCTGGGCGGTGGCGCACCGTGGGGATACCGAAAATATCGTCAATAAGTATTGCTGAAGATGCATTAAAAACGAGAATGATGCAAGCCATGGAAAACGGCGGCCTACTGGGGTTCTGCGAGCAGCGTAAGTTCTTTATAGGAAGAAAAAGAAATTTTATGTATATATATACACGGACGCATTGAGACTCGGTGTTATTCAGCGTCATTAAGGGTAATGTACAGCATCCTATGGGCATGGTTCGTCTGGCGGGGTTTTTTCTGCTGCGTGGTTCTCGTTTTTGAGTCCTTGTGATCGCATAAATGATGTTCGTTTCTGTTTCGTGTCGCTGTTCAGTCAGTAACATAGTAACGTAGAATTTCACGGATAATCGTCTTCCAATTTCTGGATGCTTTGCGAATTCGGCTACGTACAGCTCAAAGATGCCATGCAATGCTCAATTGTTCAATTTGGAACGAAAAAATACGCAACTTGCCAAGAAAAGGATCGGAGCAATTGGAACCTGGACAGGAAGTAATACGGCCAGTCACTGGGGAGGGTTTTGGGTACTTTTGATTCTTTAATTAACGCTAGGTCACCTAGTCCTGTCAGTGCTAAATCATGTATTATTGAGGGTAATATGAATTGCAAGAACGTCGATCTATTCAGGTCATGGATATTAGAACTAGAACAACAACTGTTAACGGCTAGGCAACAGGCTCAGGAAGCAGAAGAGAAGTGTGGACAAAACGGGCGTGAGCGGAGGGCCAACGACTATGACCTATCTGACAGACCAGGACAAATTAAAATAGAAAACTCGGCGCCGGTCGTTGCATATAAAACATCAAATCCTCCAATGGTCGATCTGCCAAAAGTGGAACCGACAGTTTTCGACGGGCAACCCGAATACCACTGCAAGTTCATCAGCCAGTTCGAAATTTTCGTCAGTAGCAAGACGACCGACCTCGGGCAAAGGCTTCTCTACGTGACTGATTACTGTCGAGGCCGGGCAACAGAAACTATCGATGGGTGTACAATGTTTGACCTGGAACAGGGCTACACACGAGCAAGGAAGATTTTGGGGGACCTGGTCGGCCAGCCATTCAAGGTATCCCGTCATCTAATACAGGACGTGATGGTAGAGGCCCAAAGAACAAAGGGCGCCGTCTATGCAATGGCCGACCTAGTGATAAATGTAAAAATGTAGACCACTTAGGTAACAGGGCCAGCCTCGATGCAATGCATACGTTGGAAGGCATAGTCCTTTACCTCTCTCCCGATATACAGGGTCGGTGGGCGGAGGAGGCGGAACGTATAAGCCAAGGCGACCGTGAGGCTAACTTCGAAGACTCAACCGAGTAAACAAATCTAGCACTAGCCAGGCTCAAACCACTGCTCGGGAATACGCGAAATATCAGCCTTGAAACAAAGCACACGCAATTTTAAGCGAGGCCCCGGCGAATTCAAGTTGCAGGTCCTGTGATGCTGGCCAAGGGATGTCCCAAGTTCATCAAGGCCACAACAGACGAACGTTGGGAAATGGTGAGGACAACAGAGGCGTGCTTTATATGCCTCAACACCACGCACCGGGCGGCAGCTTGTCGAACAAGAACCGGGTGTAGTCACGAGGGTTTGGCGGGAAGACACCATAGATTGTTACACCAGGCGAGAGAAGCTACACCGGAGGCGAACACCAAGCCCAGTGTAATTTGTTCAACATCGCTGTCCGCCAATAAACCGGCACTTTCAGGAGTAGTTGCCGTGGGAGTGATGACCCTGACTGGGGTGGTCAAAGCGTTGGCGTTCGTCGATCGTAGATCGGACACTACCCTAGTGAAGGAGCGGTTCGCCGACAAACACCGGCTCGCCAAAAGCACGACGTCGTTAGCTGTGAGCACGGTGGGCGGAACAAAATTTCTGGCTGCCGGTGGGTTGAGGTTACAGCTCGCCTCCTTAGACACCGGCGGGCAAATCGAGTCAACGGGGGCATTTACATCAGCTGATCTCCCCGTGCGAGCACCAAGGTCGGTGAACGCAATTTTAACTGCGTGGCCCCACTTGCAGTATGTAACCGTCGTAGACTGGGAAGACGACGAAGTGGACCTCCTCGACTGCGACGTGCCAGAGAAGCGTTGGGTACTTGGCCAGAGAGTTGGCAACCGCCAGGCACCTTATACCGTGCGCACAGCTCTGGGCTGGATACTGTATGGTCCAGTAGGGGGACGTGGTCCCGTGAATTACGTATCAGTCGAAACGGACAGCACAGAGTATCAACTGCAGCGACTGTATGGGAAAGAGTTTCACGACATTGGAGACGAAAGACTATCGTTGCCTCAGGAGGACCACTTCGCCTTGCAAACAGTGCGGGAAGGAACTTGAGGCCTTAAAAACAGTTCGAGGTTTCCCTCCCATAGCGCACACCAGCTGACCTTTGGGTTGATAGCAGAAACCATGCTCTGCAAAGACTGCTACAACTGAAACAACGCTTCGTTTGAGACCAGGATTTGCGGGAGCGATATGCAGAATTAATGAAGCGAAACTAAGCTCTCGACCACGTTGAAGGGGTGCCTGCTGCCACCGACTTCCGGAAGGGGATCTCATATCCACCTCACCACCCGGTTATCGACCCCAAGAAACCCGAAAACCGTTGGTGGTTTTCGACTGTGCAGCCAAGTTCAAGGCCAGTCGTTAAACGATCGCTCACTGCAAGGGCCTGACTGGACCACGCCATTGATTGAAGTTCTGTGCCGTTTCAGAGTGGGTAGAGCGGCCTTGTCCGCCGGTATCAAGGAAATGTCTCACCAGGTAAAAATACCGGTGGAAGGATGAGATGCGTTGCCTTTCCTGTAGTGGGAGTGGAACAGCCGGGACAACGCAGGGATAAATTATCGGATGGCCGTCCACCCCTTCGTAGCCATATCATCACCGTTTTGTGCGAACCACGCCTTTCGAGAATTAGCGAACAAACTTGGAGTTTTGGTCCATTGATCGGTGGTAGATGGCGGCAGCAAAAACCTCCACGTCGACGACTAGCTTGGGTCATTCGGTGATGTAGACTCGACCCTGACGCAGTTCAGAGGCCTAACGAGATCGCTAGGAGAGAACGGCTTCCACCTAACGAAATGGATGTTGAACGGTTCAGAAGTGCTCGGAGTCATTGCGTACCACGAGAGGGCCGAAAGCTTTGGGGATTTAGACTGCCCTCCACTCCCTACCGAACGCACTCTGAGAATACGGTGGAACGCGGAAATAGGCGACTTTGATTTCAAGCTAAACTTTCCCGAGCTGCCAGTAACCAGTCGTGACATACTATTTGCTGTCTCCAGTTTGTTCCATCCGCTCGGTTTCGTCTCTCCCTGGCTGTTACCCAGAAAGATCCTGCTGGAGCGGCCCTGCCATAAGAAAGTCGATTGGGACCAGCCACTGGACCGAAAAGACCAGCTGGACTGGGAGGAATTTCTTAACACCCTAAAAAACTAGGGGACATACGGACTCCACGATGCTTGCCCCTTGGTCATGCAACACGGACGGGAGAACCGCACGCCTTTGCTGACGCATCCAAAGTCGGTTACGGAGCCGTGGTGTGCGGACGATGGTGCACGGGAGAGGGACAATATACTGCGAGGATCCTGTTTGCCAAAGCCCGCGTTGCCTCACTGAAGTCGGTTTCGACACCGCGCCTGGAACTCAGCACAGCCGTGTTAGCAGTCAGGGCGGTAAAGGCGGAAAAGAGATGCTCCTACTTCTACACTTGGTCGGCTGGTTTCTGGACGGACTCAACGATAGTACTGTACTACATTAACAACGTCAAGGGCTGGTTTTGTACTTTCGTTGCTAACCGACTCACGACCATACACGACGAGTCGGCCACGAACCAGTCAAGCCTGGCGATAACCCAGCCGATATGTGCTACCGAGGTGCGATGAACTTCCGGCGACTCGACACGTGGACGGGAGGACCGAAGTTCCTGTAAATGCCTGAATAGAACTGGCCCGTGCACGAACCAAAACCCCCTCTGAAATTGGAACCGGAGATCAAAGGCGTAGTGATGACGGCCACAATCGTCGAAGCGATGATTATTTTGTCGCGACTGGTCAGGTTTTCTTCCTGGATGAAGACACTTCGTGCATTAGTTTGGTTGACCAGCTTCAAAGGACATATGTTAGTCATGAAAGGGATCCGCCCCTACGGCCGTGCACGAGTGGGGCCAATGATCCCCGATGAACTACGAGCCGCAGAACACGACATGCTCATGACAATACAACGGGAGGCTTCTTCACCCGAGAACTCGAAAGGGTGGAAGAAGTGGGGCCAGTCAACAAAGGAAAACCATCTCCGAAAGAAGACTCGAAGCATTTGAACCACAAACTCATTGATAGACTGCTACGGGTAGATGGTAGGCTGACCAACTCTCCCTTGAGTTCAGACACGAAATACCCCACGCTGCTACGGGCCCAACAACCCGTGATAGAGCTAATGATCCAACACATCTACGCCGTGGAGGGACTTGCCAGGGAAAGTCACGTGACAAGTGTCACCCGAAGGCGACTTTGGCTGCTGAGAGGAAGAGCTAAACTAAAACGGGTAATCCGACGTCGTGTACATTGTATGAGGCGCAATGTCGCAGCTAGCAAACAACACACAGCCCCGCTGCCGGAAAGCGGAGTGACTTTGGGCTGGCCGCCGTTCAGCGACACCGGGCCGGACTATTCCGGGCCCTTGCGGATCAAGTGTGGGAAGGGGTTGGAAAAAAGATACAGGTGTATCATTACGTGCATGAAGTCACACGCGGTACACATAGAAGTTACGCATTCCATGACAACTGACTCTCTCCCACGGGCCTTGCAGCGCTTTATCAATCGAAGAAGTATACCGGCGGATATATACTCCGACAATGGGTCAAATTTTTTGGGCACTCACCGGGAGCTGCAGCGTTGGCGCAAAAACATGAACGGGGCGAACTGCAGAATCGAACCGTGGTCTATGGCATATGATGGCAGTTCAACCACCCGCAGGCCAGTTATCGCTGCGGCGTATGGGGACGCCTGATCCGGTCCACTAGATGAATGTTGCTGTCGACCATTCGGCAACAGCCGCCCGACGATGAAACGTCGAGCACCGTCATAACCGAGGTCGAGAGAACTCTGAACAACCGCCCACTGGTTCCAGTAACCAAAGGCGACCTCGCCCATCTGGCGCAGAATCTCCAGGATTTGTAGCTTCGTCCCCTCTCAGTGGAAAATACCTCTTATAAGCTTGAGCCTCGAAAAGGGTGAGCGTCGCGACCTGAATAACTACCTGCCCATTAACCGCATCCCAGTAGTCTGTAAAATCACGCTTTCTGATTTTGGGATCCGTTGCAAATTTGGCTACTCGTTGTTCATAGGTTGGGTCAGAGACACCGAACAATGTGTTTCGAGGGTACTTTTCGTGATTTTACAGATCACTGGGATGTGGTCGGTTGGCAGATACTTATCCAGGCCGTGACACCCACCCTTTTTTAGGCTCAAATTTATAAATGGTATTTTCCATTGAGAGGGGACGAAGCTACTAATCATAAAGTTTGTGTGTGCAATAAGAAACAGCAAAGAAAGGTCAGGATCACCAAATGGGAGGAGGATCCGTGGAAGACCTTCTGGGCCCGGTTTCAGGGGAGGCTCAATAAAGGGGACTAATTTGTCAATCTCTAGATGGGTGGAGGGTATCGATGAAAGGGGGGCTAAGGTGCAGGAATAGATGGCAGGAGGAGGGACGCCAGGGCAGTTTATAATGGAGGAAGGGAGGCGGTAATAGAAGGCCTCAGAAATAGACCTGTGGTAATAGCGGACGATGAGTCGCGGGTGAAGAACTTGGTCGAGGTGAGAGTGGAGTGGGTAGACCTTTAACTAAACACTTTGGACAGGTAGTCAGTTTTGCCCGGATGTGCAAGGGCAATGGCCTCTGGCCTTGGTAGGTGAGAATTAGCCTTGCGAAGCAGCTTTGTTTGTAGCTGGTTTAAGCGCAGAAGAACTGAGAAGTCGCGTGATCTAGCCAGGGTAAGTTGCAGCTTAGCCGGCTTACGCTTCAGAAGTGACGGGGGGAATAGCGGGACTTGGGGCGTGGACTGACACTTGGGTGGGCTGTACTTAGGCAGTGTAGAAGGTTGGATCAGAGAAAGTCCACCACAGAGAGGAGATCAGGGGAGGGAAAGAAGGCTTCACAGGTAAAGGAAGTGATTATCAATGCTCCGAGAGACCAGGAACATGACGGGTAGGAAGTCGGAACAGGGGTGAGGATCGCTTCAGGTGGGAACATCCGAAGCAACTAAACCTACACGTGGCAATACGGTGGTCGCTATCGCAGAAGTGGTCAGTAACCTGAGTAGTGACATCAAGAATATCAATAGAGAATACCGGGACCAAGATATTGTCCCCCCTTGTATGGCAGGAGATTTTGGGGCCCACCCACCAAAACAAACACAGGAAAGATAGGTGGAGACAGTGGAAAGACTAGTACAAGAGGACCAGCGGATGAGGGGAAGGTTAAAGTCACCTGCAATAAACTTTACACTGGAAGGATGGTCAAGTTCAGCGTTAGGAACTTCCACGGCAGAGCCAATTTTCGTAGGCTCCACACCCAGAGGGATGTAGACGAAGCCAAGGAGGAGGTTTTGGCCGAAGGTATTAATAAATAGCTATAGTCAGTCTCTAAAAAGTAGAGGGCTGTGGTGTTCAGTGACTCAAGCTTGGACAGTGCATTTGACAAAGGCTAAGCGGCCCTTACCACGCCCGGACGGGCGAGTGTTGGAGGGACGTTGATACCCAGCTATACGAACAGGGTCAAGCGGAGTTGAGAGCCAGGATTCAATTACTAGTATGATATCAGGGTTTGAGGTAAACTCCAGGGATCGCTGATGCGACACTTTTCTAATTATTGGTCGAGCTTTCATAAGAACTAGTAGGAAAGCTTTCAGTGCCGGGGTGCTGAAGTCTTTGATGCTGGGCATAAGACACCTTTGAGCAATGCGTGGCCAAATTTGCATCGGATCCCGAAATCGGAAGACGATTATCCGTGAAATTCTACGTTACTATATTATTGAATGACCAACGACACGAAACAGATACGAACCTCATCTATGCGATCACACGGACCCAAAAACGAGAACCAAATTGCGGCGTGCTAGGAAGGAGCACGTGCGTTAAGCAGGTCCAGAATAGGGATATGACAGAGCAGCTCGCTGGACGCGAACAAACAAACGCTGATTCATAGAAACACACAGTAGATAAAACAGTTCAATGGTGTAAGTAAGTGAGTGATGTTAAGGAAACATGGAACCGCAGTGGTTTGGGGGGGGGGTTTCCACGGGCGTTCTTTACCCCGGGTGCAAGGCTATTGGGGTCTTTGTGGCTATATGAATTGGGCCTCACTTGGTATAGAGCTTCCTCAGAGTTTGGGGATGTGCGATTTTGGTTGGGGACAATAAGTATGTGAGGCGATAGCAAGGAGTGCCGCCGATCGCTGTAGGTTTTCGACGCAATCGGTGCGCAAGACTGGTGATGTGGGCCTAAGGGTGGTCACGTAGTGCAGAGGGAGGGGTCATGATATTACATCTTGAGAGGTTAAGAATGCGGGGTGGACAAGAAGTATTGCGGGGTGCAAGGCACTACAGACATGAGATCGAGGGAGAAGTGATCAGTGACTTGGATCTGATAAAAGCTATCGATATGGTTCACAGGGCGGTTAGCGAAATGGCCAGTGGTGTGGAAGGGATCGGTCAGGATTAAAGAAGTTTTTGACCTCGGGTCCCCCACCTGTTAGACAGGAGTGGTATAGGGCTGATAGGTGGGCGTGGAGTAGATGTATGTGGTTGAGTAACTGGGAGTTAATGTAGGGTGTGGGTTGGGAAGAGAGCCGCAGGAGTTGGAAGGGTTTGGAGGCTCGTGAGGGGTAAGGGGGCCGACAAGTGGAACAGTTGGTAAGTAGAGCAGGGAAATGGGATTTAGGTACCATCCTGGAGTATCTGCTGGCGTGCGTAAATGGCACTTCGAGATTAAGTGAAGATTGGTAGAGGGGAGCTCGAGGGGACTGTGGGGGTACGCTGAGGCTGTAGTATAGAGGGTTGGTGCCTGAGGTCAGGAAAGCCACTCGATTGGAAAGAAGGGGAGACCGTGGAAGTTCGGGGGGGGGGGGGGGAAGAGGGCTTGGTACTGCTATGGCTAGGTTGGCAGCTTGAGGGCAGACAGGATGGGGCTCTGGACCCGCCAGTGGCATCTTGCCAGTGGGGCCTTGGGTTGCCTTCGTGTCTGCGTGCATGGGTAGGACGGAGTTTCCCTTCACTGATCGAAGCATTTTCCGCTGGATGGTGGGTTTTGTCAAAGAATATCCTAATGTCCTTAAACGGCGAAAAACAACAATTGTCGACTTGTTGGTATTGAACCCTTTAGCCGTTAAATCGTCCATGGATTGGAATGGGAGTGGCAGCTATGTCTCTGGGACTTTTTGAGTAGCCTGATGCAGTGGCATCTATAATGAGCCATATTGCACGAATTGAGTATGTTGTGCCTGGCCAACGAAAGCGACAAGCGTTCTGGAACGATGAAAACCACTGCATCCTTGGAGCTGGTAACGAGGTGGTATATTTCAACCGATACAGAGTCCAGGAGGTGTCCCACCGAAGCAGTTTTGGGGGGAAATCGGGGCTACGAGATGTAGGAGAGTAGTCAGAAAAGAAACCTTTGAAAGGGTTTCATCAATCAGTTCGACCTTCCTAAGTTCAGTGAGACTCAGGTTGAGACTATTTGAACTATTAAAAGCTTCGCTGTCGACATCCGCGAGGCCAACAGATCACGACCTAGTTGTTAGGAGCGGTTGGGTGTGTTTGTACTTGCCAACTGTATTGATTCGGATTTTTTGGGCACTGGTTGAAGACCGGGATGGTATGTTATGAAAAAATGTAGGACGAAGTCGTTTGGCACAGCGGTGCGCATTTTAGTCCCGGAAGAGCCCCCTGAGGGACCATTTTTGGTAGTTAGTTTCGGGAGAGTTTTGGTCATATGGTTAGATTTGGAGAGGTCTAAGACATGGAGGAATAATTTTTCCCCATTGAAAAGTTCTATGGTTCACCGCCCCTTTCAGCACAAAGAGAGGGCATTTAGTAACAAAAATGTCCCTCAAGGGACTATTTCAATAATGTGGTATAAGTTGGAAAAATTTGCCCGTCGCTCGGAAGTACACCCTGACTCCCTTGTAAACTGCTGCTTTTATAGAAATGTTGTGCACCAGAAACTACCCGGGTCGTGCCAAGTAATTTTCGAAAGTGTCCAAAGATCATGTTATTTGCCCTAAAAGGAATCAATGAAAGTTCAATAACTAGTATCTCAAGATGAAGTAATGTAGTAGAGCTTACCAAAATTTCAAAGTGAAGCACATAAGCTGTTGCTTTCTCAATGTGTTCAAAAATGGCCCCCAAAAAGTCCCCAGGACGTTTCAAGCGGGCTTAAATCGGTACCAAGTTGGGACTATTTTTGACTAATTTGGGACTATTTAGCTGACTGGGAAGATACCAAGGTAGTAGGAAGTCGGTCACTTTGATAGAGACAAGCCAGAGGTTTAGGCAGACCACGCGTGCACGAAGGAGCTATACGCGCACTGGTCTTGGTGTGTTCTGTGCAAAAAGCGGTAGAGGAAGTGGGCTATAAAGTTTGGATTGGCTGACTTTCGCTCGATGAGAGACAGTGAGCTGGTAGAATTTCGGTGTTCCGCGAAGAGAGGCAAAGTCTGCACAGGACGCAGTAGACACCGCACGTTTGTATGGATCAAAACTGCAGGTAGTTGGGAGAGGTGTATTTTATATAAGGGACCTATGGGGTGATTAGAATGAGAGTGTACTCTTGTGGGTGTAAGACACGTTTGAGCAGTGCGTAGTCAAGTTCGCAACTGATCCCGAAATCAAAAGGTGAATATCTGTGAAATTCCACGATACTAGATTATCAGATGAACAATGACATGAAACAGATACAAACCCCGACTATGAAATCACAAGGACACGGAAACGAGAACCGAATTGCAGCGTGCGAGAAAGAAGCACGTGCCTCAAGCAGGTCCAGAACAAGGATATGACACAGCAATGAGCTGAGCGCGAACAAACAAGCTTTAGTCCATAAAAAACAGTGCACAAAGCGAGCCAATGGTGTAAATAAGTGAGTGATGTTAAGGAACCATGGAACTGCAGTGGTTTCCGGGGGGGTTTTCCACGGCCGGTCATTACAGAGGGAGGGAATAGATGGTGGAACTGTAGGGAGCTATGGGTAATCAGAAAAAAGCTGGGGCCAACATCGAGATAGGACTGAAACTTCAGAAGGCGCCCCGGCAAATGCGAAGCGGGAATAAGGTGGGGACTGGCTTGTAGAAAATGGGATGCGAATAAGCCGGGATGATGGTATTGTGGGGAGAATCAAGGAAGATTTGCTAGGTGAGTCGTGCAGAAAGTTGTTGAATGGAACCAAGGCTAAGGGTATCTAAGATAATCTAATAATCTAACTAGCGATAATAACTAGAAGCCGAACGTTTGCTTGAAGCAGTTTGTTGCATAATTAGGTCACCATCTCCAGTTATCTTCAATCTTCTTGGCAGAATGCAGAGAAGGACATCCCGTGTAAGCCTCCTCGTTGACTCCGTAGTTTCATGCCCAGGAGGAGTTCTGCCGCTGTGCCCCCGGGGGTATATAGAGAAGCCGTTTGAACTAAGCGTCGTCCTTCTCTTCCACGGCTGATGCCGGTAAGGCACTCCAAATTTTGACAGTCTCCCGCGAAAGACGAATAACTAGTGGCAGACCAGTCGGCGGAAGCTTCAGCAGAGTTGAAGGATGGCCTCGCATCCGGTAGTCCACCCAAAGAGGAAAGTTTTTTGCAATTCTTGACCCAAGTCACCACGAAGGATCTTCCTTAAACTAACTGTGTCGCCACAAACACGTCGATAGTACTCGGAGAAGAGATCAAGAGGCCTCAGACGTTCCTCATAGCTGGTCATGTTTAAGCCACTGACGGGTCTCGTTGCGAAGCGTTGCACCTTCTCAAGTCTCACCGCCTGGCAGATAGTTCAGGGGCAGGTTGCAGCACGCAGTATTCGATTCCAGGACGAACACGGGAAGCATACTATAACTGGAAAGCCCCGGGACTAGCGGGTCAAACGACCGATGTATGGCACTAACAGTAGCTCTGGTAAAGGCACAGACCTTATTCGTATGAGCTCGAGTCATGACGGCCGACGATAGCATAACCCCAAGGTCCCGTTCGCAAGAGGATCGCGGCAGTACTTCGTTCCCGATGAGATACACTGCATCTGATACTATTTTCTCAAGAGGCATGTACGCGCATATGGGCAAATTGTTTGGTATGGCCCAGACACTAGACCATCGTACTAACGCATCCAGATCCCTTTCCAAAACCTCTCCGTCCACATCTGATTCCATGATCAGCCCAAGCTCAGTGTCATATGAGTAAACAAGGCAAGGTGGCTGGAAGACTGGCTGAAGGTCGTTGATGTAGACCAGAAACAGTACAAGTGCAAGAACCGATCATTGACGGACCACACCTATTGCGGCACGCCAATTTGACTTCGACTGGGTCACTTTGACTGAAAACGTCCTCCTATCCAGGAAATTCGCGATCCACTCTAGCGTGGGACTCTGGAGACCAAATGCCCTGAGTTCTTTCAACAGACCGCCGTGAGACAGTTTGTCGGAGGCCTCCGCTGAAATCGACGAAGACCATATCGGTGTTGCGGCCGCCCTCCGTAGCTTCTGCCCACCGTTCTCATGTCAGCAGCAAGGTAGAGATATCCGCCCTCTTGGAACGGAAGCCATGCTCGATGAGGCACATACTTCAGCGACTAAAGGTGCTCCAGGTTTCCTGCCGACAAATGCCGCTCCATCACCCTTCCCAAAAGACAGAGTAGGTTCACTGGGCGATAGTTTTTGGGTACCTTTCGCGAGCCACTTTTATGCAGCAGACAGATTATTGTTATATTCCTTTCACCAGGCAAAGTAGCCGTGCTTGACGACAGACTAAATAGACCGGCCAAAGGTGTTTCGAGTTCGGTGGCCAATGCAAGCAACACCGACGGATGAATACCACCTGGCCCGGGCAACTAGTATACCTTCAGTTTCTTCAGTTTCTCGACCACCTCATCTGGTTGGAAGGACCAGAGCATGAGGGGAAAATCCCTATGAGGCAATAACGGCGATAGCATTGACCCTGTCGAGTACGTAGACGAATAGTGGTGCGCAGGGACCCATGCTTTTTGAAAGTTCCCCTTCAGCAAGTTTCCCGGTCGACTAAGGGTGGGATGACGGGGTTGACGCGGGTTCTACGTCTCACATAGGCTTAAAGCCATTTGGGTGTAGTAACGGAGCCTTTAGCAAGCGTACTTTCACAACAAATTCTCCCTTCCATTCTCATGGAGGAACACATATTTCGGATGGCTCCGTGTCAATCGTACCCATCTCTGGTATCCAGATTTCACTGCCATGCACGGTTCCTACTGCGGAGAGCACTGCACAACTCACGATCAAACCATGGGGGACCCTTTATATGCCTGTGAGAACGAACGGGGGGCGCAAACGTATGCATTATTCCGATGGCCCTCCTCCTTACTGGGGACCAGGAAGGTTTTGCTCTAACCGGATCTGCAGCAGTCCACGCCACTGATGATGCTGCTACTTGCATTTCATCAGAGTCTATACGCCCCATGTTTTGCCCGGTAAATGGTTCGTTAAAATGAGATACACCACGCCCCCAGTGAATTGAGAGGACTGAATGGCCACCAAAACTGATTGGCGAGAGGTATCCAGTTTCCCCAACTTCGGAGTGGCTCGGAGATATCACAGAATCCAGGAAGGATGGCTGAGGACCCTGGACCCTTGTCGACTCTCGTGCATGCTTGTATAGAGCCAAGTCCTGAAGAGTCGCGAGGAAAGTACGTGCAAAGGGATCTGCGGACGAATGGTAACGGCCCTTATCCCCATCGATGGGCGGCACATCGAAACCTTCAAGTATGGTGCAGTTCCCGCCATGGCCCCACTGTCGGATTTCGTCACAATTAATCGTGGAGTCTACACCGAGCCACCTGTACACAAGTCCCATTGTCACGTGGCCACTAGGTATTAATCGGATCCTGTACCACAGGATTTCCCAGGACCCCTCGGGGAGGGCGAAACTATGTGGCTGGTAGGCAGGTATGTCAGACCTAACATAAAGAGCAACACCGCCTCTTTGCCCCGCATCGCTCCTATCCACCGGGAAAATTGAGTATTCTAGCAGGGACACTCTAGAATCAGGAACGTCACCCTACAGCCACATTTCGGTTAGGGCAACGACCATGGTAGGGGGGGGGGGGTTGTGCCACCAGTGGCTCTAACTCTTCTCGTTTGTTTAGTAGGCCACGAAAGCTGAAGAGCAGTATGGTCGCCCGCCCGGGACTGCATCATGTCATTGAACTGCCATGCCCTGAAGCACTCTGTGGGCTCACATCTTGACCGATGGGCCCATGGGTGCTGCCGATAGGACCAGGGGGTCCAAGGCAGAAGCGGCCTCAACTTCGGGACCCGAAAGTCACAAATAAAGAGGTCAGTTTCACCCCTTTACTGACGTTCGTGTAGCCTCTTGATGCCTTACTTTAGCTGCTGTCGCTGCTCTGGACAGAAGCCACGTGGAATGCGCGCCGGTTCGCCTTTTGGCTAATGAGCACTATGCAGAACGGTTTGGCTGCATCTACGGTACTCAGGACAGCCCTGAGGGGCCGTAGTTACTCACCAGTCACCTGCCGCTTTCCAAGGCGGAAGGCCGCAGCCACCCGAACGCTGTTAGCCATCGCTTCCTCAATGCTATTAAGAATCCGTTGTGAGCAAGGCTTCAGTGGTGAAAGATCGTGGTCTAGTCTATCTTGAGACTCAGTGGTGGTGGATTTCAGCAAGTTTGCTAGAAGAAACACTGGGCCTTATCTTGGGATGTCTTACGTTTACGATATTGCTCACTGAAATGAGCTGCCAGAGTCCTCTGGTGATGAATTCACACACGGATTCATTAACGGCGGCGGGAACGTGCTCCAGTGAGTCTGTGGGGGACAGTTTGGCATACCACTGCTACACTCGGCTTGCGTCGAGTCCGCCTGCCGGCTGCTGGGCGAATATACGAGCGATCTTCTACAACATTAAACCCAGCACCATCGGCTTCATTGGAGACCGGGGGGTTCAACGCTGTATTTGAAGCCAAGACCTGAGCGAACGTCTCCTCAGCTTTCAAGGATGATGGCATGGGAAGTTACGACGATAGTTGTGATGATATCGCCTCTACTGCCATCGGAGACGGTGACGACGCCGTTGGTGATGATGGCAGTAGGGATGAAGACGACGATGATAACGAGGATTACTCCGTATCACCTTTGGCGAGAGGTGCCTTCATCGCTGGCTTCTTTGTCGGCTACTCGGGGCCCGATAGCTCGGTGCATTTGATGCACAGCATTTTGAGCAAATTCACGCAACACTTATGGAGGATATAAAGCTGTGCCCTGATGGGCGGAACGGCGGCTTTTACTGCTGAATCTCGCCAAACGCCATATCCTGACCATTGATACAGACAAAACGAACAGTATCTCGTTTAAAAGAGTTTCGGATGTAAAAGACCTAGGTGCGACAGTCACATAGAACTTCAAGCTTTCAAGGTAGTGCCAAAGGGCTGCAGATATGGCCGCGGGGGTATTATCTAGAGTATGCAGTGCAGCCACAATCAAAATACCAGAAGAATTCATCCCGTTTTGCAAGGTTTGGGTTCGACCTCGTCTGAAGTGCTTACGGAGACATGGGTTACTCATCGCCGCTAGGGCAAGGAGTGCTTGGAGAGGTGCAGCGACTTGCAACCAGGATGGTCGCTGGTCAGGGCGGGTGATCTTACGCCCAGCTTCTAGGGGATCTTCTCTTTAAAGGGGCGTAGAGGCCGGAGTGACCTAATAGAAGCGTTCAAGATAATAAATGGTCTGCCTGGTGTAGAAATCAGTGACTTGTTCGCTTCTGCCCCTCAGTGCGGCACCAGGGGACGCAGACTTAGGCTACTGGAGCAAACTCAAGGCTGGACGTACTGGCTAAATTTCTTACAAATATGGTTGTACCTGGAATAGACTGCCAGCGGAAGCTGTTGGATGCAGCAAAGCACCAGCTTTCAAGGAGGCCCTAGATTCACACCGGAACATGGCATTCCCAGGGCTAGCTTTGTGAATGGAGGGTGAGGCAATGAGCCCCTGGAATTTTTGTCGATGGACTTATGTCTGTGAAGGTGGTACTGCCTCACAGGTGCTGCCTTTCAGACAAAACATTCAAGGCGCAGCGTTGGGAGCCAAGAAAACTCGCCGATAACACAACGACCTGGAAGCTGGATTGGTCTCCGCCACGTTCATTCTGTTGAAAATGAACAGAACTGAACTGAACCTGCCAAACTGAACTGCGGTACACCAGCGGTGCGGTCGTCTCCCTTGATGAGTGTAACTGTTTTTGAATTTTTTAGAACACACATCTCGTCCTCCCCATTTGAGTTGATCATTATCTAATAATAATGATAATAATAATAATGGTATATTTCTCGGCTATGGTCGAGACACACGCGCAGGAGCATGATCATGGTGTACAGCGTTACTCAGTAAAATGAAATATTCACAAACTTAAGGTGTAAAAGTCAAAAGTGCCAGCTTTAGAAAAACATAGCCAGTGATAGTTCATATGGATCACTCTAATAATGGTTTCCGCGCCAACTTTGAACCAGTTTCGGTTTCAAGCTGGGCGGTGGCGCACAGCGGGGGCATCGAATAGGTCGGTCATTCGTGCTGCTAGAGGTGCATTATCAACGAAAATGATGCAAGCCATGAAAAACGGTGGTTTACCGGGTATCTGCGAACAGCAAAGTTTTAAATATGAAGAAAAAGAGATTGTATGGAAGTACACTCGGGGAAATTGATGCATGCGAAGAGAATAGAAAACCGTTAAGCTGATGCAAACCCTGAATGTCGGTTCTACTGGGGTTCAAGAAAAGGAATGAGTCATGAAACAAGGAGACATGAAACCAATTTTATGAATGTACATTTTTGTACTTTGGTGAATGTGCGAGTAACAGAGGTCCATATGAGGGTGAGTTAAATTTCGGGATCAGT
Source organism: Fasciola hepatica (assembly GCA_948099385.1). Classification (NCBI taxonomy): domain Eukaryota; kingdom Metazoa; phylum Platyhelminthes; class Trematoda; order Plagiorchiida; family Fasciolidae; genus Fasciola; species Fasciola hepatica. The sequence goes on from CANUEZ040000110.1 coordinate 5,451,240, forward strand.
AACCTGTACCATTCAGAAATGTGAAAGTGCAACTGGAGGGCCCTGGAAAAGTGGAGGATCAAGTTCCAGCCGGACACGAATCGAGGGAAAATTGGACTGTTGCAACAGATACTATGGTGGAAAATCTTCGCCTTGACTTGGGCAATATTACGCTGTTTCACTGACAAATATATATAAATACATATATATATGTACATTGACGCATTGAGCCTCAGTTGTATTCAGCGTCATTACTGGTAATGTACTACATTCCATGGGTATTGTTCGTCTGGCGGGGTGAAGGATATGTGCCGGTCAATCAGTCCAGTGTGGCGAGTATGACGGATGTAAATGATGACTGGTATATTAGCGGGTTGCGGTTGAACCTTTACTTGTGTTGACTGTAATGTTGATATCAGCAGGAGTGGTTTTGTGTTAGAAAACCCTAATTAATACGATAGGCCGTTGGGGGTATTTTCTGCCGCGTGGCATGCTTGCCGTCCCAGATGATATGAAAGGCCCCCCTGGGTTCCCGTGGGTACGAGTCATAGTAGCCTCTTTGGTTATCCAGTTTGGCGACTGAGATAGCGGGAGGCGACGAACCTGAAATAAATAGGGATAACAGTCTGGAGGTGGTTCCAGCTGTGGGTTGGGGTGATATATGACTACAACAGTAACGAACTGGTTGGGTTTATGTGAATGGAGAAAAGATAAAGTTCATTTAAGCGGTCAGTGGTACCTACTCCAAATACATGTGGTGCACTACTTGCCTTCCCTCGGCAAAAGTGATCACATTCTCATTAGATTAATTATATCGTGAAATGGCCTCCTCTTCCCTCAGAAACCAAACTTTTGAGATCCTTCAAAAGGACCAATTTTGACCAAGACTGCGCATTTATTCGCTCCCAGTTAAATTCAGCTAACCCAGGTAACTCTGCGGATGAAATGGAAGCGAATCTCAGAAAGTTATTCTCCTTAGCTCATAGGCTACTTTCCCCCAGAATTCGTCGTCCACAGACCGCTAAGCGACACATCCCTCGCCCCATTCTAGACGAACGAGCACGCCTCTTTGCTAGATCTGAAGCCACAGGTCTTGCCCGTGATGCAGGAAAATTCAGGATTATGCGCAGCATATGCAAAGACAAGATTGGGTCCTATCAGAATGCAGCCCGGGGATCTGTACTTGATCGAGCACGGACCAATAGAGGCATTTTTCTTTCAGTACATGCGCCGTCTAAGGGGCACAGCTCCGACACCACTAGCTCTCAGAGATGGTGCTGGATCTCCAATCAGTTTCCCTAGCCGATTATCCGAGGCCCTCAGTTCCTACTTCTGTAGAACGTTTAGCTCCATACCCATATCATCCCACCCTACCATGCACTTGATTTCTCTGGCCGCCAAGATTAACCGCGTCACTGTTCCCCTCGGTGCAGTCGCACAAGGTTTCCGACGGCTGGACCAACATTGCTCCATGTGTCCTGATTTAATCCACCCACGTATTCTCAAGGAAACCGCGGACACACTAGCTGCTCCTCATGCTTCACTTCTTCAGCCATGTGTTGACGATGGAGTTTTCCCCAGTAGCTGGAAAAAACTAGTTATCGCACCCATCTATAAGAAGGGTAGTGGACATCTTGCTTCTAGTTACATGCCCATAAATCTCACAAGCATCACCAGCAAAATGTTCATTCGAAGTCTTAAGAGTGCGGTTCTTTCCCATCTGCATAGAAATAGAATCCTCTCCCCATCCCAACATGGGCATCTTCCTGGCAGGTCATGCATCACCAATATGCTTACTGTTGTGGATAGTCTAACGAAAGCCTATGATGATTGTCAGCTTTTACAGGCTGCATTCATCGATTTTGCCAAGGCCTTCCACAAGGCCCCCTATGCTCCCTTCTTTAACAACTGCAAACATACGGGATTACAGGCTCCATGTTGGCCATCCTACGCAGCTTCCCCATCGACCGCACCTTTGTGGTTAAAGTCGGGAATGTTTTGTCTCAACCCTCCCCAGTAACAGCTGGGGTCCCCCAGGGGTCGGTCCTAGGTCCAATTCTTTTCTTGGTTTACATAAACGATCTTCCGACAGCCCTCCCTGCAAACATTGTCGTGTACACAGATGACGTAACCCTCTGGAGTTTGAGCGTTGAAGACCTGCAAATTGCAGTTGATGAAACAAAACGCTGGTCCGAGGATTGGAACCTCCCAGTTAATGATGACAAATGTCTGAGCATGTCTTTCGGCAGAGAGACTAGTCACACGTTTTCCATTACCGGAGCAACCACACTGCCAAGGGTTGACCGACACAAGGTGCCCAGTTTCTGGTTAGATTGTAACTTGTCCTTCTCTCATCCTCATCAACTTGCGAGCAAGTCTGCATTTTGAGCCCTAAATATGATTCGAAGGTCCTTCCCGCACATATCTAGGGATGATTTCCCCATAATTTTCGGCACGTATATCCGACCTCTGCTGGAGTACGGTAGCCAGATAATGCACTCTGGACTTGTCCGAGACCGTGAGATCCTAGAAAAAGTTCAGTCGGCCTCCACCAAAGCAGTAAGGGGACTATCACACCTACCTTATCCCGTCCACCTCTCACTCCTCAGCCTCTATCCCCTTGACGTAAGACGCGTAAGAGGTGATCTGTTTTTGGTGTTCCACCTGTTTGAATCAGGTCAAAGCGATTGCTTCTTCTCCATCTGTCCAGCCTCTTCTCTCCGTGGTCACAGCAGAAAGGTTTTCAAACCGGGGCCGCGCACTTCACTAAGGATTAACTTTTTTAGCTATAGGGTTATTATTCTGTGAATTGCGCTTCCGGAAGATATTGTTCTCCCGCAGAACAAAACTATCTTCAAGAAAAAACTTGACTCCTACCTGGGTCTCTCCCAGTGATTCCTTGTCAAAAAATCGAAATAGATGTCTTCTATTGCATATATTTTCATGAATGTCGCACCCCCACTCCGCTTGAGGCACTGTCCACAGTGAGACTCTGCATGGTGTTATGTGTATTTTGATTTCGCTGCCACCCCGCCCCCGCTTCTTTTTACTCTTGTTTCAGCTCCTTGAACCCGATAGAAGATCAAAGATTTCCTCACGAACTGGGACAATCGGGCTCAAAGCCTTGAACCCGTGTAGTACTTCAAGACTTCAAGACTACTTCAAGACTTCAAGACTACTTCAAGACTTCAAGACTCCAAGACATCCTGAACAGATTGAGTGCCGCGCGGTTTCAATTCATAATGCTCTTGTCTTTAAATTGAGTTTTTGAACACTTTTGTGAATTAAACTAGTTTAAATCACAATACTGAGCGTATCTGAATTGCATTAAAGGTGCGTTTTATCCGGAGAATATCTTTATTCTCCTTTTAGAACTGGCGAGTAGTGTTCGGTGTTTTTTGAAGCGATCTTTTCTCAATTTCAGTCTTTCTTTTTGTTTTTTTTTGTAAGCAGGCTTCACCTGCCAGTATCAGAGTGTTTATTTTGTGTTGAGTTAAAGAGCACTGTGACAGTTTTCGCTCTCGTTTTTGGGGTTTTCGGTATGACACGCGTTTCCGACCCGTGTCTTGCACCCAAGTGCGGAGAACGTGTGGCAAATTGTATAGAGTGCGAGGTATGCAAGAGATGGGCTCACCCAAGATGTTCAGGGATAGCAAAGGACATCTATGTCCTTTATAAACAGAACCCATGGGCTGAATGGGTCTGTGCCCCCTGCAAGGAGGCGGCCAGTCTGGCCTTTAAACTGCAGGCCCAAGGGCAGGACCAACGTCCACCAAGTAGTACCTCGGTTGTAAGCCCCAAACCACCGCAAGCAGGTTGTAGTAAGTCGTTTGCGGAAGTAGTATCAACACCCGAGAGGACAATCATCCGAGCGAATGGACCAGCTCCGAGGGCTTGCCAGGCGGTCGTTGCCTCCACTCCTTTGAAGCAGACCGACAAGGGCCAGTGGACGGAGCAGAAGCCGAGAAGGGCGAGGCAGGTCAAAAAGAAGGGAGACTGTAATATCGCGAAAGATGGGTTAGCTAGGGTGGATGACCCTGTTCTTCTGGTATTAGAAAACAAGTTGAAGGATCTGCAGAAGCATATCTTGTCGATGGGCAGGGTCTCAAGCTACAGGCTTCCGATCCTAAACCAGGAAGAACCCTTTATAAGGGAATCGAAGGCCAGGAGAGACATTGCCAGGAGGAGGGTCTGTGACATACTGCGAGTCGCGGGTGTTCCGTACCCTCCTACTCTAAGAAGGGTGCACAGAGTGGGGACATGGAAGTCACCACTGGGGAACAAAGGCGAACTTCGTGCGAGACCAATACTGGTGGAGTTCGCTGATGAGGCTACCCGGGATAGACTACTGGCGAGGGCAGCGGTAGTGGCTCAGATTACCAAGGGCAGATAACAGATTGTGCCGGACGAGCATAGGGTAAGGCCTGGTGGTCTAGCCCCGGGAGGTATCCTTGCTCGACCAGCCCGGGCGCTGGTGAGAAACCTAAAAGTTCAGCGGAATGCCGTACTCGGCTCTCAGGCCCCGACCCCGACAGTAGTAAAGAAGCCATGTGTGGGGTCGCTAATAGTTGTAATTGAAGATGCGCTGGAAGACGAGAATTGGCAGTATTGCACGCAGATAGATGACAGTGCGACCCCTGCCAGTCTGGATGTTGTGGCAACTCCTATAGAGATGGGTTGGGAGTCGTCGGAAGTTCTGGATTGTCAGCCGGCTTCATGCACCCCAGTGGGGACATCCGAAGCAAAAAACGTGTCATCACCTCAGGCGTTGCGCCTGAGAAACAGTCAGGAATGAATGACAAAAGACACCTAGGCGACGGAGCAAACGCAGTGGTGTTATATACTAACGCGTGTAGTATTAGAAACAAATGGGCGGAACTTGCCAAAACCGCTGACGAACAGAAAGCGTCAATAGTTTCCGTCACGGAAACGTGGCTTTCTGAAGAAGACCATGTGCCAGGCCTAATAAGTAACGGTTTTGCAGTCTACAGACAGGATCGGGAGCAAGATCGCCTTGGTGGTGGAGTAGCCATCCTCGTTAGGTCAGGTACAAACCACCTTGAGTCCCAGACCAAGATGTGCACTCGCAATATCCAGCTATGCGCCGTTACGATCATCCTCCCAGGCAGAAGGGTTAACGTAGTCTGTGTCTACAGGGCACCAAGCACAAACCACGAAGAGGCCTTTTGTTTGCTGCGGACTTTGACTGAACTAGTTAAGGACGCACAAAAGACCCTCATAGTGGGTGACTTCAATCTTCCGCACATCGACTGGGTGGCTGAGGTCTGCGTGCCGGGATCGGAGGAGCAAACCTACTTAGAATGGCTGCATGATAATGCGTTGCATCAGCATATTAGGGAGAATACCAGATATAGGACTGGATGCGTTCCATCCTTGCTGGATCTAGCTATAACGAACTTCCCCAACGATGTGGCTGGACTGCATTATTGTGCACCGCTGGGAAAGAGTGACCACGTGTGTGTCAAAATAGTCCTATGCATGCGGCAACCCAAGGTGCCCTCAACGCTGGTCAGACATTTCGGCAGTATGGACATAGATAGGCCTCGTAATAGGGCGATGGGATTGACCTGAGACACGACACAGGGGGCTACTGTGGAGGAGCGCTGGCAGGCCATGAAAGGGTCCCTGACTGCCCTACAGGAAGAGTTCGCACCCTTAAAACGAAGGAGTGGGGAGGGCAAACCCATGTGGTGGAAGGCTGCAATAGCCAAGGCCAGCAGACGTAGAAACCGCTCTTGGAACCAGTACAAAGCTTCTGGCAGTCAGCTAGCCTGGAATCGCTATACGAAGCTGAGAAACGAGACTGTAAGCCTTTTGAGAACTTCTAAGCGGGAATTTGAGCTGAAATTGGCCCAGTCTGTAAGACAACAGCCAAAATAATTCTACAGCTATGCCTAGTCTAAGGGCTCAACAAGAAATGCCGTAGGTCCGCTATCCACTACAGACTATGGTATTGTCACTGATGACCAGGGCAAGGCAGACGCCCTGGGGAATACTTTGGTAATGTAAATAGAATGGACAGTGGGGTACGAGTAGATCTGGCTCTGGTGCATCCTTCTCAGTTAGACAAGCTGAACCTCTCAGAGGAGAGCGTGCGTAAGTACCTACAGGAGTTAAACAGCCACAAGTCAGCGGGCCCAGATGGCATTCTTCCAGCTATCATCAAGCCGATGGCGGATATCATAGCTCCATCGGTATGCAGGCTGTACAGATCCACGTTGGACCAGAGTAAGCTGCCTCAGGACTGGAAAGTTGCGTCAGTCGTGGCAATACGCAAGAGTGGGCCCAAGTCGGCTGTGCAGAACCACAGGCCGGTAAGCCCAACTAGCGTCCTATGTAAAGTCCTTGAGAAGATAATCCCTGCACACATCTGCCAGCATTTACTGGAGCACTCCACGTTAAGACCGGGGCAGCATGGATTCCTGAAAAATAGATCTTGCCTGACCAATCGTTTGTGCTTTTTAGATGAAGTAACTCGACTACTGGACGGAGGCAAGGAAGTTGAGGTATGCTACCTCGACTTTAGCAAGGCGTTCAACTCCATCATCATCGTCTCTTGCTATGCAAGATGGAGACGTTTGGCATAGGTGGGCCAGTATTTAGGGGGCTGGCGGACTTCCTCTCCCACAGGACGTTTTACATCAAAGTGGGAGACAGGTGCTCCAGTTTGGTAAGCGTCACCAGTGGTGTAACTCAGGGATCCGTCTTAGGCCCGGTCCTATTGTTATTTATTAATGACCTAGCATCCACTCTTCAATCGCCCAGCTTTATTTTTGCGGATGATGTGAAGATTGTTGGATCAAAAGGTGGGGCGGAATTGGGCAGGGAAATAGGCACCGTCTTGAACTGGGCATACAAATGGGACTTACCTCTAAACGCTCAAAAAAGCCATTTGTTGTCAAGGGCAACAGAGAGCCTAACTGTCGTTCATGATCAAGGGCTGTTCACCGTAGAGGCAGCCAGAAGGGTTAAAGACCTAGAGGTCATCATGAACAGTGACTTCAAATGGTCGGAGCAGTGCAACGCTGCTGTAACAGCCGGTCGTGGAAAATCCCCTTTTTCCCTCGCGATTCAGTGTTTTTCCCAACATCACTCATTTCCATACACTATTGACCTGTCTTTACGAACTGGTTGCTTTTATGGACCAATTGTCGCTTTTTCGCACCCAGAGCGCTACTTTAGCACATCCTTGTTCAGGACCTGCGTGACGCACGTGCCGTTTGCTCACACGCTGCTATTCGGTTTCTCGTTGTTGAGTCCTTGTGATTGTATTATCGAGGTTTGTATATTTTTTATGTCATTGTTCATGTATTAATCTAGTATCGTAGAATATCGCGGATAATCGTCTTTCGATTTCGGGATCCGTTGCGAATTTGGCTACGCATTGCTCAAACGTTCGTTACAGCTGTTGTGCATAGGGCTCGTGGTTAGCTCTTTAGGCCACGACGAGCTTTGTCTTGCCAGCAGCCGGAGGTATTCATACCTATTTACATGGCTATAGTACGACCTCACTTAGAAGGTAGAGTGCAGGCTTGGTCACCCTTCTACAAAAAGGACGCCGCCTGCCTCGAGAAAGTCCGACTTCTCGCCACGCGAATGGTTGAAGGGCAAAGGGGTAAGACTTACGGTCAGAGACTCTGTGACCTGAATCTTTTCTCGTTGGAAAGGAGGAGACGTCGAGGGGATCTCATAGAAACGTTCAAGGTAATGAAGGGTTTTTCTGGCCTTAGATCAGATAGTCTATTCCAAGTGGCCGTAGACTCCAGAACAAGGGGACATGAAAATAAGTTGGTAAAAGCCCGAGCTAGGTTGTTGGCTAGATCGCACTCCTTCAGCAACAGGGTTGTGAACAGTTGGAACGGTCGGCCTGGTGGAGCGGTAGATCTGCAGACCGCCCAATCCTTCAAAGGTGCCCTAGATCGCGAGTGGCACGAGATATTTACTTGCAGTGAGCCTTGAGTATATCAACTAGATGGATGACGGGTAGCACTGTGGTCCTTCTGGAGTATGTTTTTATAGACCTTTTCGCTCATTGCATACAGTCTCAGTGAACGCTCACGATGTATAATGTCTCTCGCAGTTGATGTGCGATGAGGTTTTCCGTTTCCCTCTCATTTTTAGCGGGGATTCGACGAAATACACTCGGCAGTGGTGGGTGCATAACTGGTGTGCATACCATCGAAGGAATTCAGGAAGCTCGATTGGCCGTTGCCATTACCTGTCCTGTGCAGACTGAACTGAACTGATCCCCGAGAGAGGCACAAGGGGGCATAGCCTTAGATTACAAAGGAAACATTCGAGGCTCCAAATTAGGGCGAAGTACTTCTCAAATAGAGTGGTACCCTATTGGAATAAGCTCCCGGAAGAGGTCATAAATACCACGACAGTGAAGGCCTTTAAGAAAGCAGTAGACTTATGTTGGGTGGCAGTATACCCCGAGTTATGTTAAGCAGCTTTTAGGGTCAGATGCAATTTACTTATTGTTTCCACCTTACTCTGCCAGGGCTGATACTGCACAAAATTTCTGCCTTTACAGAAAAAGAAAATCACGCAGTGTTGGGAGCTACGGAAACGCGCCGACAACACAACTATCTGGACACACGATTGGCTCTAGCCACACCAAGTCCTGTGCAAACTGAACTGAACTGAACTGAAATTTCGACCTTCACTGGTGGTTGTTTACTGCTGAGGCCGCGGGAATGCTGCATTTCCTCAGTTTCTCGGAGAATCCTATGATTTTTGAGCCTATTGGAACGAATAGTAATGTATTTTTCGATGTTAGTCGGAAGCAGGTACGAATCATAATGTACCCGAACGAACTTTTAAGATATTCACTCTTAGGTCACGCGGCGCCATGGGTGTAACGGTTAAGTCCCCGGATGCTGAAGATGTGTTGAACTTCAGGTGCGTATTGTATAGCATGGAACGTGAAGCATTTAAGTGCGAATGGTATTGAGTGCGCTATTACCGTGGTCCTGTTCGTCCGTTATCGGGCTTCTGATATACGTGTACATCGCACAAAGTCATCACCCTCAATACTTGTCGCGACAGAATCATTTCGCCATCTTAAGTAAAATTAAGTTTTTTAATCATCTTAGTGGATCATTTAATATTTAACTGGTTTAACTATATCAATGTAGCACACCTCCCCAGGTAACGTGCAGTTCTGATGAGAGTTAGGTTGGGATTTCTAATCGATACCTTGTAGCAAAATTGCTCAATAACCGACCGGTTTTCCAGCACTTTTTACTAATACGCTGATCGGTTTTAGGTCGGTTTGCTTATTATCCATTTCACACGGATACACAACGAAGTAAATCGACGGCCAATGCTTAGTTGATTTTTTTTCTGAATATATTGGTTTAATTTATCGAAACGTCCTGAAATACCTCGGTACAGACCGTTCTATTGTATTCTCTGGAAATGGGTAAAATAAGGAAAATTAGTGGGAAAATCATAAACTAGGAGATAGAAATGAGCATCGTAAAACTTAATTTGGGAAAAGTGGCAGAAATTATCGAAGCATATCACGTATTTCAAACGATTTGCACAAACAGCTCAGAAACCGACGAGGGACTACCCAGGAACCGCCCGAAAACTGATCAACTTAGGAGTAAAAACCGCTCAAAAGCCGGCCCAAAGCTGATTGGTTTCGGAGTGGTTTTTGGCTGGTTTCTGAACGGCTTCCGAGCTGTTTGTGCCGATTGTTTAAAATAAGTGATGTCCCGGCAATTTCTGTCACTTTTCCTATTGGAGGGCACACTCCATCAGCTTCTTCAATCGCGTTCGTCGAGGGGGTCAACGATGACAGACCGTGGAGTGCTAACCGCGTGTATTCTCACAGGGCCTGAGAACAGAGATCGCACGCTGGCATGTGCCAAGAAAATGTATCGGAAATACCGCTTGCGCGAGACGTACAGTCAAACAAGTGATCACTATATTCCCAAATTAAATTTTATGATGCTCATTTCTATCTTCTTGTTTATGATTTTCCCATTAATTGTCCTTATTTTACCCATTTCGAGGGAATGAAATAGAGCGGTCTCTACCGAGGTATTTCAGGGCGTTTCGATGAATTAAACAAATATACACAAATAAAAGGCCAGCTAAGCATTGCACGGTACTTTGGTCGTCGATTTACTTCATTGTTGATCCGTGTAAAATGGCTACCAAACAAATCGACCGAAAACCGATGTTACGAACGGGCTGGGTGCTACAAGGTTCATTTTTAGAAAACAAGAACCACATAACCGAGGCGGAAATCCCTCAAACACTCCATAACTGTTTGTCATTGAGAAAGTCGACACTAAGTGCGTTATATCTGGTCAAAACATGGCTTTTCGCCAGAGGGACAATCCCAACCGAATCCCAAATGGGGCACAGTTGGGATTTGGCTGGAATACGTAGGGTTCCGGTTGGGATTACCAAGCTTGAACGTTAGATCGTTCTATGCATCCCAGTCTGAACCCAGTCGGTTCCCAGTTGGGTTCCAACTGGGATAACTGAATTTTCAGACCGCCCTGAAATGCCCTCTTGGTTTTACTCAGTTCCTTGCAGACTTATTTGGCTACCGCAAAACGACAGAACCTCCCCACTTTCCCCATTTTCAAAAAGCCCCGGTTATGAAAATAAAATAGCTTAGTGAATAACACTAGTGGAAATATATTCTTATGAATATGTTAAAATTTGTACAATTCAGTCCTTGGGTTCCACTGTTACTTCCGTCCGTCCACGAAGCTTCGTTGAACGTCTGAAAAAATAAAGTAGCCAAATATATAATTAATTTGATACATGCGCGTGGGAAGTTCGCCGTTGTACAAGGATGTATAATGGAAATCTGCAACATTAAGTGACAAACGTCGACTGGGAACGAGCATACTAAGCAATATATTGTGGTGAATCAAACGTAAAACATTGCTTTATAAATATATATACGTGCATACATAAATACATAAATTAATAAAGTAAATGAAATTGGCGATAAATTTATATGTGCACTCACTAAGTTAAACTGTAGGCAAAAACTACCTGGGTTTTCTACCGGAAACCCCGTGGCCCCTGGCGTTTTTGAACCAGTGCCGCACGCGCTTGTCAATATCACCGTCAGTGGTATCTTTCAACCGCTCGCTTTTATTGTTTGCGTCTGAAGTAACATTATTCGCATATTAAATCATAACTTGCCTTTGACTGCTCTCATCTGCCGCAAATGAGAAACGGCGGTTTTTTAGAAACTATTTGATTAGCAACACAGTTTCGCTAGCTCGTCCATGAGAGCCTTTTGCATAGTGACTCACAGAGATCTTTCGTGACAATGCAGACGAACGGAAAAACCTTGAGAATTAATGGCCAACCCTGCGATCTTACCAGATGCTTGTAGTTGGGAAGCACATTGAGTTCCTCGTCCATGGTTTGCAAACCAGCCAACGTTGTTGCTCTTTTCGGCTTATAAAAAGCCAGCACATTGGGTTTTGTTGTCGGTGCCGATAGAGCATTAAACTGGTTTTGTATAGACTCAAATCCCGAGTTATACGACGCAATCAATATGGACAGTTTAATATTGATCTCTCCTGTTAATTTCGATATCAATATTAGCGTGCCAAAAACTCAATTGGAGCCATCAATTTCTCCGACATGACAATGTGTTGCTTATCAGGAGCAGTGTTCGATATGGCAGCAGACTTGTCGTTTAAACTGCTGCAATTAACAGTTCCGAAACTGCACATTTGTGTGGTAACATGCTGTACGATATGGGCGACAAAATTTTTATTCATCGGGATGCAGGCTGTAGTGTGGGAGATGATCTACAATGAAGGGAATTACTAGTTTGTTTGCTTGAAAAACCCTGGCGTTTGACTTCTACGCAGATATTTTTCCGACGTGAGCGATAAATGCGTAAGTTCCGCAACTTTTGCTTTAGCGGTTGTTTTGCAGTCCACATCATCCGAGTCACTGGTAAATGCTGGTAATGGTTGGATGAATAGTAACTAAAACTGGTGAACCATCTGGAGTTACTCACCAAAGATAATCAGCCAGTTAAACAGCTGTAGTGAAATTCGAACTAACTTTGATTTATTCACCTTTTTAAAACTCAATCCCATCGATTGTCTCTCCTTCACGCTGCAGCTAATATCTAGTTCATGAGATGGATAAAGAATCATAAAAAGGCCGCCTTTCTACACCACTCTCTTTGGTTGATTGACTCAATTCTTATCACAAGTGCCTTCTTAAAGAGTCGAAAAGATAATTCAAGGTGTGCAGTATGCAGCCGATTGTTACGGTATTAAAATCCCAAGGGAACTGTATATCCCACCAAACAAGACATCTGAAGTCATTGCACTTGCCGGTCCCCGTGCAGTCACGAAGAAAATCGCACAGATAGAACCAATCGATGCCTCAGAAAGAGAACCGCAGAGCATATTCTAAAACAAGCATTTTAAGAGGATACAAGCGTGAAACTAATAGACCGATCAAGAGCAGAACTTCATACTCTGAACAGTGGAACATCTCATGACAAGTGACCATCTGGGATACACGAACTTGGCGTTCGAACCACTTCAGTTGTCACGCGGCTCAGTAGGAGTTGAGCTGATTGGATGTCAGAAGCGAGCAATACGATGACGACAGCATATTCCATATCAGTAATTCAGTACCCTGGGGAGAGTTCAACACTTCCACCTACGAGGTCCACGATCGATTATTAAGGGCGTTGTCAATTGCAAAGTTAAAGAGAAACAGCGACTTGGGACACCCTTGCGAACTCCACTAGAAACAACACGGCGGACGAACGCGTACCGTAAGCTCTTACTCATTCTGAAGTATGATGGCAGAGGGATTTGATAATAGATATATATATATCTCGGCTACGCTGTTTCTCAAGAAGCTAAATAAATAGAAGTACAAAGAGAAAAAGAGCCGGAAACAAAGTAACCAGCAGAAATTGTGAAGACGAAGAAAGAGCCCGATTGCAATTACGCCACTGGCCGTGATACCTAGCCATATTACGTAGTATCTCCAACCATCTGAGAGGCGGGTCTCGTGCACCCCAACCTGAAAGTCTAACACCTCCTACTTGGCCAAGTCCACTGGTCAAGATTTTCATACCTCTTCGCCATCTCCTGGAGTGACCATCTCGACCTACCTTCCAACTAATACCTGCCTAGGAGGACGGAGTACGTCACGGAATTCTATGAATGGATATGCGTAACACATGTACCAGCCACCGTTACGTGGTCAAATTCAGTGCTGAGTCCAGAGACTGACCTCTGGTTCCTAACACCGTGCCTGTAACCTTAGCATTCCTGATACGATGTTCCCACCATATTCGGTGCTCAAACACCGACAGTCTTCGCCTATCTTCTACCCTTAACGGCTATGTTTCTGAGCCGTATGAAAGAATGGGCCTAACCTCCGCAGTGTACACTCGACCTTTAACAGACAGTCAGATGTCACACAGGCGCCACAGATGACTGAGGTTAGCAAAAGCCAAACGCGCCTTGTGTATACGCGATGAAACTTTATCCGATATCTGTCCACCTGGTGAGATGTAGCTGCCCAGATAACCAAACTTATCTGCTTTAATTGGAGCTTCATTTGCCAAGAAGAGGTTTGGTGTTGAGCCAACCCAGTCCTGCAGAAGCATTTTACACTTCGAAGGTGCAAAACACGTTCCAAACATTGGTGCGCTGTTGTTTGGATTATGCAGAAAAAATTGCAACTTACCCGGACCTTCACTTTAAAGAACAATATCGTCCGCTTATTTGAAGTCACCTAGTTTACTGCCTGAGCGCAGATCGATGCAGCTATTTTCGCACGACAATAAAGCCAACTGAAGAACCAGTTCAATTACAGAATTGAAAGGAAAGGATTATAGGGGGCAACTCTGACGAACGCCATTTCCCGTAATGAACTCAGGTTTAGGATCGCCGTAAGCACGAACATGACTTCGGCTGCTCACACCCAACGATTGGAAAAAAGAAATAGACTTCTCTGGCACACACCATACTATTACAGGAAGCGCCAGAGAACTGCGCGGTGGACTGAATCGAATGCACCTTTCAGATCAAGGAATGCAGAGGTTTTAGGCCTATGGAAGATGTGCCTGTGCTCTAATATTTGTCGAAGAGTGAAGATGTGGTCGATACAACGCCGACTGGGTCTGAAACTGGCCTGATTCCCACGCGTGCATATTTCGCGGGTGCTGGATAATCGATGGAGAGTAAGCCCAGTGAGCACTTTGGACGTGATACTCAGCGAGCTCATTCCTCTGTGGTTTTCACAAGAGGATCTGTCACCTTTCTTGTAAATTGGCACAATCACCGATTCACATTACTCCTTGGGTATTTGATTACTAGCCCAGATTGCTCGGAAGAGTTTGGTTAACTCCGAAACCAAAGCTTCTCCTTGCTTGAGTAAAGATGGAGATAACCCTTTCGGCCAAGCGGCTTTGTGCTTTTTGAAGTAGCCTGTCTTTCAGATAACCTCCATTCTTGGTGGAGGAGTGATATCTACCTGCATCGTTTCTCTGGCAGGTATATTCGGAAGGTCCACTGTAGAAGCGGGTCAACTGATTTGTTCCTCAAAGTGCTCCACCCAACGATCTAGACAACGTCTCGGAGAGTAATCAATGGGCCGTCAGATTCCTTGGTTAACTCGCCTATCGGGATTTTATGTGGTTCCCCACTCCTATTCTCAGGGTCTGGTTACCTGTTATCCCTAATAGTGCAGTCGGCTTTCGTGGTTATGGGGTATATACGCCTCCCACTGCAATCATGCTCAAGCATGTAAGAAAAAACTTACATTGGGCTTCCGTGGAGCGGTGCCTTTAACCAGACGGTAAAGGTTGCGAGTATTGCTGACAGATGCAGCCTTTTTCACTTCCTTACATTTTGCAATCCACCACTGCTCGCGGTCATTTCTCATGCTCCGACTCAGTTGACGTCTCGGGGTATTGCGCACTTAATTGAACGTGGCACCCTGAGGGATAGATCCGGGAGCATCCAACAGAGCAATTGATGTGGAAAAACCAATCTTTTATGAGGCCTACTTGAAACAGAGCCCTGTATGGCATTAGAAGCGGTATACAAGGCTTCCTTGATCTGTTGCCAGTTTTTATCTGGGTCATGGACATCCGACTGTATAGATAACCGTGTAGACAGCGCTGCCTGAAAAGCAGATCGCTGTTTACCGTCTAAAAGCAGCTGCGCGGGACGGGTGGGTTTTATGTTAGTGCAACCATGGAAGAGATGTAAGCGGAAGCGAGCATGTACCATGGTGTGTTCTGAGTTCGCAGTCGTAGACCAAAAAGAACGACAATCTTCAATTGATCTACGCCAGCGGTGACCAATCACAATATGACCAATCCGAGTCCAACGTTGTGAAGACGTAGGAGGCCGCAGGAGGACGTCTAGTTAGTCTATGCCGCTTCTTATGGCAGAAGTTCGTACTTGCCAGAAACAATCTGTGATCAGAACACAGTTGAATGAGACGACCACCGTTATCGGCACGATCGGCTTGGATAGCGAATGGGCCTCCAGTCTGCCTTTCGGAATCTCCAAAACGGCCAAGTTGGACGTTGAAATGCCCAGCAATCACCACCACGCCCGCTGAACGCACGCTTCGAAGCAGCGGAGACAAATCCTGATAGAGTTCTTCCATGAGCTCAGAGGGACTCCAGTCAGTGGGCGCATACACAGACACGACGAGCAAGCATGGACGCTTCAGTTTGTTGCTGTTGACATGAACAGAACCGTCCAACCGAGCTGCACACAAACGACTGTCGACTGGGATCCAGTCGAACAGTTGACGCTCAGTTCTCACGCTCAAAACAATCCCAGTGCCAAACTGACCGCGAGCACTAGAAACTGGATAACTCGACACTCGAGGAGTGAAGCGGTCGTATCTGGGGTGCGAAGAGTGATCGCAAAGGTGGAGTCTTGTACGAGCGTTTCGGAGACGTAGCACACACCTATTTTGAAAGTTAGAAGTGTTCTAGCTCAGGCAGTCTGTTGCTCTATCTGACAGAGTGCGAATGCTGAAAGCAGCCAAGTGAAGTGCACATTTACGCTTGAGAAGTGCGGTCGATTTATGCTAGACTCCCGAAATACTGCTTTCTTCAGAGCAGTGATTTTCCGTGACGTTTTGCGTGGAGCTTAAGTTCAGGAAGGAAACGTTGGTAAAGGCATTTACAGGAAAGATGTTGGAGGTTTCTGGCCAAATCATACTTCGCAGCTGTCCACGTCGCAGCAGGGGTTTTCCTTTGGGAACCCTAACCGGAGCCTTCAACTCGAAAGTGTGGCCTACAAGGCAGTGGGGCGTTAACCTAGCACAGGAATGTGACCGAAGAACCCGTGAGGGAACTTCTTCTGGTCTGTCGCGTGTGACCTCGTTGTTGCAAGCATTCTTTCTTTCTTCGCTGATGCTTTTTTATCGATCCGCCGTTAAGATTCAGTCCTCGGCTTCGTGCACCCAATGGAGCAAGCGGAATGCGGACGGGGCAGCATCCTTTGGGCCGGGGACTGTCGAACTTAGGAGGGTGATAGGTGCCTAACGAAGTGCGATGACTTCTCCGATTGTCGAGAGAAACCCCAGGCACTCTATTCCTACGTCTATTTGGTGGAGGTTTTTAGATCGGTAAACTGTTCCTCTCCGTGTTTATTTGCTAAGGTGTCCTCTTCAGGAGCGTAGTGGTTAGAATCAGATATTGTCCATCAGTTGGTTTAGAGGCTGGACTTCGTCTGGTCTCCACCCATCGATCTGTCAGGCATGATTGCATCTGCGGATTAAGAAAGCCATCCTACTTAGCTCTTTGGGTCATGGAGGCACACAAGCCATCACATCACGTCAAGGTGCAGTCTCATCGTGATGGTTGATATCGTGCATTGTTTGTGATTTCATGTTGCACGCTAAGAAAGTTTTTTAGTTGATCTGCTTGAAAATGCTCAGGGTGAGAACTTCAAGATTCATTAAGCACCGAGGCCTAACAAATTTTAGTTACTTGGCCGATCAACGAAATAAGCTGTTTAGTTCATGCTGTTCTGCGCAATGATTAGTGTAGTAGAAAATATCTCATCATTTTTATAGATATGAATCTTGCTCGCAGACAAGAAACCCTAAACCATCTAGCCTTTCGCGCATGATTGTATGCGCCAAAGGTTATTCCGTTGAGTTTATTGGCCCCTAGAAGCTAAAGTATATCACTGCACCTCAAGATGTCACCTTGTCGCCCCAGTTGGCTAGATTTGCTGATGGTCTAATCAATCGTTTTACTCAATTCTTTGATCCAACACTCCCGTGATCAGATCGTTTAGTATTGAAAACTTCATTTTAGTTGAGGAGTTAACTTGGCAGTATACATAAAAAGTTACAAGTTGCTCCATTGTCATAGCTGTATTTCCCACCCAACCAGTTTCATGTACACTGGATATTATGTCCTTTTTCTGCAATTTAAAGGATAGACGATCGTGGGGATGTCCTAAGCATCAAATTTTCCCCCGGAAACGGAATACTAGCAATGCAGCGGACTCAGAGATCCGTAGACTTTATGAATTTCTCTTCCCTAGGACCGGAAGATCAACCAGAATATTCGCAGTCTTGTAAAGTGAGTTCCAAAATGATTGGTATGATACACTTTTTATTTCCAGACGAAAACCGGGAAGCTCTTGGGATACGTTTGGTTAAACTCAACGGACATTTTGTTAGTTTCAACGGACCATCTCGAAGTTCATCAGGTAATGAGTCATGGTCAAACCGTTGATAGACACTTCTGCCATTAAATAAGAGTGAATCGAATATGACCAAAAAACTAAATATTGCAAACGCCGTTAGAGATAATTGGTATAGCTAATGAGAACATTGTCGTGAATTAAATGATTACGTCGAATGAATAAGTCCGGGGCCTTGATCTGGGCTTTATTCATCTCAAAATAGCGGTACATTAGCTGAACTGGAAACAATGAAAACGATTGTACAACCACGTAAACGAACTGCCTATGACATTTACTTTCTCCAGATAAAGTATAGCGTGAGTGGGAGAATGGTATTAATGGATTATGAACAAATGTTTTAAAGTGGAGTTAATACAAGATTGTAAACAATCGTGATTAAAATTCTACGCTCATGAGATTGTACCGCGGAAGTCGCTACTTTCGTTGCGGCAATTTGTCGAATGTCGATTCTTTTCAAGTGAGTTATTTTCTGGGTCTTGATTTGCATCATATTTGTCATTAAGACTGTATGCTGGAGTCTCTGTTTCGTCACATCCTGGTTGTTGGTCATTCATCGGTGTCTCAGTGTCAGGCTGACGGTCGACTGCGCATACGCTAACAGGAGCTAAATGACGGATTGACACAATGTCCTCTTTACCACTAGGAAAAAATTCGAGCGTACTCGGGGTTGCATTCCGGCAGAACGGTTTCCTCTACAATCGGATTGTATCTGGAGCTTCGCGCGTTCTTTAGAAGCATTGAACCAAGTCTCGTATGCCGTTGACAAGGAGGTACCAAGGGTTAACTTCCTTTTATGTATGATTATCCTTTCTCACGGAGTAACATCGGTACTCATACATAGTAAGGATCATATACAGTCTAAGGTATTAAGAAGCACACACCTAGTAATTGGGTAGAATACCTTTTGTAGAACAGAACTATAAGATTAATTCACCAGTACGAGATATTGAGTCCAAAAAGGAGAGGGCGAAAGGCCTAGTATGTTCGGCTTTGATCATCTGAAACTTGACGTATGCTACGATGAAAACGAGAACAGCGTGTTATAAACTTACAAAATAAACGATAACAGCAAAACGCACAACAGTAACTATCATTTATTGCCAGACTTATTGTCTTTAAAAGCGTTTCATTTAGCCTGTTTATCTACCCTCTCCCCTAGAGCTTATACAGAGTAGTTTGGTTAGTCACACTGCACTTATCGTGGATAAAATCCACAAATTCTTCTAGAATGAAGAAGGCTCCACGATCAAAATGGACGTAAGAAAGCGTACCAAACAATATAGGGAATGGACGAAGGTAGTTGTTGACGGTTGCTGCTGTCATATGGGGACATACGAATGCAAAGGGATAACGAGTGAACTCATCTACCGCTTATACATGACGATTCCAAATGATTGATGACAATGTCCCCTTGAATTTGATGCTTGGTCTCTCGATTAGTTGCGTGGCCTAAATCAGTTTGCCTGATTTCATTCGGTCTGAGCAACCGGGTAGTATCCGGCCCACATGCTTACATGAAATCTCCACATATGTGATTACTCATGTTTTTGCATGGCACCACGCTTCTATACATTGTACCGGGTTATCGGTGAATATATATATATATATATATGATATAATATATATATAATATATATAATATATATAATATATATATATAATATAATATAATATATATGACATTGGTTAGTGTCAGACTTGACCTCGGTCAACGGGAATGGTAGACTACTCGGTCAAACGAAATATAAAACTCGAGTACGGATGGTATAGTGGTGAATCGAAAGAGGATATATTTCGGGGAAGCAGCCATTTAACTTTCCCACCCTAAACGCTAGTGTTGTGAATGTGACAGCGGTAGGTTAGGAGTTTCGGATAGCAAAATCAAAGAGTGGTAATGAGCGCTTTACTTGACTAATAACAGACGTATAGTGGCTGAAGTGTGAATAGAGAAACAATAGTGGGTTACACAAATACAACAGATGGTAAAATCATGACATTCACCCCGGCCGTAATCAATGATTCGTTCGGAGTTTTAACAACAATAGGGATTGTGTTCAGTGTGACAGCATCTGTGTATAACTACGCTTCTCTGTTTCGTAGGTTGTAGGGATGTACTCTTTGCTGTCGTGCTAGTAGGCTCGAATGATCGGAAGCGGTTGAGGTTGATTCCTCGACAGTGGTATCGCGTCCATTCATGAATTAGTTTATTTCTCTAACGGTCTTCGGGCCCTCCAGAATAGTGTAGTGATCCGTGAAGGACGGTAGATCTTGTGGTTTTCCGGTCTGGCTTCCGTCGTTGGCTTGGTCCCTTTGGGTGCTAGCCGGCGAAGAAATACTGTTTCTTCTTTGCCATCTGCACGTACAGTGTGGGCGTACTGTGAATTGCACATGAACACCTCCACTTCTACCAGGGGGTTGTATTTTGAAGACCTATCGTGTCGTTTCAGAAAGACAAGCCCCGGGACCGTCAACCAAGATGGTAGTGACGTTCCGGTTGTTGGACGGCGAGCGTATCCAAACAGTCGTTCGTGTGGGGTGCTGTTGGTCGTGGTGCGCAGGAGTATTCACAGCAAATGGAGGGAGCCCAACAGTACCGACTCCCAATGTGTAGATGAAAGACCTCTGGTTTTTAGAGCGAGGCATATGGTTTTTCACAAGGTGCCGTTGGGGCGTTCAACTTGTCCATTACATTGCGGGTTATAAGCTGTTGTGTGGCTTATCGCTATTTATTTGTCGTGTAAAAAATTCGTTAACTCTGTGGACATGAATGTTGCACCGCGATCGGAATGGATGAATGCAGGAGTACCAAAGATGGAAAACAATTGAAAGAGACATTTTATAACGGTAGATGTAAACATATTTGTGCACGGAAATGCAAAAGAAAAACGGGAATATTCGTCCAAAATCGTTAAATACCGATTGTGGGTGTATGAAGGTAAGGGGTCCTTCAAATCGATACTCAATCTCTCAAACGGTTGTGTGGCTTTTATTAATCGTCCTGGAGGATTGTTACAAAATTTTGGTTTAAGCTCAGCACAGACCTGATAGGAAGAAGTAACGCGTCAGACATCATCGACTGGAAATGGTAGATTTTTCGATCTAACGAAATGGACCATCCTCGTGATGCTTGGGCGACACAATGAACTATGAAGTTCTCGCAGCTTACCAATGTCCACGATTGTTGCACAAACGTTGCTGGAAAGGGTTTCAGCAAGAGTGTTATTTTTAACGGGTCTATAGAATACATCGTTGCTGAATCCAGACAGCTCAATTCCCCATCGCTGGATTTTGTCGTTCTTGGTTTTACCTTTTTTTTGTCCCGTCGTACATAAAGGTGACTGATCTTTGGTCTGTACTTTGTCTAAAATGTCGGCCGAATAGATAGTGCCGCCATTTTCGCACTGCTTCCACGATAGCAAATGCCTCCTTCTCGACTGCCTAATGATGCCTCTCGCTAGGTGTCAATGTGCGGGAGAAGAAAGCAACTGGTCGCTTGTTTTGGCTCTGTGATGCGGCAGTAGCAATGTCAGAGGCATCGGTTTTAATCACTAGTGGTGTGTCATAGTCCACCGTGACAACTGTAGCGTCATAGACGTTCTTCTTAAGGGTTTCGAAAGCGATTCGATTGTAAATGTACTGTTTTTCACTAGTGGATTAATCTTGTCAGAAAAGGATGGAGTCCATTGTGAATAGTAAGCAAACATCCCCACCACTCGTTGTTGTGCTTTTGCATCCCGCGGAGGTGTCAAGTCATGTATGGGCCATGTTCTTTCGGGGCTCGGTTTAATCACCCCTTTACGGACTTGGAAACCTAGAAGACGGATCTCTGTGGATGAGGTAGTGGTTTTGGCTTCGTTAGGCGTAATTCCATACCGCTTGACCGTTTGGAGAAAAGTACTAAGATTATGGTCGTGTTCTCCTTGAGTTTGTCTGTAGATAGTAACGTTATCGATGTACGCAAAAGTGTCACGGATGCCTTCGTTTTTGATTACTTGGTTAATTGTACTTTGGAGACAGGCGACGCTGTTCGTCATACCGAAGGGAATGCGTCGGAATTGGAACAGATTTCAGCAAGCTTCAAACGCTGTGTATGGTTTCTATGCCTCGGCTATTGGGATTTGGTGGTAGGCACTCTTGATGTCGAGAGTGTTGTATAGTTCGTAACGTGAGATATTCTCGACCATTTTATCCAGTCATGGTAAGGGGTAGGCATCCAAGTAGGCAAAGTGGTTAATGGTTTGATTGCAATGGACCACCGTTCGTTTGTTTGTGATTAGCGTTCCTTGTTACGAACAGTTGAGCTCTCCGTGGGGAAATCGAGGGTTCGATGATGCCGTCTCTCAGTAGGCGATCGACTTTGAGGTGTATAAGCCGTTCGTCCTCTGGGGTGTGGAGCCGTGATTTGGGCGCGATTGGTCTGCAATCCGAGGATAAGTTGGAGAATAAAAGTGGTGATTCTATTTTGGCGGCGGGTAATCTGCAGAGAGAGAAGGTGCCTCGCTGGCCACTGAAAGGTATCTCGACCTTATCGTGAAGGCTAAGGAAATCATGCCCAAATGGTACATCGGTGCACAAATTTGGTAATACCAGGAGTTTAAGGTGTTTGTATATATGTTTATATTGGGTAGACACATAGCAGTAAACTGTGGTAGGGCAGGACAGCAAGGTCGACGCCATAGTAATCTTTGAGTCCGTAGGCTGAAGTTCCCAATTGTGAGTGTGTACAACTGTGGGGGAAATGTAGCTTCCAGAACTACCAGTATCGATCAGTGCTTTGAGAGGTGTCCCAATAACAAGAATGCTGGTGACGGTGCGTGATAAATAGTTTTAGGCTGCAGCAACAAACATACTGGACAGCAGGGGGCCGAGGGCAGAATTCACGTGATGTTTTATGGGTTTGGATTTACAAACACGTTGGAAATGGCCCAGTTTGCCACACGTTTTACAAGTTGCTTCCCGGGCTGGACATTTAGAAAGGGGTGTCTGTTATATCCACGAAAGTAGCATGTTTGGCCAGCGGCTGCCAGAACAGATGTGTTGGAATGAGTAGGGGATGTGATAGGTATGCATGAACTTGAGGGGGTCGAATAGCAAGAGACTGATTGATTATTTGTGTATGATTGTGACTGTTTATGAGCCAGTTTGAGTGATCTGGAAAGTTCGTACGCCTCGTCAAGGCTTAACTCGTGTTGTGCTAGGAGCTTTTCTCGGGTTGTCGAGGTCTGCAGACCGGAGATTAGAGCGTCCCGTATAGATTCGTTTGTATATTGCAATGAGGTAACTGTTTTGAAATCCCAATCCTTTGCTAGGGATCAGCGTCCTACCCGTTTTCTTGTTTACAGGCTGCGAGAAGATATCGAGCGTATACCACGTTTTCAGGTCGGTGGTAGATTTTCTTGAGTATCTCGATGGCTGACTCGTATTCAGTACATTCCGAGCTGTAATCCTAAACAGATGAATCCACAAAGTGTATAGGAGTGTTCAATTTATCAGGATTGGCGGCTTTTATGTCTTTGAGATAAACGTTCAGAGTAGGAACCAGTGATTCTATCGAGTAGGTGCATCTGGCGCGTTCGGATCAGCATCTAAGCACTTAGGTTGAATAACAGAAGGATCCATGCTATTAGTCAGGTAAATTGTTGTGAATGTGACAGCGGCAGATTAGGGGTTTCGAATAGAAGAATCAATAAGTAGCAATGACTAATAACACACGTACAGTGACTGAAGTGTAAATAGAGAAACTTAATGATGGGTTACACAAATACAACAGATGATAATATCATGACAGGTAGACAATATCGTAATAGCGTGGAGGGAGTTTGATTCACCGACGCTGAATTCTTTTTCGTTTTTGATTTTGCCTTTTTAAGAACCATCGAACATGACGCCACAGACCTCGGACCCCGTTACAATTTAGAGCTGTGCACCAAGAAACTAGTCTTTACCCTCCCAAACGGTTTCGGCGACTGTGTATACATCTTTTTTAACGGTCGAATGACGTCGCTCACTAGGAGAAGTTCTGGAAAAATCGTGGCCGATCTCCTCGGTTCAATATTGTGGCTGTTGTGATATCAGAGGTATCGGTTTTCACCGCTACGGGCGTCGTCGAAATTGTTTAAACGAACGGTTTCTTCGTAGTCTTTTCATATTTCCCAAACTTCTCGTAGTGTATTACGGTACAAGGCTGAAATATAAAATTTCATAGAACTTGGTGTCAGTTACGTTAGTTCTGCCATTATCCGTTGACGATTGAAATTGTGTGACCTTGGTCATTGTGATAAATTGATCTGAGGCTCAGAAGTCCGAAATTAGATCAATGTCAAGTATGACTTGTTGGTAAATCAACGAAGGCGAGATTCATTATAGGTCGCTTTTGTGATTGATAAATAAATACTGTTCCCACTATAAACGTTTATTTTTTTCTGAATTGTCTAACAGAAAGAAGCAAAAATACAAGCAGTGTCACTTGTGATGCCTACGAAAAATTACTATATATTTCGAACCTCGTGACTTAATTAAGGTATATCAGGCTATCGGATAATGACACTAATGTATTCCTCTAATTTACCCTGGTTCCTTGCTGCGCTATGAGTAGCTGGGTGTGTGTGGCCTTGGTTGCCAGGGTTAAACGCTCTGGAAATTAAATTAGTCTTATCAACAGGAGCAAATAAATTAACCTAGGTTATATTTAGGCAGGTTTACTATCCGGATAATTTGGTAGAAAACGTTTTTTCGGCCAATATATTTTTGATGGTTGTCTATTATAAGGTTAGGAGAAATTATTTCATTATTTGATGATTTGACGAAATGTGTGGTTTCAAAATGCTTTTTAACTACGGACTCACCAGCTGATTACTAATCAGCAACACCGGTTTTGTTAGAGGAAGATCCTGTCTCCCTGACCTGCTATCATTTTTCGATGAGGTAACTCGCAGATTAGACCAAGGGGAACGAGTAGAAGTATGCTACTTAGACTTTTAAAAGGCCTTTGATTCTGTAAACCACCGTTTCTTACCGGGCAAACTGGAGGCACTTGGAGTGGCCCCACAGATTGTGAGGTGGATCGAGGGTTGCCTAAGTAACAGAACCTTCTTCGTACAGGTCGAGGACACCAGGTCTACGCTGGCTGAGGCATGCAGTGTTGTGCCGCAAGGTTCCGTGCTAGGATCACTGTTATTCCTGGTATACGTGAATGATCTGGTAACCACACTAGACTGCCCGGGGTTCCTGTTCGCAGATGATATCAAAATAGTAGGTAAACTAACCTCAAGGCAACTGCAAACCGAGTTGAACAGGATTAGTGCGTGGGCTGAAAAGTGGAAGTTGCCACTGAATGCAGCCAAATGCAAGCATTTGCTGGCAGGCTGGGGAAGCAACGAAGACGGGTACGTAGGGCTGTCCGTCCCAGTCAGGATTGAGTCCGTTGCTGTGGTAAGAGACCTAGGTGTGCTTGTGCACGAGAGCTTCAAACCCACCGAGCGGTGCGCGTCAGCAGCGGTTAGGTCAAACAGGGCGCTTTTCAACTTAGGACGAACGTTGGTGTCTAGTGAGGTCGGAGTAATTCTTCCTATATACAAGGTGACCGTAAGGCATCACTTGGAGACTTTTGTTCAAGCACAGGCATCGAACCTAGTGAAGGATAAAAGGTGTTAGAAGACGTTCAAAGAGGGTTTACCCGGATGATAAATGGGATGCAAGGGAAGTCGTACCAGGAAAAACTAAAAGCCCTGAATCTATTCTCCCTTGGTCGTCGTAGGCTAAGAGAGGATCTGATAGAGTGCCATCAGTTATATAGGGGAATCAATACGACCGACAGACCAATAATGACTCCTTGTCACAACCTTGCACTCAGGGGGCGCGAGCATAAATTAGACAAATCGAGAGCAAGTGAGAGCATAAGGGCATTTCTCTTTTCTCACCGTGTCATAAACAAGTGGGACGAGTTGCCTCCACACGTAGTGACACCAACCTCGGTCGTTGGCTCTAAGCACAGAATGGATGCTTGCTGGGCAAAGGTATTCCCGGACTGTTACTAGTCATCCTAGGGAGCTTTCTTTTTATTCCTATTATCCCTCCTTTTCTCCCCTCCCCACCATTTTATACTCCATCGCATCACTCTAGTGTTTCCTAACTGTACCTGTCTCTATTACAGCTTTCATATCACCCTACTCATCATCATTCCACATTAACATGTTTGCATTATTCGAGGACTCGGGGTATGTCTCACATGGGGACAGCAGTGAGTTGTGGCGCCGAACCTATATTAGTGTGAGGTTGCTGTTCGCGAGGGCGAACCTGTTTCTTTTCCCTCGCCCCAGCTACTACAAATACCGAGTTATATTGGATGCCCGGAAGTCGCAGCACGGCGGGAACTCTTTGGGCTCGCAGTGCAAGAAACTGGACGTTTACTGGCTCAAGCTGCAAGTCCCGTGACCTGACCTACTGAAAAAAGGAAATCTCAGTTCTCACCAGTATGAGCGTTATCTTCAAGGTCATTTAAGCGCAGTTCGTCAATTGCTTACGTTGTTATCACGATAGCGACGAAAAGATTCACCGAAACTGAATTTTTCGATGCCTCCTTAAAGAGGATCAAAGTAGAATTCCGGAGGCCCATAATTTTGAAAATTTGTTGCCGTATCTGGCTCAGTGTTTTAACGAGATAGGAGCACGAAGTATTAGATAAATCAATGAAAAACCACCCCAAGTACACATTCCAGAGGTAAAAGACCTGGCAAATCGAATGAATGGGACGATCTTATGTGCATTGCGATCAAAAGTTAGTGCCGGAAATCCCCGTCGTTAATCCAGCGCGGGGATGTTTCCAGGCTATCCCTCTCGGTTCGGCATAAGATAGTTACAATTTTCAATGCGTCTAATATCACGTGATACAAAAACTGCATTGCAAGCCCAACAAATGAGAGCACGTATTGGTTTCACCAGGGAGTTCAACTCAAGAGGCCCGTCATTTTGATGGTGGGTTTGTTTATCCGATTTGGTGTACGGGTAATTATCCCGCCGAATAGTCGGTATATCATACCCATTACCATTATTTATTTGGCTCGAATTAAACACGTTTAGCTTTCTTAGTGGACTTCAATCTGAGACGCCTCAAATTCTGGGAAAATCTCCACCGTTATGACTGAAAAAGTCCCGTAATTCAACGGAAGAAAGTTACCTGGCTAGGTGATAGTTTTTCCGGATGACGCTTCATGCTTTGTCCGTTAATTATTCACTGCAAGTCTTGTAAATGTACGCGCAACTTCAAGGTCCAGTTCATACAATTGCCCCCCCCCCCCTCCCCCCTAATGGCGTAGATTTGACAGCGACTGCAAAAATGTCGCAATCGTAAAAATTTATCTGTTGTAAAGAGATTAGTCAAAGGGCTACCTACACACTGGCCATTGGAGTCAAAAGTCCAACATGTGATGGTGCATAAGATAAAGAATTTGTTCATCACCTACATAGTGGTCTCTATGCCGATAAGACTAAAAAATCCTGAAGAATAAAGGCACACCACGTGTTTAATATCGCGTATGAACATTGCGTTCTGAATAACGTTTGGGTTGATTCAGTGTTAACTAATGTTGTTCCATTTTCCCTCAGAGGCTCGTATTCCGTCATAGTTGTGGCCCTTTGGTAGTGGCAGGAATATGGTTTTGCCTGAATTCTGGGCATAGCTGTTCACCGTTTGCAAGCAGACCACAAGGGTGATTATCATAAAACGTCACCACTGTTTCTGATTATTGTGCATATAAAATTTAATAGTTTTGGGGTAATGCTATTGTGTACAAGCACAAAATGTGTTTATGGGACACCCTTCTGCATCACAATCGAAAGCACCTGTATATGAAAAATACTATCTCCTCTAACAGTTAAAAAGCCAACTCACGGTAAATGGTAGACTCACCGGAGGAAAACTTTCCTTTTATTTTCAACTTATGACTTTGATTTCGAGATCTAACGAGCGCTGTCCGTTAAATCCTCATTTTGTTTCTGTTACGTTGGAGAATTAGTTACTGAAAGCCGAAAAATGTCGTTATTTTACTAAACAGGAGAGGGCGGACATTGTGCGAGCCCATCAAATACTTGTTCTTATGATAAATATATTTTCTATTCTTGTGAATGACATGTATTTCGCATTATTCATGTGAAAAGCGGTGTCCTAATAAGATGTGTGCAAAAAACGAACATATCCGGCTTGCATAATGATCTAGGCTGCTCTGGGATAAAAATAACACCCAGGGAGCAATAAGTATTTAATCCAGAAGATTTGGTAAAATGTTCCCATGCGCCTGCTTTAGCCTTCAGGCGATCGAAAGTCAGTAGTATACGAACAATAAAGTTGGCTAAATGTTGCAACCACGAAAGTATCCGAATCGCGTTGGGAACCGTTTTGATCCTAGATTTGCTTTGAATGAGCTGTGGTAAGAATTAGGAGGCTCACGGATACCTCTGTCGTACAGTGAAACTTCCGAAGGGACTTTTTTGATGACTTTGAGATGGCAAAGGTCACCACACCGGTTCACAAGGGCTGCAAAAAATTGCGACGAGCTTGTTGATGGGGCATTATTAAAGATAACACCGTGCTCAAAAGACGAAAATCCCGTGTCTGTTAGGCCAGAAGTTATTCTGGGAATACTGTCCTATTGTAGAATGATGTAGCAGGTCATGTCTCACACGAGATTATACATCTTATAGGTGTGGACAAATCTATTCCTTTGTTATACAATGTTACTGTAGCAAAACCACTGGGAAGTCCAGTAATTCATGGTAGAATTTTATTGCTCAATAACACGGCGTAGTCGAAATCGTTGGTAGGTTGTCGACGTTTCGGTCACCACGGGTAACCTTTTTCAAGACTGGTTTTACAACCGAATGAAACTGGAATAATAGCTTAGAGCAATTGGGTGTTAGTCACAGTGTGTTCGATTTCGACTACGCTGTGTTATTGAGCAATAAAATTCTACCATAACATTTCACATGGCGCATCGGTTTTTCGATACACTCCGAACCGATTTCGGTTCTGACACGTTAATCCAGTAATTCAGTTTTACAATTTCCTGCTAGAAGTCACGATTTAAATACAGTTGGGAATGTATTCCTTGTGTATAAGAAAGAAGTTATCGCAAGTTTCCTATGTAACTTAGAAAACTTGGCGGTGGCGCAACCTTGTATGATGGAGATCGGTTATTTCGAAAACCCCTGATGTCTTGGGAATTCCGACAATACCTGTAGAGATAGACTTGGGTCTGCGGGGACTACAGCAGCGTTTTCTAATTTTTTTTAAAGTTGTTATACGATTCTTTGTAAATGGCATGTTATAGGGAGCTTTTCTCTAATGGGTGTATTTTGTCCTGTGTGATATCCACTTGGAATAGTATGTAAATATCCCTACTATTCGTTGTTGTGACTTGATGTTACCTAGGAATGTGAGATCGCGTAGCGGTTTTGAGTCACTCTGGTCCTTCTGAGACTTCAAATCATAGCATTTCAGCATTCCTGGAAGCTATGACACTCTTGCCTTCGATTGTCGTAATACCATGTTTTTCAGAAGTATAGGGGAATTTCCCCGAGTTGTCCTCATATTCAGGAGCACTCCGGCCACAAAGAGTAGTGTTGTCAACATACGCGAAAGTGTCAATCAACTTTCTATTCTTGATTGTTTCATCGATCATTCTTTGAAAACAATCGAATTCACTGGCGACACCAAAAGGAATGCGTCGGATTTGATAAAGCTTTCCATAGACCCCAAACGCGGTGTAATTCTTGTCCTCATTGTGAATGGGTATTTGATGGCAAGTATTTTTAAGTCTAAAGTACCGTAGATTTCATAACAGAATATTTTTTCTTTGATTATCTGATTGAATCTGGGGAACGGATTCGCTTCTTTCTTATTACACAGAACGTGATTCACCCTAGAGGGGACAACCCCATAGCCAAAAGAGGCGCTGTAATGGAGAGGCTGGAAGTAACTGTAGTAACGGTAGAAAAGAAAAATAATGCATCTGCCCGACGGTGCGCCAGTGGCTACAAATTGGAGGTTAGGCAAGGATCATCGATCAGTCGAATGGCCGGACGTTGAATCCGATCAAGACTAGTAGGGGCAGAAAATGAAGCCCCATCGCACACGTAACTACAGTATTAGAGTGCCGGGTAAATTTGAGCTTTGTACAATAGGAGGGGGTGAACTGGGGGACAAGAAACGTCTAGAGCAGAATAGAAAACGAATTTTGTGCACAGCCCGAGAACCAGGCTTGAATATGCAAGGAGAACAACTGAATAAAGAAGTCATAGATAAACCAAGAAGAAACATTGTCTATAGAATGCAAGTGCATTGAATCAAAATATAAAACGCAGGGAAATTGAAGCAAGGAAAGTTTTGGAATCGTTAAAGTTAATATGATTGTGGGAGCCCCCGGAAGAGATGTTTTCGAGTTCGGAATCTATTGACACACTGAGAGCATCACGAGCACGATCGACATTGGTGGCGTGGCGGGAAGTGGAGTGAGAGAGGAAACAATGCAGGGTAGCATCATCGGCAAACACGTGGATTGGGTTGGAGGTCTTGGACAGGAAATCATTCATGAATAGATGAAAGAGGGTGGGCGCAAACATCAAACCTTCCGAAACACCATCATTCACAAGAAACGGCTGGGATAGAATCCCGTCGACTCGAGTGGAAATGGTTCGTTTACTGAGGAAAATTGATGTTCATGAGAGCCAAGGGGAACCCGAACGTTGAAAATTTCGACTGTAGACCTTCGTGCCGCACTCGGTCGGAGGCATTTGAGATGGCAAGCAAGACCAAGTGTGATTCTTTGTGGTTATCGAGTGCAAGCGACCAGGAGTGCAAGACGAGAGCTAGCAGTTCACATATAGAACAACACGAACAGAAGCCGTATTGGTGGTCGTTCAGTAGTTTTAATTTGAGAAACAAGCGTAACTGGTCAAATATAATGGTTTTGAAATAGTGGCTGTGAGAGAGATCGGGCGTTCGTTGTTGGGGTTGCAGAGGTTGCCACGTTTGCGTATAGGCAGAATCGTAACGTGTTTCCAAGGAGTTTGAAAAGTAGTAAGATAAAGTAAGAGACAGAAAAGATTACGTAAAAGAGGAACCAACTCTGGGGCACATATTTTAAGGACGGTCGGTGAAATATCGTTTGGACCGGGTGGTTTGTCTGCGTTCGGAGAACGCGGTGTTAACCGGGAAGAGTCTATGGAAGACGTTCGAGCGCGGCTTAGGAACACGTTTTCTATCCGGTCTCACGGCAAAATACCAACGTAATCCCCTCTATCGAACGAATAATGAAGACGCAAGTCGGTTGACAGGTACGAAAGTGTATTCTGTATATCGTGGCACCAAAACACTACCGATACGAGAAATACACTGAATGAAAACGAACGAAAAGGCTGAGCAGAGAGCGAACCGCGAGCGCGTACAGTCGGCGAATAACCGAAAGTGAAAGTGATTCGAAGACGAGGTCGATGGAAACCTCGGAAAAGCCCGCTTAGTTAAATATACGCATCCGAAGAAAACTGTGATGTCGAAATCAAACGTCAGAAAATAGATCCAAGATGGTGCCCCGGAAGTAGTCGTTTTCTCAGAGCGATCGAAGTCACTACAAATCCATCGCCTAGACTCAGATTGTTTTGTGATTAACAACGTGTTCTAGCCTGTGAGGACTTTTTCGCGAAATAAACAGTCGCACACACACACGTGGGTACGTTTACTAATTAAGCCGAAGCCTTGATCTAGGCTTTGTTTACCTCAAAACAGCGATGCAGCGGCTGAACTGGAAAGAATGATAACAATTCTTGGAAACATGTAAGCAAACAGCTTGTAACAATGATTCTGCTCAATTCCTTGTTTTGACTGACAATATGCTGCACGCAAAATAACTCAGCCCCGACGATCGTTACGTGCGTACTGTGCAATTTCCAGTGGCCGCTTTTTCACCACACACCTCACGTTTCGTACTTTGTGGAGACATCTTTGTCGCCTTGTGAATAGCCATATGTACGCAATTAAAGTTCACAGTACTATGGCCTTAATCGATTTTTGGTCACTCGACATGGGCTTTGTACACGTGAAATGCTGTCTTCCGGTATAAGCCATGTTGCGTTCTGCGGAGAAAGTCAATTGATCTACTTCAGGCACTCGTGATCCCGATATTTGGGTGTGAAAAATAGGTCAATAAAGGCAACGAGCCGGCTGACAGCGGTTCGCTGTCTACCACCAACAATGTGAGACTGAGACCAACGGTAGTGACAGGGTTTGGACCTTGTGGACGAAAAAGACCACACGACCACCATCGGTCATGCGATGCTCAAAGGTGCATTTCGTTAAATGTAAAGTAATGACTCAGGGATGTGCCATGAAAAGTGTACACAACTACTAAGAAAAGTAGTTATCTCGTCTTCCTGGCTACGGGCCGGTATGAATGATACGACCGTCCCTTGCTTAGGCATCCACAGATATGGATGGCGACGAACTGTCTACGGTGGTGTTATTGTTGTCATTTTATACCAAGTTCAACTGTCGAAGAATAGGTGTATGCATGCACGGATTCCATGTAGCGTCCGAAGTGGCATTTCACTGGTGTTCGCTTTCTAAATGAGTTCTCACTCACCTCTTCTTACAGATTCACTAGTCATTTGGGCCACCGATGAACAGTGCAATACTTAGCGATTTTCTCTTGCTGTCTGATGTTGATGATGCGAATTATTCTGACTGATTATTCGTTCGCCGTTCTGCGGTAAGGGACAGTCTAAATCTCGCTGTTCAATACTGTAGAGTCCGTTGAGTCATTGGTGCCTTGAACAGACATTGAATTGTCCAAGATGCTCAGTCAGTCCCCTAAGTTTATCAAACCGATGACCACACGGATTTGATGATCCTGAAGAAATCCAGTACTAGATTTTAAAACTGTTGAGAGCTTTGCATTTGTCTTCGTTATGACGCTCGCTTTCGTTACTCCGGAATTTCTACGTACCACCTATGTCAGTCAACTTCTGCTCGCGACTCCTATCACTCCAGCCCTTCAATGACAAATCAAGAGACGGCAACACAACACGTCAAAACTACAGTTGATTTACATAAGTTAGCAACACGATACTTGAAACTCGAATGGGACATTCTCGAACGCATGCGTTCAGTCAGGTTAGAGCGTTGACGAGCTGGCTGTACGGTGGACATTTTGTACTATTGTTTGTTGACCCGATTCTGCCGGACTAAATACAGCTGTTCGGTAGGCCAAAGGGGTTAAGCCTTAGGTAGTGTAACGGCATATCGAGTATTGGCTAGTCGACCCGGCCTGGCATGCTCGATCTGGTTAGCAACTTGTTTTATGGTAGGTTTATTTTATTCTTTCCCGAAAATCTGCTGTCCTGTTCACAAGAAAGAAATGATTAGAATTATGATATCCACTGCGGTTTATTATGTTGCCATTTGAGCAGGTGTTTTCGGCCACCGAGAAAATGATCTCTATTGATGAAAATATCCTCAAACAAACAGCTGTTTTTAAATTTTCATGCAAATTCAGTAACAAAATACCCGTTGAAAACAATTGTTTTTTCCTATCCCTATCAGTAATAGTGGTGGACTGAACCGATTAATTGGCCGCGAACTTTCAGACAGCTTATTTGATCTGTGGGTTTTCTATGCACACAGTTTTACAGTTGTTTTGTTCTGTACCACGTTAGTGGTGACTCATTTAAGAATGCTCAAAAGTGCTTGAATTCCTGACACACAACTGGAATCTTTTATCGTTACGTGGACTGAATAGTAAATTGAATTGGATAGTAAACGAACTATTACATTGTTTTGCTTAGGTCTCTCCTACCAAGAGAAGCGTTCGCCTGATGAAGCATTTGAACCATCCGACACAATGGTATCTGTGGGAGGATTCCGCCCGCGTCTTGGTCACCTCGTCAGAAATGACAAAGAACAGTTTTCATTTGTTTCATTTTCGCGTAAGTTCGTCAAGATTCTCGTTAATCTGTTGATCGAAGTAAACTGCATCTTCGGGGTCCGGTGACCTTTTGACTACCGTCGAAGACCACTAAACTAATTTGTGCCGATCACCGTTGTTCACTACGTGATGTACTCGGTACAGTTTTTGTTTATCGAACGATATCTGCTTGTTTACTTTGATTGTTTATTGTTATTCATTATTATTAACATTACTATTATTACTAATATTATCACTATTTTTGGTGAGTTTTTTGAAAAAATCCTCACATTTAAACCAAAAGTTACACCCATCATTTCAATTATTGAATGAAGTACACCAAACATATTGAGCACTGAAGCTCATCAGGAGTTCGATTGTGACCCTTGTTTGTAAGTATGCAACAGACAATCTGCAGGTTTTCCCGTCGTTGCTTAACCTTGCCGCACCGTTACTCAGCTGTGTCTCATAGCTTTTATTCTTTTATGATAATCCTCAGCCTTATTGCGCCGTCTCTGAGCTGATGATTACTTTCAGCATAATATGTACTAAATTAAAATCTCAAACTTAACCACATGAGAGGAGCGCATCGGAGGGGCACGTTTGTTGACTGTGCAGTGATACGAAACCAAGGAGAGTATTCCGTAACGTTCCACTCATTGTGTCGATTTTGAGAGTTCCATCCAGCAGATCTTGCGCCAAAATTGTTCAACAGCTGATAAATCATGTTGTTTAAGGATACAATAAGGCTGATTAACGGTGCTGCAAAGCTGAGTGACAACGGGGAAGCTTGCAGTGCTTGAACTGGGTTACTTGGTTCTGGTTCCACTCCGGACGTTCAAATCCGACTTTGGTTACTGAAAATAATATTAGTAGTTAGTTGCGGAATGTGAATGGACTGTCCCCGTGTGAGAGCGGTCAATAACACTGGTGTAAACAAATTATGAGTTCAGAAGTCCAATGTGTAGACTCTCAAAGTATATGTACAGTTGCCAACCCATTTGATCTGCTCTGATAATGGGTTATCAGTGAACGTGGACTTGCTTTTGTGTGAGTAGACGGGTTTTGTTGACAAGGTTTTCATCCACGTTCATGGACCACTTAAGTCAAGTTTCAAAATGCAACCTGATATGCTTATTCTATCAAAGCTAATAGAATACCTTCCAAATGCTGTCACTCATTAGTATAGTCGTTATCGCCAATCTGGCAGCAAGTATATTCTCTCTGGCCTTCTGATTACCGAAGTCGTGAACGGCACTGAAGTGAATATTCGTATAAGTTTTGCAAGTTCTTATGCCTACGTTTCAGTCACGGTGTATGCTCAAACCGTCGTACAGAGAATAATGATAAGGACGAGTCCTGTAACGTCGCTTCATCTTTATTCCACTAACGAGATAGTAATTTCAATGCTTGTGACCGCAACGCTAACCGGCGGACTACTCAGGAATTGGAGTTTTTATGAAACAGATGATAACTGCACAAATTATTTCTTGAAGTATGGAGTTGAATCGAGTGAGCGTACTGATAGAAACGGTAGAAAAAGTTATTTAATCAAGAAAGTGCGGGCTGAGAGACTTTTTACGAACTTCTCACAGACATTCAAATGAAGTCCATAGAGTTTGTAGATTAAATCGTGTCCATGGGCCAAAGGAGCACAACTAGTGATACAGTGCTCACTTCCAGTTGACTTAAGTTCCTTCAGAAGACAATCAGTGCAGTGAGAAACAGCAGAGCAAAATAAGAAAGATAGATTGTGAGGAAAAGTAAGTATGATAGTCTGCCTAAATCAAAGGCGTCAGTCGCTCGCGAACAGTGCTCGCGTGAGAGTCAAGCTGGGTTTAGACCTGCCCGAGGTTGTATCGATCACATCTTCACTTTCCCACAAATTTTAGAACATAGACACACCTTCCGTAAGCCCACCATCTCCGTTTTCCTTGATCTTAAAGTGGCCTTTGATTCAATTGACCGCACAGTTCACTGGCGCTGCCTCTTGCTGAAGGGTGTACCACAGAAATTCATTTCTATCTTAAAGTCTCTGTACATAAACAGCCGAAGCCGAGTTTCGGCTTATGTTGTTCTTTCACCCGAGTTCACCACAAGAAGTGGTGTACGTCAGGGTTGTTCCCTTTCTGTTTTTCTCTTCAACTTTGTGATTGATATGGTGTTAGAGACCACACGTTTGTCAGGTGATGATAGTGGTATTGAATTTTTCCCGGATGGAAAAGTGTCAGACCTTGAGTATGTGGACGACATAGTTCTTCTAAATAAAGATCCAGGTGGGTCGCAGGCCTTTTTTAGACAGCTTGACAAACTGTGTAGCAATGTTTGGTATGCGTTTTGCACCTTCAAAGTGCAAAATCCTGTTGCAGGACTGGGTTGGTCCAACACCAAACCTTTCAGTATCTGGAAAAGCTATAGATCTGTTCTACAAGTTTTGTTATCTGAATAGCTGCATTTCACTCGGAGGTCGGATATCGGATGAGGTGTTTTAGCATATACAGAAGGTTCATTTGGTATTTGCCAGTCTGAGTCATCAAGGGTTGAGCGTACACTGCAGCAGTCAGACCAGTGCTTCTGTATGGTTCAGAAATATTGCCACTAATGTTAGAGGATATGCGAAGATTGTCGGCATTTGAACACCGATGTGTTCGTAGGATAGCTCGAATCTGTTTGGAAGACCGTATAAGCCATTCCGAGGTTTGACAGGTTGTCTTGGTTTCAAGAATCAAATCACTAGATGAAACACTAAAAATCGCCAAGCTAAGATGGTTGGGACATGTTTTACGCATGTACTCTGACAGGATTCCTCGGTGTGCTATGTTTGCTGAGGCGGGTAACGGTTTTAAGATGAGCAAAGTTGGTCAATTTACAACATGGAAGAAAGGTATAAAAGGCCTAGCCACTGGACTTGTCCATGTAGGGTGTGTTAGACTTACTGGATGGGGTCCAAGAGACCCATCCACTCAGTGATTCGGTACATTAGAAGAAATGGCTAGAGGTCGCGATCATTGGCGCTCTTACATCCGCAAACTTTCTTTATCCACTTAATATCAATATGTGTATATCTCTCATTGCTTTTTCATATTCCTGTTCTTTCTCATTATTTCCTTTTGAGGCTGTCGCTAGTAGATAGCAACCAAAGCCACCGCAACGAGTGCATGAATAATGGTTATCTGAACTGAACTGAACTGAACTCATGTATTCAAAAAGGTGATCGTAGCGGTTGCCGCTAAAAGATGGAACAGGAGAGGAGCAATTGTTGCGTTTCAAGTAATTCCAAAAGGCCGTGGTAATTTGGTTCATGCGTATTAGTAGAAACGTAGGTGGAACAGGCGCATGTACTGGGCAACAATGAACGTGAGTATGATGCAGTTCCAACACGGGTTCAAGTGCATCTCAAGATAATTGGTTTTGTGGTAGGTTGAAACACACGGACACGGGTGAGTGTGGCCAGTCCTACCTGTGGATGTGGGCAAATGCATGCGTGTGTGTTCGATGTTGTGCCAGCGGTATACAAGTGTTAGCAAATACACCGTGTCATCAACAGAGGTTGGTGACCGTGATGACTAACAAACTTTGTGAAATTCGCTAAGATTCAATCATTAGGGTTGGTCAGCGATGGATCAAAAAGGAGAAAAGTTATCACAAGACTAAAAGCGTGTTCAACACAGGTAAATCAAAAACATCCAGATGGGGTGAATTCTGCTTCAAATTTTCCATTTGTTCTAATCTGTCAGCTGTATATAGTCACTCTTTTGTACACTTCTCTGGCAATAAAGCCCATATTCTTTTCCCGTCCTCTTCTAATCCTTAGACTCCACATACTATAACAAAAGTTTGCAAGTTCGAAATACCATCTCATGGGAACGAAAGCTCTGCGATCGAGCCCGACCGCTGTTTACTGCTTGCTGTGTAACAATCATCGATTTATTTCATTCGGCCCCTGTTTCAGTTACGGTCATTTGCATTTTGTTCACATATCCAACTGTGGTACAGAAGAAGAAGAAGAACCAACGGGTACAAATATTCGCCTATACAGGCTAAAAATGTAAGCAATCTCGCAATCCGGTCACATAAATTTTTCATCTCAGGGATGGATCAGTCAAACTGACGGACGTGCTGCTTCTTGAAGCCACTGGTGCTTTGAGCATCAACTTGGTCGATAATCTCATCCTGGTACATCATCAGTCGGAAATGGTATGATTGTTTCCTTTCTTTCGATTTGTTACCGAAAAACCATTCAGGTTACTTTTGTGTATGATACTGCGGTCAGAGGCAAACAGTCACCGACAAAGGTGTTTATTCATAAGCCCATTATCCAGCCACCTCAGTCAATTGCCCCGTTATTTTTGGCCTCTAAAAGTGAGTTCGTCGGGATCATTTATGTGTGTCAGCTCATTCACCCGTTCAGTCACGGGGTTTTGCTTTTTGTTACACCATTATTTTTAATTATTACGTACCTGGGCTTAAGCTTAGTGGAAAGTGCAAACCTTTTTATCTGAAGAGCATTGTGCATTCAAGTGGAATCAGCAGTTTCAACGCTGAGGCTTGCACTGGTGAGCCCAAAAAAGGCTAAGACTGTGGTAGTGCGTATAGCGGTCTCTGGTGTAGGTCCAAGCACCGGGGTCGAAGCCACGCTACTGGGCTTGGTCCGCCTCTGTGCATTGACTTGGAGGTTCGTAAAAATTGAGCAGTCACCTTTCTGATAAACGGGATCGTGTTTGAGATACAGTATAAGACAGCTTCTATCGGGGGCTGTATGATCTGTCACACCAAGCGAACCCGGCGGGAATTGTTTTAAGCGAAAGATATGAATCTAGCGTCGGTCGTCTGTCGTTCAAATTAGACGCATTTAAAATAATTTTATGCTATGTTGTTGCCGTCCCAGTAATGATGGCTCTGTCCTGACTGCAATCTGTTCCTCGCCGTTACCAACTCTAGGCACTGCAATCGGTGATACGGACCCTGACGCCTGCCCCTCTACTCAATAGTAGGCAGAGTCCCAACACATTACAATATCCTGTGCCTAATAAGGTTACCTTGAAGACTGAACTGAACTCGAATATGGTTTATTGTGCACAGAACTGTCCTTGTGGTTCAGTGATCGCATTCAGCACGTGGTGTAACACCGGTTAGACTATGTTAAGCTGTCCCGATCTAATTGTCTTCCACGCGCACTAGCTGGAGAGGCGTAATAGCTTCAGTACTCAGCACCGGCTTCTCGTTTATAATGCGGAGCTTCCCCGCCTTGTGTGGCGAGTTCTATCGTGACATGCCGTGCCATAAAACCCTGAACTAATGCTGACCCTATTCGCTTTCTAGATGGATGTATCTCCATTGGTTGCGGCTCAGCGAGCCTGACGGTCCTTATCTCACCATAAGATGTACAATTAGCGCTTTTCCACTTAGACATCACAAGGTCTGGCGGTCAAAGCGTGCATCAGAAATGGGACGTACAACCGTCATTGGTAAACTTCTGCAATCTATTTCATTTCATCCTAGTCACCAGTAAGAAACGGCTAGGTATGAGCGGCTAGGTCGGCATAGCTGATCGTACGTCCACACACAGTCGGCAGCGGTCTTGAATGCTACGCTTACCACTTCAAGATGCACTTTAACTGGCCTCCGACGTTGGCCTCTCATATATAATTAGCTCATCAACAGATCCATTGATCTGCTTCGATGGAACCGCCTGCAATGACGAAGATCCACGATGAAATTCAAGCCCTACGAGATATCAGACTCCGAAGATCTCAGCACTGGCAGAATACAGCCCGGTGGGATTTTCCTGCTTTGTTCCCCAAGGTTTGGAATTGAAGTTCCCTGTTTTATTCAGGGCTAACCGGGGAGAACACGATCTCGTTCATGTTTGTTGGAAATTCGGAAGATCGACTACGGCGATGGATAAAAGCCGTAAACCAATCATCATCAGAGATCACTTATATTCTAAACTCTTGGAAAGTAGATGAGGAGAACGTAAAAGAAGCACTCTGAACAAAGTAGACTGCGACATTTCAAACAGTGACCAATGAGGAAATTCAGAACTTGATCTGGGATTCATTTTTCAATGCATGATGAAGAGCGGAGTTTCATGCCCCCGGGCGCATCTGTAGATCACAAATAGGGGAACAGCCACCAGTATGGTAATTAATCGCGAGTAAGGTGAGTTCGGACGCACCAGATAAGCGGTCGTAGACGAGCAATGACAGTGTTCGAGGACTTGGTAGGTTTCCCGCCTGGCAGGTGCCCCCTTTTTAATACGTCATGTATCTCTTAGGACGGCACTGTGACGTGATGACCGTGGTTCGCCACTAAATATAGTCATTGTCCTTTGTGAAGCGGCACACCCGGTAAGATAATTCAGGGGAGGCGCATGACTGATTACTGGCCATAGCGGATATGACGCAGTCGATCCGACAGCTCACTCACAGGAGGGGACAGTGGCACTGGGGATCGAAGCAGCAAGATGTATACGAAAAGATAGAAGCGGTTAGCGCAACACCAGTATTGACCTACTGACGACCGGATCTTTCGTTAATTGTCTAATGGGACAACAGGCAGGTCGGCCTGGAAGCACGGGATCTACAAGACGGACGGCCTATCGACTGTGGCAGTCATATCCCTTTTCCGGCCGACAAGAATTACGCTCAGATTGAAAAGGGAACGCTCGTCGTGGTTTTTGCTTTGGAACGTTGTAATACTTATACACACAACAGGAAGACGGCCGTTCAAGCAGACCACAAGCCACTTACAAACTATCTCTATAAAACCATCTAACGATGTTCCAAAACGTTTACAATTGATGTTGATTAGGCTTTAAAATACGACTGTGACCTAGTTTGTCTCCCAGGTAGTTATATGATCATCGCAGACACGTTATCTGGGCCTGGGAGGAGTGTCGTGGATAATGGGAGTATTTCACTGAAGTTCGAGCACGTTCTAATGATTGTTTGGAGTTCAATAGGCAATGCAGATCTGATCAAGATTGAAAAAGCCACTGCCGGTGACGCTGTCTTGCAACAACTGGTGGATTTCATCTCTAAAGAATGGCCTACGACCAGAGAAAATTTGCCAGTGCAGCTACAGATGATCCTGTCTAACTGCGTACTCTATACACGTATGGTTGTCTGATAACATACGAAATTGCTAAAACCGACTTTATTTGCATACCTATTCG
This sequence comes from Fasciola hepatica, assembly GCA_948099385.1. Lineage (NCBI taxonomy): Eukaryota > Metazoa > Platyhelminthes > Trematoda > Plagiorchiida > Fasciolidae > Fasciola > Fasciola hepatica. The sequence continues at coordinate 5,492,090 of CANUEZ040000110.1, forward strand.
CGTTACATACATTTTTGAGGGTGAATATGCATTTATAGAGGTCTGTGGTTCAAGGTTATTTATATTCGAACATTTCAATGGTTGAAAAAGCTTCTGGGAAGCGTAATCGTTCGACGGAACGTACTTTAAAGGAAGCCAAGATTGTTTCAAAACGAAATGAGCCGTCCATCGATAAGAAGGTTGGTTCGCTGGATTGGCATCACAACAATTAAAGTAATCAAGTTCTAACTATAAATCATTTCAAGGTAATATTTCCAAAGCTTAGTCAATTAACTGCCAGTCTAATGCCCAAGCAAGAGATAGAGCTCAGAGCCAAATGTATTGTTGGAATAAACACCACTGCCATTCGAAATCGACAAATAAAACACCCTCGATTTGAAGCTGCAGTGGGCGAATAGGTATTCAGGATTGAGCAGCTATCTCATTCTCGACTTAATGGCGCGTCTGTTAAATAAATTGCTGTAGAGTTCTATAAGTTACTCGAAATCCCCAAAGAAGAAAGACTCGATTTGTCAAATGGCTGGTTGTTTTTTCTTCAGAGATGCCATGGACTTGAGCCGTTTCAGTTTCTCGTTGAAGCTACATCATTCTTCATGAAAGCACTTGCTCCAGAACGTGACGGACTACAAAAGGAAATTGATGAATTTCTCAAATCAGGGCATTCATTGGACGATGTATGGGACGTGAATGAAATGTCTTTTTTTTATGCATCATCACCAGATTAAGGCCTTGCACGTGAAATTCGTTCCGAAACGAAGCAATTGAAGACTCGTATAACATTGGATTTGAACATCAGAAACAGAAAGATTTCCTCCACTTATTATTGGGAAGACCTTTAAACCGCAGTGTTTTTGGGGAGAACGGGACAAGAACATGGTCCCGAATATGTTCACAACAAAACTGCTTAAATGACCAGTTAAAATTTCGGAACATGAGCAACATACTGATTTGTTTTTGTGCACCAAATTTGACCCAATTCGTCCAGCCGTGTGATGCTGGAGTTACTTAAGCCTGTAAGGCGATTTATCGCCAGAAGATGGTTTTTCAGGCGGTTGACAAATTGTTTAATCCGACTTACAACAAAGAAATATTCAAAAATAATCAACTTACGGCGATGCATTTGGCGAAAGAATCCCGGTACAAAGTGACTCCAGAAACACTTGCGAATTGTTGGCATCATACTGGCATTATTCCTGGTATTGGTGACAATGACACGGCTGATAATGGCTCCGCGGCGCAAGTTATTGAAACAGTGAACGAAATTCAAAAAAATACAAGCCGAAATGAATGAGCTTAGTCTCAAGGAAATGGAATCTGGACGGCCACTGGATCTAACGACCGTTGAAGAGTTTATTGATGGTGGCATTGATATAATAGAAGTTGCAGCAGAATACGGTGACATCGTGACATCCCTTACCATCTGGGACGAGCAAATTGGAGGTGACAGTGGTCTCTAGGCCCCTGTATCAAATAAATCTTACTGGAAAGCCATCGAAGACTTGAACCAATACTCCATGGAGAATGCTGACGACAGGCTTCCTGATATAGAACGTCTCCTCAACCAGTAGAGTTTTCAACTTCGAGAACGTATGTTCAAAACTCATAGACGGAAAACAGTTCGTGTTTTTTCAATACCATTTCAATCAATCTTTCCTTTACGCATACCTGTCTGTTGACATAGGGCCTGTGTCAAACGAGGGGTATGCAATTAGACAGGTTTATCTGTAGCCATATTCTTCAGTAGTCGGGAATTCCTTTGTGGTAGTAACGGATTGATCTTCAAGGAAGACCGTTTGCTCATTCCGAAATGAGCTAGTGAAAAGACTCCATGGATCACATCCTGAGGTAAATGGTGCCATTTGTCGAGCGACAGAGTTGTTCTACTGGCCTGGAATGACCAGTCAGATAAAAGGCTATATTTCCAACCACGAGGTGTACCGTGCCCATGAGAACGGACAGAGGAACCAATGCTGCTGCGGGAGCTGCTTGCCTGCATCTTGCAAATTTCGGCCACAGATATATTCGAGCACACGAAGAAACACTAATTGGTTCTGGTCGACTATTGTGATTTTTTCGAGATTGACGTTCTGCATACCACAACAACAACAAACGTGGTTAACCGTCTACGTGCTCATTCATGCGGGCACGGTATTCGTGAGACGTTGTTTTTCGTCCGTAGATGTCGGTTCACGAGGGCCGAATGACGGAAGTTCTGTAAAAAGTGGAAACTGGAGCATCGGGCCAGTAATTCACAGTACAGTCAGTCCTATGGCTAGCTCGAATCACTTTCTGTGTATTAAATGTAAGCCAATCCATCATTCGTCTGGAATGGTTTCTTCAAATCGTCAGTAAATTATACTTCATAATGGTAACGGATAATGGGCATGCAGTTCGTGGGTGGAACGGTTTCCAATGCACACAGAGTTTACGACATTCATGTGAAAAACATACCCATTGAGATATGCTATAATCAGGAAAGTCATCGGTTTTTATGTCCGACGACTAATGGATTGTCTTTCTGTTCCTACTACTAGTAAGTTATGTGCTGTTGCTACAGAAAATTGCAGTGATTACTAACGCTGGTGTCTGGTGATATGAGAAATCAGTTGACAATAGCAACGAAACAGCACCATATTTATCTTTGTGGTTACGTAAAAAGATTGATTGCTTCCCTTGACATGGCTAATACCTCTGAGTACTGGTGATTGATGGTTTCACGCACTGTTTTACGCCCGAGCTTGGAGTGTGGGTCACATGCTATAGTTTCCATGCTATAGTTCTTCTAAGTAATGTTCTTTCTGATTCCTGTCCATCTAAACACAACCTGTGCCGTCTAAATTGCTCAATAATCACTACAGTTGATGGAGTTGAAACTTAAAAAAAGGAAAAATGCCAAGCGAGTGTTCGAATAAATTAGAAAGATGCTTCAGTGCAAATGTCTCTGAGCCCAAGAAATTGACTGGGTCCGAATAAAGTTCCGATAAATCTGATTTTCAGTTTTTGTTGTAGCCTCTTGAACGTGCTATTATTAGCCTGCCTCCTTGGATGAGCTTGGTGTCTCAGTGACTAACGGAGGGTGCGTTTGCTCGCATTTCGGCCAGATTGTGTGTGTGTGTCGCTGTGACTTTTGTTTTCGGTTGAGTGTGCCTCGCTGTCTCTGTATAATTTGCTGTTCTGTACATTGACTGGATAAGCACGAGTCACTGCGACTAAGTGAGTGACTTAATGGCTGTCCTATGCCAACTGTTGTATACTGTCTAACTTTTCGGTTCGCTATTTGTACGGCAGCCACCGGTTTTTGATACATGAACCGTAAAATAATTTAATGTAAGCTCATTTGCATAACCTGACGCCTGTCCAGTCTTCATTTTTTGTTGTTTCCCGCCTTCTCATTCCTCAAAATACAGCGGTCCCAGCGTTGTCGTCAAACTTGGATGCACTGGTCCCCGTCGAACTTTGTATCCTTCTCATCCACTGATCAAATCAGGTGTCATATAAGTGGTAGTAATCATGATAATTTGCTATTGTTGCACTTTACATCAGCAATTAGTTCTCTCGAAATTTTTCACGCACGTAAACGTATCGACTGCACTTTTAGCACCATTTACTCTGAAATTTGTGGGGATTTTTTCTCTAGTATTTTTTCAGACCTTATATAACAGAAAGGTATTAAGTCAGTAGAAAATGATAGGTAATAATTGCATTGTTCAAAGGTAAGAGCACGCACTCAATAAAATCCAGTCAACGTCGTACTGCATTTGGAAAGTGTCCGTATTTAGTAAAACTAATGTGTCTTGTGGTTTTATGAATTTCATTCGGTACTTCGATTCCGATTAACTCATGTCCCAGGAGTATGCGGGGTAATAGATGGGAGTAGCGATCCCTGACTGTTGGTTTATCGTGTCCTCACTGACGCTTTCAAATATCTTCAAGACAATAGTTCTCTCCTGCAGCACATAATTACAGTCTCGGTGGAATGAGTGGAGATGATCCATTTCAGGATACAGAAGCCATTCAGGTGATACCGCCAGAGATCTGAAGTGACATCGACCGCTCAGAGAAAAAGAACATTTTCCTGACACCATTTTGGATGAATTTTCTCTATAATCTGTTCCAGAGAGGTGCTTTTGAGCAGTCCAAATTATTTTTTGTAAGATGCTAACGTATCGTATTGGTACATTTTGTCCAGTCTGTGGATCTTTAGCACTGACTACAAACTCAGATTCATCCAACTGGGTCGTCTATCCACCGAACACGGTAATCGATGGAAATTTGGGTGAGTGTGACGTTGGCCAGTTTTTTTTCCATTTTTCACTCGCATTTCCCTTCTTCTAAATTACACTCAAATCAACTCTGAGTGGAATTTTCGAACATCTGGTTAGTAAGTTGTGCATTTGCTCTAGAACGAACAAACTGTCATATTTTTTTCTCTACCCAGCGTCGACAGGGCTTCGTTTGAGTACCGGAATTACGGCATTTTAGTCCACTACTACTACTCATTCGACCGTATCTCGTTATCTCTCTCTCTCTCTCTAATTTAACCCGGTCGACAGAAAAACCAGCTATTATCAGACCACTTAGTTGCTTTGTCCATTAGCAGGTATAACGCATGTTGACTGAGAACAATAGGGTCAAATAAACGTGTTTCTTATGGGACATAACTCGTTTTGGCCATCCGCCTCAGAACGAAAAATCCCCCCCCCCAGGTATTTTGCAATGTTACTGTGAATCCAATATACTTTTTAAATATTTAAATAAGCAGGTTTTTCATCGTAGTATCCAATATAGAGAAAACTTCCTTTTCACTTCCCATTATGTGATCGATGAGTTTTCCATTCTCCTTTTTCCCACATCTCATTTCACCACATCAGCGGTGAAGCGGATAAGTGCGTGAAATCGTACTGTGGGAAATGAGCATTTACCTGATCAGGCATTGACCTGACTGTGGACGTGGCTGTAACAGATTTGAACACAGCTTGATAAGTGAGATGTAGCTTTGGTTTTTGACTAGTTCCAAACGAGCTGTAAAAGAAACGACGAGAATTTCCTATTATAGGCTTCTTGTTTGACCCCGAGTGGTTACATCATTGTTGTCGCAGCTAATAGATTATACCCACGAAAGGACGATCAAAATAAGGCTACTGCTTCTGCGCCGATTCGGTAGATCTGTCTTTAGAAAAGTACACGAGAAGCTGTTTTCAATGTGCTGTTTTTTAACCTTGTGGAAATTTATTCTGTCACCGTTATTGGAAATACTCTTGTCTTTCATTCAGTTTTTGTCTACGTCTCTAGTGGACATCTTTCATTCTGTGGGCAGAATCACATGCTTGAATACTATTCCAGTAAAAAGTTTATCAATAATAAATTGATACCAAGACTGGTGATGGTTGAGTGGTTTAGAGCATCTACTTACCTTATCAGAGGTCAGAGATTGGAATCCCGCTACCGCTGGTAACTTTGGTGATAGACAGGGGTCCACTGTCATGCGGTTCGTTATCACAACTGACTTATCGGAACGTTATGTGGTTCTCTACGACGCGGAGTTCCAGGGTCTGGTTGCCGGCTATCCCTTGTTTCGTAGTGGGTCTTCGAAGCTGTGACGTATACCCCTTTTACTGCACTCATGCGCAAGCATTTATTAAGAAAACTTTTTCTATGCGTGGTGACGTGTGAGTATGAGAGCACAATCATCATGTGAAAACAACAAAGTCAAGCACGAAGGAATACACATAGGAAATTTTGTGATAGACAGCTAACACTGAATCAGACTTGTATCTACGATACACGTTCAAGACAACGTTAATTTTACCAGTCTTGGTTTCGATCCACATCTCCAAAATAGCAACAGCAACGTTCACAATCCATTGTTTTCTTTCAGATAAATCTGACGTCAACATTAGCACTAATCATTTCATAATCTTACGGTCAGTTAAGATGAGACTAGGGAGGCAGTATGGCGTGTCACACGAAAGGTGGCATCGCTCGGCATGGTTTCGTTAGTCCTCGTCCCAGCTTTCGACCTATAAGGACCTCGGTATTTCCGGTTATCGCTGTCAAGGTTCCATTCAAAAAGGCTGTTCATTTTCCCTCACGCCTGTTCATATTTATCATGCTGTCTATCGTACAATATGTTGTCTACATTTCAATGAATGTCTCTATCCCATACGCACAGAGATGATGCTACACGATATTCACCAGACCACTTTCCAGTCAGAATTATTCGGTTAGTTACTGATGCAGTCGAGTGTCCAAGATTCGAATCAAAGAGGTTCTGTTCACGACTATTAGTGTTACTTAAGGCTCCAGCAATAAATGCACACATCCAGAATGGAAATATGTGTTATCAGTTGCACCGTTAGGTGCGCGCATGTCCACTCCTTCGGAAGCCAGACATTATGATGTTAGGGGGTAAGAGATGACCACGTGCAGTTGTGTGTTACCAAGTTCTGAGTGATCGTGGTTACGGCTGAGGGCTTTTTCTCCGACCTAGCAACAACAGTCCACATGCGAACGTATTAATCAAAGAGGTCACTGGCCCACTGATTTTATTTCGAGAGCACCGTCCAGATCGGTAACGGAAGCAGTTCACCTGGATCGTTTATACATGTTTAATGAACGGCCAGATGGTCACTGTTCGGAAGCGAGCGTCCTCTAAACACAATGAAGCTGCTAAATCGGATGGTAATTGAATTCCTGTCTTGGCGTGTGCATAGCGCATTACTTTTATAGGAATGTGAATAATCGATGATCGTGGTGATCCAGGAGAAAGATAATGTCTTTTTGGGAAATTCACAGAATAATAACCTTAGTTAGCATTAAATTCAAATTGCTTGCTGACATTATTCTCCACCGATAATTCAACACTCAGAAACAGCATACGCGTACCGATCGAGCTGGGTTTAGACCTGGTCTAGGCGTTGACTATATTTTTGCTCTTGGCAATACCTCATTAAATAGACACTTTCCTTGGGCACAATGTCATGATTCTTTTTATTGGTAACTTTTGACTCATTCAGCCGCACAGTGCTTTTTCCATTGCTTCCAAATAGTGATGCGAAGCAGTTTCTTTTCTGTGCATAGTATGTCTCGGTTATGGTTACCTGCGGTCGAACCTTGATTTTCCTTGGTCTTTCATTCGTGTTCGTCCATGGCTCTTCATTAATTGCATCTGTAATCGGTCTCTCCTGATTTTTCTTCCTCCGTAAGGATGCTTGTGGACTATAAAGCTGCACAATGAAGTGGCAACTCAATTAATTCCTAATCGGGTAGGTAAGCTGGTGGTGCTATTATTAACATTATTATTATTATTATTATTATTATTATTATTATTATTATTATTTATTCCGTGTTTAAGCATGCTTGCAGGGGAATGGACATGCCCATGGAAAAGAAGTTAACTGCACTACCACGGAGAACCAGAAACTACGAAAATGAGACTTGGACTGGATCCCTCCCCACCCCCCTAACTGAAGAAGGAAACGAACTTAATTGGTTTTTACATTGTGTGCTACCTACCTTTTTGTTGTTTGAGTACCATGTAATAAGTACCTCTTTGGGTTTTAGAAACGCTCATCGGTGTCAGCCATTCGATTGAGATCTGTGAACATGACCGTGAATTACTCATTCTCACATCGTTCGCCAACGTCGGTTTTCCCCGAATGTGTTATTTGTGCTCGTCATAGGGTCCTATGTGAACATATTGGTCTCCAGCGATGATGAGAATGTTGCGCCCGGAAGCTCGGTTGTGTAGTTTTAGGATTGGTCTTTGAAGTCTCAGTATCTAGTGTTAGAAGGTGGATCGTGATGACAGTCACACTTAGCATTTCTCTCAGTGACACAAATGCAATCCTTGGTGATATTGGACGCCAGGACTTCAGAAAGACGCGTGCTCTTTTTAGCTACAACGCCCAAAAACTGAAAAATACGTGTACAGGTTATCTTCGGCTTACGCGAATTGTGTCAATGCAGCTTAACACTGGTTGCGTGTAAGACGCAAATTTCTCATCACCAATCTAGATAACAGCATTAGTTCGCACTGTTGGAGTTACCTCAGCTGATGGTGAAACGTTTACAATCTTGTAGCGAAAAGGTAGATGTGGTATAACTGTGACCGCGTATATCAGAAAACTGAACGATCAAACGTGTGCACGGGAGGACCGAGACGTGTGTATGCGCGTCAGTAGGGTCAGCTGACCACGGACCGAACACACACGCAGCAAACATGTTTGGATGACGCACTGATGGAACGTCCTGACTGAGCCGGTCCTGCATGGCATAAAAATCAGTACAGGCTGTACAACCTAAACACGCCAAGGTCAGTGATCAGGAGCGCTTATGAAACTTTCAGATTGAGTTAGCAATACCACCAGCATTCAAAGCTACTGAAAAGGTCTTTGTTTGTCGACTCGGTAACTCGTACAAGACAAGACTATGGAGCGACTACATGAAACATATACCGACCAATGATCAATCCATCAATGACTTGCTCGTCATCTTTGAGTGGTCTACTGTTATACAAAAGGCGCTTGGATCTCTCAGCTCGTCACTGGTTCGCAGCAGACATCGTCTATTGCTTGATGGGTTGCATTGACTAGGTCTGAACTGAAAAATGAAGGAGACAATATCCTATGGTGATTTTTCGTCGAATATTCATCAACTCTTATTGTAGCGTCGAAACAAAACTTCCGTCATTTTGTTGTTTTAACCGTAGCAGAAAGCTTTCTCTTCCAATCACGTCCCAGTAAACACCGATACAATGCGACTAGCTGCACAGACACATCACAGCAAATGAAAACCGTTGAAGACACACAGTGGCAGGATATGACACCGTCAGTAAAACACAATACACCCAAATTTTGGTAGAAGGAGAATAGGACTTCAGCTGATCAGTCTGAAACTATTAAAACTGTCAGTTCTGCTATCAATCGATCTATTAGCAAGGTGGTGGGCTGTGACGGAACTCTTCTTCGCCTATATTCCGGTGTGTGCGCGTTTTCATCCGCTATGGGGATAGTCATGACGTTTTGATCTCGAGTGGACCACTTCGGTGATTTTTGTCACATGATGACGTTCTTTTTTCACGAATCATTGTCCAGGTTCATGCAATCGAATTCCTACTCAATCGATCAAACGCTAAGGAAGTTCTCCTCGACTACTGTGCCAATTTGTCCGTGACTTCGTGCGCGGAAGTTGCGAACAATATGTTGTGCAATTTATCACCCGAAACTTGCTATCAGTTCCGCCGTGATGATCTAAGTGCCCGACTGGATGAATTTGCTAGTATTTTCAAACGGTTTGGTGAAGTTTTTCATCATTCCGGACGAAAGTCCTCTGTGCTGAGCAGAATTGTTTCCGCGGAGCCGGATGAAGGTTCATCAGACACACAGATGACGCCCAGAAGGGTGAGTAATAATTTTTGTTGTTGTTTAGATTTACCTTTGTAAAGTAAAAAGATGTAAAAGGTCAGAATGCTTTACTCTAGCAAAAATGGTTTCCGTGACACTGTGTTTTAGACTGTTGTTTCAAAATGTCAACTGAAACATGACTCATTGAATTGCATATCGTTTCTAATGGATGCCGTCGCTGTCGACGGTCATTAAAGTAGGGTTGTCACAATTTATCCGCGGATTTCTTTACCGACTTGAGTAGATCGGAAGCCGTCTTGCACTTTGGGGCGTAGAGCGAATTCACACTGAACACGCAATGTTACATCGTTCACCACATAATCCTGGCGACTGTGTTATCACTTTTTGTGGAATCAGAATGATTGGTCGATGTGCGTTTGCACAGTTAGACTGTGTATTCCGTGTGTTGGCAACTAGGGTGCTCTTTCCTTTTCTCTCTCGTGTAGGTCTACTCCCTGTCCATCTTGTATATTCATACTTTCTAATTCAACTTGCAACATGATGAGAAAGGCAGTGATCATTGGGGCGTTCCCTACTGTTTAACGCTGTACGATGATGATGTTGACGTCTATAGACCATTTGGTACATTTGACTCTTCCTCAGTTCGGAAAGTGAGAGGCAGACGCGCAAATGCCTTGGATTGTAGATACCGTGACCTTCGACGCACGGGTGAAACCGAATTCTGGATGCCAGAAAATCACACATCTCTTTCCCGTTTTAGAGTTGTTACGCCCCAACGTGTGCCTATAAGATGGGACGAGAACAGAATTAGAAGAGGTTGGCAGACACATAACAGTAAAGTTGTCTGTTCTACCGTGATGAGGGAAAGAAAAATTGGCAAAGTGGGAAACCGGTTTTGATCTGGGATGATCGATGCTTTACTCGCAGTCACTAGTACGATCAGAAATCAATCCGACTAAACGAGTCAAATGATATGATGAAAAATGAAGCTTTTTATGACCTAATCTATTGGTTCTGATCAGATGTGTTAGCCATCAGCGGTCGTGGATATTAAACCTTCTAAAATGGTCATTTTGACACTTGGGTCATTTGCCCAAGTGTTCTACTTAGACTAGGGCAAATGGTCAAAAAAACAGTTAGTGTCGTTAGGGCAACGCAAGAGAAATCAGGAGCAACGCGATCCGAAGCTGATGTCGAGAGGCAGCGATATGTTTGTGGATGTATGCACGAATCTTCGCTTCGAAGAAGAATGAGTGATGACGAAAATAGTTTGGAAACTGGATGATTTCTGTTGGTAGAGGCAGAAATTTGAGTCTCTGCTAAGAACAAGACTAAGTATGGGGACGCTTCAGGATAGTATTTATCGTTTAGTCCACGAATGTGTGCAAATGCGACATGCGCGTTTTGAGAGGTTTTTCAAAAATGAGTGCTCATTTTATCATTTAATTGAGAAAGCACGATTCATGTTTATGTAATACGAGAAAGCGTCAACCCAGGCAGTGAATCACACATGCATTTTGAGCCGTGCAGTGGTGTTTTTTTTTTCAAACAAAAATCGATACTGTTTACTAACTAGATGCTACTACCATCATTCCAAAGCAACAGTTGGTTGTGTATCAGTTCTTGGGTCCCTTTCGTTACCACTGGATTGTGCGAATAACGGTTGGACGCAATTTTTATCACTCGAATTTTTCTCTATCAATCGTGTTTTGAAAAAAAACCAAGTCCCACAGGTCTCCATAATCAGCATTCCACTTATACTGTAACGGGTACTGTTGACCAGTCTTTGATCCCCACTTCATTTAATAAGTTCTCTCTACTTGTCCCAGTCCTTTTGTGTCCTCAATTATAGTACATTCGTCTTAGGGATGGATTCTCTCGCAGCCGAACCCGGAGCCTCAAAATGAAGAGCCATCTTTAGTTCACGTTCTCTTAGTGGTGATGAAGAATGGTTGTAACATAAGTCTAATTACACACGGTAACTGCTAGTAATTTGCATTGAGCGGCACATATCCTTCGCTTCTTGGTCTCATAGTCCCATATTGAAACTTTACTATCAGGTATCCTTGTAGTTTTATCTAATTCGTGTTTTTGCTTCAATGTTCTGTTGATGATCATAGTCACGTGGTATTTGTAAGACCGGCTTTTTTATCGTGCACTTTTGGTACCACCTGTCGCTCCGAGCCCGTTACAAGATGAACCCAAACTCTGCGATTTTTGACCTCAATCTAGATCATTCGTGTCGAGAGCTGCTCACAGTCACGAGTGAACTCAGTTCAGTTCAGACAACCATTAACCATGCACCGGGTGCGGTGGCTTTGGTTACTATCTCCTAGTGGCAACCTCAAAAAGAAATAATAAAGGAGAGAAGAGTATGAAAGGAGTAAGAGGAAACTACATTAATGGAACTAAATAGATGAAGAAAGTTTGTGAATGCAAGAGCGCCAATGATCGCGGCATCTAGCCATATCCCCCAGCGTGTCAAACCATTGAGTGGGAGGGTCTCTTAGACCCCACCCAGGATGTCTAACACACCCTGCATGGCCAAGTTCACTAGTTAGGCTTTTCATACCTTTCTTCCACGTCATGGACTGACCACTTTTACTCATCTTCCAACCGATACCCGCCTCGGCAAACATAGCACACCGAGGAATCCTGTCAGGTGACATGCGTAACACATGTCCCAACCATCTTAGCCTGGTGAGCTTAAGTGTTTCAACTAATGATTTGGTCCTTGAACCTAAGGCTTTCCTCCGAACCTCAGCATTGCTCACATGGTGTTCTCACCAGATTCGAGCAATACTGAGAAGACATCGGTGTTCAAATACCGACAATCTTCGTATGTCCTCCACCCGCAGTGGCCATGTCCCCGAATCACACAGGAGCACGGGCCTGACTGCTGTAGCGTACACTCGACCCTTAGTAGGTAAACGGATGTCATGCTGACGCCACAGATGACTTAGATTGGCAAATGCAAAACAAGCCTCTTGTTTACGCAGAGACACTTCATCCGATATCCGACCTCCGGGTGAGATGCAGCTACCCAGATAACAGAACTTGTGTACCACGTTTATAATCTCCCCAGACACTGAAAGGTTTGGCGTTGGACCAACCCAGTCCTGCAACAGCATCTTGCAGTTTGAAGGTGCAAAACGCATACCGAACATTGCTACGCAATCCGTCAAGTTGTCTAGAAAACCTCGCAACTTACCTGGATCTTCACTTAGAGGAACTGTGTCCTCACCTGACAAAAGTTCGGTCTCTAGGACCATATCAACCAAAAAGGTAAAGAGAAAAAGAGAGAGGTGACAACCCTGACGTACACCACTTCTCGTGGTGAACTCGGGTGAAAGAACAACATAAGCCGAAACTCGGCTTTGGCTGTTTATGTACAGAGACTTTAAGATAGAAATGAATTTCTGTGGTACACCCTTCAGCAAGAGGCAGCGCCAGTGAACTGTGCGGTCAATTGAATCAAAGGCCACTTTAAGATCAAGGAAAACGAAGATGGGCTTACGGAAGGTGTGTCTATGTTCCAAAATTTGTGGAAAAGTGAAGATGTGCTCGATACAACCTCGGGCAGGTCTAAACCCAGTTTGATTCTCTCGCGAGCACTGTTCAGGAGGGTTAGAGAAGCGGTGGAGAATAATACCAGTGAGTAGTTTGGATGCGATGCTAGCCGGACGTATTCCCTTGTGGTTTTCACATGAAGACCTCTTGCCTTTCTTATACATCGATACAATCACCGATTCACACCAACTCTTTGGAACTTCCTTCCTTCTCCCATATCAAACCGAGGAGTTTCGTCAACTCCAGTAAAAGTGCTGGGCCACTACCTTTGAGAATAGACGGAGGCAAGCCATCCGGTCCGGCAGCCTTATGTCGTTTAAAATCGCTTATCTCGCGAAGTACCTCTGTTTCTGACGGAGGACTGGTATCTACAACAAGAGCTGTTCCCATTACGCTAGTGAGCAAACCTGACAAGGATAAAAGCCAATTAAACTGCTTCTCGAAATGTTCCGTCCAGCGAATTAGACGACGCTGCTGAGTTTGAATTAGTGAGCCGTTCGTCTCTTGGATCAATTCGCTAACGCCTGGTTTACGTGAACTGGTTTGTCTAATCAGACGGATAAGGTTGCGGCTGTTGCCAATCGCCGCAGCTTTTTCCATCTCCCTACACTTCACAATCCACCACTGCTCATGGTCATTTTTAACTTGGAAACTCAGTGACCTGTTTTCTTACTTATGTCATCACATGGACAACGATCTGACATATGGATTTAAATCCCACGGGGGCGAAGATTTTTCATATTTGCATCAACCTTAGATTTTTCAAAACCCAATTTCATATATGATCCATGTCTGTTTGATCTGGTAGCAGTGTTTAGTTGGGTCACGAATAAATGTAGTGACCAAAGTGAACGACATGAAATCAGAAGACACGGGACCAGCACTAGAATGTGTTCGTCCATTACCATTCAAAATGGGGCATTTTTATAGGCACGAAATTTGTAGTGGAAACCGTATACGCGCAATTATTGATCCATGAACGATGTGATTGGTAGGAACAAATATGCCCAATGCTGTCATGAGATGTAGAAGCGGATCGTACGCGCGATACGTGTGCATTGCTAAGCTAAATGTCCAAAAATGCACTAGGATAAGTCATACGCGCTTGAAATATTTGGTCGTGTATGAAAGTGCATGAATGATTATTAGAGTGTGTATTGGATGAATGAACAGTGGTTGGTCGAAATGATACTTCTCGTTTTGCGTGCGAGTAGTACACAAAATCAGCACAAAAAATGATCGTGCGTAATCAAGTGAAAGACCTACTGGATGATGCTGTTTATCACTAGCATCTATCACTTCAGCTGGTAGATGAGCGCATGCGTTACCAGTGCGCGGGTGGTTTCGAAGTTAGGAGCGTCACCACGTTGGTTCATAAGCCTTATTATCGGTCTCCCAAACGATCCCCAGTTAGAATGAGCTTTTTTCAAACACAACCGTACGGTTGCCTTATATAATCCAGTTACATTAAAACTCGATATCAAGATGTTGCCACTGTACTGAGTATCTAACTTCGTGTGTTTATCCTTCTTTAAAACGCCAAAATACTGAATATTGCTTCAAGTGAAACGAAGGACGCTACTTATTGGCAGTGAAATCGATAGTTGTCAAATGGCTACCACTCTAAAGTTTCCGGTTATCATTTCGTCACTGTCGGTCACCTGACGGCATCGGGGTTGATAAGCTTGGTTCACTGATAGTGTCACTGCTCATCGTTCACATAGAGACAGAATGCTTAAAAAAACTGGACAGAGTTTCGGTTCACCTACTATTTCAACAGTACCGCCTGTGCTGTGTATCCATCATGACGACACTGCACCTTGACGTGGTGTGATAGCTTGCGTGCCTCTAGAACCCAAAGAGCTATACAGGATGGCTTCTTTAAGCCCAAGATGCAATCATGCCTGACAGGTCAATGGGTGAAGCCAGACAAAGTCCAGTCTCCTGGTCCTCCAGGTTGTGGGTCGATCTGAGCTGGCAACTTAGTCCGTAAAATCAGTGGAAGAATAGTTGATCCAAGCGAATGGGCTTTCACCCATCCATCCTGCTGCCTTTCGGACGGGTTCTTGTTAGAACTAAGGGCTTTCGTTAAGAACCCTAATCGTTCTCCTGCTTTGCAGCTGGATACCCTAGCAGTACCCGTTCAACATCACCCATAAACCGCACAAACAGAAAGAATTCCACACTGCATCGGTCGTCGCGCAGGATAATCAGGACCGCGCTGCTCATTGCATCGAGCGGGATGTGTAGTGATAAGTGGGCTATACTGCTCAGAGTTCCCTCTCTTTGATTCAACCTTTGTCTTCTGTCTCCAACCACCTCTCTTTGTTCCCTCTATCCACCCATAATGCTTCTACGGACTACACGGCGGATACTGGCAGCGGCACGTTGTCAACATGTGTCGTGAATAATCCTCTCTCTTGTAACGCATTTTCTCAAGCCTCGTCAGCTTTTGAATCTCGGCTCCTTTAACGTGCGTACACTCACGCAGGCCGGTCAGCAGGTGTGTCTAGCGCTCACAATTGATTCTCTGGTGATTGATATCTGCTGCGTAAGAGAAACGCGTATCCAGGATTCGAGCAGTGTGATTCAACTAACTACTCCTGGTATCTCATCGAGGTATTTTTTGCGCACCTCAAGAGACGGAGTAGCTCGAGCTGCGGGTCAACGTGGTGTAGGGATAGTCTTGACTGACAAGGCTGAGGCTGCCATGTTAGACTGGATCCCGAATAATAGTGGTTTATGTGCAGTTAGACTCCAAGGGTCAGTCGGCGTTCGAAAGGGTATCTGTGCTAAGCGCAATTTGTTTGTGATCTCAGCGTACGTTCCAACAACTGCAGCTCTGATACGCGGAGGGATGAGTTCTACGATGAACTCGCCCCCCCCCCCTCGTTCGCAGGAATAAAGGTTCTGACATTGTAGTGCTAGCAAGAGATTTCAATGCACAAGTTGGTAAACGTAGTGCGTCAGAATCTTGTTTGGGCGGGCGTTGTCCTTTACCCGCTGAGCGTACAGATAACGGCCGACAATAATAGTTTCCCTCGACTTGAAAGGCTCCTTAGATTCAGTTGACCGGACGGCGCTATTCAATGCTCCTCCACGGAAAGATATGCCCCAGAAGTTCGTGAATCTACTGAAGTCATTGTACTCTCGTACTTCTGGCCGCGTAAGGGTTTACGATGAACTATCCAGTCGGTTAAAAACGACGAGCGGTGTTCGACAGGGATGTCCCATGACTCCATTCTTGTTCATCTTCGTCATGGATGAGATAATGGAGAATGCCTTGGGAGATCTCCAGGATGTGGGCGTGGAACTAGGAAATAGTGTGAAGCTGTGTGATCTAGACAACCTTGTCTGCTTGTTCGAATACACGGAACATGCTCAACATGCACTAGATAAAATTTCGAGAACCGTAGCTCCATTCGGCATGCGCTTTGCACCTTCCAAGTGTAAAGTGATGTTACAAGACTGGACGTGAACGATTCCGAACTTGATGCTCGACGGGAAGGAACTAACAATTGTTGACCGCTTCAGTTGTCTCGGAGGCAGCGTGACGACGGATGGGAGCACTTTAGTAGAGGTGAACACGCGTATATCGAAGACTCGAGCGGCGAAAGCTGGACTGAAGCACTTGTGGCGTCGAGCTGACATTTCACTGAAGTTGAAAGGTCGTGTGTATTGTGCCGCGGTTCGTTCAGTTTTGTTGTATGGTTCCGAGACTTGGGGTCTGCATGCAGAAGATATTCGTCGTCTTCAGGTTTCCGACCATCGATGCTTCCGTAGTATCGCTAAGACTGGGTGGAATAGCCGAATGAGCAGTGCTCACTGATTCACTCTCAGGGACGTCGTCTTGAGCGCTGGGCGGAGGACCTTAGGGAACGACTCATTTCGCCCAACTTAACTGTGGACCTTCCAAATACACCTTCCTGCGGCACGTTGCAGGTCTATATCATTCGTCCATCAGAGATGAAGATTTTGCAGGAGATAGGTTTTTTTGGAAAGGTGCAAAGCCGCTGGACCGGATGGGTTGTCTCCATTTTTTTTCAAGGATGTAGGCGACGCTTTGGTTTCACTGTTAACAAAACTCCTGTGTATTATTTGGGATAGTGAGCAGATTCCCGGGGAATGGTGTGATTCGGTGATTGTGCCGATTTACTAGAAAGATGACAGATCCTCTTTTGAAAATCACAGAGGAATTAGCTTGATAAGTATCGCGTCTAAACTGCTCACCGGTCTTATTTTCCGCCGGTTATCCAATGCCCGCGAAATGTGTACGCGTGAGAATCAAACCGGTTTCAGACCCGGTCGTAGTTGTATCAACCACATCTTTACTCTTCGGCAAACCTTAGAGCACAGACACATCTTCCGTAGGCCCACAATCTGTGTCTTTCTTGATCTGAAAGCAGCGTTTTACTCAGTTGGCCGCGGAGTTCTCTGGCGCTACCTCTCACTGAAGGGTGTGCCAGTGAAGTTTATTTCTGTTTTCGAATGCTTTTATGCAAACAGCCGAAGCCAAGTTCGTGCTTACGGCAGTCTTTTACCCTAGTTCACCACCAGAAGTGGTGTTCGTCAGGGTTGCCCTCTTTCAACCTTGCTCTTCAATTTTGTGATTGAATTGATTCTCGAGATAGCCCTATCTCCGTGTGAGAATAGCGGCGTCGATCTTTGCTCAGGCAATAAACTGTCTGACATAGAATACGCGGAGGATATTGTTCTTCTGAGTGAAGATGTAGGTAAGTTGCAAGCTCTTTTAGATAGCCTTAACAACAGTGTAGCAATGTCTGGGATGCGTTTTGCACCTTCTGAGTGTAAAATGGTGTTGCAGGACTGTTTTGGCTCAACACCAAACCTTGTATTGGCAGGGGAAGCTCTATCTGATGTGGTTAAATTTTGTTACCTGGCTAGTTACATTTCACCAGGTGGATAGATGTCGGACGAAGTGTCATCGCGTATACAGAAGGCGCATTTGGCTTTTGCCAACCTCAGTCATCTGTGGCGTCGACGTGACATCTGATTGTCTGGTAAGTGTCGAGTGTACAATGCGACGGTTAGGTCTTTTCTTATATACGATTCAGAAACATGGCCGTTGAGGGTTGGAGATAGACAAAGACTGTCGGTGTTTGAGCACTGATGTCTTCGTAGCATTGCTCGAGTATGGTGGGAACACCGTATCAGCAATGCTGAGGTTAGGTGTAAGGTGTTGGGAACCAGAGTTCAGTCTCTGGATCTAGTACCGAATCTAAACAGGTTGAAGTGGTTGGGACATGTGTTACGCATGCCCACCGATAGACTTCCTCATCGTACGCTGTTCTCTGAGGCAAGTGGTGATTGGAAGGTAAGTCGATGGGGTCATTCTACGACATGGCAAAAGGTATGAAAACCTTGACCAGTGTAATTGGACAAGTAGGACGTGTTAGACTTTCAGGTTGGAGTCCACACGATCCACCTACCAAATGGTTAGAGACATTAGGTGATATGGCTAGGTGTCGCGGTCAGTGGCGTAGTTGCATTCGGACTCCTTTTTTGTCCTCTTGATACCCGCTTGTTACCTCGACTTTTGTGAGTCTTTATCACTATGCTCCTATTCCTTTTGCCCTTTACTGGCCGATGCTGGAAGGTAGTAACTGAAACCAGAGTACAGAATTGTGAGGTTAATGGTTGAATAAACTGAAACTGAGGTACTGAGGTCACAAAGCGAGTATTGGGTATCAATTCACAGCATATCCAGCTTAATAGACTTCGTTGGTTGAGGCACGTGTTACGTATGGCAGACACACGCCTACCTTACCGTGCCCTGTTTTCCGTTCCTCCTCAGGAGTGGAAGAAACCACGTGGAGGTCAACAGATGACTTGGCAACGGGAAATGAAAAAAGTGTACAGCGAACTTAGGAAAAGTAGGTGCCTCACGTCTTCGTGGTTGGGGTTCAAAAGATCCATCAACCAGTTGGCTGGAGACACTGAAGAATATGGCAGCGAATCGTGAACAGTGGAGATGGTGCTGCCACTTTTTGTGGAATCAGAATGATTGGTCGATGTGCGTTTGCACAGTTAGACTGTGTATTCCGTGTGTTGGCAACTAGGGTGCTCTTTCCTTTTCCCTCTCGTGTAGGTCCACTCCCTGTCCATCTTGTTTATTCATGCTTTCTAATTCAACTTGCAACATAGTGAGAAAGGCAGTGATCATTGGGGCGTTCCCTACTGTTTAACGCTGTACGATAATGATGATGCTGTGCACTCGATGTCTGTGAAGTAGTGCAGCCTATCGATTTGCATATATATATATATATAATTTGAATCGTCTGAAGTGTGAATGGATACTCTCCATTGATGAGTCCACAAATGAATCACAGCTGTAGTTTCTGTTAAATATTCATGTCTGGGTCGCTGCAAACCTAAAAAAATCAGCAGGCCTTTGCTTTTTTAAGGAATTTTGGAACAGCAGTCATTGTGGGCAGGAGCACTGACTTTGAATCGCAATGTTTATCTGACGCGCCACTGCTAGTAATAGCGACCAGAACTTGATGAATAGTTATGAGGAGCGACACTGCATGGAGGATATAAGAGGACATACTGAGGGTCTATTAGAGAAACTGTAGACCGTGTGAGAATAATATTAAAAGCTGAAATGTTCACATGGAATTTCATGTTCATTTTTAGGTAATGGTCTTTGACAAAGCCGCAGGGTAGCACAGGTGCCGGGAATCGATAATGTATGCATTCTCCAGGACACCATGGACTCCGATCCTGTATGTTAACACTGTCTTCAAGACCACTGTTTCGTGAGACATATTTTGTGCTCGTTCCCCTCGAGCTAGAATTATGTGCTTGAGAAGCTCCGTCTTGAAAGTTTCAGTCACCCTTCATCTCGTTTGACCCGCCTTCCTAGTGGTGTATCGAGGTATGGCCGCTGCTCGGAGAGGCAATTCCTCGGAGCGACATTTCAAAACAAAGTTTCAAGTGAAAACCAAGGGCTGACGAGGTCTCCATGAAAACACAACAACTCCACTAATCGGCGTTGTCTTCCCGACACCACATATGCATGTTATGACGTTAGATGAACAGACCGGGAGAGCTCCTTCCGCGGGTTCACACAAACCATGACTTGCAAGTCATTGAATTAGTACAACTGATAACACAGGCCAAGTGAGAGACTTCAGTTCCCATAATCACATGACATGGCTGGCCTCATCACTGACTGAGTAGTGACAGTGCGTGGAATTTGATACTTAGCGCGGCCAGTATGTGGAGTGAGAACACAAGATTCAGATCGCAAGGACGCGTATAATGGTGAGTCGATAAGCGTGTCATAGGTTCAAGGTACTCCAACCGAAACCTAAGCACAGAAGTGTGAGGGTAACCGTTAGAACAATGGAACTGTTTCGAGCAGTCCCACTGACTCCAGTGAGAAGTTCTTTCTGCCTTAGAATCATATCGGTCTGTTGGCACAAGTCAGATCATTTATATAAGATATGCAGCGACCACAACCAAATCCTTGGGTGCAGACTTATTGACTCAATTGTTATTGGCGGTCGGCTCTTCTGGCTGGCTGGTCTGGCTGCAGTCCGATTGGCTGATTTGGCTTCGATCGGTCCAGGCAACCGTTGGCCACCGATTGGTCCATCATTCCGCTTCGCTGGCCGAGGCCTTGTCCTCGATTCTAAACGGGCGAAGGCGTGCTGTGTGCTACTACTTTCACAGGAACTGAACCGCTCTGTCGTTCATATAGCACCTGTCCTGGCTGGAGAACATGATCTACGGAATATGTAAACGTTTGATATTCGGTAACAGCGTTCCTGGTAATCTGTTGACATTTCGGGCTCCGCTGACAATCTTTCTCAAAACCGATTTACAACCGGTACACTCCGAATCAGACTCGGTTCCGATAAACAACCCAAAGAATTATCACAAAATAAAGAAAAATGAACAGCATGAGTCAATGAAAAACGACCGGGTGTGTGCCAATAATGTCTGGTGGCACGTTGAAAAACGTCTGTTGAAATTGACGAAGACCGAAACTGAAAAACATCTGGGTTGTTCAGTATTTTCTTACGAAAATAACACTTTTGCTTCAATCTCCGGCCCATGTTTGAGGAATCTGGTCAGCTTCCCCAACCAATATCCCATAAATAATTCTTTACAGAATACAAATATCTCACTTCATGAATTTGTGGGTTTTTTCATTTAACCGTTTCATAATCAATTTGTTTCTTTATCTTTCCTCGTCCCCCCTTCCATCTTTGAATAGATGTCCTCTCACGAGGGGAGTTTCGTAGAATCATATGCCCTACCATATACGATCGAACAGAATGATGTATCCACACGAATCTTCCAGTGTAGTCAGGAAAATGAAGTGAGTTGACAAGAATTTTTCCTCCCAACCCGCGAGTCTTGTTTTTGCGACAGACGGCACGGGCATTAATTCGTCCGAACTAATTTCTACCGGATGACATGATGGGAAAAGATGATCGCGAGAGTGTGTTTGCTTCTACAGATTGACCTGTATGAGTAGTAGGAAATCAGATTATCATTTGGTGTTTTATAATGCAGTACCGACGTTCCAGGCTTCGGGACATTGTACAGCTGCTATTACTTCATAATTAGGAGCCAACAGCCCTAAGTATCCAAGAATACCGGTAACCTGGTACTAAATGTTTTGGAACTCGCAGTTTCATGTTCTGGGTTCAGGTCTCGGAAATTACGATGTGTTCAACATAGTGGTTCATTGTTGATAGCTTAACTAGATTGTGCTTCAGTAAGCCAGTGATTGTGACCACTCACTCGATTCTCCTGGTTTGTGCTTATTGTCTCAATTAGCAATGAAGAACCCCACTTTAGTGATCGCAATACGCTCTCCAAATATAGCTTGAGATTCATTTTTCACTTCTATTTTTTGGCTGGGATCAGTGTCTGATGGTCGCGTTGATATCTGAATGGCTTTGAGTGTCGTGCACCAAACTATACTGAATCTCTTCATTCAGCAGTCATTTGTAGTTTGGTACAATATTTTGTGTGCAAAAAATCGATTATTTGAGTTCCCATTCTTGTCCGTCCACTAACTGCAGTTTGAACTCAAAGAAAAATATCTTCATAATTTGCCTCATTTGTTACAAAGTGTAGGCTCTGTCAGTATTGTGATTGTTTTTTGCAACTTCATCGATCGAATAGGGTACCTAGAATGAAAAGAAATGCATACATAGGCTCCTTCACCATTTCAGTCGATTGAACCGACAAATATGCTCTACTAATCAACAATGATTGGGCCATAGACTTTTGGCCTCGGTGCGAATTAGTCGCATGAAATCAGCACGGCGTTGGTCTCAAATTTGCCATCCTGTTATCGATTATCATAGGTATGGATTCGTTGACGACTTCTGTAAACTGTTTTAACTCTGGCTGTGCCCTTTTTCGTTCATGCGTCTACATATCGCTAAAAATGGAAATAATATCAAAGCTCACTTTCCCAAAGTTGGTGCTATAACAGCATTCGTGCCCGGCCAAAATCATTCTCCTAATACCAATGCAATCGGATGCCCACAGTTCAAGTGAATGTCGCATGTAAATCAACATGGTTTTGTCACGATCGCCGTCGTTGCGTAAGACCTCGGGCATTTTTCACTCATACAGAGTGAATGTGCGTCATCTGTAGCTCGGTTAGATGCACAAAACTTCACTCTTCCGGATACCAAAAATAAGAGCGCACGGCAGATCCTTCGGATACCAAGTGATTAGAAGCCTGATAAATGGTCGCGAGCAGTGGTTGGTTGCGAACGATGATAAAGCACCTAAGGCCCCGGTAGCTGTTGAGGCCGAAATTTCTCTAGTATGATTGTTTATCCTGGCCCACAGAAACCAAATGTGATTGGTTTCATCTAGAAGATTAAAGACTCAATTACACAAACTTAAAAACACCATCTATAACACTACGAAACATTCAGTTCACCCACCTCACAATAAACCCTCGACTTATTTTCAGATGAATATCACGTCTGTGCCATAAATGATACTCACCTGTGAGTTTATTTACCTAAAAGCAGACAAAACTGATAGACTGAATGGGTTATATTTGTCAGTTGTCGGAGACGATAACCGAGCTCCGATATCGAAGTTGACAAATCTCCTCAGGGCATTCTGGAATAGTGAACTGACCAGTCGTGAAAAGTAAAACCAGAGTTACAACAAAGCACGATTTATATCTGGGACTATTTCACTGCATCTCAACCTGATGCATACTGCAGAACAGTGGTGTTTACAACGGTTCACTGGAAAAAGTGCCTGAAAATTATAGAAAATGAATACGGGGGTTGGATTGCATCACCATGGTAAACACAAGTTGACGTCTATTTCTTTCTGTTGACACAACAGAGTTTCCCATCGGTGTGTGGTAATTGCCTCGGTAAATCTCGGTAGTTTAACGTTATTTGCCGTGTATATGACCCGAAACGCAATGCTTCGGTCATCTGGATGTTGCACCGTCAGGTGACAAGCGACAGCCGACGTTAGGATCTTATGGTTGTCAACCTTGTCATCATGTGTTTGACCGGACCTTTATTTCGTCACAAAACGTTGGTCCCAAATTAAAATATGCCCACTCACTTACATAACTGTCACTCTGTTTGACTGACGTAGTTTGCTCTGCACCTGAACTGAACTTCGCACATCAAGTTAGATTTGGTGGACAAAGGCAGACGTTATTTTTCACAGATGGTGTGGGAATCCTAATCATCCGATGAGTAATGCGGAAGTCGACTGCACAACATGTTCGGGCAACAGCCGATCCGAGTCATCATTTCAGCAAACAATGAACATCACCTTTGAATGGAAGGGAAAGCGTGACTTGTAATTTCGCTTTGAACGCAGTCATTTGTTTAACGACTCAAGTTTGTTGTCTTTTGATAAACGCATGGGGATAAGCGTTTTCAGCTAAAGTCTTTTTCACCTGTTGTAGTTCGTTATCAGTCGTGCTTTTCGTGCAAATCCGTTGTGCTTTGGGAAAGTGTTCCGGCAAGACCACGTTGGTTGTCCAGTGATAGCTGTCGAAATGCAAGTATTGGCTTGTCCAAGCGTCTCTTCGGTAAAAGGTCCGACGATTGTTGCATCATCCATCCTAGTCATATTATTGTGAAAAAAGTGTACTGTTTTTTTTAATTCTGCTTCCATTGTAAAGCGTATATTCGGATGCAAATGATTAAGTTCAGTAATAATTTGTGCCGTTTTTTCTAGGCATTTTGTGATAATTAGAGTATCACCAGCACAAGTTTTGCAAAGTTCTGAACGTTCCAGCATGTTGCTCGCCTTATCCTCAAGATGAGCCATGAATATATCTGCTAAAACGGGGCACAATGGGTTTCTCGTTGCAACACCCTCGATCTGTCTATTAGCTCGACCTGGGAAGGAAAAGGATACGTTTGTTGTACATCGTATGTGTAGAGCAACGTAAGTAGGTGTTGAACAGAGTGACAGTTACGTAACCGAGTGATTGGACATATTCCAAATTGGATCCAGCGTGTCGTGATGCAATCAGTCAGGGCGAGCGCGTGGTACCGACGTTCAAAACCATAAAATTTAATTTAATCCCCGTATTTGTTTTCTAAGATTTTCTCCCATTATTGTTTTACATGAGCCCATATAAATACTACAATGCACGAAATGCTTTTAACACACCTCCAACCCAGTGATAAAGAAAAAATATCTGATGATCAAATGCAAACACCTTTACTGTTTAGAACACAAACCACAATCAGACATATTTACAAAAAGATTTCGGATCGTCTGAACTTTTGAGTTCTGCCATTCAGTGTAGTTAGTAGACCTCAGTTCGTGGATGGCGTTGATGACTCTTCCGTCTGCATAGACTCACCTGACCAACAAGCCCTAAACATTTTCAGTGGGCTTTAAATGGAGACTGTGCGCGGGCCAATCGATGATTTTGATGTTTCGATACAGTAGCCACATTCTTGTGACGTGATCCGTATATATGGTGACATTGTCTTGCTGGGAAAGCATGGACCCCCTCCAACAATTGTTACGCATGCCCACCGATGGACTTCCTCAGCGTAGGCTGTCCTCTGAGGCAGGTAGGTTGATGTGATCAGTCCGTGACATGGCAAAAAGGTATGAAAACCTTGGTCAAGCATGGCGTGTTAAACTTCCGGGTTGGGATCTTCAAGACGCGCCTACCGGAGGGTTGGAGACATCAAGTGAAATGGTTAGGTGTCGCGGCCAGTGGCGCAGTTGCATTCAAACTATTTCTTTGTTTTCGTGATTTGCACTTATTACTTTGATTTGTGGATCTTTCTCACTTTATGCTTCTGTTCTTTTTGCCCTTGACTGGGTGATGCTAGAAGGTAGCAACCGAAACCCAGGTTAATGGTTGTATAAACTGAACTGAACTGAACAGCAGGAAGTAAGAAGTCATTCAGAATCCTGATTCACGAGTCAGTCGTCTGCTTTCTTTGGGAATTGCCAGCAGTGATTTACCGTCCGGAAAAATAGCACCCCAGACCGTCACAAAGCCTCCGCCGAAGGCTCGGCGACCGAAGTCAAACTTGCTCTCCCGCATTTCATGCAAGTAATGCGTTAGTCCGTCGAGGCCGTTCAATTCTAACTTTTTTTTCATCACCAAATATCACAGTATTATTTTATTCAACCTTCCATCTGATGTGATTTGTGACCCATTCGACTCGACCTGAAATATGAAGTTCATTCATCCATGGCACTGATCACATCTATCGATACCGTGGATGTGTTGTTGTTTGTAGTACTTGTTGTGCACGGCGAACACTGATATTCCATTGCACGGACCTCTGCAACGTTGATGCACTTGTTATTTAGTTGGACGCAGCATTTAGAAGTTGCCCATTGATCTTTTCAGGGATTTTCCTTCGTACTCCACGTTTATTCTTGGATCCTTCACAAAGTTACAGATAACTTTTCTTGGTCTGTGAATTCTCTTAGCAAACTTGCTAAAACTAATTTCCGAGTCTATGTGGGCAAGTATTTTTCCCTGTTCCAACTCAGGTAGCTTTTATCCGTGCGGTATTCCTTTGTTTTCGTGAATGAAAGGTCAAAACTTTCAATTTGATTTCATGAACTGGGTGAACTTCGTTCCCAGATCGCTCATGGTATGAACTTTGCTCAGTGGTATGTCACGGAGCATCACTCAAGACAACGGCTAAATGAGTGACTCATTCCGCCCGATAAATGAGCTAGAGTGTGCGCTTTTTCGACAGTGATCACGGAATGTATCAAAACCATGTCGCACTTAGCGGGCACATTATTCGGGATAAAACCAATATAATAACAATTTACTATGAAATCAATTTCCTTAGTCAAAGTTCAAATCCGTGTACGGTCTTAGTCGAGCGATGGCACAACACCTACACACCAAATTTCACGATCCTACGTTTGTATTCGCTAGAAATTGCAAAAGAATGCGGATGCGCTAAAGGCATTTCGTGCACTATCTTTGTTTCGCAAGACGTCTCGCTGAGATGCAGCGAAACCGTCCCGGAGATAGTCATGCTGTATTGCAACTTTGGCTTCCCTTTCACAATTGCCTCGAAAAAAGCGTGTTTCAACTAATTAATCGCCGAGGTATCGGTAATCATGTTCTATTGACCGGTGATACCCCTTTTGTAAAAATCACAGTTGATTCATTTATCAGGTTACGGCATATGGCCAGTGTCCGCACAGGACTATCATTTGTCCCCTTTCTCCTTAACTTCATTATAGAGGTTTAATCAAGGAACGCGTTTTTTTTTGACCTGTTAGACGGTCGAGTTGAGCTCCTCCCCGGGAAGAGTTCCTAACTTGGAATATCCAGAAGACATCATCTTAATGGGAGGATGTGATGTTCAGACCATACAATACACTTTGGCGGCTTGTCAACTGCTGTACAGAAGTACGGTATACACGTTGTCTCGCTCATTTGTGGAATTTTCTCAAGATCGCTAGGAGTCTAAATCTGAAAGCGTACTTTGTGATGATGAACTTGAAATGGTCGAAAGCTGGAATTTCCTCGAGAACTTCATATTGATTGGTGGAAACACTATATCCCGTCGCGAACCGTGACAATCAGACCGTTTTTCGTTAACCTGTAACAATTGTGGAGCCGACACGAAATCCGTCTACGTCCCCCCCCCTCTCTCTCTCTCTCCTCTTCCTCTCTCTTAGCAAATGATCAACTTTGAACATATGTTGCCATGGTTTTCAAGGCTGAGGCATTTGAACAGATGTCTTTATTGCTGCAGACTGCTCACGAGGGACACTCAAGATAAAAGTATACTCCATAGTTATCTCCGTGCATCGATTTTTCACTGTTATAGTCCAGTTAAAATAAAGGCATCTGAACGTAAATGTTATGGTTCAACGTCAGGTCCTGGCAACCATTCGTGCTCTCCATTTTCCGATGACACAGTTCGGGGTTCCCAGGCAATACAGTCACTGTTGTGCTGACCAATAAACACCAGATCCATAAACATTGTCTATATACTGGCTCATTTGCCAACAAGGCTCCACTTTATCCATCGCTGTTGACAAATTTCATGACAACTTCATCTGTTTGTATACATCCGGCTTCTGACCACGTTAACTGACAATGAACTGCATGACGCACACACTAGATATCGAATGTGAACGCAGAGATATACAAGCCTGCATCTATTGTTACTGTCATTCGCTCTGTGGTGCCATCTGTATGTCAGCCACTAGCCTCTGTAGTCATCATCGACACTCAACTGAATCGATTGACCAAGCACCAAGTGTGTGCGTGCGATTCGTGGTTGTTCACATAAGCAGTACCAAGCACACGCACACTAATATGCACAATCTCGTGTGTGGTGCAGCTTACATTGTGGTCGTGTTGTCTGCACAGTCCTCCTTCTCTCTGTGGCCGTTCGTGATCCAAACGAGAATGTTTTCGTTCCGCGTGTTTCCGGTTTCGAGTTACCAAATTGTACGTGCTTGGCCCACTGAGGCGTGTACATTTTAAAACAGCTGCATGAGAGGGCGGGGGGGGGGGGGGGTGGAGGTTGAAGGGGACATGAATTCCGATTTTGTTCTCGTTCTTGAGTTCAGTTCTGTGTTTTTGTTGTGCACTTACCGCTTCTCATCCGAAGAACGAGAAAACCATTCGTGAATTTCGTGCCATAGTCGATTTTATCCGTTTGTAACCTCGGTTGTGGATAGCACTGTTTGTTTTGATAATGCTACGCAGATACCAGAACCGTGTCCATACACAGACGTTTATAACTCGTGTGCATAAACGTTACACAACGATCTCCACAATCTACATTACAGATTATATCACGCAACCGTCAAAATCGTTCAACCGATATAGCGGTGGAATATCTATCCGGAAAATAGGGAGAGTGATGAACCACGACTGATTCTCGCGTAAAAACGACCGTTGTCGATTTGGCGATGAATATCTTACCGATTCACAAAATGTGAATTATCGAAACCCTCACTGCCTTTCTATTGACTAACCTTCTCAAGGTTGAGTAACTGTTTTGAATTTGAATTGTAAGTTCGACTGTGTAACGTCTCTTTGTCATGATGATGTAACGGCCAGACCGTAAACCGACGTAATGGTGTTGAATTACTGTACGTGTTCGATCCCGATGAGCCACTTACTGAGCTGGGCTCATAAATTTGTCTGCGTTGTTGTGAATTCAGATCGAACGTGAGCAACCCCCGGCGGAAGATCACTGGCCATTCGCATGCTGAAAAGGCCTCTCGCCAGCCACTAAGGAGTGTATTTTAGCATGCGTTTTATTGATTGTGGCTTTGAGCTGGATACCTATCAATACCGGTCGAAGGGTCGTCAACATAATCATCGTACAACAGAAAATCTTCATTGGCCTACCTGCCGAAGATAAACGTGGATACAATGTGAATTTCGGGTGGAAATGTGAATATGAGAACAAAATGAATGATATTCTATGGTCTGTGTGTAGACAAAGACAGATGAACACAGCTTTGTGGGATTTATCATCAAATCACTATTTAGTTTATCAAACAAATATGCCGATCGTTGAAAATGCCCTTTGTGATATTGAGCAATAGACCGCATGGAACAAACTTGTTTTCGGTAACCTCATCTGACAAATACAGTTCCTATTTAGTGAGAGCACATATTCAAGAGCGATATGTATTTAGTACAACGCATGATTGGTAAGAGGGTGAATCTTGACCAGCGGTTGGTAAATGGCAAGAATGTCGTGTCACGGTTTAGGGGAAGACAAAACAGTTATTATGGAGTGGGTGTCAGACCAATTATCTCAATCAGATTTGATCAATTATACTTACGCCACCTAGTCACGTGAGGATTGATACCCTGTTTGTGAGCACGCGACAATGCCCGGCCAAGGTAATTGCTGTGAAATCATGACGATAATTAACAATTAATCTGCGATATTACACCACATACCACCGGTGTTTTCTAACCGTCATCGATCAAGGCACCCAAGCTCGTCGGTTGGGTAGTCGTTACCAATCGAATTCCGTGTTGGATGTGACGGCTAGGGACTGACTCATAGTCGATGAAGAACCGAGTCTTGTTAGCAGTCAGCCCCGCCAGCGTCTGTCCAAAATCTAGGTCGAGGTTTGGGCGGACGGCATCACTCGTCGGGACAACGGATCGATAAGACAGGAAGGGATTCTTGCCTTTCAGAAGAGACGTGACTCGATATCAGTTCGAACCAACGTGTTTGTGGTGCGATAATTAGTGACTATGGCTCTTGCATCCTACATAAAGTGTCTGTTTTCAGTTAATAAAATGAGATGACTCGAAGGCGGAAAAGTCTTGTTGCTAGAGCTAGTAGGACAAAACAGGGCGGTGGATAACTCGGTCGTCGTCATCGTCGCCGCCGTTTAGCTCACTACTGCGTCAGACCGACCTAACAAGGCTTTGCGCCAGCACCTATGATCGAATATTTTTGTGGCACAATTGATCCTCGTGGGAAGTAGTGTTGACATAAAACGATAAGATTACATGGTAGATAACCCGATCGTCGTCATCGTTTAGCTCACTATCGTTTTTACCCGAAAATAAGACCCGATCTTACATTTCTTTTTCGATCCAAAAGTTTTCGAGGAATGTCTTATTTTTCAGTTATGCAAATCAACGTTTACGTTTCTACGTCTATTCAAATATAGTCATGTCTTCTTCTGGGATATCATCATAAAATTGCCAGTCCTGAGTTTCTTGCGACTCCATTTCCTGTAGAAGCACTGGCCCCACTATTTCGTGTCCAGCAATGAGGCTTTCCCAAAGTGAACGTTCATTAATCATGAAGCCTGCTCTTAGTACATTGGTAGCACCGCTGTCAGTAATTTTATCCCGTGAATTCTTTACTCAAAATACGACCTCCTCCAAACTACGCTCCACAGAGTTTTTGCACTGATTTCTTGTCGTGCTGCTTTCATTGTAGTCGTTGATTTATAGACGCAAATGATCCTTTAAAGGGTTGCTTATTGCAACACAAAGGGTCTAGAGATATAAAGTCATTGCCGCGAGAATCATTATTTAATCTATTCTTCTCTCTGAAAGAATGCCCTTCATGTCTTTAGCGCGATGGGTGCTAGCAGATCTCGTTGATTACCGCGCAAAACAAGAACCAACATTGAATTGGCCCGCCTCGTTATAACTGCTTCTGTGCAACAGGGCTTTACGGTCGCAAGAGCAAATACCTTGAAGCTCATTCTGTTCTGAACTGCCCCACTAAAGCAAGGAACAGCGCTTCTCAGCTCGCGTAAATTCTCGCTTTATTAACGTAGAACAATCATTATCGAGGGTGTTGATCCCTGTACACAGATGTCTCAAGGCACGTATTGGTCCGACTGGTGCGGGTGTCCAAGTCTTGTAATGGGTGAGCGTTGAAACCGAAGACCGTTTGACAGGATTCATCTCTCATTCCGTTAGTCGGCTGGTCGGCTGTCGCCCGTGCTTCTGTTGCACCAAGCCCTGGGCTGGGTGCCGGACAGGTGCTGACTACTAACGAGACTTGGCTATCTACCAACGCTGAGTCAGCCCATACACTCACACGTTCACTGTTATCTTTCTTGGCCTTAGTGATCATTGGAGGCAATGGCTTTCCTTCCGTCCAGATAGATTACCAAAATGAGGGTAACATGTATTTTCGCAATCGGTGAATGGAATGTGGATTGACAAGACACCTGCCTGATGAATTGTCATTTGCGTTTCCAGGCCAATAAACACTGCAGCTTCATGTGTCAATCATGTCGGAGAGTTGATATTTGGAAAAGTCTATTCCATCAACAAAGTACTTGAATGCAAGTGCATGTTTGATAATTTCAGTATCTTCCGACTTAAACAGTGTTGTTGATCATCTTAGAGATAGTTTATGGCACTGAATAAAACCATCCAGCCAGTGTTGTGATACTTTCGAATTTTTTTTTTTTGAGTTATTTCGAAATGTAGTGCCACAGCAAGAACAAATGCTTGGATGTCATCCCTGAGCACAACCAAAGCACTTGCTCTCTTGTCAGCAATCCGTTCACAGATGATATCTTCCAGTTCAGGAAATAATTGTTGCTGACTTGATCCGCACTTGCACTTCTTAGCATTTGCTTCTTTCACTTGTTGACTAAGATTATTGTACTCTGCTGTCCATTCTCGTACCATTCGGAAATGATATTTTTCTCCCTGTGGATAACCGTATGATTCTTGCCGCGGGAGTCTTTAATAATTCCATTCTTATAATCGACGGAATAGTTCTTTCTTTTTGCACTTATCTTGACTTGATAGCCAACACAAAAGCGAAGAGAAACTGCTGATGCTAGAATTACGCTTATTTATTTCATCCCAGTGACGCATTGGATTACGACCCACATCCGTTCATTATCAAGTGCGCACCAGTGGCTTCCGCTTCGACTGACTAATAGATAGTCAACGACGCCAGGCTAACTGTTCACCCCGCATAAACAATCGGGTGGTCTCAGTTCTTGCAAGATGAATTCAAAAGACGGTGACAAAATGCATTTGGTCTGGTTGAACGCTTCGGATCAACTTCTGTTAGGTTCATCTTACACTAACAGACCTGCAAATTGTTACCACTGAACGAAACATTCAGGACTGGTGTATTTGGTCAATAAAACAAATCACCTGAGCCCTACTGCAGTTGTTGCATGGACAAAGCTTGCACTTTGCTATTACGCTTTGCCGTTTGACAAAGTTTCGAAGACACAAACTACATATGCCTCACGGTCGAATTGTTTTGACCGTTGTGACTTCGCGCTACTCGTCAACGTGCTTCCGCCTTATCAAATCACTCGGTAGCTGACGGTTTCAACTATGGCTTATTTTCGGGGTAGGGTTTATAATGAAAGAATCCCGCAAAATCTAGCTAGGGCCTACTGCTGAGGTAGGTCTCATTATCGAGGAAACACGGTGCTATGCCGGACCGACATGTCAGTGCCCAGGGTCTTATTTCTTTCGTGGCACAATTGACGTTTGTGCGTATGAAGTAGTGTCGACATAAAGTCGCACTGAGTGCCCTTTGTGTTCTGGTGAGTGTATGTGTATAAACGAATCCGACAATAAGATAAACATTTCGGTCCCTTTATCTCACCGTATCACATTTCAATCCAGGAGAAAAATAATGCGTTGACGAATTGTTTTTGAGAATAAAAAACTATACGTCGTTGCCAATTCATCGCAGCCACCAAGGTCCTTGACTGATTTTGACCATTGATTCCCCCCAGAGCTATTTCTCTTCACTTAGTACGTGACTCTGACTTACTTTACTTTTATACGCGCCCCAATCATCGCATGAGCTGACTTGTGGTGGTCAAGTGGTTTAAAGCGTGTGTTCACCACCTCGGAGGTCCGAGGCTCGAATCCTGCCACTGCCGATCACCCAGGTGGTAGACCGCAATCCCCACTGTCGTCCGGCTCGTCACCACAACTGACCCATTGGGACCTTATGTGATTCCGTACCAGTCCATGTCTCAGGGTCTGATTGCCGACTATCCCTTGTGATACAGTGGGCCTTTTGAAGTAATCGAGTATTCCCCTTTCACTGCGCTCATGCGCTGGTAGGTAATGAATAAAGAGAATTGTGTCGGTCGCAACCGTGTTAACTTTTTTGATTAACCGATTAGGTTGATGTTCCTTTAATCTTAGGGTCGAACGCCTGTGTTGTTTTGTCCCAGGTGGTAGAAAAAGTTCGAAAAACTAGACCGTTTATTTTGAGTCCTAATTGCTATCACGGCTAGTGCCTAATGTAATTCGTATTTCGACTGCATACTAGTATTTTTGGCAACACTCTGATTCCTCCAAAAAACAGAATCTTAGTTCTAGCTAATGTTGAGTCAGCACTACCAGAAGGAATTAAGTAAAATAACGAGGAGCTCATTTACGTGAATAACAGGCACCGACAGTCTGATTTCTTTTAGGCCCAACCTGTGACGATGTTTCGACACGCATTGTAGTTATGATCTAAACAAGTTGGTCTCGTTTCTATCTTATAAAAAAAAACTTTTTTGATTGGAACAGTGTACAATCAGTTATTCACCACACTTGAAATTTTTACAGATCCGAGTAGAGCAATTGTGACTAAGTCCTCGCGTAACTTCCCATTTTGCTTACTTTCGTTTACCCATGACTTTTTCTACTTTGCTCCGCATTTTAGAACTTCCATGTACGGTCATTCTTATACGCTGTATTGGTGGAGTTTATACGCGCATTGATTGAACACGATTTGGAAGTTGACGTAAGTCTCCCGAGCTCGTTTTGACGTGGCATCCCATCTCCGGTTGTTTTTCTCTCTTTTTGAAAGGAGGGAAGGAGTGGGTGAGGGTGCGTTGTAACCATAGGTGAATCCTCCAGAAAAATCATCAATTTATTATTGTGTCGTGAGCTTCAGTAGTGCGAAACGGTTTTTTGAGGGTTGGGAGACGAGTACATCCATTACACAGACATGTCAACACTGTTTTTCGCATAATTACTTCATTCAGAAATTGGTATACACTCGTTATTCGCTCCATACAGTAGGTTCCGACTGCCTTGGCAGTGTGATAGTTGTCTCTTCCGGTCCGAATCAAGTGTCCACTTTGGTGACGGGAATCGATTAATGGTACCGGACTTATGCCACGTATTATTTTGATTTAAAAAACTTTTTTCACTTGCTTGCGCATGAGTTCAGTGTAAGAAACGTACCCAATAGTCCACCGCAATACTAGGAGGGACAATCGGCAACCGTGACTTGGAGTGCAGAACCATATACAGTCCCAATAAATCAGGCGTACTGAAGATCCGGATGATAGTGAGTTACTGTCCATCACCGATGTAATTAATCAGATCAGTTGGAATGATCGATAATTTGAGTGATCTTCTCGTATCACCAAAGAAAAGCAGCTCGCGTCAATTTGCTTGGAATGACTCGAGTGCACTCACCAGGGCAATCTGGGTTCACCTTATCGATCTAGCCATCAGCTGAATTGTGCACTTGTCTTCTTGGGCCTTCAGATCAGTGAAAATTTGCAAGTATCCATGCGATGACCTCAGCAAAAATGTTTGAAATCGAGTGCGTTACGTAATGCCTGTGTTTACAGCATTGCTTAGTTCACGCTTCATACGTCCTCCGACCGAAGCATTCCAGTTCATACATGAAATGTTTTGCCATCATTACGTTTGCGTGAAGCAATTCGCGACCTTTTAGCTAAGCTATCAAAAATACGCGCGCAAAACATTTGAGTCCTATTTACCTATACTGGTTATCTCTAAATTTTAGTGTAACCTTTCATCCCATTAAGGCTAGACCTCTAGTGATCGGTTCCGTCCGAATGAGTGTTGTTCAGCCGATCGAAAATGTAAAAACGGCATCTTGATCCGCTTCAGGTATATCAGATCATTTCGTGGTTCGTCTACATAACCCACCGGGCCACGTGACTTGGTGCTAGGTTATGATCAAAATGTGCATTTGCGAATCGGTGTGATGATGTTAGACTTGCGTTTTCTCAGTGCTCTCGCACGTTGGCCGCGGTATCCTACATCCTCCTCCTCATCATCATCGTCGTACCGCGTTAAACAACAGGGCAAGCCCCACTGACCACTGCCTTTCTCACCATGTTGCAAGTTGAATTAGAAAGTATGAATTTACAAGATGTAACAGGGAGTGGACCTACACGAGAGGGAAAAGGAAAGAGCACCCTAGTTGCCAACACACGGAATACACAGTCTAATTGTACAAACGTACATCGATCCATCATTCTGATTCCACAAAAAGTGACAACACCATCTCCACTGTTCACGGTTCGCTGCCATATCCTTCAGTGTCTCTAACTGACTTGTTGACGGATGCGATATCCTACGATGTTTACAGGAGTGTTCATAAGCCGCTGATTGGTGAGCTTGGTATTTAGATTGCAAACATGCTATCGTCATCATCAGTGCGCACTAATGATGTCGTCTTGCCGGGTAATGATATGCCTAGCTGCACGAACGGGATCTTACGAAAACCGCCGATCTGAGTTACAAACCACAAAATTTCGCAACAGAGTATTGTTCTCGAATCCTGGCAACTACGAGCATGCATATATTCAAATGTAGACTAAATATATGCCCCCATATCTTTTTTGTCATTTTCTTGTCTCTCCAGTGCGCAAAACAACATGACATTCGTACTTGTAAACTGCTAACCACGTTCATTGTTCACGTTCGCCATTACTGTTTTGTCAACCAATCGAGTTTGAATTCAACCAATCGATTCGGTTTGCGTTCACACGCGATGGGTAAACATTCAGTTAGAGCTGACAGCTGGTCGCCTGTTTCCCCACACGTGCGTCCTCATTGACCTGACCGGACTTGCTTTTGTCAGTCTGTCCTCATCGGGCTGGGGCAAAGTGTCGGTGTGCTGGGGTATGGAATGCCTGGATAGGGGATGCGAAACAATGTGGATTGAGAGGAAACGGGTCGATAGAGCCTCATTCCCAAATGTATGTTTTGTCCTGCGTCTGTTTCTCAGTATGTGCCTGTGTGTACTGGTCGGTGTCTAAAGCTTTTAGGCAGACCTCAATGTGGACGACTGATTACATTTTCGAAATGGTCCGGCTCGAATTAGGAGGCAGTTTTTGCACATCTGTTTCTCTTTCATTATTCGTCTTTCACACATACCACCGGAAGCTTGTTCATAAATTTCATTTACAATCGATGATTGCTTTTAAGAATTCCAAAAGAGTTGTGGGGAAGCATCAGACCGCACTTGGTTTGCTCTTTATTTACAGTTAACAGTATGTGTGTAGCCCTTAAGAAGGCATGACGTATTATTTTCATAAAATACTTACCGTTTCTCACGCCATTTCTGATTTAGATTCAAGCGATGCTTCGTTAGTGATGTGTTTTACCGTTGACAACCTCCTGGTTATTTCTGATTGCGACCATTTATGCATTTAGTGATTGAGGAACAGTCCGACACACTAAAATCCGCTTACATACGAATGATACCCACTGTAGATTGTAGAGCTTCTTTATCCACTTTGCCAGTTTCGATATAAGCCTTCCGTCTAGATGAGATTTTTATCCCTAGCGAGACTTCGCCAGTTGTCCATGTTGTGAGGCGCATTTGCGCGTGTTTGACTCTGTATTCTGTGCGCTCAAGCATTGATATAGCCTAATTCAAGGCAGCGTCACGTGAATTCCACGTCATCTGAAACCCTTTTTGCTTTATGCCTCGTGCACAATCCTTTCGCGATTCTGGCATCCCAGTAAAAGTAGCGCTGCTTAGTCATCTAGGTTAATGCAGCCTGAGGATCGTTTTCATTTTGGACTGTTTTGTTGAGTTTTATTTTTACCACATTCTACATATTCATGATGACAGCGCTATTTGGCCTTTTATTATCTCTAATCAAGCTTTTACTTTACTAGTTTGACCCCACCACCACCACCGGTCAGCTTTGGGGAAAGGAAGTATTTGGTTGCCACTCGGATCCTATTCACGCCTGAACTATTGGAGCCCCTTGTGGTTCTCCAACTCAAGTCTCGGGGTCATGGTTGCCGTAGGCCTCTTATGTAAACAACAATAGAAGCATTATTTTATGTTTTGTTCGTCTTGTAGACAATTTAATTAAAAGAGGCCACTTCTAAATCTTATTCGTGTGTCATCAGCATCTACTGATTGCGCATATCTTTTCGGTTGTTTGTCTCGTGCCTGTATGCACTATGAGCCTACGTCCTCTAACCAAACGATTCTGTGTCTGTCCCTTTTGATGCTGATCATCACTTACATATACTTACTCTCGTTGGGCATGTCACTTCACAGACATTCTTCCGTGGACTTTTCACCCTGCTGCTCTAAGTCTGAACAATTTTCTTCTTTTAAAAAAGCTGTGTTTGACCATTGGGTGAGGTAGTTTAGATGCCTGGAATGCTATTCACTTGAATAAATCCACAGCATTTCCCTTATGGCCAGTCTTGTAACATGGTTTAGGATTTATGCAACTTTTTGAACTGTGGCACAGGACTCTCAAACTATGGAAAATATCGTAGATCGACGTCGTTGGGCGTCGTTATAAAAATGCAGCTTTTTCCTTTGTTAGTGTGCACTGCAAACGCCAATGTCAAACCACTTCTGGTTTATTCTTCGTATCCATTTTCCGGAACCATAAGTAGAGACCGACTGAAACGCAACATGATAAGCCCATGGTATGATACCTCTTGTTCCTTAGCCGCCCGCTAGCTCTTCTGGTTTCGAGTCATCTCGATTTATTAATACCAAAACGGCAGTTTATACTTGATGCATAGTAGTTATAACCAAATCGTGGTCCACAAACTTATTGGCCCACCTAGTAGTCACAACCAGCTCTTCTGACTGGTTGGTTTAGTTACAAAACCAGTTAACTGATTCGGCTCAGATGACGTTTGATTGGTCTTTCGGTTCTCTTCGCTCGCTCTAAACTTGTCCTTGATTCAGGACAGATGAAGACCTGCTGTCTGTCAAACGAACCAGGCCGTCTACTGGCACTGTGTCAGCCCATTCCCTCACAAATCAGATATCGCAAATTAGCATAAACACAAGAGCACAGATGAACGTTTACCAAGCACGTGAGCATATGAGTACGTATGTAGATCTACGCGGACTAGACTGTAAGCAGCTGCATCATCATTATGAGGTCAAGTGTTTGGCTGACTGGAGAAAACCAGCGCGTGGTACCGACGAGCATGCAAGTGAAAGACAATTGGAAGTAGGGAAATGCCAATGACGTCCTTATAAATCTCACCACAATGGGATGCCTTAACTCACAACCAGCTCATAATGACTTGTGGGGGAGCTTTTATCGCGCCATAAGCGCGAATCTCTGTCTTCCTCTCAATTTGACCATCTGTTCAAGTTAGACCTAAATATATGAAGTCTTGGGTTAACTAAACAGCTTATGGTGAGCCCTAATTGCTTGCAGATCTTTGTTTCATCTTAAATTGTTACACATTTGTCAAGCGACCTTGGAATGATTGAAAATATAGTGCAGGCTTTTCGTAATAATTTCCAAGAGTGATTATCGCTCACGGTTTCCAGACGAACTCTGACTGTGCTAGCGGTTAGCTCACGCCACATCACCCAACTAGTGTCGTAATGCGATAGCATAACCCTAAACTGTGTGGTACTGAATTCCGACAAACTCTGAGATTGATGGGTGCTGGCCAAGCCATATAACCATCTGAAATTCAGCACAGTTCGTTCGACCAGTAACCTCGTACATCTGTACTCGGGTATGAGTTTCGAGTTTAATCACTGCGGTTTACATTGATAGGAGATGGCAATCCATGGTCGGCCAGTTTGCTATCACGCCTGAGCTGTTGGAACCCTACGCGGTTGTACACTCCAAGTCGAAGGATTATGGCTACCGATCTTCTGGTACAGTACAGTGGGTCCTTGTAAATCAAAGATAATCTGTATCTGTTGAATGTGGAGAAAGTGTACAAATCTGTTCTGTTTAGCGATCATTTACTTTCTTCATTGGTTTTAATTTCATCTAAACAACAGGTAGCAAGTTACTAGCCGTTCAAATCTGTCCCCCTTGTTTTGCTTTGTTTCTCAACCTTCAAAACAAAACACCGCCGTGAAGAATTCTCTGCAAGAATTGCTCGTTAGCACAATCGCTCGTCTGGATGATTACACCCAATTGACTTATTGCATTCAAAGTCGATTCATTTCCGACTCGAAACCGATAGTAAGTTGAATGATCGTCTGTATAGTTTTCATCCATCGCATCCAGTTTCTTTTATTTTAAGAATCTCTTATGAAAAAGTCAGTCCACCGTAAATGTCACACCTTTTGTTCCCCCCGTCCCATGTTTCATTTGAAGTAACTGACTCGCTTCAACTTTGGGCTATTCTTCTATTTGTTTCGCCAACTCAAGTTGGTCACACGCGTTGGTAACCCCCAGTTTCCTTACCACGGATCCTTCAATCGCCATTCGTACCGTAAACAGTTCAGTACTGAGCACTTCTGTGTAAAGACCGTCCAAATTTACCTCATTCATTGTATTCCCGGACACTCGTTCGGCCTTCGACTCCGTCTACAAGACTGTACTTCGGAATTGTTTGTTGAGAAATAGAGTACCTGGGAAGTATGTATCAATCCTCAAAAGGTTGTATCATCACACCTCTGGTCGGGTTAGGGCCTATGGCCAGCTTTCGCCTCCCTTTTTCGTCTCCAGTGGAGTACGATGGGGTTGCCCTTTATCCCCACGTCTCTTCAATTTTGCCATACTGAATGCCCTGTCTGGTCTTCCAAACGGTGGAGTTGGGCTTCCAGGGAGCCGGGTTTTCGACTTGGAATATGCTGATGATATCGCCTTGTAGAGTGATAATGCACAGGTAACACAACAAGCTTTGGGCCACTCGGCGACTGAAGTATCCAGATGTAGTATGCACTTTGTGCGTTCCAAATGCAAAGTGTTCTTACAAAACTGGTAGGAGCCTGTGCCTGTAATTGCCCTTTGTGGAGATCAGTTCGAGTTGCTTCATAACTTCAAGTACCTTAGGGATCTGATAACAACTGGAGTTGATGTTGTGGAGGAGATCGGTTCACGAATAGTGGGAGCGTGTGCAGATTTCGCAAACCTGTGACATCCAGCACTCTCTTAAGAGGCGGGTGTACAAAGCCGCGGTTCCTATCGTGTTACGGTTGCGAGACCTGGTCCCTCCGCGTCGAGGATGCTCGGCTTCTTTCTGTGCACGACAGCTGATATCTTCGAAGCGTTGCTCGCGTCTGGTGGGAACATCGAGTGAGTAATGACGAGGTGCGCCGTCGTGTGTGGGCAAGGATGACCGTCCTTTTAAAGACGTGATTACTGTACACCCCCTCCGGCGGCTCGTTCATGTTTTGCGAATGACTCCACATCGTCTACTTTTCCGTGCCCTGTTCGCACGTGCTGGGCAAGGCTGTAAGAAGCGACCCAGCAGGGAGACCATGATTTAGCGCACAGGTATTAAAAAACTAGCATCAGCATTGGCTTCGGTTGGTGCTTCTCGCCTCCCTGATTGGGGCCCAAGGGACGAGGACTGTCGTCAGTTAGAGACGTTGATAGACGTGGCTCAGAATCGAGGTTAATAGTGCGAAAGCTGTGCAGTCTGCCTTTCGATCTCCGGTTCCTCGTTATCACAAAAACGTCATTCCGGTAAACTAAATGGCAAAAAAATACCAAGAAGTGTGCGGTAAAAAAACAAAAATTGGAG
Organism: Fasciola hepatica; assembly: GCA_948099385.1. NCBI lineage: Eukaryota > Metazoa > Platyhelminthes > Trematoda > Plagiorchiida > Fasciolidae > Fasciola > Fasciola hepatica. The sequence goes on from CANUEZ040000110.1 coordinate 5,532,722, forward strand.
CGTCTTAAATTTTGCTTTTTGTTTCTTTTATTCTGTTTTACTTCCCCTTCCCAATTTTTGTGATAATTGTTGCTGCGTTGGCGCCACGCTTGGTTTCAAGCCGGCGAATTATATATATATATATATATATATATATATATATATATATATATACTGCCCGGCAAAGTATAGGACCCCTCTCCTAATGCCGCTCCTGTATTTTCACACGAAACCATATCTGGTCAGAACCACTGAATGCACGGTACGATACGGTGCACCAAATTTCAGAATGGAACTATGTACCATACGCAAGTTAAAGCGAAAAACGTAAAAATTGAGGTTGACGAAAGTATGGGACCCGCCATTGCGGTGCGCTGTCTTATGGAGAATTTCGCGGAACCAAATAGACCATTGAGCATGGCAACAAGCTGATTAGTTTGGTCTGTGGATTTGGTGGCTGATAAGCTCAGGGGAACTGGAATCATGCCATTCATGTACACTGGAGCACGTGATACACCCTGGTGACCTAGGTGACCCTCGCTCGCGTTGGTTACACGCATACACCCTACAGAGCTCACCAAATTTTGTCTGCGCGATGTCACATGGAAATGACCTAACAGATTCTTGAGAAGGGCAAAATATCCACGGTTAGCCTTATGGAAATCAGTTTGCGTGTGATCTTTAGGCGGTGCAAGTGTTCGAGAAACGGCAGACGGCGGTATCTGGAATGCAACGAGCAATGTGCGCCTTAAAAAACGTTGGGTAGTCTAGAAAACTGACCAAATCGGACGGACGTAGATCGATTCGTCTAGCCTCCAATAACACAGCTTTGATGGGAGTCAGTGTTTCGACGCGAACTTTACAGAGACCACTGAAAACTGTACTGTGGATGAAATACAAAGTGATGAAGGAACATTGCTCTCACATCACAGCAAAAGGTTAAGCGCTTAGCATGAGCTGGAACACACGTAGCGTGGACACATAAGTCGGAAAATGTCAACTTCAATGCTTGGAACTACTACTGGCATGAAATCAGAAATAAGAGAGAATTTTCAATCAAAGAAACAACGACAAGGGTTCAGCGGAGTTTGGGGAGCCTCCTCAGCCAAAGGCCAAGGTGAGCTTGTTATCCTTGAGGATACACAAGATTCAGTTGCATATATCCATACTTTGTAGCAGTTTCTGCACCCGCTAGAGACCAATAGATTACATGATGAAGTTATATTTCAACATGATAATGCTTCTGTCCACTGCTAATACGCTACAAAATGTTTGCAGTTGTTCCGTGCGATCAAGGTCGTGCAGTGACCAGCCTATGGCTCAGATCTAAACCCGATTGAGAACCTATGAGGCATATTTGCTGTTCAGGTGTACAAGGAAACTATGGTTTGCCGGTGAAAGAGTGAATTGGTAACCGCCATTGAGCGAGAATCGGGGAATATTGACTAAGGAACAGTCACAAGTATTGGAAGAAGTATGCTGAGAAGATGTATCGAGGTCCTCAAGCAGAATGGCGGTAGGACACAATGTTGAGTGGCAACCATACAAGCCAAGCTGAGGGAGTCCTATACGTTTGTCGTCCTCTTTTTCGCAAAACTGTGTATCCTGTATCCATATATGGTTTCGTTAGATGATACAGAAGCGGAAAAATGGGAAGGGGTCCTATACTTTCGTCGCACAGTATGTCTGTCTGTCTACGTATAATTCACCGTATGGTAACCACTGAGTCGTAACTGTTGCAGAATATGTTCTCGACTGCGTACACCTTGTGTAGAGTAAACTTTGTGAACAACTTATTTCGACTAACACCATGAGAGATTCACGCTCCAGTTCTTTGTCCCGAAACGCCAACTTGGTAGTCTAGACGACACTTGAAGAATAAAAATCCGTCTGAGAATATGTAGTTCTCATGATTTTTTTCGAGTTTTTATTTTACAAATCGCACAGGCTGGTTGAAATGCACAAACTTTCGCAGTGCTTGTTGTGGAAAATGGGTCTTTCTTTTCCACTTTCTGATTGTTGACGCTTTCGGTTTCATTCCTTTCCGAATGGGTAACAAAAACTAAAAAATATCAGCCCGCCCCTGTTATACCTAATCACTGTGTGGTCGCCCTCACTGTCTATTAGAGCAACTTTCACGAATGAGTAGTGTCAGTTTTATTGGCATTAGTTTATAGAAGACGTTCGAGCGCGGTTGATAAACGAGTCTTCAATCCGGTCTCGCAGCAAAATACCAACATATTCCCCTTTATCAGACGAATAGAGAAGACGCAAGTCGGTTGACAGATGCGAAAGTGTATTCTATATATCGTGGCACCGAAACAATACCGATGCGAGAAATACACTGAATGAAAACGAACGCAAGGGCTGAGCAGAGAGCGAACCGCGAGCGTGTACAGTCGGCGAATAACCGAAAGTGAAAAAGTGATTCAGAAACGAGGTCGACGTATTCAAGGGTATTTGCTGACGCATCGATAGACGTCTTAGTTTCGTTTACAGACTGCACGTATTCGTCTGTCCCAAAATCGGTGGCAAACCTGAGGCCAGCGAAGCGGGTTGATGGTTCAGTCAGTTCGTGACGAAACGGAGCGAAACCATCCAATCAGCCGTGAACAGTCGCCCCTATTGAACCGAGCGGAGTCAACCAATCAGCGGCCAAGAGTTGTTTTAGTCGAACGAAACGAGAGTCAACCAATCAGCGGCCAGCAGTTGTTTTAACCGATCGCAAAGGAATCAGCCAATCGAAGACTCGAACTACATAGCCATTCAGAAGACCCGGTTCGGGAAAGAGCTCTGTTCCAATGAGCTTCATACAATGACTTTGATTTTGATCACCTACTGATCTATAAAAACGGTTTGTTTCTGCACAATAAATGAGATGGTTCGAAGGCAGTAGAGTTTTCTCACTAGAGCTAGTAGAACGGAACAAAACGTGGTGTCAGAGAAGCTCGACGGATCCAGCAGCAGTTTGGGGATGAACACCTCAAGAACATTTGCGTAATCCCCTCCCGATCCATTAAACATGCAAAGCCAAAATCGCTTGGGAGACGAATGGAGACTGTGGAGACAATGGCATCAAGATTTTGCTGTACTCACGCATCTGGATTCCAAGTCAAAGGAGTGTCAGACGGCGATGCTTCGCCGCTGCCTCGGAGATGAAGCTCGCCGGGTTCTCAGCACCTCGTTCGATGACGACGAAAACCAAGAGGATTCCACGGCAGTAATGCGAAAGATGAATGAATATTGTCTGAGCCAGTCAAATGAAATATTCGAGCGTTTCTCATTCTTTCGAAGAGAGCGCAGTGAACATAAAACTATCGATGACTATGTTACTGCACTGGAGACGCTTGCCAGATCGTGCAATTTTCGCAGTTGCATAAAGGACAGTTCAGTACGGGACAAGCTAATGACCGGAGTTCGGAATGATGCAACCACAAAGAAGCTTTTGCTGATGCGCCAACTGGATTTGAATGCATGCTAACGCATCGATAGACGGCCTAGTTTCGTTTACAGACTGCACGTATTCGTTTGTCCCAAAATCGGTGGCAAACCCCAGGTCAGCGAAGCGGGTCGATGGTTCAGTCAGTTCGTGACGAAACGGAGCGAAGCCATGCAATCAGCCGTGAACAGTCGCCCTTATTGAACCGAACGGAGTCTACCAACCCTCGGAAAAGTCAGTCTAGTTAAACGTACGCAACCGAACAAAACTGAGGTCGAAATCTAACGTCAGCAAAGATCGTACAGAAAGCAGATCCAAAGTGATATCCAGAACGTGGTCGTTTTTTTCAGAACGATCGAGGTCACTACAAGTTCAACCAACTCAACCGCAGGTTGCATTATCATAAATGCATGTGAAAACCAGCCAGCCGGTTTTTTCATGGTCGGGAGGAAGGGTGAGTCCGTCTGCAACCTTCGAGCTGTTTGTTCCATTGAGCCCGCGCATTAGTATGAGCGCACCGATGCCATCGTGTTTGATGTATGAGTGTCTGTGGGCGTGCACGCTTCGATCAGTGTGAATCAGTTCATCAGCACGCTTTTTGACGACAAAAACGCGTTTTGGTTTTTGATGGGCCATATAAGTAACATACTGGTCTGATGCCAGTATGTGTGCATCAGTTTGACTGACTCAACGGTATATCATTTTCACATTGCTTAATATTGCATTCACTCAGGCCAGTTCAAACATCCATTGGCTTCAGAAACACATTGGTATGTGCTTATACATAGCAGCTGTCGTTTAAGCCGAATTCACGTCCCTCGTTATGATTGCTGGACCCTGGACAGTTTAAGTTTTTAGACTCTCTAAAGTGCGAAATAACTAAACAGGCTAAGATTATTATCCCAAGGTCATTCGGTTTTAAACTGGTCTTGAGAAGGGTTAGCCACGGTAACCGAGACGTCGACTGACTACCATCTTTTCCGACAACGCTGTTACCGAACAATAAACACTTACCTATAACTGAGCAGGGCGTTTGTTTGTATCTCGCTTGGGAGCTAGATGCTGGTGAATATCCCACGAATGATCTTTACTAAAAAATATTTCGTATTGTCTTTCTTGCCGTCGACACTCGAAAGGGGGAAGCAATACAGCTATTTCGTAGCTCAGATATATTGTTCCCGTAAATTCGTCGTAGCTGAGATTGGTGGTTAGTTCGCAAACGTTTCATCGCCGAATGGAAGTGACCATGCCAATTCGATTAGTGATGAAATGATTGCGTTTAAATGACAGGACCTATAAACACCTGGAAGTCGTTTCAGTTTCCGTAAGTAGGCGGTGTATTTAGAGAACTGAAATCCGCATACTTCGAAGAACAGCCTTTGTAGAGTCCGAGATAAGAGATCAAAACGTTACAAGAGCGATCCCATTTGACTGAATCGTACCGCCAAAAGGTGCGTCTAGATTTGGGTGATTAGTTGTGGCGGGCAAAAAGAGTGCTGGAAGTAATAAAAGGATTCCGATGTGTGGAGAAGCTGGAAAATGTTCATGTCGGATATTGGAAAGGGACTAGGGATGAACAGAAATTCAACGGCATGTCTATAGTCCCCGGCGGAGCTGGGGATGTGTGTGGAGACGTCAAATAGTTGGATGGAGTTGTCGATCAGAGTAAAAGCCCAGACTTTGCACCTCAGAGGCAATCTGCCTGCAGACCGCGGAAGTCATTCCTTGTTATGGATGTTGACGTGACAGTTGAGGTCAACCGCAAACAAGTTTTCTGATCGAAGATTAGTGTTTCACCAGTGTTTGGGGCACGGTAAGAGATACAATGTGATGGCTCAGAAAGGACAACCGAAGCTTTAGCCACGTGAACTAAAACTCGCGGTTGGAAAATTGGCCATTTTGGATTTGAGAGGTTACAGCAGACAGGTGGATCAAGACATAGACGTCGACTATGGATAAGAATGAGCGTAAGTCACTCCGCAGTTGGCAGCCTTGAATTGGCCGCGACCCTCTTCCTGAAGTATTGTACTGTTATCATGTAAGAAAAGGAAATGAATATGAAGGGTACAGTAGAAGTACATGACCGTTCGTTTATCGTTTTCATTGTGATTATTGTGTTTGTGAGAAGGAGAAACAGGTAGTTTAGCTCTGGAGCATGGAGTGGCGAGCCAGATAGGGCTCCATTGGGAAGGACAACGGTACTGCCCCGGGCAGGCAGCAGGACCGTCTACCATCAATGTAATACTGTATTGCACATGCATCTAGCGCAAAAAAACTACGGTGGTCGAATGGAACAACGGCAATGCCTAAATACCTCCCCCCCCCATGTATGTGGCATCCATGAGTAGCGGTTCCTTGTTGAATTTCAGTTCGGTGTGATATCAGATGTCCTCAGAATCATCATAACGCACATTTCATAATTGCAAAAATGACAAATTTGATTCTTGGTGATCTTCCCAATTTGTCCAGTTCCCTATCTATAAGCGATATTTTTTATAGATGGCGACTATTTCGTCTGCCCGTACAAATAAGCCAAATTTTTCTCGAGGATGTGCTTTGAACAGGCTTGTGAAAATATCTGAGTAATGAAATATTTTGTGTCAATCTCCAGTCGTCGACCGCAGATAGGCTACGTATCAGCGTCGTTAAGGGGCACCCTGCAAACAACTATGACACTACAAGCCAGCAGGAACGTCGGTCAATCTCGCGCATGATGTGCTGTTTCGGGTCATCAAAACCTTGACACGTCACACTGGTTTGACAAATTTTTCGAAACATCTGGATCGCTTCGAAAAATATCACACTGAATTGGTCGACTGCACTATCCTCATCTATAAAGTTCGCAATACGGCCAAATATGTTAGTCAATGATTCAAGAGAAACTCACCACCATTTATAAATAGAAGTTCCCTGTTCCGTTTCAGAGGAATTGGAAAAAGTGACGAGGTCCAGGTCCCTTGAAATTTGCTATTTGGACGGGTCACGACCGCAGTCTAGCGAGCAAAACTTTTAAGAGCAGCGAACGATTGTAACATTATCCGTGTACGTTTTCTAACCGTGACTATCTGTACTCTTTCTTTTTTGTTTCCACACAGGCTTTGCAGCTGCTCTCTTTGGAATCCATGTACCCGGCCGCCGGACAGTTAGCTTTGGATATGCTAAAAGTGTGTTTCATCATCCTGTTGATACGTCCTGTCAGTTGTATGTGTCTCTATCATGACTTGACTGTTTGAAACTTTTCTTTGGTTGTGACCTTTACGCACAACAACAAGTGGAAGTGAATCGCCACTTGCAGGTGGTCATGGCGGTACTGCGTGACGAGGAATTGAAAGCGTCCTCGACTGAAAATCTGCCATATACAGCTGTGATTTGCAGATTTTATTATTTTTCTGTCAGGCACGCTGGCATTTTTCGCTCGACGATTCTGTGGAAATTCCACTCGTAGATACGAATGAATTTCTCTACCGGGTCGGACGGTATAAAGCACGGACCACTACTGAGTCCCAGGTTAAGGGAGGTTCGGCTGCGGCGCCACTGTTCAATGTTGACAGTAGACAGCTTTGTTTTCACGGGGTTAGTTACCCCATGCCTTTTTGTGGTTTTCTTCTCTCCCAGTCTCAGGGTAATGATTTCCGGTCCTCTTCGGTGTTGCACTCAAGGAAAACCCTGAAATGATAAAAATGTCCCTGGCAGTCGTTCATGTACTTCTGCGAGTGGTCAGTGAGTCCCAAGGAATATTGTTTTGCTCAGTCTTCAACGAACCTTGGAGATACAGACCAAAGAACGTTCGAGGTTCGCAACGCTCTATGCCGGTTTTGGAGCTTTAGTGGGAACTCAGCCTACACGCTCTGTTTATTTTTAACATAGATGAAAGTGACAATATTTCCGCAGAGGTTCCCCAGTGAGCAGAGCGTTAACATAACATCGCTGATCAATTTGAATTCCTAGCACTGGAAATTTTCGTGTCAACCGAACTGATTCTTGTATTGGAATTGATTCAATTATCTTCATCAGCCGTGAATAAGCTAGGATAGTTAAAGCTACTCATTTTTAAAGTGAGGTTTGTGTTACGAGTGTTTGCCCTATTCTCTGGCCAAAAAATATTTCTTTTCTAACTTGATTTTTGTTTTCCCTCCGTAACATATTTGAGTTCACGTAAATGACCCAAGAAATCAACGCTAACCGCTACTGTTTTTCTCCGGGTTTCGCAGATAGGTAGCTATGTCAAGAGTGTCACTAGTGCCTCGCAATGCCCTACCGTGTTTATTTCCCGTTCTAAACAAATTTATTTTCGTTGCTTTAGAGACTCAATTTCTCGAATGAGGACGTTCTCGAAGTGCTGCTGTTGAAAGGTAAACTGGTCGAAGCATTGAGGTGAGCAGAATGCATTTTCATTCGAACATTACTCATCATGATTTATCTTATTCTACCAGAGTTGTACACATTTATGGGCCCTCGTGTCTATCACTGTAGCCGACGAAAGTTTGTGTGCGTTGTCCAGTTATTTAGTTTTCTGGAAAACAGAAAGGTGTTCTAAAGCTGCGTTGAAAAAGACTGGTAATTTTCCAACTCTTGGGAGAGTTCACTAACTGAATAACTCTCTTTGGTCTTCTCTTTTGGGTCTGCCTTATCAATTGATTCTCGCTGATCGTTAGCCGCGCATGCGTTGGTGCTGTGGTCTGCTTGTATGACGTAATGACTAACCAATCCAGTAATGATGAAAAAATGAAGTCAAACGACCGGAGATAGTCTTTCTTACATTTGATTCAAGGAAGTTCAATACAAGCGGACTTGTTTTGTATCATAGGGTCTCATAGCCATAGGTTTTCCTCCACTGACGAAAATCTCGGCGGTCAAATTTTCCTTCTGGAGAAATCGTATCCACTGTGTCTCATCGTTTCACCGAGGCAATAACACTGAGTCGGTGTGTAACTTGCATTGTCCGGTTTGGACAGCGTCTGCTAAGCGTGAGCAAGCGGCAAATTCAAATTTTGAGTTCGTGTGTCTACCCAGTTCAACACCGTTGCAGATAAACAAAATAATAATGGTTGCGTGTGTGTCGGATCGATAGACGATCTAAGTCGCTAGGCTGATGCAAGGTTTTATTTTTTATTACATGCGCGTGGGTGCAGTGGAAGGGGTATATACATCATAGCTACGAAGGCCGGTTGCACCATTAGGGATAACCAGCAGCCAGACCCTGAGACTTGGAGTGGTGAACCACATCAGGTCCCAATAGGTCGGGTGCGGTGACGAGCCGGACGACAGTATAAGCGCATCGATCGCGACAGGGGCAGACGTTGATCGGCTGCCACCCGGCTCGTTACCACGCCTGTTCTATTGGTACTGCATGGTCTCCCACTTTAGATCTTTGGATCATGTTTGCTGTTTATCCCTGATAATGAAGTGACCCTTTGCGGCTGTGGGCATGTTCCTTTCACTGTGCTCGTGCGTAAGCGTGGAATAAAAAAACGACTTATAGCCGGCAGATCAAGTCTATTCAATATCAAAATGAGGCTGTTCTGACTCGCGCAAAAATTAATGTCCACACTAAACCTCCGTGTTTTGGAGATTGACTGTCTTAGTCTGATAGCATCTGACTTCGGATGTGGTGAGCCCATCGTAATAGCTAGCAGTATAGAGGTTCAGCATGGTGTCTGGTACTTGATGTAAGTGATTGACTACGTTGCTATTGATGGATGAAGTTACGTCGATCGACGCGTATTGCATTTTGGATATCTCGAGAAAGACTTATTCGGTGCGTGTTGTTGTCAGGGTCGCGTTGAACGCACACGGTTATTAGGGGTGACTAGATATCGGTGTGCGAGAAACTCGCACCGGCAGTATACGGGTTACTTCGTTTCATTTCTTTAAGACGTGCAGTATTTCTGTTGAGAAATCTACGGTCAACTGGTCTGCCACGTATTGTGCGGCTGAAGTTACACAAATGACCTTTTATACACTCCGCTCCCTCTAACCAGATTCTGTCAAATGCGTCCGCATCTATTACGTCAGGACCGATCATGGGCCGAAAGAATTTTGACCAAAGCGCTAGAATCTTCTGACAACTTGTTGCTTTTCACTGTTTATCGATTTTTCGAATTACTTGATCAGCGGAACAAAGAAAGTGTGCCGTTTCTCTCTGGTATGTTCAGAAATCCTATTGTTGTGGTTCTATTTGACATGGCTAGGGTTTTCCGTACCATCTTCTGTCTCCCAACTCGTAGTCTATCGTTATTCAAACGCCTATCAATACTATTCCATCAGGACGCTCTGATACGAAATTAAACAATCCGTTTTATCAGATATCGAACGCATTGTCCGCCAACTGAGTGCGGGTTACCGGATTTATTTGCCATTCACTTTACCTGTTTCAGACCCGGGCATGGAAAAGTTCACGAAAGCACTAACTGAAGCGTTTGGTACCTCAGTTCTCCTACCTCCTCTGTAAACGACCAACACTCGATGAACGTCAGTCGTGCGAATTCAAATTGACCCACACTAAATTACACGTGATCATTTTCTGCACACTAAATACACTTGTTTCTCATTTTTACGACTTGGAGACGAGACTGTCCCCTTTTCATAGAACTTGTATTCCAGTGTACAGCGTTTTCATGCGGGAAAATGTTCATATCCGTAATACGGCGTTGTCGATGGACAAACGATTCGGTCACCGCGGATAACCTTTCTCGAAGCGGATTCACAACCAGACGACCAACAACATAGCTCATCATTTTTCGATGCACTCCAAATCTCATTCGGTCCTGACATGCTGTATAACACTATCGCCCCCCGGATGTCATAATGAATAGCGCGTACTACGGATCACACGAATTACGAATTCGAAATAGACCCCCTTTGGGAATGCGTTGATTTTGTTTTTAAGTGATCAACAAAGTGACCGTAGTTAAATACTGAGATTGAATGAAGCAAACTCGTGAGTTTTTCTTCCCATTCACAAGTTTTCCAATTTATCCGGTGAAAACAACTCAATGATGTTAACATTTGTTCATCTAGTCTCACTATAGTAGGTGGGAAGTCAACCAACTTATAGAGGACTGTTACAGCAGAATCAGAATTCCTGAAAGTGCACCCATTCTGTGCCTCTGATACGATATGCCTTCAATTCGTTACCTACAGAAGTTTATCGTGTCTTGGCGGCAGGTAACTCGGGTCTTTGTTTATCAAGTTAAATGCCCATTCAAACAAACCCCTCTTTTAATGAAGTCGCACTTGCTTAAGACTGACGGGTTGATGTGCCAAACAGCTCCTCAGCAATCCGAGCTTTACCTAAATCATGTATGCATCGATCGATCAGATAACTTGCTTGGTGAAATATATCTTACTGTAAAAATCTTGTGTTTCGTATCGAGTGAAATCTATCAAGGCTCTGCTGTTGTGCGTTGTCTTCCGGGTTTACGAGACTAGGTTACACAACGGTCAGAGATTACAGGGAGCGCGGCTGTAGTGTGTCTTGCCCCCGTATCCACACTCATTATTTGAGGCCTTATATTCTTTTACGAATGAATTTTTCTGGCAGGCAGAAACTAAAGTGGTCCCCTCCAGCACACCGTTAAGTCTTACTAAACGGGTCTTATACCAGTGATAGCCAATCGTCCCTTACGAGGCTGCACTTTGATAGAATTCATTGTTCATAGCTGAGATTCGATCGTTTCGTTCAACGCCTCCAAACACGCACACTATAGTACTGCACCAGTTTTTTTTCCCTTAGGCTCAACACATTTTCTGTCTTCCAAAGGCGCTTCTCCCGTGTCTGGCTTGTTTTTGCTGCTGGGTTACTGTTTAATTTGCGTTAGTAGAGCCATATATACATTCGTGAAGTCATGCGTGGTCCCAGTATCACAAAATGATGGCAAACAAAATGAGACCTGTAGTAATCAATATCCAACAGAGGGGAAATGCAACCGGTGAGCAGAAAAATGCACACCGTTATGCTCGCCCACTACGTGCTGTTTCTAGTGTTCCACGCTAGTAAATCCACATGGGATTCGGGAGTTTCACAAGCCCGCCGTGCAGCATTCACACCACTAGCTCCGATTCTGTTCAATGTTTCTGGACAATAGCACTGCTTAGCACAGAACTATTCGCATATTGAAAACTACGTGAAATCGTACCAACCCAGCCCGTATATCTTATCCTTAACCAGATAAAGATCACCAGTCGTGATACTCATAAGCGTCTACTGGGTTTTGCTAAATTCACGACTTAAAAAGTTGCAATACAATTTGTGATAAAGTAACACATTTGCGCCAATCCAATATTCACGACGATACCACCTTTGCCACTCAAATGTAGGTTGTTACCATTTCCAATTCATGTAAATCTAGAAAAATCAATTGAAGCAAGGGATACCTCATATCGAGCTGGTCTATTTAACAGTATTTTGTTTGATAGTTTCGACATGTCTTCATTGCTCTCTATTTCTTAAGTTTGATACTGTGTGCTGTTCCCCAACGGCTCTCCACCCAGTTATGAACACGGAAAAATGAACAAATAATTTATTTGGCAAGCGAAGACCTTTCCATAGGGTGGAATAACGGACAGAGATAGTTTGGAATGTCTGCGCTGGGATAATCATAGGATGACTTTAGTTTACACACAAACAAAACAACTGTGTAGGTATTTACCATGCATTTTTTATTGAAGATAACTTCTGTTGAGGAGCGCTATTTCAGAGTGGTATTTTAAAGATGAGCAAAAAACTTTTGGTCTGAACGTATGTGCTGCTCAGAGCGACAGATTACCTTTTTGCGTTCGTCGCACGAGAATTTCGAAGGATAAACAGTAGCTGTTCACAGAAGTTACCCAGAAGAGATGTCCGCAGGGTATATCTCCAAAGTAGCAGGACTTCAATTTGCCTGCTTCACAAGCACCAAGTAGTATAACCAATAAAAGCAGTTGTAGATTAGGAAACACGCGGGAAACAAGAAACGGCTATAGCTATCGATTTCATTGATCGATGGTGGCTTGAAGGCGGGTTTCTTTGCTTCGATCGATGGTGGCAGAAGTGCATCAGTTTGCGCGGCCTCCAAACCATGCAATCCTGGTTCTCCGGGTGCCTGTTCAAACATATCCGCCTTCGTAGCCCGTTTTTTATCCATCCGCGGTGACTTGTACGGTGAGGCTTTCTCACTAACCAAAGCCATTAGTCCGGATTTGGTCATCCTGACGGACATTTGCGTTGGTGAATCCGGAATCGCACTGTTCTCCATTGCGGTAGCTGCAGCCGAGGCCGAATTGATGTATTGTGACGTCCTTTCGGTGGTGCTGCGCCGTCCACCACTTGCAGACAGATAGGCCATAAAAGCCGACGGGCCGCGTTGTTGATACTGCTGTTGGCATGCTGTGCACCAGCGGGCCAATTCACTTCGCGCAGTTTTACGAACCTCGTTTTGCCATTCTGATACCTTTTTGCGTCGAGACACGTGTGATGCAATGGCAAATTCGAGCAGCACACCAGAGTTGAACGTAATACATGCTGTGGTCCACACATCAATCGCTTTGATATAGGACACGCGAGGTAGTGAGCTGGCAAAACTCGTGGACTGAGTGATAACACCGAGTAAGGTGAGCAAGCTCAAATTCACCCGTGCTGGAGTCGCTTCCACGCTTACCCAGAAATTCAGCCACGATACGACCATGATCAAAATATTCGGTATATAAGTGCTAGCTAACCAGTAGCCTAACTGACGTGATAGGACAAATGTTGCATTCAGACAGGTGTACTGCCCGGTTGAAGTCTGGTACAAACTTGAGCAGTCATGAGGGGTCACTTTTTTCGGTGGATCGAATTCGGATATTTGTAAATCTGGTGGCAGTGTAACTGGGGACTGATTGTGCCATATGAAACGCAGTTGCTCCAACGTGTATCCATAACTTCCTATATCCATGCCACAATTTTGTGTATCCATGGGAAATGTGTGCAATTCCATAGTGCACGAGAAACGCATAGTAATTTTCTGGCTGTATAAAACTTCTCCGTTTGGTTGGATACGAATAAGCAAGTTCTCACAAGTCATTGTATGCAAGCGGCCTTCTTTTCCGTTACGAAAAAATAAATCCGGGAGCCAAATTTTATCTTTGAACACTGGAGAAACGATATTTTTTTTATAATGGGCAAATTTGGGATCATGATCCCAAGACAAGCGAGGATCTTTCCAAGTTTGGCGCAACAACATGTCCATAGTATACTCCATATTTCTGACATCCACCGAGGTGATCGCCGAAATACTGATGTACACAACCACTACTGTCTGGTTCATAATCAGCTCACCCGGTCGCACATGACTTTGATAATCCGCAAACAGTGTTTCCACAATTTCATCTCGAAGTGAACTTGTGTTGAGTACAATCGCTTTGGTTTCACTAAGAAAAAGTATTCCACCGAAAACAGCATACCATATGAGTTGCCACATTTTTGCAAGCTTATATCAGATTGCCCATAAATGTAAGAAGACTGTGATCGGGATCAGATTGTTCCGTTACAGCAATCGGAAGGGGATGGGAACGCGTGAAACACTCAATTGAATTCACTTTCTTTTCCATTTCGCTCTCTTAGTTCATCGACCAATTTGCGGGCAGCATCGTATGCATGTCTGTCTGTTCATCTACCGCTCGTGTCTGTATGTGGAGACGGGGTGGTAAATGAATAATTCCATACAGATCAGCAAGTCCATCAAATCTGTAAATCAGCTAAATGCAACACACACTAATTAACCAATCGAATTCGCTCCCACTACCTTTCCCATAGGTGTTCTTCTGGCGGACAGGAAAACCGAACGAATCTGTAGCAGTGGCAGTAGTAGGAATAGTAAGTAACCTGAACTTACTATCCCATTGGCCGGATCCGTTTTCGCTTGTTTAGAACGAACGTGAGGGAGAAAAAATGGACGAATAAGAAACTAAATCCTCAGCGGCGTTAGTTAGAACTAAGTTGGTCGATTGAACCAGGGCAAAACTGACAGCCAAATGTTTAGCGGGGCATGCGACCGACTGGGCAGAACAAGCTACACATTAGGTGGAATAAATTAGCCCCATTTTTGTATATTCTGCTCTCATAGTTCGTATCGTCAGAGACTTGTAGCAATGTAATCCAGACGAGCATACAGCATGATGCATTTTTGGAATACCTGAAGCCTTGGTGTTGCCTCACAGACCAGTGGTACTAAAGCGTAGTTGGCGTCCATGCCTGGGTGGGAATCTCATCAATGCTAACGACCTCTACTCTAACATTTGAACTGATCGAACAATCCAAGATTATGTATAATTTTGGTTAACATCTGGTAACTTTGATCGTCATTTGCTACTTGTTCGTTTTCACCTATTCTCGTTTGTGCGCTGACCAACCGAAAAGCCAATCGTTCAGCAGAGCTGCTTCTGTGAACCTTCCTATGGACGAATACAGTTGGAGATGTCACGTGAGGCATTTGTGGCCTCAGCACCCCTAAGTCCGTTTATCCGACTGACATACATGACGTAGGCGAACTCCTAAGGCATCGCATGTTTAATACTGTGATAGCAGACTGAGAATTGTAAGTACATGCGAGAAGCTCCAGCAACAGCCTCAGATCTGGTGTGAATCAGTGTCATACAGTACTGATTTTCATTGTGGGTAGTTGAACTTCTTGTGGAATTCGCGGAAAATGTTATCTGGTAATCGCTGCAGGGCACATTGTTCACTGATTCTCAGAGGATCATATGAGAAAAATCTCATTTTTTGTAATAGGCTGTCATCGGAGACTAAAGTGACAATTTTCCTAGTAAGGATTTTGAGGACTTTTTCCGATATACGAACCCAGTATGGGGCCCTGAAATAAAAACGATGCCAGTGAAATCTCAACTTCTCTTGAGAGAACAAGTCCGCGCTTGCGTGTTGTACTGAAAACCTGATGACAACAAAGGTACACTATCCCACCGTAAACCGAGTGATCGGACGGGCTAATTTTCAGGCGCCATACTGCAGAAACGAAGATCAATTTTGACCGATTCGGGCAGTTCTTATTTTAGCTGGTTGAACAACGAAATTTTTCTGGGGAGCCCTTGCCTAATAAACGAGCTGAGTTACTACTACTGAGTTCGGGGATTCTATTCATGTTTGGTTGTTGACACCAGTGACACGCGTCTTGGCGTATAATATCAACTACAAACAACAAGTGCAGAGTGGAGAGACCACGTGTGCCAAGCGAGTAGCTGCTTTCCGTGCGCACTAGTTTACGCCGGGGCTTGTGAGAACGTAGGTTCCATTCACGTGAGCAACGGCCACGATATGATCAGATAACCAATGCATCAAAGTGATGAAAATTATTGTTCTCCAAACCTCTTCTTACCGTAGTCAACCGTGGGACAAAAGCGATTGACAGAATACAATAACCAGGTTTGTAGATATTTTTGTTTTTGATATATGACTACAAATCAGACTGTAAATTCAACCGCCGGCCATGATCAATCCTATGGGACAGATTTCGGAGATCTTGGCAACGGGGATGAAGGAACAGAACAGTCTCATCCAGTTAATTCAGCAGCAACAGGAGCAACTCCGTCTACAGCAGCAGACATTGCCAGAACAGGAACAGAGGTGCAAGGTCGTGCAAACCTTACCATACTTTTTCCTTATTGTACGCGTTCGCTAGTCCTTCCTACTATGCTTTAACCACTTTTTCGTCACTGCGGCGCTCCGCACTACGTCACCACGATCACCACAGTAGTGTTCCCCACAATCCACGAGAAGAAAAACACCATCCTTAGGGAGTGATTGGCATATATTGCACCAGCGCGTGTGCAGCATGCACGTGCGACGGTTAAATGACCTCCGCGGTTGGCAGCAAGCGTTCAGATACACAGTGTGGTAAACAAGTGAACAAAGTAAAATATCGTTACACAGGAAAACAAAGCTGTTTCAGCTGATGACTGGAAAAACCATGCCAATGTCACTGAGCGGTTCCCAGACCTAAAGGAAACCAGAACAGAGATTTTAAAAAACCGCTGGCCACCTCAGTCAGGAATTCAACTATGATGCAAACAACGGAATAACATGCTCCCTGGCACAAAAGATATGAAGACCTACCTCTAGCCGATGAAGCAACAAAGCCCGCCTCCTGATGCAGAAATTGGGCACACCAGAACACACACCCAGTATTGCAACTACATATTATCGAGACATCCACGAGATCTCACCCTAAACGAGACTGTTTCACAACTCACGGCTATCTTCGGCGAGCGAACATCAATATTCAACATACTCAGACAAAAAAATGAGGGTGTCGGTACATATGCAGCCAGAGTAAATCGTAAGTGCGAGAGACTTTAGTTAAAACAACTGAGTGATGTTCAATTTAAATCACTGATATTAGTCTCGGGCCCAACACCCCATAATGACAACGATATCAGAACCTGTTTACTTGCTCAATCGAACTCAGCGGGTTTGTTTTCTTTGCAAGACTTCACCAATGAATATCTCAGACTATTAAACCTAAAGAAAGACTCACAAATGCTCCAAGCGTCAGCGGCTAACGCAGACATTTTGAACGTGGACAAAATCTCCAAATCAAACTTTCTATCTCGAAAAAATCAAGTAAAGTCAGATCTTCAACGGCCATCTTTTGCTTGCTGGTTCCGCGGTGCGTGGCATCATGTGTGGTTTTGTCAGTTCCGGTGCCATAAATGCGAACGCTGTGGCACGATAGGACACAGCAAGTTATTGTGCAGCTTCGCACAGGCGAACAGGTCGCCATCGAACACAGTCATTTGGATCTAGGGGGCAATCTAGCCTCGTTCGACGAAACGATGCGTCAGTGTAAAAAAATACATCACCCTTTGGATTAATGCTTTCTGTGTCCTTGAGAATTGACACCACCTTCGATATTGCCATCATTTCGAAATCTACCTGGAGAAGCAGCGACAGCCTCAAATTTGGATCAATGAGCCGTGTAGCTCGCAATGCCTCAGGATAACCTATTTCGTTTCTTGATGAATTACTACGTTGTCATTTCGTGATTTTTATGGCACCGGTGTTTGATATGTTGCACCTTCAAATGACTTGGACCTAATGGGAATTGGCTAGGTAGAACAACTACATCTTTGGGATGTTTCTATTAGTTCAGTTTGTAATTCACCCACCTCATCTTTACCACATTTCTCATCCACAGCTGATGCTGTAACTGTCGAATTAAAATCACAGAAAAACATTGTGTCAGCGTTAGAAGCAAAATACTCAGACATTTTCAAACCCAGCTTAGGCCTATGCATAAAAGCAAAAGCAAGTTTGTACGTCGTCCCAGGAAGCACACCCATTTCTCATCCCAAAAGACCTGTTCCTTACGCAGCCACCCCACAAATCGACACCGAATTAGGTCGTTTGGGACAGTTAAGTGTAATAAGCAAAGTCATATTCTTCCTGAGCCGCTCCAATAGTAGCCGTTAGAAAGGCTAGTGGCGCTGTACGCATCTGCGGAGATTTCTCAACTTGTTAAAATGACGCACTCCAGAGGCATCAATACTTACTACTGCTGATAGAAGTGGATGACTACTGCAAAGATCTACAGACAATTAAAACCCACAAAGGGTTGTACCAATATAGTCAGTTTGCTTTCGGCGTTAAAAACGCATCAAAGATTTTCCAATAAATTATGGACACGATGCTGAGCGGTCTGTCCTACACCATGACGTACACGGACGATATAATTGTCAGTACTTCCGTAGATGTACATCGAACACATTTGAACGAGGTTTTCGAACGCATTTAATCACGGGGTTTCGGTCTCCACAAGCAAAAGTGTTTCGTCTACCGGGTACCAGCTACCCTGGGGCTATAACAGATGAGAACGGCCGACGTCCGGATCCAGCTGAGATAGCCGCAATTCAAAACTTGCCTGCACCCACAAACAAGACAAAACTCCCGTCTTTCCTTGGCAAGGTAAATTATTACAACAATTTCGTACCACATATGCAGTCGTTACGTGCACCTTCGAATGATCTCTTGAAAAGGAAACCAGATGGTTTTAGTCACCACGCTGTCAAGGCGCGTGTAAACCCATTGCAATCTCAGACTTCCCATCATTGTTGCTGCGGATGCTAGTGACTACCGCATAGGTGTAGTTCTACAACAACTTTCCGGATAGTAGTCGGAAAGCAGTGTCACATGTACTGACCACTGCTGAAAAGAATTTCAGCCAGATCGAAAATGAAGGGTTGGCACTAATTTTTGCCGTTAAAAGCTTTCACAGAACCTCGCACCGATGCTATCATACATTACGTACAGGCCACAAACCGTCACTAATTTTCTTTCTCCTCCAAAAAGGCGTACCTGCTCGTACGTCCAAAAGACCCTAGCACTGGGCTACTATGCTGTTGGTTATGATTATGATTTTTACATATAGAAAGTACGAACAGATAGCTTCGGACACGCTGATGTTTAATCACATCTGATAGCGCACATTATACAAAGTCAACTAGACGATGATGTGACCATTTCAGTGATAAATGTAGATGCAGATGTCGAACACGTATTCCACGATCCCACATGCAACCTATCCGTAACGTTCGGTTCTGTCCGCAGTGCGACTCAAATTGACCCTGTTATGCGGCGCGTCATGTCTTACTTACGAGAAGGTTGACCGGCCTGGAATAGTTTCAATGACGTAAGCATCCACATTCATTACGGTAATCGCACTGTTCTTTGTTTCTCCCAATTCACGTTCCCGAAACTGTCGTTACGGATAATGGTGTGCAGTTTACTTAAGCGGACTTTAAACCGTTTTGCAACAGTATGAGTACACACCATGTGTGTAGTCCCTTGTATCATCCCCAACCCAATGGTAAGGACGAACGATTCGTAGACACCTCCAGGAGCTCTCCAGAAACTGCAGGGGGGGAGCCTACCGTTCATTTAGGATACTTTCTTACGGACCTATCGCTCGACATCCAACGCATCAGCGCCAAATACGAAGTCACCAGTGGAACTGTTTTAGGGACGACGTATGAGAACAATACTTGACGCGGTGCCGCCAGCTACTCCAGCGGTCCCAGAAATTTCATAATGGGAAATCAGTATATTCGGAACCACGGCGGCGAAGAAACGGTTTTTCAAACCAGGTGACCTAGTCTATGTGCTTGTGTTGAGTGGACATCAATAGAGCAGGACTACCGGTGTTGTTTCACATCCAATCGGCAATGTCCTGTACGCAGTCTGGTGTAATGGGTGAACCTGGACAACGTATGTAAACCATTCACGGCATCAATATACATCCGAAACCAACCGTCACTCAGATTAAAGAGAATTGTCACCAGGTGTATCGCTAGACATTTGCACTTCCACAAAAGCATGGTGGGAGTTGTGAAACCAATACCGGGCGAACCTTAGAATGCAAGCATTCGACACGAACACGCGCACTGATTCGCCGATTCTGATGTTTCTGAGTTCATTTCAGAAAAGAATAACTGCAACGACCAAACAGGACAAGACCGAAGATTCGAGAGAGGTACCGCCGAATCATATAAGAACCGAATTTCATGAGCTGTGGCGGATGTGATGATTGCAAATGAACTGTGAACTTGTTCATTCGTATAGCAAACTCCTTGTATTCACACTTTTCTTTTGAGTACAATTCGAATTTCGCTCCGTTATTCCGTGCCCTATTTCTCGATCGAACCGCAGTTCTGGATTGAAGCCTATTACGTGCTGTCAGTGCATTCCGTGTTCCTAGCGTCATCCCGATACACAACAGTGCGGCGGTTTCAGCTGCTACTTCTCAACAAAGTTCCTGAAATCTGTCGAACCTCATTACGCTGCTTCCTTTTTACACGGGCTCGTCAGCCCCTTTTACTATGCGTGGACCACTTTTTCCGTCACCGATGCTCCATCTTACGCCAACACAAAAACCGGACTGGTGATTCCCCTACCCTTGAAGAGGGGACGATCGATAGAGAAAGTGATTAGTGTACATTGCTAGAGAGCGCACGTGCAACGGCCAAATGGACGCCGTGCTTGCCAGCAAGCGGTCAGTCAAACAATAGTTCGGCGAACAAATGCACTAACTTAAATTCTGCTACTAGTTCGAGATCGGAAATCGAGTAACGGAACGTCCCGAACTACAGCGAAGTTATTTCGGCCGATAATACCACCTGCCTGAACAGACACTGAGCCTTTGTTTAGCACCGACAGTGGTCTAATTATATATATATATATATATATATATATATATATATATATATATATATATATATATATATAAGCTACCAGTGACTTGATTTGAATGTGCCCGAACCATCTTGATCTGGACTTTTAGTTTTCATCCAGTGATTTCAATGAGGCAACAATTATCACGAGAATAGAAAAGTGGGGAGAACACAGTAAAGGAGAACATCGATTGGTCCGGTCATTCACACCCAGTAGTTCATTTGTATTTGATTACACCCTTAATTTACATCGAAATGCGATGACCTTACTTTATAGCTGCTACCATAAGCCGCTGTCTGTTGTAAAGATGAACAACTCGCATTAAATTGACTGGTCAAGCACCCACGCATGAATATAACGTACTAAAAAGAAATTCTATCGATGAAAAAATTATGTATTCAAACCATGCACCCTGATTTAAATCACTTGTCGCTTTTGTACTCTGAAGAACCGTTCTGCACACAACGTAGTAAATTATAAAAAACAGTTCGTTTTGCTTGGCTTTTATTCTTACTTCCTGGACAGGAAAAATCTGCATACAACCACTTCCGAAGACGTCGTATGGGGATTCAAACAGCCCAACTATCTAACGACTGGCGGAAATGAGTTTCAAACCTCCTAACCAATCGTTCTGCATCCCTGTCGTTTTATTCCCGCCACGCTGCCCAGATGTCACCCGTACTCAAATGTTCAGAAAGTTGTTTATTTTAACGTCAGAAAACGTCACATGATCAACGGTTATCAAACCGGGTTGTTGATTTTTCCCCGGTATACTGTTAAGTTAGTTGCCTCACTGCTAGACCTTTCTACAGTGTGGGCCACCTGCCCGTTAATTTGATGCTGTCCGTTGAGCGAGCACGATAACCAGAACAATGTTTAACACAACCCATGGGAAGGCGAAGGCAGCCGGGAGCGAATGTGCATTTGAGACCCTGCGTAAGGCGCATGCGAAAGCATCGGCCAAGCGATAACTGCGCTTGGCAGTCAGCGCCCAGTTAAATGTAGTAAACGAATGAACGGAATTGAATCTCGCTACAAGGGCCTTCTGATGGAAACCTGACGAAGTTCGGCTCCGATTTTTACTGCGGGCCGTGCGTTTCGACAGCCCCAGAACTCCGTGCATCTCGCTACTTGCTTTTTCGGTGTGACGCCGGAGTTTGACATGTGCAGTTTCGAGGTTCACCGTGGGTGTTCTGTAGGCGGAACTGGCCGTGTGCTGGACACCCAATCCGAAAACTGTTTCGGCGACTGGGTGTGAAACCCATCAATCCAGTTGTACTAACACATCGTTGGAGACGGCGTTCACGCCCGATGTTGTCATCATCATCATGTAGCAGGGCGAACCCCACTGACCACTGCCTTTCTCACCATGTTGCACATAATGAGAACGAATATTCAGGGTGAACAGGAAGTAGACCTACAGGGGTGAGGGCAAAAAAAGAACGCCCTAGTGCCCGACACACGGAATACACAGTCCAACTGTGCAAACGCACACTGACCAATCATTCTGATCTGACAAAAGTGACAACACGATCGTCACTGTTCGCGGTTCGCTGCCATATCCTTCAGTGTCTCCAGTCAACTGGTTGGACTCCAACCACGAAGACTGAGTGAGCCTACTTTTCCTAAGTTCGCTGTACTTTTCCTCATTCCTCGGTGCCACGTCATCTGCTGATCTTTACGTGGCTTCTCCCACTCCCAAGGACGAACGGAAAAGAAGGAACACTATGGTAGATGCGTTTGTCGTGTGTATCACGCGCCCCAACCAAGTCTACTTAGCTGGATGGGTCCAACATATCATCAGTCACGAGTAGACGGTCTGGTCGAGCAATTCAGAGGTGCCATCCTAGCATCGTGTTCAAACTGGACACGCAAGCACTGTTTTTACCCGACTACTTATGAGGTTGCTTGATTTGCCGTGTTGGCATTCCTGTATTTAAGGAGGCTGGCTTATTAGAACTTTTGAAGTCGGAGTATATTTTGCGGTTGTATCATTTAATGATGGGAACCGGTGTCCAGCACGTGCAATGTTTGTTCAATTATGAGCTACTTAAAGCAAGTTGAGTTCCTTCTTTATTGCATTCCTGCCCATGAGTGCTTCCGGGGCCTACTGCCCTATTAAGGACAACCGGCAACGACGACCCCGAGAATCGCAGTGGAAACACAAAAACGCAAGACGGTTCCGGTTTGCTTCTAGAGGGATCAAAGAGCGGCGAAATAAAGGCATTCCCAAATTTCTTTTAGGAGAATAACCGGCAATCCAGAGGAAAACCTAAGAAAGCAGTGGTCCGGTGAGATTAAATCAGTACAGCTTAACCCTATGTGCATACTCTTTCCATTTCCCGTGGCGTTCTCTCTTGCTGTCCTTGGAACACCTGCACCCGGTTGCAGGGAAGCCAGCGCCGCATGAGTTTTGCTATCCTGACATCGTGTCTGCTTATTGGCATCTATCACAGCTCTACTTATGGATTTCACGTAAGTTTTATAAACAGTGGACGGACTGGAATCGCCACTTTCAGGTGGCCACGGCTGTACCGCCCGACGTATAATTCAAAACACCCCTTACATGTGTCACCTTTTCAACCATACGCGCTGCCTCTTCCCAGTGACGCTGCGGAAATCCCGTTCACGGATACAGATGAACCTTCGTACGGAGTCAAGGAATATATTGTAGACACGAGGTTCAACTCCACCACCGTCTCCGTTGAGTTTTTGTTAATACATGCTTGTGCATGAGTGCAGGGGGAGGGACATTTACCCCAGGTCGTGCCTGACAAACTTAGTAATCGCACGAGAACGCTAGACGATAGCCAAGGCCGAAGAACACCCTACGGCCGTAACCTTCGTGGATTTTAGCAATCTCCGCATGACCGTCTATTAGGTAAGCTTAAGGCTCTTAGGGTAGTAGATCCCTTGATTCTGTGGATAGAGGACTTTCTAAAAGGCCGAACCCTTGCAGTGCGAGTAGCACAGTCACTGTCAACTTGGCAAGTGGCAGCTAGTGGTGTTACACAAGGATCGGTTCTGGGTCCGCTCCTCTTCCCGGCCTATATCAATGACCTAGCACCAGTTTTCAATCACCGTGCCTCATTTACGCAGACGACCTAAAGATCTGGCGCACGATTACATCATATGCTGACGAGCTCGTTCTTCAGGAGGACATCAGAGCCCTTGAGAGATGGTCAGATCTGTGGTCACCACCAGTCAACACCGACAAGTGTGCGCATATGCGAGTAGGAGCACCGTCCAGCAGTGGGATGTACTATATACACGGGGCACCCCTTCGGCGTTCTGTCTGCGAAAAAGATCTGGAAGTGATGGTGGCTTCGTCACTAAAAACGAAGCACAATACTGATAGAGTTTGTACGTCAGCGCGGAGTATCCTGGGGCCGATTACTCGTTCATTCGGCCATCTCTCACTCAACGCCTTCAAGGTGCTGTATGCAACCCATGTGCGTCCCAGGCTGGAATACGGGGGGCCAGCGGTTTTCCCTTGTACGTTGGCAGAAATAGCAAAGTTGGAAAGAGTACAGAGAGGCGCAAACCGCCTTATCGGAGGGCTGCGTGGGGTCAGCTACGAAGAGCGGCTGAAGATCACATGGCTGTTTCCAGTGGCCTATCGGAGAGTCCGGGGAGACCTGATCTTCACCAGGCGTATCATCAGAGGCGACTTCGGCCCAGAACTACGTGCAGAGCTCCCTCTCCACGGACATGGCCGTACGAGAGGACACCCGCTAACTAAAGAAACTGCACTCGGTAGACCTCCCTCTGGTGTACCGTCTATCTCGGAGGGTGACCAATCTATGGGACTCGCTGCCAGCCGAAGTGGTGGAAGAGCCCAACGACACATTGTTCAAGCGACTTTTGGATGTATTTCTGGAGAGGTGGTGGGAGACGCACATGAGTCTACATCACTGAGCTGTGGTGAGGAGGCTTACACGGGAGAGATACCCTCTGCCTCTATTATGAAGAATGAAGAATAGTCACAAAGGCCCACTGTACTACTGGGGATAATCGGCAACCAGACCCTGAGAACTGGAGTGGCGAAGAACCATATAAAGTCCCAGTAGGTCAGTTGTGGTAACGATCCAGACGACAGTGGATTGCTGTCTACTACCACCGTGGCAAACTGTTTCAACTATACTCAAGAGTGAGCATGAAGCAAAAACGTAATGTTAACCACGAAAGCACTGCTTCAAGATTAGCCGATCAACCTTCTATTTGTCTTTCAAATCATAAAAATTGGTTCACCTGACTCAGGGTATGCTTGTGCTGAGTCCTCATGTGGAATAAGTGCCTCCATATTGAAGTTTTAAAGACATTATGCGTCATTCACAACGGAAAACTCAACAGTGCACTACTCATTAATCTAATCTGTTGGAAATCAACAGTAATTTGTACCCATCGAAACCCACCAAGGGCACTTATCCGAAAAGATTGCGATTCCAAACAGGTAGCCGTGAGACCACATAGGTTAGCTCTTGACGGTCTGTATCACGTTACCGCAGTGCGAAAGGGGCCACCCCGCCTCATATATTTATAAACATCATCCTATAGTTTATATATATATATATATATATATATATATATATATATATATATATAATAT
This sequence comes from Fasciola hepatica, assembly GCA_948099385.1. Classification (NCBI taxonomy): domain Eukaryota; kingdom Metazoa; phylum Platyhelminthes; class Trematoda; order Plagiorchiida; family Fasciolidae; genus Fasciola; species Fasciola hepatica. The sequence goes on from CANUEZ040000110.1 coordinate 5,557,946, forward strand.
ATATATATATATACATGTATATATATATATACATATTCACTTACACACACGCTCGTCCTTACACACTGTACCAGAGAAGCGACTGTTGCACCAAATACCTGGAGCCACTGTCTGCTTGCGGACAAAATACCGGTGGTCAACGATGTACACCAGGCAAAAAATCCAACATGAGCGTCGCTGGTGATTAATCCAAGCAGCGAAACGCAGGGCATCTGACTTTTATGGAGCTAGCTTGCTTCGAGGATGGGTCGGAGTGCCTTAGACTCTAGTGCAACCAGTGCACCGAGATGCGAGGTTGAAGGCCGAGTCAAGTTGAGTCAGACATGGCCTCATTCGTCCAATGAATAGCCCAATGTTCGTCCAACGATTACACTCAGACACAATACAAGCCGAATGGACTGCTCAAACGTTTGGTAGAACTCGATGACACCTGGGCTGGGATAGAGCTAAAGAAATGTAACCCTAAGTAGTCAATCTCAGATTTTCGTGAGCTGCACAGACAGTAAATTACTGAGGGAAAACATTCCCTTACGCCCGGATGAATAAAAACACGAAGCTGGGATAGAAAATATTTTATGGAAGGCGCAAAATTCACATGTGCGGAACTACTGTCCGTGAGCATAATAAAAAGCAAAACCAAACAGGTCCACGGATGACAACTGACCAAGAACTAGAAAAGTATAGATACTCACTTCAAATGTGAGAATGACCTTTTATATATAAGCACGTTTCATATCTTTCTCAGCGTGAGTGTAATGGATTGGACCCGACAGCCTAAGGCCTGCCTCACTTTCAAGGACAACCAACAATTAGACGCGAGACTTGGAGTACAGCCGCCCAGGATACCCATTAGGTCAATCTACTGTAAAGCAACAGCTAATGTCAACCGCCAAAACGAACGGTGATTCCAGGATTCCAACCTCTGACATCTGATGGGGTAGGCAAACACTTGAAATCACTTGATCAACACCGGAATTGAAAAGGCCTCGTTCTATTCTTTAGTTTATCAGAAGCTGACCACCAGATGACCAATCTCGCAAAATTTATCACCACTAAACAGTACGATCAATCAAATGACCACTGAAAACCAGCCGTTTCATTCCCGACAGAAATTGCCAGTAATATTCACCGAGCCCCAAACGAGACTCGAAGTGCATAATCGTGGGTCTTTCGTCAACACGAAGCTATGAACGGTCCAGGTCACTCCTAGTAAGTGACTTTGAACAGTGACCGTCTCCTGTGATGGATGTTCTCCGTAGCAGACCCAAAAGAAGTGGCGGTTTTGGTCACAAACAACTTAGAAAACTCGGTTAGGCCAGCTTCGGTAAATCTTTGTAATAAAATGAATCACGTATTACTTTTGAAGGCGCACGAAAACAGAGGAAAGGATACATCCCAAAGACACGGCGGCGCCATTAGCTGGGAACTATATTCGGATTTCAAGTCCTATACTCGATAAACTATAACGCTGGAGGGCCATACGACATATAGAGCGACAACGGATCCACTATATCGATCAACGGTCATAACGGGGTCTGGACCCTGAACATTTCATCAGTTACACGTTGCCGCATAAGTTCAAAGAAAGGGATACACTCAAACGTTCGTCGCATTATTAGTTAAACCCGGCAACGCGACGCAGAACTGGAGTGAAGAACTACACAGGGTCCTATAAGTCAGTCGTTGCAGCAAGCCGGATGACTGGATCTACCATCACATGCTTAATGTTTTGAATACACCAATTGATCCTCAGTTTGTGTTGCCATCAGGACTCGCTGGCTAGTAATGTATGGTGTTTGAATAAACCTATATCGTTAGACCGAAACCAGGATGATAGAAATGTCAACGTTTTTCACCATCTACGTAAAATTGGAACCTGTTACATTATTCAAGTATGGCATCCGACAAACTAAGAGCTAAGTCTTACGCGATCATGGATAGATCACTTTCTGCTCTGTTTTGATTTTCAAGAAAAATCACTTAAACTCTGGAACAGAACGTACGCATCGATTCGTTCCGAATGTGGTGGAAAGTCTCCCCTCGGTACTCCATCGTCGACGTTCAGGTAGATGTGCACGGGAGGAAGCGTGTGTCATCTGAAATGAACCGAATTTTAAGGGCACGTGAAAGCACGCATCCTAACAAATAAAGTGAAAAACGAACCGTCGTGGGGCAAAGAAAATGGGAATCGTAGACCTGCCAACAGTTCGAATATTCCACTGTTCGGGTGAGAAACAACGATCTTATATCGACTAAACTCGATGATCAATAGAACGCTCCTATGCTCTTAATACGTTGGAGACTTCTGGATGTGCAAATATCAAAAAATAGCGATGGGCGATACGCCGTGCAAGCCAATGGGGGCCATATGATCAGGGATTTTCGGTTTACCAAGCGTGCACACTAGACACAGATCCTGTGAGATGGATAATCATATAGTTTGCATATATATACATATATATCGCCGCAGTCCAACTGACAGAACCCGTACTAAACAACCACACGTGGTGCCTTAAAGGTAGTGCTATTAAAGGCCATATGTCAGCCACACCAACCAAATGCTCGCAGAAAGTGACCAAGGACCGTGGATAATACGTGTCCCGGCCAACATAGGTCACAAATAAACACGAACACATTTACTCTAAGCGCAACGAGTTTATGGTGGGAAACCAGATAATGCTTATCTTTTTTATGTTATACCGATTTACTGTTTATACTCAGCTTATCTCTAAGGCGTACCAAAGCACGTTACCGTGGGAAGTTACAGAACCTCGTCTAATTTTAAATGTGAAAAAGCCTGATGGCTGCAAACTGGTGCTCAAGGCCTTCCCACTCAGTTTCACCAATAAACGTCTGAAACACTGGAAAGCCTAACACCCATCACCCCATCCGCAATCCTCCGGAAACCGAACAAAAGACGTGCTCGTTTAGATGAAGCGAGTTTTTTCCGACACCAGGTAGGACTTGACTGGTACCAGTACCTAGGCTACCAGATACTTTGGTTGCGCTCCACCGTGAGGCGTACGAATCAGAAAGAACTTATTCATCGTCAGCACTGGCTTTCTACTTAATTATATTTATAGTATGATGTCAATTCGCCGTATCGCGTCCAACGTCACTTTGCCGCGGGATTCTGATCTCTGTGAGTTAATCAGTTTCAAAATCACCGTCTTCCCGGATGCTAAAACTACATTTCAGACATCGGCAGCCGCACTCCCGGCCCCGTCAAATTTGTTATTACGTCCTAGCTGCCTGGACATGGGTAAAAAACAGGGCACATGCTGAGATTCACTGCCAACAGAAATGGCAAAAACACTGCACTGTAATCCAAATGCTAGGGCTTTGCACTCCACAGCGAGGCAGTCACAAGCAAGCGCGAACACCATCGAAAACAGCTCTCGACTCACATAGCAGTGAAACAACCACTCAGTTCAGTTCATCCAATCACCAACTTCGCAACGTACTCTAGTTTCGCTCGCTACATCGCAGCATCGTCGAGCCGACGGCAAAATAACAAGAATGGGACGAGAAACAGCCGAATACAGTAGCAAACGGAAAGCATGAGGAAAGGGAGGTCCAGCGCAACTGTGCCGCTGGCTGCAGCAGCCAGCCATTCCCAGCCATATGGTAGGAGTGTCTCGTTGACCCTAACCCGAGGTTCAACATGTCCTATCCGGCCGAAGTTTTCCTACCCTTCTGCAGTGTCGTAAACCGACCACCTACGTTCACCTTCCAATTGCCATCTGCTTCGGAGAACAGCGCAAGCAGAGTAGGCCTACGCTCTCACTGGAGGTCACGACGCACACCAAGCACTATGATAAACGAGAAACCAGTCTAGCATAAGTTGATCAGCACGGAATTCCTCGAAACATGCAACGCCCGAACACAGCTCTCGAACCCTACCACTACTGCCGACTACAAACAATATACATCACTGAACACAGACCACATGAATAATGCTTACAATGGCTTCCAGAACAAGAAAAACCGGCGCTCCAACAACAAGCTCATCAAAAAAACTCGACAACCAAAACATGCAAAACGAGACATACCATTCAAACCACGAACGATGCGCAGAGGAACAAATCAAGACACAGGCATGCAGAAACGACAGCGAGACATCGGACCAGTCATGACAACAGCACTCCCAAAGGCACCACAACCTACAACCTCAACCGACACAGCCATGATCAACGGCTACTCACATGCAACGGGCGAATTCAGAATCTCGACAACGACCAACCTCCCCCAACAGTTCCTGCCGCCTTCCCGGCAGCACAGTTGGGCACCAGCGTAGCTGGCGTCTTGCAGACCTAATGTCGCAGGACAAATGCTACATTCCCGTGGCGGATTACCGAAGCAGTCCCGAAAGGCCGAATCACAACCTTCGGCCTACAACTCGATCACTCAGTTTGGAAACGGCAACGATGACTGACAAGCTTGTTGAGAAGAGATATACACTTCCCCCAATTAAGTTTCGATTGAAGTCTTTCTAGGGAGTGAGAAATGAATTTCATTTATTTAGGTACATTTGTATTGAACTTTAACATAAACAGTTCAGACAATACTACACAGAAGCAGTTTGAAAAGTTATGCACATTTTACCGAGTTTATAATAATTGATTCACGTGGACGAGAAATGCACGTCTGGCTCCGTCATTTATCCTGTTTATTGAATTATTTCGACATCGCTGTTGAGTTTTCATAGCCAGTTTAGGTAGTTAACTACCAGTGACTATTGCTGTTCAGTTTTCATTCCGGGGCGAGCGTAGGGATGGGCACGACCGCGGCCACGGGCGTCAGTCAGACCAACTTTTCCCCAAGAATCGTCTTGTCCTAGGTTAGAAATTTAGACCTCAGTTAATCTCATGTGGTTTGCAGACAGCTATAGAGATTAAACACACGGGACAACTTACCATAACTAGCACCGAAATCCTCATAAACATTCGCGGAGTAATCAGTCTGATCGTACACAGGCATGGTAGGATAAACGGCAGGTTGTGTTCCGTTGCCGTACGGTTCTTGTACCACTGGGGCCGGAGGCGGGGGAATGACAGGAGTACCATTCGCGGCTGCTCCTCTATTTATCCACGGCTTCCCGCGACCGCGGAAGGTAGGAGAGCCGGCGTTTGGAACAAAGCCTCCTCGCGGATGAGGCGAACGACCACCGCGCATTGGTCCTCCACCCCGGGGATTCATCATTGAAGGTGAACCAGCAGGAACCCATGGGGGTGGCGGGAACTCTGTAGACTCCTGATTAAAACATAGTTTAGATTCTAAAGTAAACTAACCGGGAGCATGATCTTTCTCAACTCTGCGAGGGCGTGCGATAATCTGTAATAGGCCTCTGCCGGAGGTGCCAGGCTATCGACCTGCAGATGCAATTTCTGCTTTAGATGCTGATATTTCGGGTCACCATTAGACAAGAGTTCACGTTCCTTCGCCTCGTCGCGCAACGAACCGGCACCCAAGATTGCCATCTTCGTCTTTGTGCTCTCCTGTACTGCTCGTAGAGTGCTGCCGCCCGGACCAAGCAACTTCCCCACGAAATTGACGTTCGGATATTGAGTTTGAGGTATATCAATCTTAACTCGAATTTTTACTTGCCGATTGGATACTAAATCTATGGACTCCGCGATGCCCCCACGCAAACGGAAAAGCTCTGCAGATGTTACTAAAGCAGACAAGAACACATACCATTTTCCGCAAGAGCATGAAGAGCCGGGAACGCAGTTTCATCCAAATTCTTGAGTTCCCGAACAATTGCCTCGACAGCAGCCGATTGTTCCGGCCGCGGTTCGCCCATCTTCATTTTGGTGCGCCTTACAACGGAAAGTGGCCCTGACCGTTAAAACAAACACCTCAGGTCCGACTGTTGTAAACAGCTAACTACAAGGAATGTTTTCTGATTCGTCCAAAGTTTCTAGACCAATAGTGGTTCACCTGTAGCAATAGCGCAAAAAGTCGGCCTTGCCGTCTGCAGAAGGTCAGGTCAGACCAGGTCAGGTCTGGTCAGGTCACAGGACCTGCGGCTTGAGCAAGTAAACGTCCAGTTTCTTGCACTGCAAGCCCAAGGAGTTCCCGCCGTGCTGGGACTTCCAGGCATCCAATATAACTCGGTATTTGTAGTAGCTGGGGCGAGGGAAAAGAAACAGGTTCGCCCTCGCGAACGGCAACCTCACACTAATATAGGTTCGGCGCTACAACTCACTGCTGTCCCCATGTGAGACATACCCTGAGTCCTCGAATAACGCAAACATGTTATTGTGGAATGATGATGAGTAGGGTGATATGAAAGCTGTGATAGAGACAGGTACAGTTAGGAAACACTAGAGTGATGAGATGGAGTATAAGATGGTGGGGAGGGGAGAAAAGGAGGGATAATAGGAATAAAAAGAAAGCTCCCAAGGATAACTAGTAAAAGTCCGGGAATACCTTTGCCCAGCAAGCATCCATTCTGTGCTTAGAGCCAACGACCGAGGTTGGTGTCACTACGTGTGGAGGCAACTTGTCCCACTTGTTTATGACACGGTGAGAAAAGAGAAATGCCCTTATGCTCTTACTCGCTCCTGGTTTGTCCCATTCATACTCATGTCCCCTGAGCGCAACACTGCGGCAACGAATCAGTAACGGTCTGCCGGTTGTGGTGCTTCCCTTGTATTATTTGTAGCGCTTTATTAGATCTCCCCTTAGCGTGCAACCACCAAGGGGGAAAAGATTTGGGGCTTTCATTCTTTCCTGGTACGACTTTCCTTGCATCCCATTTATCATCCTGGTAAACCCCCTTTGAACGTCTTCTAGGCTCGGTGCCAATACTTGAACAAAAGTCTCCAAGTGATGCCTTACGGTCACCTTGTATATAGAAAGAATTGCTACGGCCTCTCTAGACACCAACGTTCGTCCTAAGTTGAAAGGCGCCCTGTTTGACCTGACCGCTGCTGATGTGCACTGCTCGGTGGGTTTGAAGCTCTCGTGCACAAGCACACCTAGGTCTCTTACCACAGCAACGGACTCAATCCTGACTGGGACGGACAACCCTACGTACCCGTCTTCGTTGCTTCCCCAGCCCACCAGCGAGGGTTTGCACTTGGCTGCATTCAGTGGCAACTTCCATTTTTCAGCACACGCACTAATCCTGCTTAGGTCTAATGACTAGCTGACGTGGCAGTAACTCCAGTTTGTCTTTCCTAGATAATTTTCCCCACGTCAGATGGATAAAAGACGTACGTGGTGGCAATGTTTACAAGTGGCTGAAGGGGAACCAGAACAAGCAAACTAGCTCAGTGAAAACTTCTTAACTGTGGATCTACAGCCGGTTGGCAAGAGGCTGAAAAGAGCCGAAAACAGGTAACGACTTGCTGTTACAAGCTGAACTGAAAGGGACTGTTGATTAGGAATGATGTTAGAAGCAGTCGAGGAAAACCTCTGACCATCGACGGCCCATATTAGTCTTGGAAACTGCTGCGGTTTAGGTGACCTCAATACCCCCGGGATGTGGTTCAAGGGGTTCACCGTACGGCACGCAGAGGACTGCGCCATGAAACTACGATATATGCGTAATCTGGTCAGCTTCCGCAGATGCCTCCTGGTAGGCCTTTTGCGGCTAAGCGCCAGAAGATGACTGCTTTGTAACGATAGTCCCTCTGACTGCGGTAATGTCTCGATGAGGTCTCCTCCTCCACATCTCCTCTCCGGCAAGAAAGGATTCCGCAGCTTCAGTCGGGCCGTATACGGCCCCCTAACGCACCTTTTGAGACGCCGCTGAGCTCATTCTGGTGCCTGCTTGTCACACACGAGTGACCAAGATCGGTGTAACAGCCGATCGTGGAAAATCCCCCTTTTTCCCTCGCGATTCAGTGTTTTTCCCAACATCACTCATTTCCATACACTATTGACTTGTCTTTACGAACTGGTTGTTTTTCTGGACCAATTGTTGTTTGTTCGCGCCCAGAGCGCTACTATGGCACATCCTTGTTCAGGACCGGCGTGACGCATGTGCTGTCTGCTCACACGCTGCCATTCGGTTTCTCGTTGTCGAGTCCTTGTGGTCGTATTATTGAGGTTTGTATATTGTTTATGTCATTGTTTATTGTAATAATCTAGTATCGTAGAATATCACGGATAATCGTCTTTTGATTTCGGGATCCGTTGCGAATTTGGCTACGCATTGCTCAAACGTTCGTAACAATACTCAATAGATCAATTTGGAACGAGGAAAAATCACGCAAAATGCCAAGAAAAGGATCAAAAGCAGTCGAATCCGGACAGGAAGTAATACGGCAAGTCTCTGGGGAGGTTTTGGGTACATATGATTCTTTAGTTATTGCTAGATCGCCTAGTCCTGTCAGTGCTAGTTCATGTGTTATTGAGAACAATATTGATCGTAAGGATGTCGATTTATATAAGCTGAGAACACTAGAACTAGAGCAACAGTTACTATCGGCTAGACTACAGGCGCAGGAAGCAGAGAAGTGTACACAGAAACAGCGAGAGCATGAGACCAGTGACTTCGACACTTCCGATAGGTTAGGGTGCAATAAGGTAGGGAACCCCACGCCGGTCGCCGACTTCAAACCACCATCGATCGATCTGCCTAGAGTGGAGTTAACGGCTTTCGACGGGCGAGCTGAGCAATACTGCAAGTTTGTCAAGCAGTTCGAGACGTTCGTTGAAAATAAGGTAACCGACCCTGGGCAAAGGCTTCTTTACCTTACTCACTACTGCCGAGGCCGAGCAAGAGAAGCTATCGACGGGTGCACCATGCTCGACCCAGAACAGGGCTACACAAGGGCAAGGAATATTCTAAGGGACTTGTTTGGCCAACCTTTCAAAGTAGCCCGTAACCTAATAGAGGGCGTGATGGCAGAGGCAAAGAGAACCAAGGGCGACGTCTACACCATGGCCGACCTGGTGATTAAGATGCAGAACTGCTCAATAGCCCTCGACCATTTAGGTCACAGGGCTGACCTAGACGCCATGCACACTTTGGAAGGCATAGTCCGTCACCTCTCTCCCGAACTACAGGGTCGGTAGGCGGAAGAAGCGGAACGGATAAGCCGAAGCGACAGAGAAGCCAACTTCGAAGACCTGACTGAATACTTAGACAGGCAAACGAAGATAGCTGACAGCAGATTCGGCCGACTCATCCGGGACAGCAACCGAGCAAACAAGCCCGGTACTAGCCAAGTCCAAACCCCTGTACGGGAACATCCAAAGTACCAGCCTTGGACCAATACACACGTCATTTCACGGAATGCTACGGCGAAACCAAATTGCAGATCCTGTGGTACTAGCCATGGCCTACCAGAATGCCCCAAGTTCGGCAACGCCACAATAGACGAACGGTGGGGAATGGCGAGGATGGCAGGAGCATGTTTTATCTGTCTCAACACCACGCACCGGGCAGCAGCCTGTAGAACAAGGAATCGATGTGGTTACGAGGGCTGCACGGGCAGACACCATCGGCTGCTGCATCAGGCGAGAGTAATCATATCCGAGGCGAGTGCCAAGCCCAGCGTGATTTGTTCAACTTCACAATCTGCCAGTAAACCGGTACGTTTAGGCGTAGTGGCCGTGGGAGTAGTGACTCCGACTGGGATAGTCAAGGCGTTGGCTTTCGTTGATAGTGGATCCGACACCACTTTAGTGAAAGAGCGGTTTGCCAACAAACACCAACTGGCTAAAGGTGCGACGTCGTTAGCGGTGAGCACGGTGGGCGGAACACAGGTAATGACTGCCGGTAGATTAAGGCTGCAACTCATCTCTCTAGACACTAACGAGGAAATTGAACCAACGGAGGCACTCACGTTAGCAGATCTCCCCATGCGAGCACCAAGGTCGGTGAACGCAATCTTGACTCGGTGGCCCCACCTGCAGGATGTAACCGTTGTAGACTGGGAAGATGATGAAGTGGATCTCCTCATCGGCTGCGACGTGCCAGAGGCGCATTGGGTGCTTGACCAGAGAGTGGGCGACCGCCAGGCACCTTATGCCGTACGCACGGCCCTGGGATGGATGTTATGCGGTCCAGTAGGGGTACGCGGTTCCGTGAATTACTTATCCGCCGAAACGGACCGCATAGAGTATCATCTGCAACGGCTGTATGAAAAGGAGTTTCATGACATTGGAGACGAAAGACCGACGTTGTCTCAAGAGGATCACTTCGCTCTACAAACGGTGCGGCAAGGCACTAGAGGCCTCAAAAAACAGTTCGAGGTTCCCCTCCCATGGCGCACACCGGACGACCCGTGGACTGACAACAGAAATTATGTTCTCCAACGATTACTACGACTAAAAGAACGCTTCATTCGAGACCAGAATCTGTGGGAACGATACGCGGATTTGATGAAGCGAAACGAGACCCTCGGTTACGTCGAAAAGGTGCCTGTTAACACCGACAGCAAAAGGGGTATCTGGTATCTGCCTCACAATCCGGTTATCAACCCCAAGAAACCCAATAAACTGCGGGTGGTTTTCGACTGTGCGGCCAAGTTCCAGGGCAAGTCGTTAAACGATCGCCTACTACAGGGGCCTGACTGGACCACTCCACTGATCGATGTTTTGTGCCGTTTCAGAGTGGGTAAAGTGGCTTTGTCTGTTGACATTAGGGAAATGTTCCATCAGGTGAAGATTCCGGTAGGAGAACGAGATGCTTTGCGTTTCCTGTGGTGGGAAGGGAGCGACCGGGACAACGCAGTGGTGAATTATAGGATGACCGTCCACCCCTTCGGAGCCATATCGTCACCATTTTGTGCCAACTACGCCCTCCGAGAATCAGCGAACAAACATGGCGATCTAGTACATCGGACGGTGGTAGAAAGCGTCAGCAGGAACTTCTACGTCGACGACTACCTTGGGTCATTCGATGAAGTGGAATCAGCTCTAGAGCAGTTCAGGGGTCTGACGAGATTGCTGGAAGAAGGCGGCTTCTATCTAACAAAATGGATGTCGAACGCTTCAGAAGTGCTGAAGGTCATCCCGTATCACGAAAAGGCCGAAAGGGTAAGATATTTGGACGGCTCTCCACTTCCTATCGAGCGCACCTTAGGGATACAATGGGACGCGGAAACGGACGATTTTGTTTTCGAACTAAACGTTCCCGAGCTGCCAATAACCCGTCGTGGCATACTATCTGCCGTCTCAAGTTTGTTCGACCCGCTCTGTTTTGTCTCACCATGGCTGCTACCCGGAAAGATCTTGCTGCAGCGGCTGTGCCGTAAGAAAGTTGATTGGGACCAGTCACTGGACCGAGGGGACCGGTTGGACTGGGAAGAATGTTTGAACACCTTGAAGAAATTAGGGGACATAAGGATCCCACGATGTTTGACCCCTGGCCATACGACACGGACTGGAGAACTACATGCCTTTTCCGATGCATCCGAAGTCGGTTATGGAGCTGTGGTGTACGGACGACGGTGCGCAGGAGATGGACAATATACCACGAGGATCCTGTTCGTCAAAGCCCGCGTTGCTCCACTGAAGTCGGTCTCAATCCCACGCCTTGAACTCAGCGCAGCCGTGTTAGCAGTCAGGGTGGTGCAAGCTGTGAAGATATGTTTCGATCTCTACGTTTGGTCGGTGAGCTTCTGGACGGATTCAACGATAGTACTTTACTATATCAACAACGTCCGGAGCCGGTTTAGTACTTTCGTTGCTAACCGGCTCACGATTATCCACGATGAATCAGCCACGCACCAGTGGAGTCATGTCAGGTCTGGCGATAATCCGGCCGACCTGTGCTCCCGAGGTGCGAACAACTTCAGGCAACTGGACACGTGGACGAGAGGGCCAAACTTCCTGCAATTACCCAAACAGGACTGGCCCGTGTTCGAATTAAAACCCCCTACGGAAGTGGAACTGGAGATCAAAGGCGTAGTGATAGCAACCAACGTCGTTGAAGCGTCGTCCATTCTATCGCGACTGGTCAGGTTTTCTTCCTGGATGAAGACGCTTCGTTCGCTAGTTTGGTTAACCAGGTTCAAGAGAAATTTACTAGTCATGAAAGGGCTACGGCCCTCAGGTCGGATACGGGTCGGCCCGATAGGTCCCGATGAGCTACAAGCGGCAGAGTACGATATTTTCAGAATGATACAACGCGAGGCTTTCGCCCGAGAACTCAAGAGGGCGGAAGAAGTGGGGCCGATCAATAAAGACATGCCATCTCCAAGGGGCGAGCTGAAGCGTTTAAACCCCAAACTCATCGACGGACTGCTGCGGGTGGATGGTAGGCTGACCAACTCCCACCTGAACTTCGACACAAAGTATCCTATACTGCTGCCTGTGAGACAACCTGTAGTAGAGCTAATGATTCAACAAGTCCACGCCGTGGAGGGACATGCCGGGGAAAGTCACGTGACGAGCGTCATCCGAAAGCGTCTTTGGTTGTTGAGAGGACGAGAGACTGTAAAACGCGTAATCCGACGGTGTGTGCAATGCAGGAGACGCAATGCCACAGCAGGCAAACAACTCATGCCCCCACTACCAGAATGCAGGGTGACTACGGGCTGGTGGCCGTTCAGTGACACCGGGTTGGACTATTTTGGGCCCTTGTGGATCAAGTGCGGGAAAAGATTAGAAAAGCGATATGGATGTATCATGACGTGCATGAAATCACGTGCGGTACACCTAGAAGTCGCACATTCGATGACGACCGATTCGTTTCTACGGGCCTTGCAAAGATTTATCAACCGAAGAGGCGTACCGGCCGATATATACTCAGATAATGGATCAAACTTTGTGGGCGCTCGCCGGGAATTGCAGCGTTGGCACAAGAACATAAACAGGGACGAACTGCAGAATCGAACCGTGGCCTACGGCATACGATGGCATTTCAACCCCCCAAAGGCCAGCCACCGAGGCGGCATATGGGAACGCATGATCCGGTCCGCCAGACGGATATTGCTGTCAATCATGGAGCAGCAGCCGCCCGACGACGAGACGCTGAACACCGTCATGACTGAGGTGGAGCGAATCCTGAACAACCGCCCCCTGGTTCCAGTGTTGAACGGCGACCCCACCCACCTGGCGCTCACCCCAAACGACTTATTGACGCTAAGATCAGACGAGGGTTTCCAAGGGCCGGTAAACCTTCTTGGGAGCTACCTCCACGGGTGGAAGCAAGCGAATTATCTGGCCAAGGTCTTCTGGAGGCGATGGCTACGGGAGTACCTACCGGCTTTGCAGACTCGACAGAAGTGGCTGGCCAAAACAAGACCATTCAAAGTTGGGGACGTGGTTATGATCGCCGACTAAAGCGCACATTTCAGCGCTTGGTCTTTGGGAGTAGTTACGGAAACCATCAAAAGCACTGACGGAATGATAAGAACGGTGAAGGTGAAGACAGCTGACGGAGTGCTCATTCGTGACATACGCAGTATTAACCTACTCGAGAGCGAAGACGGAGGAGCTGATAACCCTGAGGCCTAGTAAACCTTTTTCACACCAGTAATCGAGGTGGATAAGAAACACTATATATACCACACGGTCTCCGTCAAACACGTTAAGGTGCTCGCGGTCTTTTCGTTGACATTACAGAAGGTTCTTTCCGATACGTGGTGATGAATGCGATTCCATTGTACATCCCGATACATACACGCATGCACGACGCACTCTACATCCCGTAAACCCATCAAACATGTGACAATGTTCGTTGTTTTGCTTTTTGTTGACGCTACCGAATGCTTCTTGCATATGTGGAAGTAGCGGAGCTCAGGTCACACATACATGCTACATTTTACTCGTTTTCTTGCCACGCGGTCTTTTGTTGACATTGCAGAAAGTCCTCCTTTGATGTGTAGTCATACCTGTGATTTCATTGTAACCCCGGCACACACACACGCACTCACACACACACTCAAGCACGTACATCCAGGACCGGACGGCCCCTAACGAGGACAACGTCTATGTGACCATTCACGCCCGCCATCGGTCATTTGGTCTTGCGGAAGATGTAGACTAGCCTCACGTCTATGTATCCAATGGATTAGGTGCGACCAGTAGTAGAACGTTGATGACGAGCATTAGACGCGCGCACTGACAGCAGGGCCTAGGCAGGTAGGAAGAACCAGTACCTTTATACCGAACCTTAGACTTTGCTAAGGATCCAGGAGGATTTTGGTGGGCGGTGTAACAGCCGGTCGTGGAAAATCCCCCTTTTTTCCCTCGCGATTCAGTGTTTTTCCCAACATCACTCATTTCCATACACTATTGACTTGTCTTTACGAACTGGTTGTTTTTCTGGACCAATTGTTGTTTGTTCGCGCCCAGAGCGCTACTATGGCACATCCTTGTTCAGGACCGGCGTGACGCATGTGCTGTCTGCTCACACGCTGCCATTCGGTTTCTCGTTGTCGAGTCCTTGTGGTCGTATTATTGAGGTTTGTATATTGTTTATGTCATTGTTTATTGTAATAATCTAGTATCGTAGAATATCACGGATAATCGTCTTTTGATTTCGGGATCCGTTGCGAATTTGGCTACGCATTGCTCAAACGTTCGTAACAATCGGTCTTGTACACAGTTTTACAAGTACGGCCGAAATATCACGTTATAGACAAACGTTTGTAACGCAGGTTTCCTGGGGTGAACAGACCTGGCTAGTTGGTACGGTGCACGAGAGGCTCTCGCTGCTGGAAACATACGAAGTGGGTCAGGCCTGAAGGATTCGTGCGGCTTACCCCCACCTCCACCCTCTCGACTGTATGCCTGCCAGGCATTTTTAAATCACTCACCCATCTTTTTGTAACTGCTATCAACGGGTATTTGCACTTCCCCGCATTCAGCCGTATGTGCCACCTTTTCGTCCATTCGTGTGTGTTTAGTGGGCCTTGTATGCCTGAGTCCGAGGGAGCTTTCCACAAGTTTCAAACCTCGCGTGAACATAAATCTTGGGCTGGAAATTTTAATGGTTTGATACTATTATTTGGACAGGAAGTAACAGTGGTCCTAGCACTGACAATTGCGGTACTCTGTGTAACAATCGGTTGCGTAAAATCCCCCAGAAACACTGCCATTTCATCCTTCCTTGACATCTCTCTCCAATATACACCATATGCGTGTTTTTATGCACAGTAAATTTCCATGAACCAACTTTTGTTTGTTCACATCCAATGCGCTAATTTGTCATACCCTATTTTTGACCTCCTTGACGCACATGCTCCTCGCTCGCAGGCCGCAACTCGGTTCTCGTTTTCTGAGTCCTCGTGACCGCACAATTGAGGTTCGTTTTTGTTTTATATCATGATTCATTTAATAATCTAGTATCTTGGAATTACAGGATAATCAAATTCTGACTTAGGGATCCGTCGCGAAGTTGACTACGCCTTACTCAGAAGTGTCTTACAATACTCAATTCATCAATGTGGAACAAGAAAATACGCAACTTGCCAAGAAAAGAATCGAAGCAATTGGAATCTGGACAGGTAGTAATGCGTCAAGTCATTGGGGAGGGTCTTGGGTACTTTTGATTCTCTAGGTAATGCTAGGTCACCTAGTCCTGTCAGTGCTAGCTTATGTATTACTGAGGGTAATATGAATTGCAGGAATGCTGATCTATTTGAGATGAGGGTATTAGACCTTGAACAGCAACTGTTGTCGGCAGGGCAACTGGCCCGGGAAGCAGAAGAGAAGTGTAGGAAGAACGAGCATGAGCAGAAGGCCAACGACTATGACCTATCCGACAGATCAGGACAATTGAAAATAGGCAACTCTGCGCCAGTCGTAGAATTTAAAACCTCAACGTTACCAGCGATCGATCTGCCAGGAGTGGAACTGATTGTTTTTGACGGACTACCTGAACACTACTGCAATTTTATCAGGCAGTTTGAAACTTTCGTCGAAAAAGGATAACCAACCCCGAGCAAAAACCTCTCTACCCGCTCCTTTACTGTCGAGGCCGAACAAGAGAAGCTATCGATGGGTGCTCCATGCTCGACCCCGAACAAATCTATACATGGACGAGGAAGATTTCGAGGGACCTGTTCGGCTAGCCATTCAAGGTAGCTCGTAATCTAACAGGGGGCGTGATGGTAGAGGCCAAAAGGACAAAGGGCGACGTCTATACAATGGCCGACCTAGTGATCAAAATGCAGAACTGTTTAATAGCCCTCGACCACTTAGGTTAAAGGGCTGAGCTCAGTGCAGTGCATACCTTGGAGGGTATAGTCCGTCACTTCTCTCTTGAACTACAGGGTCGGTGGGCGGAACAGGCGAAAAGTATATGCCGGAGCGACCCTGAGGCTAACTTTGAAGACTTGACCGAATACTAGGACCGACAAACCAAGATGGCCGGCAGTAGATTTGGTCGACCCATCTGGGTCAGTAACCGAGTAGGCAAATCTAGTACTAGCCAGGCTCAAACCAATGCCCGGGAATACCCGAAATATCAGCCTTGGACCAAAGCGCACGCCATTTCACGCGAGGCTGTAGCGCACCCAAGTTACAGATACTGTGACGCTAGCCACGGGCTACTAGAATGCCCGAAGTCCACCAAGGCCACAGTAGGCGGAAGTTGGGGAATGGCGAAGATCACAGGAGCGTGCATTACATGCCTAAAAACCACGCACCGGGCTGCAGCTTGCTGAACAAGAACAAGATGTGACCACGAGGGTTGCGCGGGCAGACATCATCGATTGTTACACCAGGCGAGAGAAACTACGCCAGAGACGTTCACCAAGCCCAGTGTGAATTGTTCAACGTCACGGTCTACCAGTAAACCAGTACGTTTAGGAGTAGTTGTCGTGGGTTTTGGTGACCCCAACTGGGGTGGTCAGAGCGTTGGCATCGGCCGACAATGAATCGAACGCTACCCCAGTGAAAGAGCGGTTTGCCGACAAACACGGGCTCGCTAAAAGTACGACGTCGTTAGCAGTGAGTACGGTGGGCGGAACACAATTAATGACTGCCGGCCGGTTGAGGTTACAGCTCATCTCCTTTGATACTATTGAGCAAGTCAAACCAAAGGAGGCATTTACATCAGCTGGTCTCCACATGCGAGCACCAAGGTGGGTAAACGCAGTTTTGACTAGGTGGACCCACCTGCAGGATGCAACTGTCGTAGACTGGGAGGACGACGGAGTGGAACTTCTCACGGGCTGCGGTGTGCCGTGGGCACTTCTTGTGCTGGACCGGAGAGCGGGCAACTGCCAGGCACCCTAGCCGTGCGCGTGGCATAGGGACATATATTATGTGGTCCAGTAAGGGGACGTGGTTCCGTGAATTACGTATCAGAAGAGACGGACTAAGTAGAGTATAAATTGCAGCGGTTGAGTGAAGAGGATTTTCACGACATTGGAGACGAAAGACTACCATCGTCTCAAGGGAACCACTTCGCTCTGCAAGTGGTGAGGCAAGGAACCAGAGGCCTGAAGAACGGTTCGAGATTCCTCTCCAATGGCACACACTGGCCGACCCCTGGGTTGATAACAGAAACTATGCTCTGCAAAGACCCCTACGATTGAAAGAACGCCTCGTACGAGGTCGGGGTCCGTGGGAACCATGCGCAGAAGCAACGATGCGAAACGAAACTCTTGGCCACTTTGAAAGGGTGCCTGCAACCCCCGACGGCCGGAAGGGGACCTGGTATCTACCTCACAACCCGGTTATCTACTGCAAGAAACCCGAAAAACTGCTGGTGGTTTTCGACAGTGCAGCCAAGTTCCAGGGCTAGTCGTTAAGCGATCACCTGCTACAGGGGCCCGACTGTACCATGCAACCGATTGAAGTTTTGTGCCATTTCACAGTGGGTAGAGTAGCCTTGTCCGCCGACATCATGGAAGTGTTTCACCAGGTGAAAATACCGGTAGAAGAACGAGACGCGTTGCATTTCCTGTGGTGAGAAGAGAATGACCGGGACAACGCAGTGATAAGTTAAAGGATGACCTTCCACCCCTTCGGAGCCGTATCATCACCATTTTGTGCGAACTACTTTCTTTGAGATCAGCGGACAAATATGGAGCTTTGGTCCACTGGTCGGTGGTAGGTAGCGTCAGCAGAAACCTCTACGTCGACGACTGTCTTGGGTCATTCGGTGGTATGGGCTCGGCCCTAGCGCATTTCGGAGACCTAACAAGATTTCTAGAAGAGGGCGGCTTCCGTCTAACGAAATGGATGTCGAACGGTTCAGAAGTGCTCGAAGTCAGTCCATATCACTAGAGGGCCGAAAGGGTTAGAGATCTGGACGGCTCTCCACTCCTTGCCGAATGCACGCCAGGAATACAATGGAACGCAGAAACGGACGACTTTTTTCGAGCCAAACGCTCCCGACTAACCAGTAACACTCCGTGCTGTACTATTGGCTGTCTGGTGTTTCGATCCGCTCGGTTTTTATTCCTCCCTTGTGGCTGCCCGCAGAAATCCTGCTGCTGCGGCTCTGTCTTAATAAAGTCGACTGGGACCAGTTACTGGACCGAGAACGCCGGCTGGAATGGGAAGAATTTCCGAACTCCTTGAAGGAACAAGAGGACGCACGAATTCCACGATGCCTGCCCTCTGGTCATGCAACGCAGACGGGGGAACTACTCGCCATTTCTGATGCATCCGAAGCCGGTTGCAGAGCCGTGGTTTACAGACGATGGTGCACAGGAGATGGACGATACGCTACCAGGATCCTGTTTGCCAAAGCCCGCAGCGCCACTGAAGTCGGTTTCGATTCCGCGCCTTGAACTCGGCACAGCCGTGCTAGCAGTCAGGGCGGTACAAGCGGTAAAGAGATGTTTCGACTTCTATATTTGGCCAGCTAGCTTTTGGACAGATTCGGCAATAGTGATATACTGCATTAACTACGTCAGGAACCGGTTTAGTACTTTCGTTGCTAACCGGCTCACGATTATCCATTACGAAACTGCTATGAACCGGTGTAAACATGTCAAGTCTGGCGGTAACTCAGCCGATCTATGCTCCCGAGGTTGGACCAACTTCCGGCAACTCGACACGTGAACGAGAGGACCGAAATTCCTGCAAATGCCTAAACAGGACTGGCCCGCGTACGAACTAGAACCCCCTCTGGAATTGGAACTGGAGGTCAAAGGCGTAGTGATGACGGCCACAGTTGTCGAAGCGACATTCATTTTGTCACGATTGGTCGGATTTTCTTCCTGAACGAAGACATTTCGTGCATTAGTTTGGTTGGCCAGGTTCAGGAGACATATGCTAGTCATGAAAGAGATCCGCTCCTCCGGCCGGATACGATTGGGTCAGACAAGCCCCGATGAACTACGAGCCGCAGAACACGATTTATTCTAGATGATGAAACGAGAGAACTTCATCCCAGAACTCGAGAGGACGGAAGGAGCGGGGCCAGTAGACAAAGAATTATCATCTCCGAGAGGCGGCTTGAAGCATTTTAAATCCCAAACTCATTGATGGACTGCTACAGGTAGATGGTAGGCTGACCAACCCCCACCTGAGCTTTGACACGAAATATCCCACCCTGCTACCGGCTCAATAGTCTGTGATTGAGCTAATAATCCAACAGATCCAGGCCATGGAGGGGCATGCCGTGGCAAAACACTTGATAAGCGTCATCTGTAAGTGCCTTTGGTTGCTGAGAAGAAGAGTGACTGTAAAACGCGTAATCCGACAATGTGTACTTTGTAGGAGACTCAATGTCGCAGCGGGCAAACAACACGTGGCTCCGCTGCCAGAATATAGAGTGACTCCAGGTTGGTGGCCGTTCAGTGATACCGGGCTGGACTATTTCTGGCCTTTGTGGATCAAGCATGGAAAAAGGTTGGAAAAAAGATGCGGGTGTATCATGACGTGCATGAAGTCACGCGCAGTACACTAAGAAGTTGCACATTCAATGACCACCGACGCTTCCCTACGGGCCTTGCAGCGCTTTATCAACCGAAGAGGCATACCGGCAGATATATACTCCGACAATGAGTCGAACTTTGTGGACGCTCAGCGGGAACTGCAAATTTGACACAAAAACATGAACAGGGACGAACTGCAGAACCAAACCGTGGTTCATAGCATAAGATGGCACTTCAATCCCCCGCAAGACCAGTCATCGCGGTGGCGTCTGGGAACGCCTGATCCGGTCCACTAGGCGAATATTGCTGTCGACCATTGAGCAACAGCCGCCCGACGATGAAACGTTGAGCACCGTCATAGCCGAGGTCGAGAGAATTCTGAACAACCGCCCACTGGTTCCAGTAACCAACGGCGACCCAACCCATCTGGCGCCCACCCCGAGCGACCCGGTGGAGGTGAGGTCGAACGAAGGTTTCCAGGGACCAACAAACCTTCGTGGAAGCTACCTCCACGTATGGAAGCAGGCAAACTATCTTGACACGGTTTGTTGGGGGCGATGGCTGCGGGAGTACCTACCGGCTCTGCAAGCTCGACAGAAGTGGCTGATCAAAACAAGACCATTCAAGGTTGGGGATGTAGTGATAATCGCCGACGAGCACGCGCACTTCAGCATCTAGCTTTTGGGCTTGGTTATGGAAACCATCAGAAGTTCTGGCAGAATGATAAGAACTGTGAGGGTCAGTACCGCCAACTGAAGGCCAGCCCGCGATGTACGCATTATTAGCCTTCTCGGGAGTTAAGGCGGAGAAGCTGATAACGCAGAAACCCAGTAGACTGTTCCTCAGTCGCCTTCGAGGTGGTCAAAGGAACCCCCGTGTGTGAGGGCATCCGCAACATGCCGACGTATTGAACTATAACACACCCGGACACACACACTGACACGGTACAGGTTTATACTTCATGACCTCCATCAAACACGTTGCGGTGCTCATCGTTTTTCGTTGACGTTACTGAAGGCCTTTCGCAAATGTGGTAGTAACTTTGATTCCATCATACATCCACACACATTCACAGGAGCAAATACGACCAGTGCATGACGGCTCTCCCGAGGACAACACCTACGTTTCCCCTTCACGCTTGCCATCAGTTAGCCGTTTTCATGGACGATGCACAGTAACCTCAAGTCCATGTGGCCGTCGGATCAGGTGCGATCCTGAGTAGAACGATGACGACAAGATATTAGGTATGCGCACTGACAACTGGGTCTAGTTGGTCAGGAAGAATCAGTGCACTTATGCCAAACCTTTGACTCTGCTATGATTCGGGAGGATTTTGGGGGGCAGTGTAACGATCGGCCGCGTAAAATCCCCCCGAAACCACTGCAGTTCCATGTTTTCCTTAACATCGCTCACTCATTACCACCATTGACTTGTTTTATGTTCCTTGTGTTTTTGTGGATCAACGTTTGTTTGCTCGCGTCCAGCGAGCTGCTTTGTCATGTCACTATTCTGGACCCGCGTGACGCACGTGCTCCTCTCTCGCACGCCGCTGTTCGGTTCTCGTTTTTGAGTCCTTGTGACCCCTTAATTGAAGCTTGTATCCGTTTTGTGTCATTGTTCATTCAGCAATCTAGTATCGTAGAATTTCACGAATAATCACCTTCTGACTTCGGGATCCTTCGCGAAATTGGCTACGCATTTCTCAAAGGTGTCTTACACCTACCGTTCTTCTCGTTGATCAAACGCTGGATGCAGCCCAGGACTCCACCTGGGTGGCGATTATACTAGCCATATCTCCTCCGTACTAGCTGCGTTTATCGGCCACCCAGTTCAAACTTCTGTGCCCCTGCCCACATTATCAACGCTTTTTCCTAATTGGTACTAAAGTGACCTTCGTCAAAACTCATTGCTGTTGACTTCAGTGCTCCTGATACCAGCTGGGACGTCGTGTCATCGCCGCAATACTTCGTGAACTTCTGTCCTAGCATAAGCCTAGGATGCAGAGCCCAACAGATAATGTCTGCAGCCAGAGGAGGTAATATTATTGATCTGGCATCCGCCATTGGACCATCTGAAATGATAGCTACTTCTCTGAATCTCTTCCCTGACAGTGACCATAGAATGACCTGACCCGTGGTTCCAAAATATAGCTCGTTCCAACGGCCCCCATCAGAGACCAACCATATTAACCTCGAACCCACGCCTTGCTCTCTCAACTGGGATGACCATTCCCTGCAGCAAAACCCTCAGCTTGCTACTGACTTACTGTATGCCGAACCGTCTAGTTGCTTACTGTCAACCACCTCTATAAGAGTCAGCCGCTTTCAGGCCGGCTGCTCCTATCTAAAAAGGCCGCCTAACTAACAAACCAGACCGCAGGCCTACAACAGTAACAGAAACCTCTCGATATTGTCACAACTCCACCACCTGTTTGTAACCAGCGGTCGTCGGACTGACGAACAGCTGGAAAAGCAAGAAATATCTGCTCTAAAGTGCCGTGGGAGATCCAGCCGATTGACTGGATTAGTCAACAGCGGAAATCTTGGCAAGTCTTCAGGTGTACCTTATTCAATTTTGGGAAACTACATGGAACCTTAATTTCTGGTCGTAATTGCCGAAGAGCTTAACACCGTTTTCTCAGAATCCACGATCACAGATGCCACCACAAACCCATCATTTCTACCCAACTCATCGATCATGTTCTCTCCGAGGTTAAATTCAGTCTGGGAGACTCGACCCATCTACTACCCCAAGTTAGAGCCTCCTCCTGCCCCGTCTATGATGGCGTCCCCCCAGCACTCCCTCATCACAGTGGGGCTGATGCTACTGATACCCTCATGAACTTCTTCACCAATCCCTTAAAAATGGCCTTTTCCCACCCCAATGGAGGAGGGGAACCATCAACTCAATCCGCAAAGTGGACCACATGCGTGATCCTTCAAACTGCCTTCCTGTTAACCACACACTTTAAGCCGCCAGAATAATGGAACATTCGGATAAACGGCGGATGTCAGGTTTTCTTCTGTTCCATTACCTCATCCACTGCGATAAACATGGCCTCAAGTTCTTGTACCACGTGCCAACCGGATTTCTTCAACCTCCTGACCATGGGAAATCTGTGACCGTCATTTACCTCGATATAACTAAGGCATTCGAACGAGTTCCGCTCTGTCGCTTGCTAGTCTAACTTCGAGCCTATGGTTTCCATGGTCTGCTTTTAATGCGGATTACTTATTATCTGTCGGATAGAACCCGGGGTGTGTGCCGACGGTCACTTTTCGCAACCGGCTCCCGTCACCAGCAGAGCTACACAGAGAGGTGTACTTGGTCCGCTACATTTCTCACCCTATATTAAAGATATTTTTTCAGTTGTGCAGCACAACACTCTCCTCTTCTCCACTGACTATGTCAAAGTTGTTCGTGAGCTCCGCATTAGGAATCAAGAAGAGTGTTGTCCAAGGTAGATAATGATCTTAAGAAACTTGGTCAATGATGCACTTCGTGGCACATGTGTTTCTCGTATTCTAAAAGTCTTCGCGTAAGGTATAGATGTTAAGTCTCTCCCGAAACCCTGCTGCGAGTGAAGTGCATACCACCCCGAGCTCATCTCTGGGGATCTTTGGCTTCGATGCACCAGCAATTTGCAATCCTCGGGACATGTTTCATTCCAAACAGCCAGGGTCAGACAGATAATGGGCCTTTTCTTCAAGTTGTCCAAAAGGAGGCTGTATTCTTCCTACCCGTCAAGCTCATGGGTGCTCCCGTCTCAGATGCTGTCTCCTTATTTTCTCCAAAATGTCTAAATCGGATACAATATGTCTCCAGAAATATCGCCATCTATTTGCAAAAGGCCAAGAGGACACTTTTTCTCACTGAGCTCTAGAGAGTGCTGCTATCTATTAGACCTGGACTTCCCCTTGGCTTAGGCGTTTAAGACGTAACTGGTGTCTTTTGAACAGACTCTTTCATCGCTCCGCGTTCGCTTCTACTGATTCTATACGGTCTTTCCCATCTTCATCCTGTATTCTACTCCCCAGGGGCCTTGGACTCGCCACCCCACAGACCACGCTCTCAACAAGGTTTTGTTTCTTTCTTATCAGATACTTATAGCTTCGGACTAAGCTACCCGTGGCCGTTCGTGAAGGCTAGTCAACAGCCCGATTTAGCCTTGCCCTTAAATCAAAGTGTACTGTTAGTTATCTGTTATCTCTGACCAGCACCCACATACCTGAGGATCGGACCTAAGAAAAAGGCGTCAAAGTTCAGAACTTTGGCCTCCGATTCCTCCCCTATTCCATTGGCTTGGGGTTTTACCTTGATTTTGGACGGCCTAGCCCATAATTCAAATTCTAATTCAGTGCTCCCCTAGAAAAATACTTAACCGGGAGAAATCCCATGACATTGACTAACAATATTGTGCCTGAGGCTCGTGGTTTTTAAATAGCCTTTCATCACCGGTCTGTTATTATTACGGTGGATTATTCTACACAACACTCATCCACAGCTACCCACGAAGGTGTTTCTCCGGGACATATAACCCAGTTTCTACCGATCCAATCCCCTCCTTCAATTATCAGTCTTCGTTTTAGTGAATTTCAAGGTCTTTGTGATTAGTCAGTTCCTATCTTTAGCTTTCGACTTTAGGCAGTCACCCACTGACATGCCAACGCCAAACCCCCATTCGCACAGCAGTGGCGGCCAATCAACCTTCGCAAAACTCGTGGTGATATTCTTTCGTCGAAGTTACCGTGCTATTGAAGTCGCCCTGTACAACCGAACCGGAGTTACACTCACCAGATAGCTC